>JABAKD010000006.1:6299636-6899636 GCA_012845835.1 Undaria pinnatifida | reverse complement strand
AACACCAACACCACCACCACCACCATCACCACCACCACTCGTCACCACCACCACCACCACCACCACCACCACCACCACCACCACTACCACCACCACCACCACCACCACCATCACCACCACCACCACCACTACCACTGCCACCACCGCCAGCACTCACCACCACCGCCGCCACCATCACTCACCGCCACCGCCGCCGCCACCTCTACTACCACTCACCACTACCACCACCACCACAACCGCCACCACTCACTGCCACGGCCGCCACCGCCACCACCACCACCTCTCGCCACCGCTACTACCCCTAATCACTGCTACCACCACCACTCTCTCCCACCATCGTCACCACCGCCGCCACCACCGCCACCGCGTACCACTACCATCACCACACACCACACACCACTACCACCACCACCATTACCACCACCGTAGACATTGTCGTCGTTACCATCGTCGACGTCGCCGACCCTCTTGGGCATCACCGCGGCGACTTATAACACCTATTTTGGGGGAAACCTACGAAATGGTCATATGACGCGCGCCCAACGACACACACTAATCATAGGCTGACGTACCCAAGCCACAGACGAACAAACGCGTCGGATAGACGATTCTGCGCCTTCTGACATCGATTTTCTGTATTTTCGTACGGGGTGGGATGTAAGCAGTTGATCAAAACGGGGGGGGGTGACCGACGCTGTTTCACCGTTCTCCCTGATGTTGTCTGGCACAGAAGTACCATAATCTTCGTCAGCACCATCCCGACGACGGTCATCATCACCATCCCCATCGTCACCATCACCACTCACAATCACCGCCACCACAGCCACCACCATCATCACCACTACCGCCACCACCCACCGCCATCGCAACCACCCCCATCACCGCCACTACCACCACCACCACTCAGCACAAGCACCGGTACCACCACTACCACCACCACCACCACCACCTCCACTACCACCACCACCGCCACCACTACCACCACCACCACCACCACCACCACCACCACCACCACCACCACCACCACCACCACCACCACCACCACCACCACCGCCACCACCACCACCACCACTACCATCACTCACCGCGGCCGCCGCCACCACCATCACTCACCGCCACCGCCCCCGCCACCACCACTACTCCTTGCCACCGCCGCCTCCACCACCACTACCCCTCGCCACCACTACCACCACTCAAAGTCACCGCCGCCACCACAACCGCCACCACTCACTGCCGCCACCACCACCACTCGTCACCACCACCACCACCAACACCATTACCACCACCACCACCACCACCACCACCACCACCACCACCACCACCGTCTTCGTTGACATTGGTATCACCGTCGACGCCAACCCTCCGGAGCACCACCTCGCCGACTTGCGTCGCCTATTTAGAGGAAACCCATAGAATGGCCGGGTACCGCTTAATGCAGCACACATTAATACATGGACTAACTCACCCAAGTCATGGACTCACGCACCTGGATCATGGACTGACACCCGCGTCTATTATAGACACTACTGCGCCGTTCGTGTGTCACCTTGGTAGGCAGAAGAAGTGAGGCCGCAGCACCACCTTTTCCCCAATCCCACCGTGTGCGCAATACCCAAGGCTGTTCACGAGTCGGGTCAACCCTCGCGGGTGGGGTGGGATCGAGTCGGGTCAGGTCGGGTCGGGTCGCGTCGGGTCGGGTCGGGTCGCGTCGGGTCGGGTTGGGTCGGGTCGGATCGGGTCGGGTCGGGTCGGGTCGGGTCGGGTCGGGTCGGGTCGGGTCGGGTCGGGTCGGGTCGGGTCGGGTCGGGTCGGGTCGGGTCGGGTCGGGTCGGGTCGGGTCCGGTGGGGCGGGGCGGGTCGGATCGAGTCGCCGTGAAAAAAATGAATTCTTGACGTCTGACCACCCACGAAAAAATTGGGTTGGATATGTGACCCGTCCCGATCTCTGATATTGTTTTAGCAACTCCTGACCCAACTCGATCCGGCCCATGAGATTTCGGACAGCTAACCCGACCCGACCCGACCCGACCCGACCCGACCCGACCCGACCCGACCCGACCCGACCCGATCCAGCCTGACCCGATCTGACCCGGCCTGACTGGTGAGGTTTTGAAAACCTCCTCGCCCGACCCGCGGGTCGGGTCACCACCCGTGAATAGCCCTGCTACGTTTGCTGGCCTTTGTGCGTTGGAAAACGCAAGTGGCTCGCTTCGCCCTTACCTCCAAACGGCAGAGTGCAATTATATGTAGATACAATACGAGTCTGTGGGAGAATTCCACTGCAACCTTCTGCTTGTGTTTCGTGTTTGTTTTGGTTGGGGAGGGGGTGAGATTTTTAGCCTAACACTAACCCTAACACTATTAATAGCACTAACCCTACCTTAAATCTGAATCCCTAAACACACTAAACCCGGTACAATAGGTTTTGGCCTGCAAATTTCTCCCACAGGCTCGTGTCTACGAATATGTTTCATTGCTGATCAATTTTCCATCTGCCAATGTGTAGCGCTTGCTCGAAACGAACTGTCCACACATTTCTCCCACAAGCTCGTGTCTACGAATATGTTTCATTGCTAACCAATTTGCCATCTGCAACGTGTAGCGCTTGTTCGAAACGAACTATCCACATATAAAAGGAAATTCAGAACCCCATGACATCAGACATGGAAGACGTTACCAATCAGACCTGAATACCTGACGAAAATATACCAATAATGTCCGCCCCCTTCCTAACCGATGCTTCGCTCAATCGAAATCTGAAAGGGTGGCCTTAACTCACCAGATGCGTTTTGTCCATCAAAACTGACCGGGCATAACTGTGTTATCAATCACATTTGACGGGGCATAACTGTGTTATCAATCATAATTCACCGGGCATAACTGTGTTATCAATGATAATTCACCGGGGATAACTGTATCATGAATTAAAACTGACCGAGCATACTTGTGTTGAACGTGCGAAATTCTCCCACAGACTCACGTCTACAAATTGGTTTCATATAGAACACGCGCGGTAGACTTATCACGCCGCATGCAAAGCTGAGTGTCGACCACTCAATCGGTCGAGCTCATAGCGGGCGTTTTCTTTTTTAATAATCATGCCAGCCATATTAGGTTTCATCTCATGAAATTCACCGTAGACGTACGAACGATGTATTACGCAGCCCGCCAAGATGAGCATCGACCCTGAATGTGTCGAACTCACAGCTGACGTTGTTGAAATAATTTTATAAAATCATGGAATAAAATCGAATTTCTAGTTCGACTCCGCCCAAAACGTAGAGATCCCTTCCGAGCGGCTTCAAGCGCCCGCCGGCCGCCGAGACGCTTTAGTTGACGACCGCTACTAATAATATATTTCTGTGCGAGTTCCTACTTAGCAACAGCTAAAAGTGTGTCGGTAGCCTTTGAAGTAATTTCTTTGAAGGTTTTCTCCTTACGGTACCCACCGCCTCCACCCCACCCCCATCGCCCCCTATCGGACAAATGATTACGCCGCAAATACAACTCCGCCGTAGAATAATTCGGTTGCAAGACGCTCCCGCCGAAACAACAATTCGACCGCAAAATAATTTCACCCCGCCAAATATAATTCCGCCGCAAAACAATTCCACCTCAAAAACAGGCACCAGCTCGAGCAGCTCGGACAACACCACCAGCCCGAGCAGCTCGGACAACAGCTCCATCCCAGCGGGCTTGTGTCCCGAGATTACCGTGACGGAGGGTGGCTTTCCGGGCGTGTACCCTTACGCAGGAACTCCTCTATACGGAGATTCCAGCTTGGGCATTGGCTTCGTGCTTCTTAGCGACGTTGCCCAGAGGCGTTCTTTGAAGGGGGCGGATGGAACAAGTGGTGAGATGCGTGTGCTTGTATGAGTTCTTCACGATGAACTGTTTTTTCCTCCCACCCATCAACTTCGAGCACACCCAGTGTCCGTCCCGGCGTCTCTCACTCTAGGGAGAGTTAAGCTCTGTGGTCACCAAATACGACTGAAGAGCTATACCAGTTTATCGCGAATGCAGTAAGGGGAAGATGTGGCCATGCAGTGCCAAACGTACTGAACGCGAAAGCGGAACGTAGATGGTGACGTATTCACTCGTCTGTTTTCCCCACCCAAAAAGGTTCATCATGGCCCTTGCCTCCCTGGCCTACGTTGTGCCCACGTTGTGGTGTTGAGCAGTCTGTCGCTGCAGGCCAATTTGTATTGCATTACCCCTGTATATTCTTGCGGTACGTCCACGGCTCCGCCCGTGGCGCTAGGTCTTCGTTGCCCATATAGTGGTAGCAGACTTACGGGCGGGACACAGGATCACTTCAGAATACGTGCCGCGTAAAACACTGGTTGGTTCAACTGTTATATATTCATTTTATTCATTATATTGTTTGCAAAGGAGTTGTTTGTTTTGCTGATTAATTCCGTTGGCACCGTTTCATTTTATAGCGGCCGTTACCTCCTCCGTCCACGTTGTGATCTTGGTGCAGCCTTGAACGGGCTGGCGCTACCGGCAAATGTCAAGGAGGACGTCGGTCAGGAGCTGGAGGCATGCACTGAGGGCCTCTGGTTTATGTCCGAGAACCCCACCGTCGTGCCTCCGACATACCCCCTGTACATGGTGAGATCTTGCCGGGGTTTGTAAGGATCGGATCAGTGTCGCGGGTCGGATCGGACCAGGGAAACCCGGCTCGATCCGTGAGTTTTGAAAACCTGACCCACTCGACCCGACTTGACCCCCCCCGAGCCGTGAAATTTCGAACCCCTCCTGACCCGACCCGACCCGACCCGACCCAACTCAACCCATGAGATTTCGCCCACCTCCTGACTCAACCCGACTCGACCCGCGAGTTTTCACAAACCTCCTGATCCGACCAGCGGACCGGGGCATGAACCGTGAAAGACTTGATATGTTTTTCCCTGCCATTTGAGGGGCCCTTCTGGTTTTCTGTTTTTGCTTTTTAGTGCGTGTTTTTCGTGTATGGCATGCGTGTTTGTGTGTGTGTGCGCGCTTTGCGTCGCGTTTTATCCTTACTTTTGCTTTTTATCTCAACTTAGGAGTTTCTTTTTCCCTTCCCTTGGCAGCTTCTGGACAAGCGGTGGTCATAGGCGTTGACCCCTCTCCCGCCGTAGCTAACCCTTCTTAATATTCCTTGTGCCATGTGACATGTGTAGCGCTTGCTCCAACCACACCATCCACGTACAAAAAAAAAATCCAAGATGAAACGACTTCAGGCATGCTGTTGTTGTCGAAACCTTTTTCGATAAACCGTTACGTTGCGTACAGGGTTCAACACCCCCTCCGCTCGTGGATTATCATCTAATTTTGTCTAGAACCGGTAACACATGCCTTCGTTTTTGTCGCGGAGAGGGTGCAACATCCCCCCTTCTCGTCGATTATCAGGTAGAAAGCCGGAAGTAGGCACAAAAGGGCGGTAGAGTTCGTGCATAGCTCCTTTTTTGCGGGGCTTTTCAAGGGTAGTGTTCACGGGTCGTGACCCGGCCCGCGGGTCGGCTCGGGTCGGGTCATGAGGTTTTCACGACCTCGCGGGTCGACTTGGGTCGGGTGAGGTGTTGTTCGGTATCTCACGGGTCGGGTCAAGTCGGGTCAGGAGGTTTTCCAAATATCACGGGTCGAGCCGGGTCACCCTGAACCGACCCGACCCACGAGAAGCGATCTGACCAGTGGCAGGCCCTGCTTTTTGTGGGTCTCCCTTGGTTGTCTGCTACTCTCTCGGAATGTTTGTGAGTGATTGAAAGTTGAAGCTCATGCCGTACACTGTCGGCTGGCAAACGCAGAAACAATGATTATCATTGAATTTTGCCAACTCG
The DNA here is from genome assembly GCA_012845835.1 of Undaria pinnatifida. Classification (NCBI taxonomy): domain Eukaryota; class Phaeophyceae; order Laminariales; family Alariaceae; genus Undaria; species Undaria pinnatifida. The sequence goes on along the minus strand of JABAKD010000006.1, from coordinate 6,893,811 downwards.
CGCCCTTGCATTGCCCCCCCCAGACTTTCGACTGTTCCGCAGACGTGCTGGACGTGACTGAAGACTGGTACCGGATAGATGCGGCCGACGCACAGCCGTCGCTCGCTTCCCCTCAGCCTGTCCTTGAGTGCACCGGTACCGCAGGTGGGTCGCCACCGAAAAATCTGATATTTTTCTCGGGGCTATTCGTGGGTCAGTAGGCTTTTAAAGTTTCGCGGGTCGGGTCCGGACGGGTCAGGAGGTGGTAAAAATCTCACGGGTCGGGTCAAGACGTTTGAAACCTTGCGGGTTGGGTTGAATCACCCTGACCCGCAAGATTCGACACGACCCGCGAAGAGCCATACGTTTTTCTTCTTTGGCTCACGACTGCGACGATGGCGCCGTACCTACAGGGATTCCTCTGTAAAAAACACCAGTAGACGTTCTTACACGGTGGGGGTTGCCCCGAAAAAGATGTGAAGCTTGTCACATGGGGAGCGAGCTTGTTGCTTTCCTCAGTTCCTGTTTTTGAGAAATGCTGACAGTGCAACACGACGCAATAATTCCATGGCGTAGGGGTGTAACGAGAGAAATTGACAAAAAGCTTGGTACTCCAACGGCTCAAGTACACACGTGTGTTTCGTTTCGTTTCTGTTATGGGTCTCCCTTTGCTTTTGTTCAACTTTCCGTGGAAAATGTCATGCGTGGTCGACGTTGAAGCTCATGCTGCCGCACATAGACGTATGGCAATAATAATAAGATACCTAGTGAGAGTAGTGCCTCCGTGAAGAGCCCTGCCAATCAGAAACTTTACGCTAGAACGTGCTACCCCTTATCCTTTTAGCAGCACGCGTCAGATTGAGTCATCCGATGCGACTTCGCTAGCGTACAACACGCAAGGCAACACACTCCCTGCGATGAATAACGTAGCCGAGTGTTTCCAAAACCAGAGGGGCACACACAACGAAATTGACGGCTTTTGGCATACCTCGTCGGTATATTTCCATAATCGCGTCGCTTGGCGGTTGCGCTCAACCCTATATCGACGCGAGCTACGACAAAGGTTTACCACTTTTTGGTCAAAACGTTTTGTGAATGACGGGGCTCCCAATGCCGACAGTTTAGGTGTCTCATCTACGGCAATTTGGGGGGGAAATTTTCTTGACAAAAGGTTGATAAACGCCAGTGATTTCACGTGTCGGGTCATTCCTCGCGGGCCGGATCGGGTAAAGTTGACCCAACCTGACCGACGGCGAGAGTTGAAAAGCCCCTGACCCGACCCGTGAGAGTTGAAAAACCTCCTGGTGTTATCGCAGTGGACCCGGGAGATTTGAAGGCCTCCTGGCTCGACCCGCAGGTCGTCTTATGATCCGTGAAAGCATCTGGAAAAATAACGTAACTACTACCAGGTACCTGGTAGGTTTTAGTGTGTAGTGTGTCGGCCGTATGGCTGTGACCGATGCTTGTTTTTTTTGTGATGGACCGCAATTTTGTGGGCATTTTTAAAATTATTATCGTCATCATCATCACCATCATCATCACCATCATCATCATTATCACATCATCATCATCATCATCATCATCATCACCATCATCAACAGCATTTTCATCATCATCGTCATCATCCTCACCATCATCATAATCATCGTCGTCATCATCCTCATCATCATCGTCATCCTTATCCTCATTATCAACACCCTCATCGCATGGTTTCGACGCCCTTCTTTGCGGTGTTTTACCACCGCTGCTACATGTTTGTTCTTCTTTCGCCTATTTTTTTTTTTGCGCTTGTGTTTCACATCTTCTGGGCAAGCCGTGGGAACAGGTGTTGCCCCCCCCCCCCCCCCCCCCCGGTGCATGCCTCCACTGTTATCGCGCAGAGTGTTCAGCATTCCCACTGCTGGTCGGTTTTCATCGAATTCCGTCCGTGTGTCCTCTTCACTAGGCGCGAGCGTGAGTCGAACCGACCAAACCAAACCAAACCAAACCAAACCAAACCAAACCAAACCAAACCAAACCAAACCAAACCAAACCAAACCAAACCAAACCAAACCAAACCAAACCAAACCAAACCAAACCAAACCAAATCAAATCAAACCAAACCAAATCAAACCAAACCAAACCAAATCAAACCGAACCAAACCAGACCAAACCAAACCAAACCAAACCAAGCCAAACCAAACCAAACTAAACCCAGGCCACCCAACCCAACCCAACCCAACCTAACCAAACCGAACCAAACCCAACCAAACCCAAGCGAAACAAAACCAAACCTTGATCTCTATTGTTCATCTCTTCCGCGGTCTTCCCCATTACCGTCTTTTTCTCCTTTGCGCCATTGTTGTAAATCCGCAGGATCGAACCAAACGATCGAGGGAACTGATGCTGGCACGGACAATTCGGCGGTGATGTCTGTGGGCGCGGGAGCCGGGATGCTCCTCACCGCGTTTTCTGCGGCATTCATAGCCCACACAGGAGGTTTCTTCTTGTGGTAGAAATGCCACCCAAAAACAACCAGGATTTTTAACGGGCCAGGACCCGACCTGTGGGTCGGGTCAACAAAATATAAAAACCCGTGGGTCGAGTCGGGTCGTGTCAGGAGGTGTCCGAAATCTGACGGGTCCTGTCGGGTGGGCTCAGCGACCTTGTTGGGCGTGGGAGTCGGGATGCTCCTCGCCGCGCTTCCTGCGGCGTTCACAGCCCACACGTTTTCTTCTTTAGGTGGTGGGAATGCCCCCCAAAATACCAGGACTCTTTACGGGTGAGGAGGTTTTCAAAATTTAGCGGGTCGGGTCCGATCGGGTCGGGTCGGGTCAGGATCTTCGCGAATCCCACGGGTCGGATCGGGTCACCCTGATCAGACCCCGATCCGCAGAAGTGACCAGGCCCGTGAAATGCCCTGAAAATGTGGATGTGAGTGGGCCGGCACCGTTCGTAAAGGACGGGGGACACATTTCAGAGTTCATAGCGCTATTTTTGTCGTGCAGCCCCGTTGCACCGTTTTTTTTTGTCGGTTGTGTATGTTTGGATATATTTGGTGAGGTTTCCGGCCGATCATCGATTTTGGTCGGATAGACTCCCTCTTTTGTTTTATTTGTATATCGTTTTCTCTAGGTGCTTCTTAATCATCTCATTTTGCGTTTTTTTTTTTCTTGTCTCGGATGTGCTCGTTTGTTTTTGTGAAAAAAGCATAACTAAAGCCGCCCGGCTGGTGTGCCAGACTTGTTTGTTATTGTTATCTCGCGGCATAGCGGTTAGGTTCAACTTTTTATACACATGATAGGTTTTAATAGGAGCTGTGCGGTCTTGCAAACGTCGTGGAGGAGAGGGGCATTCGCTCTGTGCGTTTTTTAGGGTTTTGTTTTCGAGTCGACCTTTGTGTGTATTTGACGTGTCCGCTGGCGCGCGCCTTGCGCTACTATCCACACCTCGGGCAGATCAGGTATATATATATCCCTATTGCACATTTTTTTTTTTTTCAAGTATAGATCCTCGATCTTTATTGATCTATTTGATCTGCCCGCGGTGTGTTATCTGTTTGTGCAGTTGTTAGGCGGAAGGAGGGCCTGCACGCCCCAACAGTTCCTTCCTCGGTTCGTACACGAGGTTGATTGCATACGTCGTGGGAGGTGTAGGTAGGTACGGTTATTTTGAAGGAGATTTTCGTGCACCAGTCGAACCATTTATGTGATTTTCTATACGGACGGCGCTGACGGTTTGAGTGGCCGGAGAGCGCCAAGTGTTAAGTTGTGGGTTTTGAATAGTGAAGGAGGCGTAGTGTTAAAGGTAACGGTCCTGGTATGAGGAACTGACTATAACTGGGCTCTACGTCTCTACGTGGTACTTCTTACGGGCAAAGCCATAAGGCACTATAGCGGTGGTCCCTCTAAAGTGCCAATATGTGCCAACCGGAAATACCGGCACTATAGCGGCAACCGGCACTACTCCGCTTACTGCCACTTTTGGTTGTCCCCAAGCGCTTCCACAGACACCATAGCGGGCATCCGGCACTACCTAACCGGCAATATAGGAGGACCACTATTTTCCTGGTATGCCTTATGGAAATGGCGATCAGCACCATTTGATATGGGAACCATGCTGGTCGGACGTTGTGGCTGTCCCGGTTGGGCGCTTCACGCGTGCCACCGGCTTGTGCTGACTTTGGTCAACACTCAACACGTTACGAGCCCCGCAGTGCTTTATAATTGTAAGAAAAACCGTACCAGGGTACTAATTTGTGTGATTTGCAACGGTGAGGGAAAGCTATAGTAATTTGTGGGATTTGTAACATGTACAATGCAAACAATACTAATTTGTCTGCGGTGGACCAAGCGGGTGCGGCGCTGCTAGTAATTAGGTGCTGGCGTTGGAACTCCGGTTTTGACTGATTTCAGCGAGTTATACACCTCCAAGATCCGCGTATCCATCTACCCAGGAAACTCCGGGGATGGACCCAGGATGCCCCCTGACGATCACATATATCTTTGTATGAGTGGACATACCTCTGACCATCTTTCCTGCTCTAGCGTGTTGCCTTCGGGTACCACCACCTAGATACCCGGCACCAGGTACGGGATCCAGGTACCGGATGGGATACATTCACTTTGCTACCAGGTACTAACGGCCATGTACCATACAGGATACCTATGTTTTGCTACCAACTACAATAGTTTCTACCAACTACAATAGCTGCTACCAACTACAAAAATTGCACTCACATATAAATATATATGCTATACTTGTATACCTGGTAGTATAGTTTTGTTGTTTAACGCAGGTGCCAGGTACGATGTTTTTCCAGCAGGTGTTTAGCACAGGTACCAAGCACATCCGGTACCGATGTTTTTCTACCAGGTATTATAGTAATGACCCTCGCATATCTATGTAGTTGACTATGTATGTGTTGTTTACCACTGGCCCGGCGTTGGCCTATCGATAGATCGAGAGCCGGCTGGTGGCTGTTGAATTGAATCGAGGCGTTGTCGTCGTCCTCGTCGTCGTCGCCGTTGTTGTTATACTTCGAAGTATAGCGGAGGGGGGATCCAGCTTTTTTGCTTGTCCGCGCACGGTTTTTTGGAAGTGGTTCGACGGTTTTATGCTCTGTACGGGTTGTACTCGAGCAAGGGAAAATCACAACAGTGCCAGGTAGTTACTGGCTATTATATTCATTGTGGTGAGTTATTTCGTGCGTATGAAAAGGAGGGTGTACGTAGTCGTGCTATTCTTCTGATACATATTAACAGTACGTCGTATCTGTTCCACTGGTGTGCGTTTGAAAGTATGGACTCCGCTAGGTCAGTACCAGGTCCCTGGTGTTGTACGCGACGTTATGTGATATGTTGTTATGGTAAGATAACTAGGTACCACGACCACGATCGCGCCTGGTTTTTCAGGCATGCCGCTGCTGTGGAATCACCGATACATTACATGTATGTGCAGACACAACGTTGACCTCGGTACCTGGCACCTGGTATGTTTGTTGTTTTGCGTTTGACAACGATATATCAGGTGGGTGTTGTGGTTTCCCCTCACCCAAGCGCTAATTTCTCTCTTGCTGTTGTGGTGCCCCCTCAAGCAGGCGATACTGATCATCTGGAAAGATGCCCCTCCCCCACTCCGCTTCTTCTGTTCAGAAAACATGAAGACGAGGCAAGGAACGAAATATTAATACCAAGCCTTGTTATGTTTGCCATCCGACATTGTGCAGTATGACGTTGAGCGTCGATCACTCATAAAAAGTTCGCAGAACGTAAAGTAAGACCAAGGGGAACCCTTCAAAAAGGAAACCTGCGCACAAACAGATTCGATATCATTCGGTACGTTTTTTTTCTCACTTACTTGCAACTTGCAAAACACACCGTCCATAATACTTAGTTTGCCTGGAATTGGTAACCTTGTATCACACGACCGCCCAACATGAAATGTTAGTTGTACACTGGGAGAAGAACGGTCAACGCATATTTGTTTTGCGTTGCATTCACGTCTATAGTGCCAAGAACCGACCATAGCAACTACGAGTGAGTGCGTGTGAACGAGAAACCATACAAGTAGGCGCCATGGACAACCTGCGAAACTATGCGCAGCAGTAGTAGCGGTCGGGCCCTGCTTCTCCTTGGGTTCACCATCTTACACACTTCAAAAGTGCGCCAGCTGTGCATTGACCAATTGTCGATTGAGTGGTCGATATTCAACCTTTCATTTTGCATGACCAGCCCAAAGGCTGAATCTATATTTATCACCTCTGGTCCAGTGGTCTCAGTTCGTGTAGGATAGTATTAATTGCGGCACTCGCTTGTCCTCTGGCCTTAGATATCCGTATCCCGGTAGAAATCTCCAGTTCTCGGGATGTGGCGATTCCAAGGTTCGCGCAATGCAACGCGATGTTCGAGCCGTACAACGCAATGGAAAGCAATACGCTTGTGGCAAGAGCAATATACAAGCACACCAGCGATAGACTATACGTGTAGTCTGATTGATTATCTTTCGTTCATCGACCGTATCGAGTAGAAGAGATGTTGTGGTTTGCCAGACATGTCAAGGTTCTGATCCTGGTTTGATACAGATTCATAACGTTAGAAACCTCACGTATATGGTGACAGCCAACTGCCGTACGTCCGCTTTCCTCAAAAGCACAGAAGGGGGTGTTGTTAAACTCGTGGCTTCTGGGGAAAATATGTTGTATTATTGAGCAATTGCCCTCCTAAGACAGGTAGGCAAGGTGGAGTGAGCAGGGTGGAGGCGCTCGTGCGCGCGCACAACCTCACCCTCCGTACCACAAACAATACCCCTAACATGACAATAGCCTGATAGTCAGACCTACAGCAACAATGCCTGAACCTTCCTACTGGATAAGTGTCCAATGTACCACATACCAATGTACCGACACACACACCTACGGTCCATTGTATAGCTCGTACTTGTGTACAACGTACCGAAGTACCACAAAGAATATTCCCAGAATATCCAGCATCAACTTACTAAATTGACAATTCAATATTCAAACTATCCAATCAGATGATGTACAGCAGCTCGGCCGATACACACTGCCGCTATCACCAACAGGGGGCCCCCGACAGCTTGTCCCCACCAACACTCTAGACCCTCCGCGTATAGCTTAATTTTGACAGCTATGACACGTTATTGTATTCTTCCGAATCAGTCCGGCGCTGCACACCATCTTGAGGCTCGATCTATCGATCCTAACACTGGAATCGCCGTGATGACTGAGTGCCACTAAACCCGCCTCGACCGACCAAGGCAAGCAACACGGCAAGCAACACGGTTTCAAGCACCAAGCAAGCGTCTTCACCGTTCCTTACGGGGTATCAACGCAAGGAAGACCTAAATTATTGATGACAATGAAGTGGTATTTCCAGAGAGAGGGTGTTCTCCTCTCGTATCCCCAAAATATTATTCTTCCAGTCTAGACTATAGCCCGATCTCAAAAATACGCTACTCCGCGACCACACGTTGTTGCCGCTGCGTGTGGGCGCCAAGGAACACCCTGCGTTCATCACCGGTTTTTTATAGGTAGTGGGATGTATGGATCTTGCGGGGGTGTAACGGATTGCTGGTGTTGCTGCTGGAATCAGGGTACACAGCCGTCAATCTTCTCTGTTATCTTCATGGAAAGAGCGGTCGTTGGTGGGCGTTCTGTCCCAACGTGATATGAAAACACAAAACCATCTCTCATGATCGTGTGAAGTGGATGGGCATCGTTGGCTCTGTCTGGTGTATTCTCGCTTTGAGTTGTGTGTCTCTAATCAGCGAATACCATGCAATCATGTATACACGATTCTGGAAGCTCCATCCCATCTATTGTGATGCTCGCACTACTCTCGCCCTCCCAGTCAGTAGTACGACTCAGATCCGGGGTCATATAGCGGACTCCCCTCTCCCATCCCCATTATTACGGTACATGCCCGAATTTTTATCGCGTGAAGAATTCAGCATTTTCTTCCCTCCTCGACGATTCGCGCCGAATTGTACCTACCCACGCTGCTCGGCGATTTCAGTAGTTGATCCTTTTCTTCTCGTTTATTTCTGCAAATAAATAAAGTCAACAAAGCTCACCACGCGGTGGTTATTTAACTCAAGGACCAACGCTATACATAGTATTAATAGTGTAACCCCACTAGACCACCGGGGCGATCGGCCATATATCACTCACTGCCCCGGTGGCGTATCAGGTTATCCTCGAGCCTGGTATAGATCAATTTCGTGAGTTCGAATCCCCCCGAGTTCGTACTCGTATACATTTTCGTGGGGCTTTAGCTAGTACACTAATTGACTTGCGGAAAGCGCGAGAGCGTGAGATAGAAACACTCGATGAAAAATCGACGATCAGTGGGTCCTGGACCACATAATAGTCTATGCGCTAAAAAAAAGTGAAGACAACAACCGGGGTGGGGGGGAAAGGACGACACCTGTGATGACGGCTTGTATGTCCAGAAGCTAGAAAGTAGAAGTGCGCCAAAAAAAAAAGACACTACTGGTAGAAGAGATGATCAATCAGCAATCAGCAGCGAAAGGAGCACGTCAAGTACGAAGCAACACAAACTTATTTTTGTCAGCTGCGTACCAACACGACCGCTTGCACTTGGCCGGCAAACGATTACAGCAACGGAGTCAGGGACCACAGCAACAACAAAGCACGCCATCCTCCAAAGAGTTTTCTCGGGGACAAAAAACACCAAACGCGTATAATGCGCGATACGGGACGAATGAATGCCACCCACTGGTTTCTTCCGTGGATACTGTCAACTTTTACTACGACCTCCACGTGGCGCAGCTTAACAACAGGAGAGACGAGTATTTTTCCCTTATTTTTTGTGTCGAAAATGCAGGGTACACCCTCGCTTCATGCCATAAAATATGTCGTAGACAAAAAACACGTTGTGTGTGGTCGTACTCGTCCGTACCTACTTCGAAGTATATTGCTTGCACGAGAGTACAAACCATGTCGATTTGTCCGAACTTGGATAATACCACCCTCGGGGCCCCGGGGACGCAGCCACTCGCAATGCTGCTTTGTTTGTGGATTTTTCTGGGGCAGTAATCGTAATCACTACTACCTCCTCCTCATTTTAGTCACGCGTCCGCTTGCCACATCTAGATGTCCATGTATGTATGTACGTGTGCCTATACCGAAATCCATGAATAAATGAATAAATGCACTACTATGATACCTACCACAATACCGTGGGGATTTTTGTTACAGTAAATATTATTAGTTTTTGGACAAAATATGACGCCAATTTGGGAACAATGTCTTGCCAAGTTTTATTTCGTCAACCGCTCCATACATCAAGATCACAAGAATAACTGGAGAGTACCGCTCAAAGTACATATTTTTGCGCGCTTCTCGCTTGTCTTGCTCAGCATCCATCGACGTTCACGTCTACTCGAGGTGCTGAACGGATTGGCCAGCAACAACAACAGTCAGTAGCCAGCGCAATTCTTGCAACCACACAACAAAGCGTTCGAAACGCTACTACTATTAATACCACCTTGATAATCACACCTACCTTTAAAAGTGCATCCAGGTTTTGTTTGTGGGGATAAATATACGTGGAATTCGTGTGGAATATTTTTATGCGGTCCTGAAAGATGGATCGTTGATCGTGGACCAATATATACGGAACTTTGGAACGGCGACGAAAAATACTGACAAGTCATTGCTTCTCGTACTTACTGCGATTTTAAAAAGTGGCCACTCCGTTCGTTGCGTAAATTTTCTATTTTTGTTACGAGTCGTATGGTCTCTGGTCTGTTTTGTTGTGTTCTCGTACCCGGTACGCTAGCATTTTACTTGATTCATACCTTGATTAATTGCGATTGTTTGGTTTGCTCTGTCTCGCAATAATATGTGATCACACAATAATAAGTTGTATATATGAGGCAATAATATTTTGGAAAAGGAAGCACAGGCAGATGTGTTAAAATTGCGATAAACAACCTTACCAACCCATTACGTAGGGTATTTCGTACATACAGTCTGCATGATCGCCTCCCAACCTATGCCAAGCGAAGTATGACAAACGAGGTAACGTAATTGAGCGCGTGTATACCAAGTATGACTAACGAGGTAACGTAATTGAGCGCATGTATACCAAGCGTTACTTGAAAACTGGCGATTCGCATCTCTCCCTCTAATGCTCAATGGCGGAGACAGTACATGGTCACATACATCACCTCGCATGCTGTATTTGGCAATACGTATCTCTTTCGTATAATTAGCGATGTCAGAAAATAATGGTAACTGTATGATGGTGGTGACAAACAGTGCATGACCACATCACCTCGCCTGTTGTTGTATTTGACAATACGTATCTCTTTCTTATAATTAGCGATGTCAGAAAATAATGGTAACTACAAATATTCTATAAAATATCCTAGCTTTCGATCCATGTATCATACAACAACAAATTATGAAGATTTAACACGTTATTTACTACACTTAAACACTGGGTTGCATGCTGCATCTAACATCAAACCTTCTAATATAGTAAACATTACAAGCCAAATGATATAAAGGGATGTCTTATTGCTTCAATCGTCAGGTTTGTCCCCTTTGAGGATTTATAGTTTCCGCGAACATATTGAAATGTTCCGCCCCCCGCCCCCCCCCCCCCCCCTCCCCTCCCCCTCCCCTGACCCCTCTTGTTCATAAAAAACCCCAACCCTTCCCCCCCCCCCCCCCCCCCCCCCCCGTCCCCCGATCCCCCCCCCTTCCGCCTAGTTTGTCCAAACGCTCCACTCACAATCGAAAGCGGCCAGAGTAATAAACACCTGTACGCAGTTGATATCACGTCATTATCTTTCTGACCATCCATGACGTAGTTTTCAATTATTTTCCCCCCACCCCCCCCCCCCTCCAACGCCCCTCTTTTCCAACCACCCGAACGACCGCCTAGACCTTGCACCACGCGTATAACAAGCCCCTACATATCTTTGATCTCACAGCCGAAGTGTATTTGAATATTTTTGTGACCTAAACCTCCTAAAATCCCCCCCCCCCCCCCCCCTCTCGCTCTCCCTTGCTCAAACGCCCCACCAAATATCGAAATCCGCCAGATTAATAAACACTTCACGTACAGGATATCACCTCATTACCTTTCGAGAGCCATCCATGCCGCTGCATTCCCCCCCCCCCCCCGCCCCCAACGCCCCCTTCTTCCCCATCACCCGCACCATCGCCTAGACCTATCACCATACGTATAACAAACCCCTTACCTAAAACCCTTCCTTCCCCCCCCCCCCCCCAACCCATCCCAACCCCACCCCCTCGAACACTCCACCCTCTCTCTACTCTCTGATTGTACGACTTACCCCAGGATATACATGATAAACTGATGCATTACTTCCAAAACCGTCACATTTATCCCCTCAAAATAATGTATAGTTTCCACGCACATATTGAGCTGCCCCACACGACCCCCCGCCGCCCCAACCCTCCCCCCCCCCCCCCCAATAACAAACTGGTGCATTTTTTTTTTTCTTTTTTCCAAAACCGTCAGATTTATCCCCTTGAAAGGATTCATAGCTTACATGCACAAACTGCCCCCCCTTCCCCCCCCCCCCCCCCTCCAAACCCGCTCGATTTTGATCAAAACCAGGCCCCCACGTCCTTCAAAACTCGCCCCCCCCCCTCACCGGTTATTCGACTTACAAGATTCACTTGATAAAAGAATACATTTCCCTCCACAGCTGTCAGATTTTGTCCCCCTCAGAAACGGGTTTTATAGTTTCTGCGCACAGACTGACTAAAATCACCCTGTTGGCCCTGATAGCTACACTGTAGTTGTAAGGGGAGTCGCCGACCTATATCCTTAATGAGGACACACAACTCGTAATAATACGCGCGATCGGAGTATCGCACACAGCTTGCAAAGATGAGTTTCGACGAAATCTTGGATCTCACAGCTGGAGTGTATTTTCATTTTTTATAATGTTATACTCCGGAGTAAAAATGAAAATACACTCCAGCTGTGAGATCGAATATTTCGTCGAAACTCATCTTTGCAAGCTGTGTGTGATACTCCGATCGCGCGTATTATTACGAGTTGTGTGTCCTCATTAAGGATATAGGTCGGCGACTCCCCTTGCAACTACAGTGTAGCTACCAGGGTCAACAGGGTGATGTTAGGCAGTCTGTGCGCGGAAACTATAAAACCTGTTTCTGAGGGGGACAAAATCTGACAGCTGTGAAAAGAAATGCATCAGTTTATCAAGTGAATCCTGTAAGTCGAATATCCGGTGAGGGGAGGGCGGAGTTTTTAAGGACGTGGGGGACTGATTTTGATCAAATGGGGGGGCGGGAGGGGGGGGAAGGGGGGAAGGGCACGGGTGGGGCAGGTCTATTTGTGCGTGGAAACTATAAATATTTCTTGTGAGGGAGGGGGAATGTGGCGTGGGGGGGGGGCTTTAGGTCGCATAGATGTAGGGGTTGGCTATACGCGGGATGCCAGGTCTAGGCGATGGTGCGGGTGTTCGGTGAAGGAGGGGGCGTTGGGGACGGGGGTGGGTGGCAATTGCAGCAGCGGCATGGACGGCTCTGAAACGATAACGAGGCGATATCCAGGGCGTGGAAGTGTTTATTACTCTGGCGGGTTTCGATAGTAGGTGGGGCGTTTATGCAGGAGGAAACAATGGGAACAAAAAAAAAAAAAAAAATGGCGGGGGAGGGGGGGGGGGGGGGAAGGGTTTTCGAGAGGTTTAGGTCACATATAATATTAAAATCAAGGATTTGGTCGACGCTGCTGATGTTCGCAACATTGTGTGTGATCTTTTGATCGCGCGTATTAATCATATATATATGTAGGGGCCTACTATACGCGCGGTGCTGGGTCTAGGCGATCGTGCGGGGTGTGGGGAAGGAGGGGGCGTTGGAGGGGGGTAGGGGGGATGAATGAAAGCTACGTCATGGATGGCTAGAAAGATAATGACGTGATATCAATGGCTTATTAGTGTTTATGCCGCCGCAAAATTCAAAACATTAGCAACTACCGTCTGGAAATGATGCCAATTAAAAAATTGTAAATCATCCAGGCGCTGCAGACACTAAGATACATCCAAAATCTCCGGAATTCCTCCTCGACAGCCGTTTTTTTGCAACTTCTCGCTTTTGTCGCTCGGCATCCGTCCGCGTTCACGTCGATGTGCGGAACGGACACGGCAGGGCGAAGGGCGTTGGAGCCGCCCCCCAAAGTCAGCGCTCGAACGAAGCTATTTAACCGAGAATTCCAGTTTCGCGAATCGCATACTTAGGCCGAGACGAAAAAGATCTCCTGACCGAATCCCTGAAACCAAAGAATGATTTTGTATATATGATATATGATATATAGACTATGTATGTACCTGGTACGCATTATCACCCTTTTTTTCACCCCATCCACTGTTTGTTGTGGAGAAATGAAGTTCAAATGCAGCGCTAACAATATGTGTTACCGTGCTGTTCCCCAGTGTACAATAGTGTTGAATGGTTCATGTTGGGCGGTCGTACGAGGAACCGACCAACAAAACAATCGCGCGCAAAGAACCCCGCCCAGTAAAAAATGGGAATGGATGCTTCCCACCCGCGTGCTGTTGCCCGGTGTTTTCGTGAAACGAGACGACCAGTCGCGCCCTCGACAGCTTGCGGGGGCCAAAACGACCTCCTTCCATTATTGTCGCGACACGGGCGGTAGTGGGTTGTTTGATTCCAGTGGAGAAGAAAATAAGAGATGACCCGGGCCTTTGGCGTGGAGCGAAGATAGCGAGAAACGAAAAATAGGTCGTACTGTTACATGTATGTATGTATGTAAATAATTGGGCCGTCAGAGGGAAAGAAAGCCTCTTAAAAGAAATGACTTGGTTACACCCTAGGACACACGAAGCAGCCCGGGATGCTGACTGACGCAGGAGGAGGGGATGCGTCCGAAGCGCGACGCAACAAGGAGATGCATGTATTAATGTACGACGCGTGCACAGCACGATGGTACTTGCACTGACGCGTGCTTTTTTCCTAGAAGGCTGGCAAGGCCGCACTGTACTTCTAACTGGTCGGTTTTTAGGCGATACCTGTGCGTGGATATCAGTATCAGGTAGTCTCAGCGCAGACAGGGGCATCCGAGAACATGTGGTCGCCAGGGGACATCCTGGGTTGATTCCCGGGGTTTGATGGGTAGATGGCTATGTATCTAGACTATACCTGGTATATATTACATTGTGATTATGGGTTTTGCAGGGTAAGCCGGATTGCTGGCGCTGCTGGATGATTGCACGCAAACTTAGGAGGCGTGGCGCCGGCCGTTGTTGGTGGGGTGTGCAGACTATTTATTGTTACCATGCGCGGTTAGGCGCCAATCGTTTGGGGACGCTTGTGGAACGCAAAGTGAGAGCCAGCCCCCGAGTGAGTGTGGGCGATTTGATCAAGCAGACCACACAGACAAGCAGACTGGTGACGGATATGTACATAATATAGAGACAGAAGGATAGATAGGCAGGAAGGTTTATGATCGACATACAGACAGGCGGACGCGTATGTATGCAGGCCACCAGGCAGAGCAGACGGGAAGCAGACAAAACGACAAAGTGCGACTTTCCGTGTCATCAGGAAATATGAAATATTCCACCTATGAAACCCTGGTATTTCCCTCCCTGACGGCCACAACCTCCACTTGCGACACTGACGAGTAGGTATGGTGTACACGTACAGAAACTACTCAACATGGTGAAATGCCGGTGAAATATTAGGACGAACGTCTTCTCTGCAGCCACAATGACATTATTATAACCAAAAGTAATCGGGGGACATTTTTTTTTTTGGCGGTGGCGGTGGCGGTCGGTTACAGCGGCTGCTTGCTGCTGTTGGTCAAAGCTCCAGGACCTCCTTTCCGATACCGGTATAGACTAATGTGTACTCGCAGTGCGTGAAAATAAGATAAAACACACTGAAAAAACTGCGGCGCCAACGGCTCGCGTTGGCCTTGCGTTGGCCTAACGCCCCGCAGTTTACTGCATACTAGGTACCTGAAAATTGTTACAACGACGTCACCATTTTTAGCAACAAAGTGCGAACGACGTGAGCTGCAAATCTAGCAAGCGAGATAAATACTCGTACCGCGTGAAAAAAAACAAAATAAATCAAATCATAATTGGAGGTAAAATGGGTGATTTATGATGTGAAATGACGATGTGTAACATGCTCTCTCAGTACACACACCCCAAATGCCGTGAAAAAAAAACACCAGCACAGTCAGAAGCCTATAACCTCGCCCAGAGGCTGTACGATTACGAGTACAAGAAAAATCTACTACGGTACCCATTTTTTTTGTTATGCTACACAATCCCCGAGAGCATCGAGCAACGAACGATGCCCTTCCCTGAAAAAAAGCTAGCCGTGAAATCTTACAGCATGCACACGGAACGAGCACCCCCCATCCCTCCCTTCCCCTCCCCCCAACCCCGACCCAGTTACGCCTGCTCTGCATGTCACCACATATGTCCGCCCACGTTGACACAGCAAGATAGGGGAGGCGTAAGACCCCCTTACCCAATAACGTAGGCGTTTCTTCATTCGGGTCAACAACTCCCAGAGAGGCTGGGATTCCAACGGGTCGGGGTCTTCCGCCTTCAGCAGGCCTTTTGGAGGGCTCCCGCTCGCTACGAAATTTTTAATTGTAATAATAAAGCCGCAGCGCACTCAAACTCTTTCGCGATGGTATGTGCAGGCGCGCCTTGCATGCGTCACAAAACCATGACACGAAACGTTGTTCGGCCGGGTACCTTTTACTCGGGCGGGGAAAGTACTCCAACTCGCAACGAAATGTACGTAAAAACTTCCCCTTCTTTCAGTCCCGAGCCGTACGTACAACATGCACAAAATAATCGCGAGTCAGGTTCCGACCCCCCCCCCCCCCTCCCTCCCCCAGCTTCTGACGACACACAAACCCCTTCTTGCCCCTCCTAGTCGACAAAAAAGGAGCGAAAAAAAAAAAAAAAAACTCGTCCCGTTCAAAACACGCCGAGAACAACGAACAAACCTCACGACGTATCATCCCCCGCGCACGCGCCAGGAAAAAAACAACTCAAAACAACCTCCTCCACCGCCCCGCGCTACACAACCACCGCCCGTACCCAGCCGCCGCGATACCAAAAAAAAAAAATGGCCCCCGGCAACTACAACCGCCTCCCACTACATAGGGCGCCCAGTTAACTAGTACCGTCCTCCATTTCCCTTCCACCCCCCCACATTCGACCTCCCTTTCCCTGAACGATAACATCCCGAAAAGACGGGTCGCCCACGGATTAGCATCATTGCTGCTACCGTACCCATTACCGACTGAAACACCGAACGTTTCACAATGCAGCGCGGTGCGGCACGGTATGCCCCCAGAGCGCACATGTCATGGTGTGGGGCCCATTTTTTTTTTTCTCGCTCCCCGGATATCCTTCCAACGCCCCCCGGATAATAACCGCCTTTTCCTCATCAACTCTGCTCCAAAAAAAATAGCCACCAAAGCCAGACCTCGGTGATTTGCTTTTGCTCGTCTTGTATTGGACCGGCTTAAGCATGCTACC
The DNA here is from genome assembly GCA_012845835.1 of Undaria pinnatifida. Lineage (NCBI taxonomy): Eukaryota > Phaeophyceae > Laminariales > Alariaceae > Undaria > Undaria pinnatifida. Next base: position 6,877,269 of record JABAKD010000006.1, on the reverse strand, counting down.
GGGTGCGGGAGTGTAGAATACAGGCTGTCTCTTTCCGTATGCGTTGTCTGGTTAAAAAACACCACGATACCCTCCCCCCCCCCGAGAACGCATGCCACGAAACCAAAAAAACTCAAATGTCTGCCCACCTACGCAAAGAAGAAAATAAAAAGGCCCACCTCCCCAGACGAATAAATACGAAAAAACAGGAAAACCAGCCAAAACGCGGGAGTGCCCGGGAGGGGGGGAGGGGGGAGGGAAGCAGGGAAAATAAAATAATCCACTAGAGCAAAAAAACGCGATTCTTTGGTAAAAACACACGTTTCACTTTTCCCCCGGTCTCTTTCCTGCTTGGTGAGACCAACGACCATCGCAGCAAAAAATTGTGCATCAGGCATACATAACGCTGCTAACGTTTTTGAGACTTGGGCGCCTAGACACTTGGGTTTTCGTTTTGCACCACCCCCATCAATATCCGTACCGTACAATCGCCTGCTGGGTTCTCCACCTCTCCTCTCCCAATCCAAATATATTGAGCGGAGGTCAAAACCACCACACTCTTTCCGATACACAACCCGACCACCCCCGCGCCCCACCAACCTCCAACCCATGACACGAAAAAGGAAAGGAAAAAAAGTTGGGAAGTGGGGGATTCACTCAGTAGTCGGGAGTCCACGCGTAAAACAAAAACGCTAGGAAACATAGGTAAAAAACTTCGCAATAAACATGGTGAGTCCTCCGCGTTAGCTGATAGTAGCTTCGTACCCGTTGCGCGTTGGTTACTCGCCAACATATACCCCCCCCACTCCACTCCACTGCACTCCAGGACTTGTCTTCTCGCTGCCCCTCACCTCCACCGCCCAGCCTACATATGCAATGGAAACCCAACCTCTTCTTCCTCCCCCTGCGACGGCCGTGGAGCAATAAAAGGTCTCGGTAGCTTCGCACGCTCTCCTACTCCTTCCTCCTCTCCTCTTCTTCCTCCTACTTCGTCAGTCAGCTATCCCTGCCTCATGCACAAGTCGAAAGCTCCTGCATGCCCCACCCTTCCCCCCAGGCCCGAGTTAGCCTCGTGCACAAGTCGAAAACCGTTGCATTCTCTCCTCCCCGAGTCAAAGCCACTCGCCCTTTTGCCTCGTGCGGAAGTCGACAAGGCCTCTCATGCCGCCACTACCATACCCCCCTACACACCGGAAACACCACACAAAACCAACAACAACAACAAGTATCACGGAACGAGCGCGCCCAGCGCGCTCACGGAGCAGAGCCCGAGCGGCCCACATGCAGCAACAGCAGTCGGTACTGGTCAAGGCAGCCGACGCCACTATCCATGCCACCGCGGCGCAAAAACAAACCCAAGGTTATTCTCGCGCGCAGATTGAAAACAGCCATCAACTGAACAGTGATCACTGAAAAGCGATCAAGACAAAGCCAGAACTCAGTCGCGCAATCCCCCCCCCCCAAATACACACCCCCACTTTCTTCCCTTCCCTGCGAGCAACCCCTTTCGTGCCCTCCCCCCCCCCCTTTCCCCCCCTTCGCTGTTCTTTCGCCTATGAGCCGCCCTTACACTACGCTGCAGCGGTACGTTAGCGCAAGGTAGCGCTGCGCTACACTATTCTGCACAGCGCTACGTTACGCAGTGATAGGTACGCCAAAGGTTACGCTGCTCTGCGCAACGCTACACTGCACTGCGCTACATTACGCCGCGCAGCACCGCGCTTGCCCTGGACCAAGCTGGACCAAGCCGGGAGGGGGGCGGGGGGGGGGGGGGGTAGGTACGGGGGGCGAAGACATCTTCATCCTGTTTTCGGGTCGTCTTCTTCACTGCGTGGAGTCCGCATCCGCCGGCCCATTGGAAGCGGGCGGTGAATCGGCACCTGTACTCGCAGAGTCTCCCTGCTGTTCCTCTGGTGCTACGGTAGCTGCTGGGGCGGGGGATTCTTCGGGTGCAGGGGTAGTCTGGGGGGAAGTTCCCATCGAGAAAACGGGCAGAGGGGCGGGGGGCGGCAGGCAAGGGAGGGGCGGCAGGCAAGGGATGGGGGGGCGGAGGCAGGGGGGGGGGGGGAGGGTGTTGAACCTTGAACACCGGCTGACGTCATCAGGCAGCAGCATTTTGTAATCTTGTCGTTTTGTGCGTGACCGTGATGAGGTTTAGCCTTGTCTCCGCGCTGATGCTTCGAATTGTTGCTGGAGTTGCTGGTAGTGCAGCCTCTGCTGCTGCTGCTGCTGCTGCTGCTGCTCCCGCTGCTGCTGCTGACGCTGCTGTTGCTGGTGGTGGGGGTGCTCTTCTTCGCGCTGCTGCTGCTGCTGCTGCTGCTGCTGCAGTCGCTGCTGCCGTTGCTGATGGTGCTGCTGCCACTGCTGTGGTGGTTGGCGTTGCTGTTGCTGCTGCTGCTGCTGCTGCTGCTGTCGGCGCTGCAGCTGCAGCTGTTGGCGCTGCTGCTGCGGGGGCGACAATGGTTGACGTTCCTGCTGAACCTGTTCAAGTTGCTGCTGCGGGAAGGATCGTTGCTGGCGCTGCTGCTGCTGAAGCTGAAGTTGGCGCTGCTGCTGCGGTCGTTCTTGCTGCTGCAGTAGCAGCTGCTGCGGCTGCTCCTGCGCCCCCACAATTTCGCGACTACCTGATGCCCCAACCATGTCGCGACTGCTTACGGCAGCCCGCTGTCGAACATCGGCAATAGTTTGGTGGGGGGGGGAGGGGGACGGCGAGCGCGAGGGGGTGGAGGCGGAGGCGGGGGGGGGGGAGGTGTCTTCACGCCGGCTTACCAGCGTTGTCGAAGCGGGAACTTTTCCCGTAGACCCAGATCGGGGCTTTCGGGAGGACGGCTTGTACTGGAGCTCCCCCGTGAGGATCGCGCCATCGTGAACCGAAAGGCGGTGGTACGTTGTCTGCAGACGAGCAGAATCGAAAGAAAACAGGCCCAAGAGAAGGTTTTGGGCAACATTGTAATGGAGGCAAGGCAGAGGGGGGGGGGGGGTAGGGATGGAGGGACGAAACGGAAAGGGAAAGGGAGGGACGCAGGGAGGGGAAAACGCAAGGGCGAGCAACAGGGGGGGACGACAAGGGAGAAAGGGAGGGTCGGGGGAAGAGGAAAAGGCGGGCAGGCCAGGACAGGAAGCAGGGATGGAGTGAGCGAGGGAGGGATGGGAACGTGACATGCACATGGAAGGGTTTCAAAACGCCTTTGGTCGGACCCACTACTAAAGCTCTCGCCGCCGCAAGAACGACAACAGCTGCCTGAAATAGACCAAGAATAAGAAACACGTGCCATCAAAATCGAAACGCATCACCGTGTCATTCACCCAGCTCGCAAAAACTTTCAACTTGGCAAAAAAAAAACAGTTTAGAAAAAAAAGCGCAAGCTGGGCAAGCCGTGTAATTCGCGGATCGACCATTTTTGTAGCCGTCTTCGTTCGGCTGGCGTACGGCATGCAGTGGCTACGAAGGCATACAGACAAACTCAACACCTACCAAACCCACAAGTCACATGTTCACCTGTAGCCTTACCTCCACCTTCTGCCCCCCCCCCCCCCCCCCCAACATGCCATCCTACACTCAGGCCACGCAGTTTCGGCCACCTCCAACGGTCAGCCAAACCACCTGTGAGAGCCAACACCGTAGTCTGAGGCGTTATGGATGAAACGGCGGGGGGGGGGCGGGGGCTGCCCCGTCAGCCGTATGATTTACACCACCACCTGACAGGTGTTCCTTACAAGACCGTCCCGTAGGACATACCATGTCGGATATTTCCATTTACGGGACACATCGGTCGCGTGGGATGCCCCGCGGGAACTAGGTTTTCCTGTGGGAAGTCCCAACTGGTCCCATGGCATGTCCCGTATCTCACGTCCCATATCTCATGTGATTGAAAGATTTCCTATAGGACGTCTCATGAGGAAAAAAACCCATGAGATATCCTACTGGACACATTGGTCGTACGGGAAATATCCCACGGGATATTATGCTCCCATGGAGATATTTTTTTCCTGTAGGACATTATACGGGAAGCCCTATATGGGACATCCAGTCATGTATGCCACCCCGTCAGCCCAGCCAACTTCCCATAGTGGAAACTCCCCGTTTCCTGGCCTTCGGGTAGGGACCACAGAGAGGTATTACGTACAACTACAGTACTAACACTAGTATCGGATACCACAAAGTAGAATGCTAACAACAGAACTACCGTGGCTCGCGCGACCAACGTATCGCAAGCAGCTCGCAACGACGAGTCTCGACGAAGCCTCACAGCTGACGTGTCTTTCCACGCCGTTTACAAAACGAGTTTCACCAGCAACAACCACAACCACCACGACGCCGCCAACGCCAACGCCAGCACCAACAACCCACAACCACGCCAAAACCCAAAAACACATCGACGACGACGATAACGACGAGGGTGTTCGCCATTTCCACACTCTTAGGTTGGAAAAGATATATCAATAGTATGAAGAATTCAACATACGACCCCACTCTTGAAAAATATCACGGCCTGCCGACGACGCCATTCTGAGAAAAGAGAAGACAAAAACCAAGCCTTATCAACAGTAACATCAGTGAGCTCGTTTCGGGGAGTGGGACGGGGGGATGGGTGGGTAGTCGTGGGCCAGACACCTCAGCTCTCTCTCACGCCGGCTCAAACGCGCGCACCACGCACGGTCGCGCTCTGATGCGTAGCTCGGTGCCTCGCCGTGGTAGTACCCGCGGGGACTCGGTAGGTACGGTGGACCTCCAGGGGGTCGAGAGTCAGGCTATGGGAGAGCGTAGCGTGACCAAGCAGGGTAGCATCCCTGATTCCGAGACCCGTCGTCTTGCGTCTCCCATAGGCATGTCGAGTCACGCAGTGACATTCCGTCCCCTGCATATCTCTCACTGGATACCTGATTCGGCGTTGTCGAGTGCGGGCCGATCCCCGCCTCACCGTCGTGGAAAGTAGCACTACTGCGGCCCACATGCTCAAGGAGGGGACGATCGGCAGTAGGCCGGACACCGAATCTAGCAGTCGAGCCTCTCACATCCGCGCTGTCTCTCGCATCAGAAAATGTTGACTCGACCCCCCCCCCCCCTCTCGCATCCTTCCGGATATATCTAGCAAACCCCGCCACAGCAGTCAGAACCGTGGGGATAGGACTGCCACGGTTCAAGGCCATCGTCACTCGCCGGTAAAGGCGCCTTTAGCTCGTGCTATCGCCACACCCCGCCGATGGAACAGCCGAAACAACACCCGCTGCCCCCCCCCCCCCTTCCGAGTTACACGTTTACCAGGACGTTGCTACAGCCACATCACCCGCGTCCCCTTTGATATCTCCGCCCAAGTCGGAAGGCGAGAGAACGGAGCGGGATCCGTGCTCGTCCCCTCGCCGGAGGGGAAGGGCCCGGCCCCCAGTTCGGCAGCCGCCACGACCGAGGCTTCGGCAGTGGTGCCGGGCGACGCGGTGAGTCCAGCGGATAGTGCCAATCGCGCACAGGAAGACCATGAAATCGCAGACTGGAGCATGTTGTTCGCAAAGCTAGGTTGGCCGCGTGCAGAGCATGCTCATGTCTGCGATTTCATAGGCCCCCCTGTGCCCGAGCAGCGGCACTATCCTGGCGTCAGAACTGCCGACGACGCCAATGTGAGGGAAAGGAGTAAGTGCGCTCCTTGTAGACCGCTAATGGATGCCGATGCTGTGTCTCGCCGTCATCGAGGGTCATTTCTTATAGAAAGACGTTACCTTACCACCTGTCCTACAAGTTGAGATACTTTTCGACACCTCGGACGGATCCTGAGCGTGTAAGATTGCAATGAACGTAGGAAATCTGGGCCTCGGACAGATCCTGAGCGTAAAATACTGAACGAAGTAAATCTGAGCTTTGTGGAGCAGGAATGGACCTTATTACGTTTTGGAAGGCATGTTTATTAGGGGACATACTAGTAGGACAGATACTTTGGACATATCAAGCCCAGGAGACACGTGTTATAGATGCTGATCGTACGGCTCCCATAGGGAAGCATGAGCTAGACCAAACAGATATTTCATGAAATATAAAGGTGAAGCCTTAAAACCCCTCCGTATACTAATTCCAAGTAATCTGTCCCTAAAACGGGTTGCAGGCGTTGTAACCCCTGTAGAGCCCCAAAATCCCCCCTGTATTAACGTCAAGTAAATTTGTCCCCCAAAAAGGGTTTACAGTTGTCGAGGCGTTAATTCTACAGTATATCATCAAGTAGGGATCGGTGATCTGTCCGAGGTATAATTTTTCATTTCTATAACCCTGACTCAATAAAACCCAGTCGACCAAAGGTAGGGTTAACGCCTTCCACCACTGGAAACCCTTTTTGGGGGACAAATTTACTTCAAGTCAGTACACAGGGGGGATTTGGGGGCTCGAAAAAGGTTAACGCCTGCACAACTGGAAACCCGTTTTCGGTACAAATTACTTGGAATTAGTACACGGAGGGGTTTTAGGGCTTCAATGGGGTTAAGCCCCTTCGTCTTGTACACAGTAGTGTACCTACCTCGCAAAATTTTCTCGACTAACAAATGGTAAATGGTAAGGTCTACCGTTTAATAATGTCTCATACAGCAAAGGCGGTTGAGGACGGAATACTACGAGACTGATCAATTGGAGCTCGTTTTTCTTGCTCGTTATTGCTCCAAAATGCTACGTAACGCGATCGGAGTGTCACACACAGCTTGCATGGATCAATTTCGACAAAATCTTCGATCTCATAGCCGGAGGGTATTTTTTATTTTTATAACAACTCTTCCAAATTCTGACAAGCTCAAACCCTACCGCAACAACTGCAGTAACCGCAGGAAGAGAAGCCGGTTCTCCTCAGATAACTGCTGGCCAACGCTTCTCTAGGCTACCTACCGCTGCCAGGGAAGACCCAATTCTTCGCCAGCTTCGTGTGACATTTACCGCCTAGCCTCGGCACATTCGATCTAAACGGAAGACCTGTCTTTTCTTCTCTTCTATCTTAACCCATTTTCCCACAGATGCTACCATTTTTTTCTCGCCTAATCAATTGAAGTTGAGCGTCCTGCTTCTCATTTGGTCCTCTCTCAGGTCAAAACTTCGCCTTTTCACTCTGCAATTCGGTTAAAAAAACCTGCTATTTTTTTCTCAAGTTAAAATCCGCCTATTAATAGCAACAGAACAAAAAACGGTTAAAAAAAGTCTTAACGTTAAACGGACTTCTTGCTCATGAAGAATTCGTAAGCACCCGAACCAAAATCAAATTCTTCCCTGGAAACCTTATTTCTCCACACTTGACAATTCTTAATAATGACTCGACTGTCCATACTACGACGCTAGTCTATACTATTTTCCAGTGAAAACCCTATCTCACCACACTCCGTCCTGGGATGCGAGGCGTCTATGGTCTTGACGCCTTTGCAACTGGAAACCCGTTTGTTCGGGACAAGTTACTTGAAATAAATAAAGGGAGATATTTTTGGGGCTCTGAAGGGGTTGAGGCTAAGGCCATGCATGATAATTTCTTCCCCCTTCCCCAAACATTCAAGCTTGGTGTAAGCAGTGTCTGCCTGGTTGGTGAAAACCCGACGTGCTCCGTCCCGGCAGAGTAGGGATGCGCGGGTCTATGGTCATACGACTACGGCCATGCACAAGCGAAGTACAACCCCCCTCCCCAAACACCGCCTCCCCAAACGTAACATGGTAATAACTTAAGCCGTGCTTCTGTCCCCCCTCCCCCCCCATACCAAAGATGTCGGATGACGGCATTATTGACGTATGACGGGCAGCCGTCAAGGACCGCTTCATGCATGAATAAAGTCAGTATATTACGTCTAACAAGGTCTTGACGGGACAAAACTAGACCGTCAACACACATCTTTGTCCCATACCAGATGGCCTCTCTAGACTGCACGTGTAACATCTTGACAAAAATATGCTGTGGTCCTGCCCCTCCCCCACGTCCACCGCCGTCTTACCTTGCCCCCTACCCTCGCTGTCGCACTGAGCGTCAGCCTGTGGTGTGCCACCATCTCCATGCCCTCGAACGATCCCGCCACATCCGCCTCCTCGCACTCAACCTTGCCTCGCATGCATCCACCTTAACACCGTATAGAGAATAATATAATACGGGGTTTGCATAGAGGGGGAGGGCAAGAGGGGGATGGGTGGAGGGAGGGGGGCGGGGGGAGCGATAGAAGTAGACGAAGAGACAGAGGCAGGGAGGGAGGGCAGGGGGGGGGGGGGGGGCACAAGAGATTCGGGGTGAATAACGAGCACACGAGTTAGAGACAGGGATGGAGACACATAACTGGTAGAGGAATAGAGGAGAAACAACAAGGGGCAAGGATAAAATGATGACACAGCAGTTTGAGAGCGGCGAAGAAACAAGAGACATAAAAAAGCGAGGCCAACAAGAAACGAAACAGAGACATCTACATTAGGGAGCTTAAGACGACTGGCGTTTGTAACCTAAACAGACATACGACATACGGCATGCGAGAGAACAAGAGAGCGTGATGAAAGCCACAGCCCAACAAGCCAACAAGGCTGCCTGCGACCACAACAAACGACACGGCGGCAAATAACCAGCAAATAACCATATGTAAACTTCTAATAAATAACCCTATACAACCATTGACGTGACGAACTGGCCCTGAGGCTGGACCCAAAAGCAACCATTGTGGGGGCGGGTGGGGGTGGACGAAGGGGTGAGGGGATATGCGTGCACGTGCGTTTGCCGCCTATTGCTCGATCTTCGCCACGCAAATAATGCGACCCATGGAATAATGAAACGCAGTGGGAAAAATTCGCTCATAACCCTTTTCTTACGGCCATGATTATCCCACCCTAACATCAAGTAATTTATCTCCAAAACGGTACAGCAAAATTGGAGCCTGTATAAGGCGGTATAATAGTGTGTGTTGTCTTTACATTAATTAAGCCGTTCTTTCTACCCAACGACATCAGTACACCAAGAGCCGGTGCTGATTCTTCCTCCTACAAAGATACAAATTATGTGGTCACAGACTGCTGTGAGACAGAGTAAACCAAACAGTCGCAATTCATCAAGGCAAAGCAAGCGAAGTGAGAGCGTACCGGGTACAAGCAAAAACACAACAAAACAAGCCAGACCAATATGGGTGCGAAGAAAATTTGCCTGCACTACAGCATCGAGAGACAGCCCCCCTAATCGTCTAGCCTGCTGCATGCTGTATCCGTAGTTACTGCTGTCGTGAAAACCGATTTCAACCGCTGTATATCAAGCGGTTGCCACTCTAACCACCTTACGATATATACACCCACTACTAAAGGAGTTGAGAGGGGGAGGCGACTGGTGCCCTGCCCCCCCCCTCTCCCCCGCCTCCTACTTCAATATAATGCCTAGAGGACCAACGCCCGAATGGGTAGGGTGGACCGTAACTGGACCAAGTCCGGCGGAAGGCTGTTTCGTCGCGGCCGGGTGTTTTGTTAGTGGGCGAGCTTGCGCAAGTCCAACACTACCCGAAAGGATGAAGTTCCGTGTGGCTATCTCCACTATCTCCACCGCACCTGATCCCGAGGGCTCAGGTCGGGTCGACATACTCACGCATCCGGATACAACGACAGCTTGCGCTGCTGGATTAGTAACGGGGATCGCCGGTAGGGACAGCTCGCGCTGTCGCTGCCACGGGAACTGAAGGACACGCCAGAAAACCAGCTGGATTGCGAATACACTTGTCTTGACACACAACGTGTATCAAAATACGTTCATGTGTGGCGAGCTAAACGCCTTCACTACTGGAAACCCTTTTTGGGGACAAATTTACTTGAACTTTGTATAGGGAGGGGTTTTGGGGCTCTTAAGGAGTTAAGCGCCAATTCCCCATCCCCCAGAGGATGAAAAAAAAAAAAAACGCAGAAAAGCACGCTCACACTCTGCTGCTGTTAAGACACACAAGAAAAGCGAAACGGAGGTATACGTGTTACGAGTGTACATTATACTATCGTACAGTATGAGTAGATCACGTAGACTAGACAAATACCTGGTACCACACACCAGGTACACAAATATTGGTGGTATGATACACTCGAATAAAATAACTGCTTGTGGTAAATTGCCAATTATCCATACAGCAGCAATTTAGACTGTAGCTTATTCATGCGCTGCTGTAAAAAATTGTACTGCTTGTACTGATATCAAAAAGCATTGGTGTCAATACCTGGAATCAATATGTTACTGTTAATTCATACAATATCAGGTAGTATAATGTAAAAAAATACCAGGTAGTATATATACGATATCATAGTTGTTGTACGCGTCTTGCTTGGACTATTTAGTACTTAGTATTAATTATGTACCAAACGGAGTACGATGGTGTTGATACGTTCTTCGTTGCACTTGTACGTCTTACTTGGATTAGCGCGTATCAAAACTGATGATGACATCTGTTGTCGTTGTTGTTGCACGTGTTGAACTTGGGCAATGAACATTAGACCACGTAGTAGGTACATCAAACGGACTAAATCATGATGTTCAAGTGTTCCATGCTGGTGCACGTGTCTTGAAAAAAAAGTAGCCTACGAGCAGCGGATGCGCTGTCCTGGGACGGTTCGACCACGGGCCATCTTGAGGCCCGGGTACATCTACCAAACACTTCGTCCAAACGATACTGCTGTAAGTGCGGTATTAGACTATCAACTAATCAACCGACCATTAACATAAACAAGAGTGAGCGTGGCAGCACCACAAGCGCATCACGCTGTGCATAACGAAGCGCAATTCGAGCCCATGGGCTATATGTACACAGCAACAGACATATCACAACCCATACTTGTAAATGGTTCGGGAATTTCCGCTACCCGTCCGCGACCCTCAGCAGCGACGCTGCTGCAACTGCTGCGCGATGATAACCGCCTCTATTTTACACACACCGCACAGATGACGATCCAGCTCATTTAGGTCCTATGTAAATCGTTCTGATGTGTCGTGCAGGACATCGCGCTACTGGCAAAAACGCAGACACGTCCAAGAAACAACCCCCGGGGGTGGGCGGTAGGAGGTACGGGGAGGGTTCTTACTCCTCCCCTCCCACCATACAACTCGAGAAGAAACACGAGACAAGGCCCATCATCAAACTGAATTTCAAAATTACACAAAAATCTACATGTGACGGCCACTATCTGGCTTTCACCTATTTGGGATCCAGACAAAGCGACCGAAACACGACGAGTATAACAGTACCACCACGTGTCTTCACATTCTACCACAAGCGAGTTGAAATTCGCATACAGCCATAGTCCCTCGATAGTGCGGTACCCTGGAGGGCGATGTCCCAGTTTAGTGCAGTGAGAAACGATTGTCGCGACCTTAATAGTCCTATATAGTGCCAGGTACTCTACTACACCATCCAGGGAGAGGGCGGGGGTCCCGCTTTAGTGCGATGTCCCAGTTTACTGCTGCGAGAATCGCCTGTCACGGCCCTGCTTGCCCCTACAAAGTACTAGTGTACTTGCGGATGGTGCGGGGGTCCTGCTCTAGTGCGGTTATCGTCGAGCAAGCTGTTTTCGCATACGGCCCTAGTCCCGCGATAGTGCAGTACCCTATAGACAGCGGTGGATCACAGTCTGATGCTGTGATAATTGCTTGCCACGGTCTTGCCCGTCCTGAGTACTAATACTGCTTTACTGACCATCCCGGAGCGGTGCGGGGTGCCACTTTAGTGCGGTTATCCAATCCCGGGACACTGCGACGGTTCCGCTTTAGTGCGGGTATGGTCGGCCGCCAAGGCACCGCACTATACAAGAGACCACGACTGCTGTCGTTGCGTGCAGCTTTTTTTTTTTTTTTCTTCTCTTGTATATCCTCCGGCGGATGGGGAAAAGTAAAGCTTTAGCCCACCACACTTCCACGTATTTTCAGCGCGCGGTGGTGAGGACACAAAATGCGCCAGTGCATACATAGCCTTCGCGGTGTTCTAAAACCCACAAGAGATGCCAGGCACCAGACAATTTACCAAATACATTTCGATTTTTTTCATGTGGTCCGCACATTTTTATCAGATTGTCTCCACAACGCGCGGCGAAACTGCGCGCGCAGGTCGGAGCCTTACGGTCTACGTAAAAGCTTGGGATACGGCTCAAGGTTGGGTCGACGCCCTCTCGCGATTCGCGAAGAAAACGCAAACACACACAAAAAGCCTTAAACCCTCCGCAAAGCAAACTATTTTTGGTGCTTTTATCCGGTATGACTTCAGGCTAGAGCGCGGTCAAGGCGCCGCAAATGCGCCATCGCGTACTGCGGAAGGCTCGAGACCTCCCCTGTGAAAGAGGCCTCCGTCTTAATCACGCCAACAGTGGCGACTCAGCCACCACTACCGCCGCCCGTGCGCCCAGCGGCCTGGGTTCCGTCGTGTAACCGACGGAGCTGTAATCGAGTCGTTCTACCGCCGTAGCCCCCCTAACGTTTCTTCAACGAAATGGCCGGCTTTGAAACCAGCTCCCGGCCGTATCTCCTGAAATACGATGCCCGACGTCATCGATCAATAGCCCTTTGCAACCCAATGAAACATGTGGAGACTATTTTTTAGCAGCGCCCTTCCTCTACGTCGAGCAGCCATGAAACGTTCGTGAAATAAAATCGCTGGTGTTTTTTTTGGGGGGGGGCTACCGTAGACTCAGTCAATCGCCACATTTTGGTTTTCGTATTTTTGGGGCGGGGGGCTCTGAAAAGTCCCAAAAGGGCGATTATTCCTGTTCTCACATTGATTGAACCTTGCGGAGAATCAGACGAGAAAAAAAATGACGAAAAAGGTGACTAGGGCTACAGCATCGGCCACTTGGAGCAAACAACCCCAGCCGCCTGTGAAGGAGACGTGTTCGACCCGCAACGCAGGAAGCTGTGAGGCGAGCGTGAGGCAGATCGCGCTCGTCGCTTTTGGTGTGTGCATGTGTTGACGAATGAAACACCGCGAAACGTTATTATCGGACCAATCAACGGGGGTATGCGTGCGCGTGTGGGCCAATGAAACATCGCGAAAACACCCGTATTCCATCAACCAAACGGGTTTCGTCGAATACCTGGCATCATACCAGGTAGGCGGTACGCTCTAGGGATGATACCTAATAGCAATCGATACTCCGGCGGCGCGACAAACCTCCGACTCAAGACACAAGACACGTAACGCCTACACAGCAGGTACCATAGAGCCAGCCAACCATGGCAAGCGTCGACACGTGCAGACGGGTATACGTGAAAACGCCGTTCCAGGATTACAGCCGGATAACTCCTGTACCACCGCGGTCCAAGCATCACCGTTGGGACCCGAAGGGTGCGCCAGCTAGCAGCGTTGGGCTGCGAAAGCAACTGAGTTAAATCGACACACGACGCGTATGAAAATACGTGGAAGTGTGGTGAGCTAAAAGCTTTATTTTTCCCCATCCGCCGGAGGATGAAAAAAAAAAAAAATCACCGTGCCGCCTGCTACGCTGTACAGTTCCTGGCATGTCATTTGGCTCTAGTGGGCCTTAGCATGTGATATCATAGAGCGGATCTACCTTTCGTTTTCTTTTTTTGCTCGTTCCTTCCATCAGCTTTGCACTTCTCTTCCTCCTACCTCCATACAACGAAAACTCAGATCAGCCATCACCAAGCAGGCTCTTCTCCCCCCCCCCACTACGGTACGCGCCTTCGTTTTCGATCGCGAGAAGACTCCAGATATTTCTTTCCTCGTCGAATCGCATCGAATTACGTTTATCAACGCTGCTACGACAACAGGCGCTTTCAGCACTTCATTCAGTCGAATCTTATTTTCGCTCCACCAGATAGTAAGGGGTGTTCTGCAATTGGGGCACATGCCTCGCCCGAACAGGCCGGGGGCTGCTGCGTGTGCCCAACGCTAGAATCGTCCTGCGACGTGCTTTCGATTGTTTTCCCTTTGCAGTACTCTTACATAAGGCCAGTATTCCAAAGAGGGGTGGATTTTTCACATTATTTCAACATGTCGGCCGTGAACTCGTATACGAGGGCGAAACGAGGAAAATATGTCTGCTGCGTGTGCCCAACGCTAGTATCGTCCTGCGACGTGCTTTCGATTGTTTCCCCTCTGGAGTACACAAGGCTAGTATACCAAAGAGGGGTGGGTTTTTCACACACACATATTTCAATATGTCGGCTGTGAACTCATATACGAGGGCGAAACGAGGAAAATATGTCAACGTATTTGCTGAAGAGTTCTTCTGCTTCAAAGGGCATATCCATACGATCCAGTTCAGTCTAAACTTCGAGCCGTATTCCTTTTTTTTTTTCCATCCCACATAGACTAATATCCTCGCACTTTTTTTTTTCAAAGATCCCCCTTGAGATCCGGGTAAAAAAAGCTTAAATCTCCATCACTTTCGTTTGTCCCTCCCAGTAGTAACTCAGATCCGGGGTCGCATAGCGGGCCCCTCCTCTCTCCTCCCACCACGCTACGTGCCTTCATGTTGTATCGCGGGAAGAACTCCGCATTTTTCTCCCTCGTCGGCTCGCGTCGAATTGTGCGTACCCACGCTGCTAGGTGCTCCCAGCAGTTGATCCATTTTTTGGTTTTTGCATTCTTGCAAATTTGCATTCTTGCAAATAAAGTGAAATCTCACCACGGTGGGAATCGAACTCAAGGACCAACGCCACAGCAGTAGCAGTATTCGAGGCTGCCGGGGCGACCGGCTCTATACTGCTGTGGCCACTTATTTATTTATTTATTTCTCACACACATCTACTTTCCAGCTTCTGGACAAGCCGTGGTCACAAGTGTCGTCCCTTCTCCCCCCCGGTTTTTGCCTTCAATTTGTATCGCGCATAGGGGTCAGCAATCCCACTGCTCGTCGATTTTTCATCGAGTGTTGTTGCTAACTCACGCTCTCACGCTTTCCGCAAGTATAAGAGTATCCAACATCAGAGCAACCAATCAATCATAACTACAACCTGCCATGCGCGATCTCACAACAAATCAACCAAACATTATTTCAGCTGAATATTCTAAAATACATTGGGGGCGGAAAACAATATCGCATTTCAATTTCAAAGGTCTCCAACAATTGTACTGGTACGGCAAACATACACTTCTACGCTATTCATGCCAGGAGGTGGTCAGTCCAAGCTGGCCAGCTGGTCAGTGTGTGTTCCTTCACATTAAACTGACCTGTCCAGCCATTTACATCAAGCACTACCGGTGCCATGCCAGGGCCTATGTCTCCTAGAGACAAAGCTAGTGCCCGTTACTTACACCACTATATATACTACAAGCGCCCCCTGTATAGCGCCGGGTGCCCGCCATATTGCCTGTGAAATTGCTCGGCACATGTGGGAAATTCCAGCCGTAATCGCAGTATGGGTTACACTATCAATACTACAATATCGGAATTGGTTCTCTATCGTGCCGGTTTCCCGCTATAGTGCCTATGGTAATGTTGCGCAAATAACCTCCACATATTTCCGTACACACCGCCGTGTGTCCTCTCCATTTTATCCGCAACATTTACATGCATCACGCAGCTTGCAAAGAGGAGCATCGAATCTAAATCTTATCCAAGTCACAGCGGACGTGTTTGGCACATTATATTTCAAAATTAGGCGAAACCGGTACGTAGTGGGAGTGTGCGGAGTGGTGCCGGTTGCCGCTATAGCAGTGCCGGTATTTCCCTCTATAGAGCACATACCGGCACTATACAGGGACCACTACTGCATCGCGAAATCACCTTGCTGCATTCACAAAGCGTATCTCCGTCTCGTAGTTCGTCATCACGTCATCACACAGCTCATCTCTCTATTACTAGGAAGCACCGGCACGGACGCCGGTTGCGCTGGACGTAAGTGGGTGGAAATACCACTTCAACATGAATAACACGCGCACACACTGCTACGACATACATAGTCTAAGAGGGGAGCATCAAGAAGTCGCTAGCATCTTGCCGCGGCAGCAACAAACAATAACATTGTCCCAAATTATTGCTTCGATGTGTCGGGAAGAATTTCGTTTTCTTCGCCCACATGCCCTGATCGCGTACTCCCCCCCCCCCCCCTGCCCCCCTCCCCCCTGCCGCGCTCGCAGACACCAAACTCAACCATTCAACCATTGCAAAAATACCCCATACATGAATTTCAAGTAGTTTCAATATTCGATGCAAATCGAAGAGCACTGGGAATGCCGAAAGAATCCTACGCGAGATAAAAGTGGATTTTTCCCCGAAAATGACATATATGCTGTTTTAAAGATGATAGGCTCTGCATGCGGGCTACGATTATTATGAAATTAAAATACACTCTACGTCGTACGATACGATGAAATGTTTTCTTTCGCTGACAGCAGCAGCAGTAGTAGGTTTGTTTACCAATGTCACGTTGGCCTGCCCTGCCGGCGTCCTGTGTCGACCAGTCCAATGAACGGCGATCACAACAACAAAAGGGCACGCGAACGGCACTCAACCAACCAAAATGCACAAAACAGGGCGCACGATAAAAACAAAACTCACAGGGGGGGGGCCTTGAGGGGGGGGGGGGGGGGGGGGGGGGAGTGCAGAAGAGAAGGAAAACACCTATTCATGACCTGCGATGTCGTACGTCTGTTGTCCATACGCGAGTTGAATGAGCAAGAAAACGCTGAATTAACCCGCGATAACATTGAAGGCGTGTATAGTACAGGGGATGGGGGAGGACTGAGTGCACTCATGACCGATGGTTCTCTCTTCTTGTTGCCATGCGTTGTCCATATTAGAGCCTGACACGTGCTACAATAGTGTACAAGGATAATTAGTGGTGCTTGCATACAGACGGTTGGGGACGGGTGGTCGCCTCTTCTATATGATACGTATACGAGTACACGGGGTGGGAAGCGCTTCCGGCTATGTTATACAGCTATAAAACAGCGCCGGCCAAAACGCAACCCTTTACGAACAAAGGTGTATGCGTATGCCTGCTACACAATACCAGATTATATATAGTAGAAAAATACCAGATTATATATACTAATACCACCTTGTTCTGGTACAAAAAAAAAAGGTGCCACGTGGACAGAGTTTGCCTCTCTCTGCGTAGCACGAGACACTGCTGGGTTTACTGGATGTCGATGGATGGGAATAGCACTTCAATGTTAAGGACACACAGGTGGACTATACACACTAACTGTTGCAGCAGCTGCTGTACAGCAGTGTGTGCTCTTTGCATCACACTGACATTCAAATTTCCACCCATCCACACCCAGCACAACCAGTGTCCTCCTAGAGAAACGAGGTCTGTCTGTGGTCACAAACAACGAGACAGAGATAAACATTGCAAATATTCCAAGGTGATTTGCTGGGTTGATTTAGCCATGCAACGAAGCGCAATCAACAATCGGAAAAAAAACATGCTTCGTACGTAGCCAACACACAAGCCTATCCGCAACAAAAAGGGGAAAAAATAAAATAAAATGAAATAACGTGAATGTGATACATTCCGAGTTTTCCTTCAACCAGTCCAGGCTTCTAGTTGCCGAAGTGGCAGCAGTTCGGCACTTGCTGCATAGTTGGTTGTAAGATCTGCAGGCCATCATCGTATACACCAGCCCTGACTCCACGTAAAATTGTCTCCGAGAAAATGGGTAGAGCTGCGCAAGTGGTTGTTGCCTTTTCGGATCCAAAGGCGGCGCCCAGATATGTAGCGACCAAAAATATTAAAACTTTGGGTGTACCCAACCGTCTACGAGAAGCGAAGAACGTCGGGAGACTGCAACTTGACCGCTTGACCGACGGCAATTCTTCAAAAATATCCTTTGACGCGAAACTACTACTTGGTACCAGGTATAATTTAGTGTGGAACGATCGGTTTGACACTCTTGACCGCTGGACGTCTTCCCTTGACTGACCCGTCTCGCGACACATGCGACGAGTACGTAGCGTGGGCGCGCGAAATTGTGTGTTATCTTCACATTAAACTGTGTTGTTTCTACCTACTACATCAGTACACAAAAGAGTCCGTGCTCATTCTTCATCCTGGAGAGGACAAGTTCTGTGGTCACAGACTGTGAAACAGAGTAAACCGAACAGTCGCAATTCATCAACGTAAAGCAAGTGAAGTGCTAGCGTACCGGGTACAAGAAGAACACAACAAAACAAGGTAGACCATGAAAAAATGGGAAAAAGCAGGAAAAAAAGGGAAAAAAAGAAGAAAAAAAAGAAACAAAAAGAGAAGGAAAAAAAAAACAAAGCAAAACAAAACAAACGACAGGTGTTCTGAAGAACGTGATGCAAGGTCAGCATGAGCAGGATAATCCTGCCAAAATGTGCGCACGAAGCTCCACCACGCACATGATGTTAGGCGTAAAGAGATCGTTGAAAAGTCGAGCCTTTGGGCTTTTGGGACAAAAAGAAATAGCGACCAAAAACACATACCTGGTACTTCAACAGATCACAATCTACAGCAGATCATCTCGCCAATCCAGAAAGCATCTAGATCACCTAGATCACCTAGCTCATCTAGATTTTTCATCTCTGCCGTTACGATACACCGCAGGATTTGTGCACGCAGTACAAATAGATCCAATCCAGAAAAAACATGCGCTAGATTTGCGAAATCATCCAGCTATCACACGGAAACATGATCTATACGCCAGCATATCATTTAGACCAGGGATCTGTCATTTAGACCAGGGATCTGTCATTTAGACCAGGGATCTGTCATTTAGACCAGGGATCTGTCTGCATGGAAGGCAAACGCCACGAAGAAGGATCTTATCTGCGCACCTGATTCCCAGGGTTTAGGTCAGGTCGACATACTCACGCATGCGCATATATACAACGCCAACTTGCGCTGCTGGAGCAGTAACGGGCACCACCGGTAGGGACAGCTCGCGCTGTCGCTTCCACGGGATTTCGAGTACAATTATCATATAAAAAAATTAAACACACTCCAGCTGCGAGATCGAAGATTTCGTCGAAACTCATATTTGCAAGTGTTACTCCGATCGCGCGTACTACTCGGTGCGAGATAAATCGACACACGACGTGTATGAGAATGCGTGCGAGTGTCGTGAGCTCAACCTTTTTTTTTCCCCGGAAAAATGACAAAAAAAACAAAACCTAATCTGTCCGATGTGAGATTGGTTCGACACACCAACCGTCTACGGCATGCATGTGACGCGTGGCACTCGATGTTCCTCCCGGTTTCGGTCGGTACATGAAGAAAGAAAAACTAGATTTCAACTGTGGGATCGACACTTTGAAAGAAACCTTCTAAACACGGCCACTGCTGTGATTGATCAAGCGTCGACACTGTACTCATCTTTGCAAGCTGCGTGATACACCGGCCGCTCGTCTGTGCTGCGGATATTTTGATCAAAACCCTTCAAATTAAGTGAAAAAGCACACTTGAGCTGTGGGATCGACCAAGAAGGAAAATTATCGAAACTCAGCTTTGCAAGCAGCGTGTGATCCTTCGATCGCGCGTGTTACGGAGTGCGCAAACCTCGTGAAGGATGCAGGTCGGTGACTACCCTGCTAATGCCAGGGTCAACAGGACTAAGACGTTCAGCCTTGTTACGCGCACGGAAACCGAACAACCCGCATTGAGGGGAACACAAAAAACGTCAACATAGTAACGGGTTTTCGACGCGATAATTAAACGTCAACATATTAACGTGTTTTCGACGCGATAATTATATTGGTGGCGCGTCTTTCCCAAGCGCAGCATCCACGACGGCCAAAACGCAGCACCCAGGACGGCCGCACTCCACAAGCCACAGCATCCACCGACGGGTCACCCCTTAAACTTGGGTTTGGGGTTAGTTTGTGTTGCCGTCCCCCCCGACCTGCGTACTTTAGAGTTAGTCTATCTATGGTACAGTATTGCCACGAGTCGGAACCAAACAAATCCCCTCAAATCAGGTTGGTCAAAAATACGTTAATACAGCCTCGTTTGCTTTCGCGCAGGTAACGGCGGCTAACTCTTTCAAGTTCCCGCCCGCCGCCGCCGCCGCCGCAGCAGCAGCGCAAATTCGCGCGGCCGGAGCAGCCACCACAGCAGCAGGAGTTACAATTAATATTAATGGTAGGTACTTTACTACACGACCCAACTATTGCCAACTTTAATCGCCGTGAAGTTCGGCCCTGGGCACAGCCGTACGGGCTGGCCAATCCACAAGAAAAAAAAAACAGCTTGGGGAAGTTTCCGGTGATTCGAAAATACTTCCGATAATTCGAAAAATGATAACCATACGATAAATCATGAAACGCCTCCCAGGGGTACAGAGAACACAGCAACCAATCGCAGTAGCGGAATGAGAGCCTTTGGTGCTTTGCCAGACCCCACTATGTATCTTAAGGTGTTCATTATTAGTATGGCGGGACATGCCAATTTGATCGCTCTCAACGCCTTTACCAGCACTGGAAACCCGTTTTTGGGGACAAAACTGCTTGGAAGTGGCAGAGCGGTCGGTTTTAAGGCTCTAGAGGGGTTGATCCCACGCTACACTAATTCCAAGTCATGTCTAAAAAAACGGGTGTCCCGAATGCTCTTATCTAGGCTGATTGCTCTTACATCGGGGGTAAACAAATCACTGTCTTCGAAACCGTGGGCGCAGATTTTAGCACCCGAAAAAGTATCCCACAATACCAAAAAGATTGGCGCATAAAGATCGTGGGTGCACGCAGTTCTATAGTGGACAAAAGGGGGGGAAAACAAAAAAGAACGACACAAGCACATCAATAAGGGTTGAGAGAAAGAAAAACAAACGAAAGAAAATAAACGGCGCAAAAGAAGGATGGAGGGAAGCAAGAAAGGAGGCTACGTATCAAGAGAAAGCCGGAGAGATCATAAAAAGCCGCGGTCTGTCTCTTGTCACGACTACATTAGCCCAACAAGCAGTTACATCCAACGGAAAAGGCGCACGCTCTGTCTGTTGCCACGACTAAAGCACAGTACGAGCCCAACAGGTAGATATTATCACGAACTTTCTCGGTCACTCCGTTCTCTGCCATATCTTGCCTCCGTTTTTTGTCTTCCTGTCCGTTTATCCTACCTGTCTGGCTAGTCTGATAGGGCAACACAAAAAATAACCTAAACAGGTACCAGATAGTCCGTTTCAACGAACATCTGTCGGTCCCTCTGCGCACCCGCCTCTCTGCTAAATACTCCCCTGCTTTGCCTGTCTACATGTTTGTTTTTTGTCTGTCCGTCCGACTGGATCGTCTATGTTAGGTCGTTGTTCTCTCTTTCCTGCTTGGTCTGTCTACAAGTCTATGTCAGGTATTTCCTGTCTGATCTCCCTGTTTTATCTGAGTGCCTGTCTGTCTGCACCATACGTCACATCTGTCTGGCTAGCCCACGAGGGCGAAAAATCTGTCTGGTTTGCCTATGTTGGGTCGTTTTTCCACCTAATACTCCCACATTGTCTGTCTACAAGTCTGTCTGTTCCATATCCTCTCTTGTCTCACTTGCCAATGTCACAGTCACAAAAGGGCGATATAAACAAAAAAATCTCCACATATCCGTATGTCCCAGCCCGTCCTATAATATCTGCCTCGCGTGTCCACGTCAGGGTTGACAAAGGGATAAAGATGAAAAAAAAAGTTCAACAGCAGCTGTCGTTATTGTCTTTCTTGCTACTGCAGGCTGCCTGCTTGCCTTGTCTACCGGTCGCCCTATCCCATAGCTACCGTACAAAACGCAAGAACGCCCTGTCTACCGGTTCCCCTATCCTATAGCGACCGTACAAAACTCGAGAAAAAAAAAAACCGAACACCCTGGGATTGCGATGGCTTTCAGAATCGATTTCCTCCAGCCCCAGAACGGCGAACAAAACGAAAATGGCGGCTTTTTTTTCCCATAAGAGACGCGTGCTTGATACACGTACTCGTAGCGGTTTGTGTAAAATAAATATTCTTGGATGAGTGGGCTTTTTTCTTATAGCCCAAAATCGTTGAAAACGTCTTTCTTGTTTCGCAGTGTTGTTTCTGTTCTTGATACCCAAGCCATGGAATTGCTTCTTATCGGGTCGCACTTTCAGTATATTCAAAATCTGATCAAAATCAGCTTTTGCCTCAGAACGCACAGAGCTCAAGCCACCACCCTTGAGACGGCATAAAAAAGAACCAGTGCAGACGCGTGCTACGATAGAAGTGCATGCACCACTTTTTTTTTGAGGTTCCTCAATTTGGGAGCTTAACCCCTTTTACAACTGGAAGCCGTTTTTGGGGACAAAATTACTTGGATTTAATACAGGGACGGGTTCGGGGGCTCCAAAGGGGTCAAGACCTCTCCCAAAATTGACTTCAGAGAAGACACAACTGCTATTAATACATACCGAAAGAAAAACTTCATGGCCAAGGTATACGACGAGAATCACGCCGAAAAAAAACTGCCTATTATTTATTTATTTTCCGACAATTTTGGGTTGAGGAGCCCCGTCATTCAGGAACCATTTTCGCCAAAAAAAAGGTATACCTCTATCGTAGCAAGCTTCTGCACGGTTACCGTAACCTGTGCCTAGACGGGTGGGTCGCTCGGCGTTTGCGTTCTCCACGTTGTCGACAAAATCAGGTTCGAAAACCGACCAAGACGGTGTTTTATCTCGCGTGCTAAAAGGTGTTCATGTCTACTATGTCACGTCTGTCTGGCTCCTCTCCGGGCTAAGTTGTCTGTCTACCCGTCTGATGATCTCTCTTCCCTTTGCGTGTATCCGCCTGCCTGCTTGTTTCCTTGTTTGCCTACCCAGTTTCTGTTCTGTCTTGTTACGGGAAACTCGACGAGCTATACAAATAAATATCTGGCACCTGATACCTGGCATCTGGTACTATACCATCAGAACATAAACAAAAACGAAACAAAAAACAAAACCAAACGTTAACCGGCCGCGGCAAAACAAACACAAACAAAAAGAAAACGCTCACTGACCCCAAATCCAGCCAGGTCAGGGGGGCGAAAACGTTTAAGCAGCATATGTGCAGGACATAGGATGTTCCACCCAACCCGCCCCACCCCGCCTCACCCAATGCTCCGAAGATTGCAGGACAAAGCAAAGCGAAAACAACTAAAACCTAACGCAAGAACAAAGCCAAAGCAAGGAAAGAAAAAGGAGGGAAAATCAAAAACAACCCCCCCCAAACAAAAACAAGAGCAAAAGCAAAAGCAAGAGAAAAGGGTAATAACTGCACCAAAGCTCTAAGCAGCACACGCCACAGCAGCAACGTCGCTAATCTAAGAGCTACGGCACGAAGAAAAGTAACCGCTTTTGTGCTGGCAAAGCCCTTAGTTGTCATCACCGTCAGCGAGAAACAAACCGAAAACGCCACGTGAAGTGATCGTGACTTCGATAGGTGGCGGAATTGTATTGGACTACGAGTACTTCATGTGCCAAAGCAGTCAACAAAACAAAACAACACAAAACGAGTATCACAAACGCGCAGAAAAAGCGCAATACGCGGCGACCAAACATACCATTACACAGTTAACCAAGCGATTGGCTGGATTCATGAGCTAACTATGAATGCGTGCTGACTTTATTTTCTCCTTTCCCACCGACGATCAGAAAAAAAAAAAAAAAATGCGAAGCCCTGCTCGTGCTGGTTCTTTCTACACGAAAGTTGAAGTAAAATATTTGAATCCCGTGTCAGCTGCTTGTTGCCCATCGACGATAAAACTTAAACTCTGCAACCCTCTCAAGTTCTGCAAATATGATAAAAGAACAACAGGTTTTTTCGCGGGTCATAACCCGACCCGTCGATTATACCAGGAGGTATCAAAACTTGGCGGCTCGAGTGGGTCCGGTCAGGAGGTGTTTGGAATCTCACGGGACGAATCGGGTCGGGTCAAAAGGTTGAAGAAAAAAATCGCGGGTCGGGACGGGTTGGTTACCCTGACTCGACTAGACCCGTTCAATGCCCCTCGAACGTAGAGCTGCGCGTTGGTTGCCTCAGGCAGAAAATATGCTCTACTGACTGCGTATACAGGATTGCATCAGTGTACTGTACTGGGCTACCGCGGAGCGAGAAACGCCGAGCAAAAGCGAGCACCAGGCAACAGTTTTGGAGTCACAACTCACACTACGTAAGGTGCAAGCCTTGCTCCGACTACGTTTTGTACAAGAGCTGTTTCTTATTGGTGGCTACATTTATTTCTCTGAATACAGACGCCGCCGCTGCCGCCGCTGCTACTGCCACGGTTAACATGCAACCTGTCTGGAGAATAGAGCGACCGGTCCACTTCAAGCCAATCGTGTGGAACAAACGATTTCTGACGACGGCACCGAACACGCCAGTCTGCATTTCCATAAAGCATGCATGCACACATGCACCGTGCCGGCTGTGGACAGTTAGCGGCTTCCATGTTTTCGTCGTACGGATCAAGGTGCCAAGTGGGTGAGGGAAGGTTGGGTCAAAACGTCCACCTTTGGCTTTTCCGACAAGCTCGTGTCTACAAATACGCAAGTGTCCCAAATCTTTGCTGTGAGCCCCCCCCCCCCCCCTTCGGAACTAGCCCTTTGGCCACCTCTTACAATCGGTTCGTTTCTGAATCCGAAAGTGAACGATTTCGGACAGCAAACCGGTTTGCAACCCATACAAACCCGAAACCGGTGATTTTCAGCCTTCTACTTTCGGATAGCTGGGTATCGTTTTTGGGACGGCCCCCACCCGGTAACGGGGGGTCCAGTTTCGGATAATATCGTAGCCGAATACGGCGTCAGGATGTGCATCACGACGGATTTCCATACGTCGTGGGAGGCAACAAGCGAGATAATCAGCCGGGAACAGCAGTAGCACAAGACACAACACGATGCAAATGCTGAGCAAGCAAATCATATCATACATGGGTGTATGCGTGCCGCTGCTGTGCCCGGCAACCCACTTGCAGACCTCGGGGCATCAGGACGGATCGATGGGGTCGGACAGTGTTGGTGACGACTGCGAGAGTATTGCCACTTTCCTAGAGGTTCCGATTGCGGCGTTCGCCAAACGCAAAACACATATGTGCCGTCGAGGATGAGGACAGCCGCCGTCTGCGACCTGTCGTTGTCATTTATGCACCAGATTGACGAGGGCGACGGGAAAGACAACCCTCCTCGCAAGAAGCGCACACGGCGTGTTTTCCCTCGCCCCACCTACAAAGCTTCGTCTGCGTGCGCTGAGATGTTCTGGTGCGGCGAACTCGTACCAGCACGAAGTCAAGCGAGATGACCGTTGTTGAAAAATTCGCGACTCTGCCCAATCTTAAAAAAAACGGTATAATAATTCATTACAAGGGTTATCGATAAGATTCTGCCCGAATGGTTCTGCGGCCCGAAAACTACTTTCATTTTCGGATTAAGAAACGGTCTCATAAGAAGCGGTTAAAACAAGAACACTTTAACGAAAATAAGGTTCCCAACTGGCATTTCATATCCAGGCATCATAATATTAATCCTTGGCAAAATATTACTAAAATAGTATGTTCGTATAGCAGTAGTGTTCCTCTGGCAATTGTAGCCTATCCTTTCCTTTCAGATCTTCTTGCATCACATCCTTCAAAACACCTGTCGTTTGTTTCACTTAGTTTTCCTTTTGTTCTTTTTCCTTTTCCTTTTTTTTATATTTTTTTATGGTCTACCAGGTACCTTGTTTTGTTGGGTTATCGTACCCGGTACGCTTGCTTTACCTTGATGAATCGCGACTACTGTTTGGTGTACTTTGTTTCACAGCAGTCGTCTGTGACCACATAATTTGTATCTCTCTAGGATGAACCAGCACGGACTCGGGGTGTACTTGAGTCGTTGGGTAGAAACAACGGTTTGATGTGAAGACAACACACACAGCACAACGACCCAGCCCGACTCCAAGGAGTTTTGTCAGCGAAAACAGGTCCACCAGAGTGCTTGGCAAGGGGTCAAGATGACGAAACAACACGCAAGACAATGGTTGACAAGGGTTCAAAATGACCAAATAATACCACAAAAGCAGTAACAAAACCCGGAATTTTGTGTCAACTCATTGGTATCGCAAGCTAAAGCATGAGTGTGTCGCTACCTGTGGGAGCTCGCGCAGCAGGTTGAACCTGTCGTCAACCCTGTGTGCGTTTTTCGGCCGGGCGACAGCACACGTCAAATCCGGCCCCAGAAAATTTCGAAAAGCCCGTCTAATTTCATGGCGCGGTGCGAAAGAGAAACTCGAATTCGAGCTAGGTACAACACTTTTTTTTTTTTTTTCGCACACTTCTACTTTCCAGCTTCTGGACAAACCGTGGTCACAGGTGTCGTCCCTTCTCCCCCTCCGTTCTTGCCTTCAGTTTTTATCGCGCATACGGTTCAGCAATCCCACTGCTCGTCGATTTTTCCTCGGGTGTTGCTAACTCACGCTCTCGCGCTTTCCGCAAGTCAATTTGTGCGCAAGGAAAGTCCCCACGAATTTATACGAGTACTCGTATGCATGCGCTCGGGGGGATTCGATCTCACGAAACCGACCTATACCAGGCTCGAGGATGACCTGATACGCCACCGGGGCGACCGGCGGTTAACATACCGGTATACCTGGTATACGGCAGTACATGGGCTGGGAGTTGGACCAAACCGGCAATCAGTACTCAAGATTTTTGCAAGCACCTTTCGCTAGTGGTATCAACAGTGCACTGATTCCAGGCATATACGAGGTTGGCTGATTTGAAGTACACGACTTAGTGTCCGGTTTGTGAGTCGCACACCTATTTGTAGGCTCATGGCCGTGGGAAAAACCACAACAGATCAAACACTGTACCAGGTACATCGTCCTGATCACAGTGTTATTCACTTGTTTGGAGAGGGGGGGGAGGGGGGGGGGGGGGGGGGGGTTGAAAGCCTAACCCTATTCCTTTAAACACTACGAAAACCGGAATAATCGTGTTTGGATAGTGGCTTATTGGTTTCTTCCCACAACCTAAAGCCTTCCATTACGATTTCTCCGAATGTGGGAGAAGGTGTAACGATGGTAAACAAAAAAAAACACACTACCACACATGAAACACCGGGTACGAACGTATACAACATCTGGTGGTTTCGAACCTGTGCATTACACGTGTTGACCAAATTGGAGACCGAATGCAACCAAATTCCTTTTCGCACGTTGCGCAATAACTTGGTGATGGATAGATAGTCGGACACAACTTGAATCTCGCCGGTCATTGAGCTCTCTGGCGGCGTTTCTTTCGTTCATGGCAGGCCGCCGCCGCAGTAGCAACAGCAGCAGCCCCGGTCTGTTGCTACCAAAAAGTGAAATGTGAGACTGCTGTTTGAGAAAGACAGAGACGAATGACTTCCTGCGTCTTTTTCGTGTGACAACGGCACGTGCGTGACGCTGGCGGTTCCCAACAACCTTCGGTGGAGGGGCTGGCGAAAACGCTCCACAGCAGGAGTTTCACGTGTGCGCCAGGCAGATCAACACGGGTCGCCCGTCACTTGACACGGGAGTTGCCCCATTCGTTGACGATTATGAACATCCCGAGAGAGTGCGCCGACGAGGCAGGCCGCCATCGAAGAGGCTCAAGTTTGGGCGACAGTAGAGGGCCAGGAGGGCGTCTTCGAAGCAACGCGGTTGGATGCGGTGGAAGAGATGACGGGGCAGTTGGATAGCACTGGTGTGAGGGCGTGGACCCCACTGTTGACGAGAAGGAGGACGGCGACAACTAGACGACGGGGTGTGGAGGCCTCTGTGCCGCCGCTCTACGCTGAAACTTCTTCGGGGCTTTGACCTCCTGGAGAGGGCAGCGGAGGAGGGCGGCAATGACAACGCCGTCTTCCACCCGCAGAAGGCCAGGATGGCGTTCATCGAAGCGCATGCGTCCAAGCCAGCGCGGCATGCGTCCTTTTTCTAGACTAAAGGAGAGGAGGGGGAGGGGGTAGCGCAGCAGAGATATGCTGCATGGTTCCGGTGCGGTATTCCTGGTCTTGTTACAGTAACGCTGCATTGTTCCGGATTGGTGCACCTACAGCAGCAAGGTGTAGGCAGTCGACGGCACTTCTCATTACGGCAGCAGAGTCAGTTGCTTTCGATCATCTTCAAACATATACCATGTCAACTCTGCTGAGACGATAATACATAATTTTCGACAGATCTTCATTTTGACCGGGTATGCATCTGCGTTCGCTGCCCAGGATAGAGCACAGCAGTGCCGACCCTGTACG
This sequence comes from Undaria pinnatifida, assembly GCA_012845835.1. Classification (NCBI taxonomy): domain Eukaryota; class Phaeophyceae; order Laminariales; family Alariaceae; genus Undaria; species Undaria pinnatifida. The sequence goes on along the minus strand of JABAKD010000006.1, from coordinate 6,849,213 downwards.
TGGTCACCCGCAGCATTCCGCCGTCGTGCAGCGCTCTGCTAGGTCAATAGCTATTATACTGTACCGTATAGCACACTAACAAAAGGTATTTTCTCATCAAGGCGGTAACCGACCTATTCAAGAGTGATGCGGCTACCCTCAACAAAGCGATCATAGTGCTCTCGGCACACCACCGCCCAAATAAGGGACCCTTACCTGGTACTGCCGTACCTAAAGAATTGTAAAAAAATATCTCATTTTTACCGTCCTAGCCCTAGCCCGTTGGTTCGGAGATCTCAGCCGCCGAGGCGCCGCAACATTTGTCGAAAATGACGGGCTCACCAAGCAGAAAAAGAGAAGATCGGGTTTATTCTACAACAAGCCCAACAATAATACGTGTCGCATCTAAAAGGGCATTATTGTTCAGAAAAAAACGTCTCTATCCCTTTCGATAGGTCCGAGCGGGCGGCGGCGGCGGCGGCGGCGGCGACGGCGGCGCAAAAACCAAAACACGGGAAGGAACAGAGTACGTATATACCTGCTAGTCGGTCGTCTGTTCACCACCTAGCCCTTATGATAGAGAATACATACCTGGAATTAACAGGCACTCTGCTTCCTGCTAACCAATCCCTTGCTCGTCGTGATTTTCAATATTTCAATGGCGAAAAATGACGAAAAGAACAGACGATCCATACACGCCGGCTACTCGAAGCAGTGCGGGCTCCAGGCCGACACAAGTAGGGAGGGAGTGTACCCGAGCTATATACTTGAAGTATAGAATGCCAGGACATCCCCGATATGGACACACAGCAGTATGGCACTCTTGTGCATGATACTCCGTAATTCTGCGCGCTTCCGTTACAAGTATACCGAAGTACGTTAATAACGTCAAGCTCACGCACACGGCACGAGGTCGTTGCTTTACTTGGATCCCAAAACCCTTTTCCACTACTGAGGCATGTCCGTTTTCGGGTTAAACTTAGAGCTACTGATGACGTACTGTGAGGCATTTTTTTAGAGTGGTTACCAGCAGGCTCCACGAGTTAAACGGCTATCTTCCACCCTCTCGCCTACCAGGTATTAACCCCTTTACAACTGCAAACCCATTCTTGAGATAAAGTTACTTGGATTTAGTATAGGGAGGGGTTCGGGGGCTCTAAATGGGTAATAGTGCTATTTAATACACCCTTTTCTCAAGCGTTCTCACAATTTTCAGTCCTTGAAAGCAAAACAGACAGCAGTCAGCGACTGAACAATCAATCAAGCACACAACGATCACGCAAACTACCCAAAACAAGCACCCAACACGAAAGCGAACCACAACACGAACGAGTACCACATGTTGGGGAACGCGTTAATAGGTCATGAGATAGGATGGGGGGCGGCTTGTTGGTGGGTTATTATATGAAATAGACGAAAAATCCTATTCCTTACCATTACCAGTCCTGAGACCCGGTCATACGGCCTGCCAGAGGAGAACGTTTGGGGGGATAATCCGCTAGAGACAACGGCATGGGTTGAGGTAGATGTGGTACCACATGCACCACAGCAAGCGGCAAGCAGAAATAACATTTCACCGCCTGCCATGAACAAACCCCATGGACCTCTCTGCTCTCACTCGTTTATCTTTCTCCGTGTTTCGAACAGCTTTTCGTGCTGTTGCTCACGTTTTTTCTGGAAAATCACAGGGAAAAACCGTCCACAAAATCTGACGAGTACGGCATCGACCACACAAGTGGAAAATCACAGGGAAAAACCGTCCACAAAATCTGACGAGTACGGCATCGATTACACAAGTCAGCCCGGGGTCGCTCACAGGTAGGGGATGCGTGATATGCGCCCGAACTGCAAGGAGAGAAAACTTGTGCAACGACACGCGCGCAAAGCGTGATGATACGCCCAACATCACACCAGCACGACCGTACCGCTACACCATCCCAAACAACTTACAAACCCTAGGGCGTATATATGAACCCATGCACCCCTACCCAACGTATCGCATTTTACAGCTGATATTTTATACCTGGTATACACCGCCCGACCACACCCCCCACGGTTTTCGGGCTACGTTAGGGATTAGTACCGCTTGTGGTCAGGTTGCGACCTGGCACCAGGTATATCGGTATGCTACAAGTAGTGTACCTCGTATTAAGTAAGGGTGCTTACGATTTTCGGGCTAGGTTAGGGATTAGCCCCGCGTCTGGTCGGGTTGCGACCTGGTACCAGGTACATATGTATGCTGCTAGAGGTATACTATTAAATAAGGGTACATGGGTTATACGTACATACACGGCTACGTACGTAGGGGTGCAAATGATGTTTTTGACGCTTTCCCCACGAGTACAGCTGAAGTTGCTTGATACTATATTAATACTACTCTTGTCATCATCGTTTTTGGTCGCTGCACATGGTCAATAATGGAATCCGCATCGCTTTTTTGGTCGCTGTCCATGGGTCTCTCTCACACAACATGGGTTAATAAAATGTGTCCCGCTATCCTGCCGGCATGCGCAAGCCGGAAAAAACGGCACAATAGCGGCAACCAGCACGACGACAGCGGTAACCAGCACTACTCCGCAAACTGCTACTACAGAAGTACCTCGTACTGGTTTTAAAAAATACAATGAATAGTACCCCTGTGCTGTGGCAGCGTGTTTTTTTGCTCACCCCATCTATTACCGTCGCAATGTCTTCGTCCTTCTCTGTCCCTGGATGCAAAACTCAGATCCGGCGTCGCGAAGCAGGATCTTCTCCCCACGTACTCTCATTTTTGTCGCGAGAAAGGAACAGCTTTTTTTTCCCTCGTCCCAAGGTGGAACCAAAACAATTCCACAGGCACTATAGCGGAAGAACGGCACTACTCGATCGGCACTATACAGGGACTTTTTACTGTGGTGTTCTCGTGGTGTTGATCAATGTCCGTCCGTGTCGTGTGTCTGGTCTGTAGCGAAGATAGAGGCCGTTCAAATAACAGCGGCCGGCAACCATGCCAGAAAAGAACAGAAAAACACCAGGGCTCTCTACATGCTGTAGTTTGTGGCGCTACTGCTGTACGTGTACGCGTGTACGTTGTGTACACGCAACACGTAAAAATACGAGATACGACTACGAGTGCAACAACATTCACGTGCAATGTTAACAAGAAAGCACCAAACATCACGAAGTGGGTGGCATCCACTAGGAAAGCCTCGTCAAACGTTGCTCCTCCCGAAGGGACATGGAGGACAGGAGGGGAGACGCCCAACACACCAGGTAGGTCGGACTTTAGGGTATAGCAATTTCAGAGTTCGCGACCACAGCAGAAACATCACATTAACCATTTAACGTTTACCTGGTGCCTCGTACACGGGTACGGTACCAGGTACCACATGAAAGATTAAACGTACGTAACAAATCTGGGGTTTGCGCGGGTGGGAATAAATCTTAATATATTTGGAAGGCATGTTTGATTAGGGGATTGTACATACGAGGATGAGAGCGATATTTTATGGTGGAGTTGGATGAGCTTCCACTCAGGAGAGATTTGAGGACAAGGCGGGTGGACAGGCACATGATATTCGGCAGAGTACAGCAGTAAACAGTAAACTTGTGGGTAGCAACTATTATACTGCTGCTGTTGTGAGGTTGGAGGTTGGGGGCGAAAAGTTTTCAAGAATTGTTCAAATTTGTACACACCACAGTCAATTTTCCACCACGAACGAAAACGACTCAAATGCACAAAAATGAAAAAAAAACGGGCAGGACAAAAGGACAGCATTGAATATATTATAAGGGATGAGAGAACCACTTTAGAGGATTTTGACGGGGAAAATGCATCAATTTGCAAAAATTGCGAAAAAAAAAGCAACACAGAAAAAATGGGGGGGGGGAGGAAGATTGTACGATACCAGGTACAGCAGTATGATATTCGAAGAATATTATATTTGAGCAACTGAAGCGGCATCCGAGTGAGGTGCGGCATCAGCGTAAAGACGTACGTAAGGATGGCAGAATATTGAGGGGTGCGACAGAAGCCTGACGCATTGCTTTGATATTAGAGGTATCATGCATCAGGTGTGTACGTAGATTATGCATGTACTATTACCTAGACTCTTTTGTGTGTTTCGTGTATCATATCTGCACCAGGTACAAATGATACATCAAATGTACGACATGAAAAAAAATCCCAGGAGCACATGTACATTTTTCATTTTGAATTTCTTACGTCCAATGTTGAATACCTGGTACACGTTAACCACGTCCAATATGGTACTCTACTTGCTATACATTGAGAATAATGATTCATATTCGGCACGACACACGCGAGGTACGCCATAGGCCCAATACCTGGTGGATGTTATGCTGTTCACAAATGAACGAACTGGAGCATCTGTTTGATCACAGCATCATATGACTCGCAGGGGGTGGGGGCGGGAGGAAAGGGTGGGCCATCCAGACTATCCTTAGGCAAAGGGGTACAACCGCGTACAACCGGCAAATACAGGGTTTTTTATTCCTCCGCTGATTCAGCCAAACCACCTCCAAATGTTGGGCACTAGACCTCTTGCAGATGGGCGGGGGGGGGGGAGAGCCTCTGCGAGAGCGCTGGCTCGGGGGGAAGGGGGGGGCTACGGTAGCCACTTGACGAGTGTAAATATCCAGCTGTAGACATCACATTCATACTGGGCCTCGGAAGCAAACATTGGAATGGTGAATCAACGGAAGAAGGAGCACCAACTATGTTATGATAACGTCAATGAAGAAAACTCGAAATTATTGGGGTGACTTGAATTTGACAGCAATTGTTCGCGCCGAATTGTTCGAGTGAGATGTCCTACGCACGATGGCCGCAACAGCAAGCAACCACCGACCATTGTATATTAATTACCCTTCGTACTATATTATAATGACCCGTTAATCTAAATATTAAAATCAAAACGGTGCATAAAATTTCAGAAAATGTACACACCACTATATATAATTATACTTCGGTGGTACGAAAGAAAAACAATGAGATTTCGTCGTTGTTGATTTTTTTAGCTGAATGTTTGATGAGCGATGGATAAGTGCAGAGTAAGCGAAACTCTTGTACTCGAACTCATGCGAATCCGTCGCATCGCATCTGGTCTTGGTACGACAAACTCATGCTGTCCCTTGAGGGTTGTACCTGACACGTGGTACGAGTACGAGCAAGCCTGCTTGAGTGTGGGGTGTACTGGTATGCATTTAACGTGACCTATTTATATTTCCTGAGTGCGTGCGTATGCGTGTGCGCGCGCTCGCTCTCTCTGTCATGCGATTCCAAAACCTCTTGAAAACCTCCCAACAAAATCTCCCCCTATCCTCCACGTGCTCACCTTGCATGATGACTATGTACTTCGCCCTGATGTTCCCATCCAAGTTCCCCTGGACAATCACCGCATCGCAGTTCTCGACGTCTGCTGTCATCACCACCCCCTTCCCCACCACGAGCACTCGCTTAGTCCCCGGAGGAACAATAGACGGCGGCGCCACCGGCTTAGGGGGGGCCTCGACTTTTTTCTTAGGCAACGGCGCGACGGGCCGGGGAACCGGGGCTACAGCAGCGGCTGCCCCAGCCGGCTCGGGGGAGGATGATGTCGTAGCCGTGGTGATCTCCTTTAGACCCCGAAAAGACTTCTTCTTGAACATGGTGCAAGATAATATGTTACCCGTGCTGCTGCCCGTGCTGGTGCTGCTGGCGTTTGTGCTGGGGCCACCCCTCCTTCTACCTGGGACTCTAATAAGCCCCTTCGTTCCAAGTCCAGAGCTAATAGCACTATACTGGCAGTAGAGCAGCACTAGGAAGTAGTCCAGCCGAGACGGATATTAGCGCCGGTGTTTTGTTTCACTCCGCCGCTTCTGATCTGCTTGTGGGGAGAGCGCGCCAGCGGCAGGGTGTTCAGTTGGGGGGATGAGTCTCGGGGGGGCGTGGCGGCAGCGGCTTCTTCGGCTGTAGGAGCAGCTGCAGCAGCAAGCAGCGGTCGTGCTTAGCGGTACCACCACACGTAAGCTAAATCGCCTCCTCTCTCGCAAAAGTGCTGTGTACTGAATCCACTTGACACGAAGCAACTATCAATACGATACGGAGATAAACCAGGCACCAAACGTGAAAGTTCTCTATGGGGTGGTGTATCGGGAGAGCACAATCGGAGGGCAGCTGTGCGCGAACCCGGAACCCCACGCAGAGATCTATTGACGGAACAGAAAAACGAGAGCGCCAAGCCTGTAGTCTGCCACGAACGTCGCACCTTGGGTCGAAGCTAGCAGTGCAGGTGGATGGGGATGCTGGATTCCACTAATAACTAGAAGGTGCAGAAGCGAGAAAGCTCATATGGGCGAACACGAACCAGCCCATGCAGGTCCTGCCGAAAAAAGCAAAACATGCCCCGGGACGTAGTCTTCGACCAATCAAAATCATTCATTTTGTACCAGAACCGCCGGACCCTATCCCACGAATCAAGATTCTGGCAATAAATCTTCCGCTGATGCTATGGCAGCTATTTGCTGGTACTAATCTTTCATTAATATCTACTGCACAGTGAGAGAAAAACGAGAAACGGGCAAGCGGCAGGGACCCCAGGCCTATACACAAACAAGCTTCCACCGACGGATCTTGAGACCCTCGTGACCCTATCGAACCGCAGTCTTCCCTTGTTCAATCTGCCGTTGCCTTTGCCAAGCCTTTCCACCTGTCCTCTCGCTAGCAGACGATCGAATAATCTCCGTTCAAATTTTGCCGAAATCGGCTTGTTTGTTTTTCAAGCGAAAACAACCAACCGGAAAGGAATTTTCAATTTTCGGCAGACCGAGAAATATAGCGAGGCCCCCAGGGGCACAAGCTCTTGAAGTTTCCTAAGCACAAACCTTCCTTCTGCCAGCCAGCTTCCTCCTTCTCCTCCTCCTCCTTCTCCTCCTCCCGCCCACCCTACCCCACTCCCTGCACCACCGCAACGAAAACCATGGCCACCCCTACCACCGCGGGACGAGTGATCATCGGACAGGGCATCACCGTGAAGGGGGACATCAAGAATTGCGAGGAGGTTATCGTGCGCGGTTTTTTTGACGCTGGGAACGTAGAAGCCAAGACAGTGGTCGTCGAAGCAGACGGTGAGAGGAGGAGGAGGGCAGAGTGGGGAGGGAGGATGGCGGAGGGCGAGGGGAAGGGGTAGAGTGGGTAGGGTTGTTTTGATGGGCCTTACTAACGCTTGGTTGGTGATCTGTGGCGCGTAGAAGCGTTTGGGCTGACGTAACTCGAGAGCTTGTTCTCGACGTACTGTTGTAACCGGAGGTGTTTGTCGCATCTCCTTGTCTCGCAACCGCATGTGTTGGTGGTGCTTTGCTTTGGGCGCCTAGTTCGTATTCTCTACAAGTATTGGTAAGGCTGTTGGTTGTTTGGTTTATTGTGATGCACCGGCAGGGTTACAGGCAGAGGAGCACTCGCTTGTGTCCCCAGTCCAGGCCAGTCCACGAGAACTTTGTTTCCACCCTCGCCTCACTAGGTTTAAACTTCTACGTACTCGCGGACCGGGCTTGCGTTTCACTGCCCATCGCAAACGCGAGGTGTTTTGGGGGTGAATCGAGAGAATCTGGTTCTGTTATTCCGTTGCCGTGGTGGTTCTCACAACCCGCGAACACACTTCGTTCTCATCACTTGTCAAACATCAACCACGGGGTATAGCTTACGGCATGATGAATCTAAGCACTGCTGCTGGCTGCGTACAGCAGACGACACCTTCAGTGCTCGTTGTCGTAAGCTCTGTTTCTTCGTCATCTCTTGTCATGTGTTGTCATTGTTGTTGTCGTTGTTATTGCTGTTTTGAGTCCAACGGGGGAGAGCTGGGGATTCCGGGTTCTGGCCTCGCTGCTCGGGTCGCCTTTTGTTCTTTATTTTTGAACCGCCGAAAATGTCTGTGGTGCTTATTCCAAGTATCACAGCTTGTGTCCCCGAAAACGTGGGCCTGTGGGTATACGCCTTCTACTTTGCCAGTTAGCTCTCAGATTATAGAGGGCATTGTATAATCTCCACCACTACCACGAAGGCTTCTTGTGAACTCAAAGCGCTCATCATGTGCTGCTTACGTACTGCTGCTGTCTTTTGGTCCTGCGAACTCGATGGGTTTTTTCTTTTTACCTTTCCATGTTTGGTTGCTTTCTGGCTTTTATCTCTCGTCTTGGTAGTGAAACATGTCCGTATATGTGCAAGATTTGCTGCACATCGCCGGACACACCATAAGCGAAGTACAGACGTTGCGTGGTTATCTTCCACATCACTCGTAGGTACAGGCCTATGGGCTACATCTGGTTTGTATGACGTAACATACCGCCTGTGTACCCGCACTAGACAGCTCTTTCTATCCGACGAAAGATCAACTCCTATTACAGTATTATTCTTGGTTCTTGTTCCTGTGTGGATATTCTAATATTATTAGTCGGGATGTAGACCCATCAAGTTTCGTGGGCACGGGCTACGTGTACGTGATCATATCCTTCGCGGAGATAATACGTATTGGTACAGAGTAATACATCACACAGAACAAATTCAAAAGCGAAACCTAATTAGACAAACGCCTTCTGCCGAACGCAAGAACAAAGTTCAGTCGCGTGGAAACCTCCCGATGGCTTCACGGCTTAGCCTTAGAATGAGAAGCCCTATTGCTCTGCTGTTGCTTCCTGCTTCCTCGTCTGCCTTGGGTGTTTGGGGTGGTATTTTTCGGTACTTCACACGAGTACATCTAGATCAATTTGACCTCTGTTAATCTGATTGGCCGTTTATTCGTACGAAACCCTTATTCCGCCGCTTTTCTGATGCTCACCAATCACCGCATCACACCATCATGGAAACCTCTGCTCTCTGGTGTCTGTAGAGTAGGGTGTAAAGGGCAAAGCAGTAGTGCCGCAGCCGTCACATATGGTGCAGTACATCAGCACCAATAATATTAATAGTAAATGCGCTGATGCTGCTGTCTGCATGCTCCACAAAATCATCACGTACGAGAAGCTACGTACGTACAGCAGTGAGCACAGGTGTGATACGGACGAAAGACTATCTGCTACCTTGTATATCAGAACTACCTGCTATCTGTTATCTGTCCGCGTGGACCGTACACATGAAATGTCAGGTGGTCCAGGCTGAGGGTGTAGGCGGGAGGTGTAGATCACCGTGGTGGCGGGATGTTGGTGCTGATGCCGGAGAAGTATGCTTCCGGTGCTATAGTCAGGATTGACAATTGATAACACCTGGTAGGGGTGCAATACGTATCATGCGATACCTGTGGGTACTGGTTACCGATCACACAGGACAATGTATGAGACACATATATATCCAACGACGTAAAAGAGCAGTGCGCCAGTCGAGCGATTAATTTTAAAAGTTTGAAGTTTAGTTTATTTTTATTTTTGAAAGTTTAGTTTCTCCTGTAGTCTAACCTTCTAGACTCAACGTTTCTGCCCGCCGCCGGAAGAGTAATGTCGGAAGGGCACACCAGCACGGCGTCAACGGCACCGCGGCATGTGTCGTCTCGATTCTCTAGACAAGCCCGACTAGCCCAACACCCTATACACGATCCATGCACGACATCCGACGTATTTCATTAATTTTGTAATCACTCTTACTTGTGTCCAGCTCTACCCGTAAGAGGTTGTACCCTCAGCGACCTCTGGGCAAGCCGTGGTGGTGTTTTCCCTTCTCCTCCCCCTCTTATTACATGCCTTTATTTTTACCGCGCATAGGATTCGTTCAGCTTTCCCGTTTTTCAGCCTTTTTGCTCGTCGATTTTCATCGATTTTTGCCAACTCACGCTTTCGCGCTTTCCGCCCGTCAATTTTTACCCACAAGAAAATGTCCCTACGAGCACGAGGTTGCACTCGGGAAGATTCGAACCCGCATCACTTGACTTTCGTTTAATAGGGGCGAGATTCGCCTACTATTTGGGACAGCGCAAGGATGCCTGCTATATTTTCATCATCCGTCTAACATCATGTCTGTAGACACGCGTGTTACGACAGAGATGCACCGATTTTTGTTTGTGGCTCCTCGCTTGAGGACCTTTTGTGCCTCACCCAAGAACCGATCTTGAGAAAACGTCAAAGTGCGATCCGAGGAACAAACCCATGCGTATACAACACATAACAGTAAATGTGTTGCAAAGCAAAAACGTCATCCCGACGATATGGGGTTATAACCCGTTGTAGAGTCCCAGAATCCCTCTCTATATACTAACTTGAAGTAAATTTGCCACCCCAAAAGGCTTCCAGTTCTAAAGGCGTTAGGGAACCACGTCGTTCAGAAAAAAAACGGGGGAAATTGCTACCTCTATCGTCGCACGCGTCTTTATTTATAGGTCTATAGGTATATATACCAGCATCTTGTATGCCTGTGATACAAATCAGTACAGGGAACTCACAGCTGACGTGTTAGAAACAAAGTTATAAAATCAGTGCAGGACCTGGCAGAACACCCATTATATGATACCTGGTATCATGCGAAGTATACGAAGTACGACATTTACGGTAAGAAACAGCGTATACTGAATAATACTCTTAGGTAATAAGAAAGGCAGGTTGGGATTGCCAGGAAAATAATATTTCCGGGAGAAATTCTTCCGAACGTAGTGCGGAACGCGTTCTTTCTTAAGCAAGAAACCCAGCCTGGGTCACAAATTGTGTTTCTTCATCTTGTTGAGTGCCTTGTTCTGCATCGCATGTAACATATTTTGATGCTGTTTGTTGTACCCCTTCAGTTTTTTCTCCTTACCTTTCAGACTGTATTATGAATACACACTCGTAGAGGCAGGCGGTAGTGCCGTAGAACTGCTACTGGAGTTCCGTGTAACGGCGGTACCAGTTTACTTGGCGAGTAGTCGTTAGCGGAAGTACACAGCATGACACGTAAGTATCGTTCGTCGCAGTGGTATTAATGTCAGTAGTATGGATATTGGGATAGCAGCTGTGCGATAGTACCGTAGCAGCAGCAGCAGTAGCACCTCGTACTATAGCAGCACTACAGAAGTATCAGCAGCAGTTGTGTGAGTACGCAACGTGTTTTGGTACTGACGTGCCGATAAATAATTCAATTTCAAAAGCAAGCCAGCATCAGCAACATCGTGGCCATTAATACTCGTAGAGTAGTGTGATGTTGAAGAGACGTGTGATGTGGGAGTGACGTCAAATAACACCCAAACACATGCCCTCCGATGCATATGAAGTGCGATGCCACCCCGCTACTGGGCTCTAGCTCTCCCACGTCTACGTACTGAGTCACTGACCATTGATGTGGTGTGTCTGCTACCAGTACCAGTATATATTAACGAATCACTGAATGCATCCGTCCAACCCACCCAGCGGGAACATTTAGATAACGGAGGGGGGGGAGGATCGCCGTAGTCGTGTGTTAAAGAGGGGTTGGAGGGAAGGGAGGTAGATGACCGTCCCGCTATCATTTTTCCGAACTTGGTGTATGTTTTGTTCCCGCCACATCCGTCGTCTCCAGCACACCAGCCAGCTCCCATAGCCAGCAGCGCTGCTACAGCTTAAGCCCTGAAGCATTATTTTTTGTGGTGTATAACCCTAACCCGAGATGTACATCACGCCATAGGCCCGTCAAATCCCGTCGCTGCAGCTCTCGCACACGGCACACAGCCCAAGAGACGAGACCGGCACCTCGCTCTACATCCCTAGGCCCAACCCGACACTCAAGACCTGAAACCCGGGGATGGATCCCAAGTGTCCCCGTAGTTTTCTTGATGAATGTTTTCTTATATTTTTCGCGTACGTGGTCGTGACAATCAGTTTGCATATCATAGCAGTATGATATAATTATTGCTACCGGTACGGGACATTAGTCTGTTCGAGATTCGAACTTTAAACGACAGCAAAAAAAAAGGGGCTCACCTTCAGCCTGGCGTGTCCGAATCTCGGTGCCCCGTCCCGACCACCAGAATCTCCCATGACGAACAACCCGAGGAACGGTCGAGTTTCGGTTACTCTCCTTTCGGTGTGACTACTGCTGTTTGCGTTGCGTTAGACTGTTTTTCTTCCCAAGAACGCGCGCAGCAGCTGACCTGAGTAGTTACTACTGTTATCGACCAGCGCGAGTTCCTAGCGAGAGCCACACAACTGTTTCCACGTACGGCTTGGTATGGTATATGGTTCCGTTCCGTTTCAGTCCCGCCCCGCCATGGACGAGGTATATGGTATGGTATGGTCTGAACGGGCTGGGCCTGATTTGTTACCACAGGCTCTAAACTTGCGGGGTTGTCAGGGAATTTCCTTGTTGATACGACTCGGTGGTGACACATCAGCAGGCACCTGGTACGAGTACGTGTATAAGATCTTTTCTATGTACCAAGTGCCAGGTGTTGCTTGCGTCGCCTTTTTTCGGGCCCATGGGCGTCAAATGAGAAGTACTGGGTACGATGTTATCACCAGGTGCCTGGGACGAGTTCGAGATTCTTATTTTGTACCAAGCACCAGGTATTGCTTACGTCGCCCTTTTTGACGGGCCCATGCGCATCTAGCGCGAAGTACTGGTACGATCATGTGTTGTACGAACACACGATTGCGCATGCGACGCATGTATTATATATACAACTACAGTCAGTATATGCTCGTGCTGGCGTCCTTTCAATATGATACGAGCACCGTTCGTCTTGACATTTTCCAGTAATTTTCCTTGACTGACGCCAAAACTACTAGGTTTTAGTGTGTAACGGTTGGTTTGATACCCTTCTCCGCTGGGCGCTTTCCCTTGACTGACCCGTCTCTTGACATCTTTGGTTGAAGCGGTGTTTTGATGACGCTGTTGCAGCTCTGTTTTGATGCGATGGGGGCGCGGGGGGGGGGGGGAAAGGGCCCCGACCGTGGATGAGTGGATGATGACCCGACGTGAAGAGGCGCAACCAGCCAGCTCTTTTGCTGTTTAGGGCCCAGATCAACGAAGAGCACGGAAAATCGTAATTCGTTTTTTTTTTTTTCTTTATTTCATGAAAAATACACGAAAAAATCAACTCTCTTTCTCATCAAGGAACGGCGTACGCGTAGTGCGTTCTAGAATTAACAAAACGCAAAAGCGTCAACGAGCACCCGTGGGCAACGGCCGAGGCGAGCGACGGCTGGCGTCCTCCCCGGAGCGCCGCGGCTAGCGGCAGATTGTTATTGCCGGCAGCGGCTAGGAGGCTTGGCTCTAGGCGCCTCTTGGATGAACTGGCCCCTCCCCGCCGCCCCACACGGGCAGCAGCAACGAGGATGTAGCGGTCGAACTTCTGAGCGAAGTCGTGATGTGGTAATTGATCGTGTAACTTTCGAGGTGAAGGGCGACGAAAAACTGAGTTTGCGGCGGTCTCGACTGTTTTCGAAGCGTCGCAGGCGGTCTAGGCTGTGCTAAGGGCCTTCGGAGGCCGCGCTGCGGCTGCTCCGGTGGTCCTACCTCTCGCATGGTGGCTTCTCGCCTCTGAATCAGCCGAAGACATGGCACCAATTCGCGCGGACGGCTTCGGTTACATGTACATGCCATGCCTAGGTGCACCAACTCCCCAAATTAAATTGCGATTTTCGACTAAATTCGACCAAGTAAGTATTTTTTCACTTGTTCGTTGGATATGATTTTCAATAATCATTCCGAGAATGCCTGCTTGGTGATTCATTTTTTGACTAAGCAGATGCAAATTTGATTCAATTCTAAAGAAGAATCGAAATTCGATTCGGCGAGTTCCTCGTTAGTTCGGGCCCTTACCCTTGTGCGACTTGAAAGGGAAAAAATGACGAATAGAAACGGCGATTGCAGTATCGGCCGCACAGAGCTAAGACAGCTACTAGAGCAGGGGATACCACGCACACGCCGGACAGGTCAGATCCCGCGATAAAGAAAAACGGTATACAAGGGACCTCATATTCCTGCGCACCGCTTTTGAAACTCCCAGTAAGAGATTCCTCGTCCCTTGAGACGGGTCAATAGATCGCCTCCCGGTTGCAAAGCGCCACATACATTTTATCACCTCGCTTAGATCACGATCTATTAATAGATCATCTAGCACATCGCGTGTGTCGTTGTGATATGATGCGCAGGATCTGTGAAGTACAGCTCCAACCCAGGAAGCATGTGCTTGGTTTTGGTTATGCGGATCGTACTGCTCCAACCTGGAAACACGATTTATTTAGGCCGTGCAGATCATGCATGCTATGGATCTGGCTGTTCGTACTAGATGTCAATACCTAGATTGTGTAAATCGCCATGGATCTGTCTGCTCTTGTCTTGTCTGTTAGGATTTACATTTTGTAAATCGTGATCTGCCCGGGGTGTGAATTGTTTGGTTTTGGAAATTTCATGGAAAATGTGTGAGCTTTGAACTGTGAGGAGGCTCAAGCGTAGTTAGGTGCACCCCTACCCTAGCATCCGCCTCCAACAAAGCTAGGAAACCCAACGCTAAGCCGAACAAGCAAAAATCACCCAAGTACAGTGCATGCCCCTCTATAGCATCGGTTGAATAGTGCCGGTTTCCCGCTATAGTGCCTATGAAACCGCTTGGCACTGAAAGGAACAGCTAGTAGCGGCAGTATGCGGAGTAGTGCAGGTTGCTGCTATGGTGCCGGCATTCGGGCTGGGACGTATGGCACTATAGAGGGACCACCATTGGTATACCAAACCAAGCCACGCCAAACCAAAACCAAACCTCACTGCACCGCGGAGGGACGGACGCTAGAACGGCGAACTATTTGAATCTTTTGATTATGAATTTGAATTGGGAGCTATTACGCGGCAGTGGCAATGGCAGTTACGAGTAGCGGTTTAAAATTAAGTAAGTCTGTAAATGTCCTATGGATGCCTTAACCCTCCTTTAGCACCGCACTCCCGACACGGGGACAAAACACTTGGATTTAGAATAGGATAGTGTTGGCAGTTGGAAATGGGTCAACCCGTGTGGGAATTCAAGGGCGAAAATTGCCGAAAAACTGACGATTGCAGCAGCGTCGGCCATACGAAGCAGCTCGGGTCGTTGACACTGGGAGGGAGGAACGTCCGACGCGCAAGGTTAGGAGCGATACGGCACGCACACAGCGTGGTGATGGCACTCCGACATGGGGACAAAACACTTGGAGTTTGAACAGGGTAATGTTGGCAGTTGGAGGTGGGTTAACCCGTGTGGGAATTCAAGGGCGAAAATTGCCGAAAAACTGACGATTGCAGCAGCGTCGACCATACGAAGCAGCTCGGGTCGTTGAGGCCGGGAGGGGAGGAACGTCCGACGCGCGAGGTTAGAAGCGATACGGCACGCGCACCGTGTGGTGATACTCGAACAACCGCTCTCGCGCCCTTCCTGAACGTTTGATACGATGGCGCCATTTTTGTCGTGTTTTTCGGTCGATATTACTGGGCCTCGAAAGGGTTAATCTGTAACATGTTGTGATACTCTCTATTAACAGTAGTATTAAATATCACTGTGTTTTTTCTCACATTTATGTCTTGTCAGGTATACTTTTTTTTACCGTAGGACCCGGTTTCTTTTTTCAACTTTTGACATGAGTTCCAGCTGCGAGGTCCAGGACCTCGTCGAAACTCCCCTTTGCCAGCTGTGTGTGATATTTCGATAGCGTGTGCGACGGGGTGTGTACGTCCTCATGAAAGATGTGAGTGTCCTCACGAAGGATAATGGTTCGGTGATTCCTTTGAATGCCCAGCAACGGGTCAACAGGGCGATTTTTCCGAGACGGCCAGACTGAAATCATTCTGCGCACGGATGCTAAATACTCGTGTCATAGCCCGCATTGCTTATGTCCATTTGATTGTACTTACAGACAGTAGTTAATTAAACGCGGGGAGACCATGGCATGACCCAAACGACCCCTGACGAGCTTCGATCAAAACCGGTCACGGATCAAAGGGTCAGGTGTCAGGTTGTGGAAGCAAATCGAAATTATTAATCATGCATCCTGTAGTCGGGCTGTGTTTTATATTCTACGGTACGTATCGCCTTTCAAAATGCAGTATACAGCAGTATCCCACTTTTTAAATACAGCAGTTTTTGTAGCAGCAGGGTATACGTCCTAGCGTGGCGCGGCAGCAACAGTTGAAGCGGGGGTGGGTGGGTGTGTCTTACGCGAGATATTACCACGATGCGATGTGATGCAGCCTTTTCAAAGGGGTTTCGGACCGGGGGGCGAGGAGGGGGTAGTTGGCTGATCGAACAGACCCTCAGCGACATACACAGAATGTATGTGTCTGTCATGCGGGTAACGTACCGATATTGCCATATATCGTACATAGCGGCAGCTGTTGTCCCATGTTCTCCATGTTATCCCACGTGCCTTGTAGTTTTTCGTTGTATTATATCATATCATGCCACCCGTATGCTCGTGCGGTATACCGTATAGATGCGTACGTACCGCCAGCTCAGCTCGAAGCTCGGCCGAAGTTGCATTTCGGCCACATCTCAACGCTAACTGTGATCAAAGATGCCAACCAGGAGGTCGGTCTTCCCGAGCGCGTCGAGGCCTGTTTCGGTCTTAATATGCCAGGTTCAGTGTAGGGGGCGGTCAGTCAAGGGCCAAACCTCGGTCTCCTACGTTTGTGTTGAGGCCTCTTTTGACGGTAATATGCTGTACTTAGTGCGCTCGGCCGAAGTTGCATTTTGGCCACATCTCAACGCTAACTGTGATCAAACATGCCAACTAGGAGGTCGGTCTTCCCGAGCGCGTCGAGGCCTGTTTTGGTCTTAATATGCCAGGTTCAGTGTAGGGGGCGGTCAGTCAAGGGCCAAACCTCGGTCTCCTACATTTGTGTTGAGGCCTCTTATGACGGTAATATGCTGTACTTTGTGCGGGGGCGGTCAGCCATGCGGTCAGACCGCGGTCTCCTAGCATTTGCGTCAAGGCCTCCTTTGGCCTCAATACTCTAGTTTTAGTGTACAGGAGCGGTCAGGTCACTCAACGGGTCAAACCGCGGTCTCTTAGCTTTTCCCCCAGTGATGGGACTTGACTCCGGAGAACGCTTTTTTTTGCCGGATGTTTTCCTTGCAACTTTCATACAGGTGAACCAGGGGTTGAGGTTAGGGTTAGGGTAGGTTTATGGCGTTTCTATCAAAAATCCCTGCTCGTATTACTGGAACCACACCCGCCCTACACACAACATTGCCTTTTCCCGTACCGTAACCTACTCTATACTTCAAAGTATGTTTCTTTGCGTGGCGTGCATAGGCGGCTCTTCCAAAGCTTACTTTTGGGACAGCGAAAAAATCCCGCACTAATTCTCAACAGTTTTATCGTCCCAAACGATGGTGCATTTCTATAGGGATGAATGCTTTGGGGGGCCCATGCACGGCGATAGAACATATGGGCCGTGCGGTCTCTCCGTGGTGTGCGCGTGCAGTATACGATAGCCCATGCTCCGCGCAAGCGTGTCTTGCATCCACATATTCATTATATTAATGGATTTGCGTCTTGACACACTGCTACTGTCTGTCGCATCTGTTCGTCCTATTAATAGCATTGGCTGTTGGATTCTTGACGTGCTCTTGACCTTCAAAGAATCATTCTTGCAGTTGGCAATCCGCTTTGCGTGGTGTGCGTGTGTGTCTTCGTACATGCACTGGCCTTGGGGTCTGACATACTCCGACAATCAAGGCATTGTCCCGTGACATATGTGGCAGCCCGCTTTGCTTGTGGTGGGTGATACTGCAATTGTCAGTTTTTTTCCCTCTTGAGCCTGAAAAGTAGTAGATGCTCCTTCACGTGCATCCGGAGAGACGCGTACAATGCCCTTTCGCTGTCTGGGGTACAGTGGGTGTCCCTCTGTAGTGCCGGTATGGGCCAGCCGGAGATAACCTCACTTTTTAGGATATTGGCACTACTCCGCATTCTGCCACTACTGGTTGTTCCCATCTTTGCCAAGCGATTTCAAAGGCACTATAGCGGGCAACTGGCACTACAGAGGGACCTCTGCCGCATGTCCTGTCTCCCGAGCGAGCCCGCTCGCTCTTTTGACCGTGACTTGGTTCCATCGCACGCTATATTAACAGAACTCCGAGCAAGCAGACAAAGACCACCGATGGCGTGAATTGATCAATGGATCCACCGACACCGCCGTCCGGGTAACTTGTTATTGTCTTCACATGACACAGACCCTAGGGAACACTACTGTGTGTGTATGTTTAACTGCTATGTCCAACCATCTGCATCCAACACAAGCACAGTGCCCGTATCTCTGCCTCCTAGAGAGACGACCTCTGTGGTCACAAACTACGAGGCAGAGATACACTATACAAACACGGCAAGGTGATTTGGCCATGCAATGCCAACCGCAATGAATAACAGGGCAAAGCATATACAGCCTGCACGTATTTGCAGGGAAGACAGAAGAGAAGAATACGAAATTGTAGAAAACAAAAAGCACTACAGAACACACTGATCCGATGTGCGATGCTTTCTCGACGCTTCGCCTATATCTGTCGACTATCTAAGAAAGCTTTGACATGGCTTATTGTACACTTCATGAGAGAACTGACATCATGCCGCGTCGTCTTGTCTAATAGCCTAGTCACGTACGTAGAGCATATTGTACACTTCATGAGAACAGACATCTTGTCGCGCCGTCTTATCTATTAGCCTAATCACGTACGTAGAGCATGCCCTCCGTAACAGTGGATTGTTTTAGTTGAACTCACATTAGCGTGTGGCATTGACATGCTTTTGATAGCCCGTTGTCACGCTGAAATTGGTTGATTGTCGATCTCGTATATAGTTAGTGACGCATTGCCATAGCCTAGCTCCTGGCCGCGATGATTGGTTGAATAATTGATTGATTTGATTGACTGATTTTTTATGGATGTCGGCATCATCTTATCGATTCTAGACCCTGTCTTCTGACGAGAGCAGAAGCAGTGGCCGGCGTGTACTTGCGAGCTTGGTTGTGTGGTTGGTTGCTCGCTGGCTTGCTTACGAGCCGACTTGGTTGCTAGCTAAGCCGGCTTGGTTGCGAGCTGAAGCTACTTCACAGGCACTATAGAGAGCATTGGCACTATTCAACCGGCACTGTTGGGGCCACGCACTAAACGGTACCGCACTAACACGGGGCATGACTACCGGGCAAGTACCGTATGGCACGCAAGGTTGCACCCTAACTAACACCCCTCCGACGCATTTCAGAGCTATTTTTTTCGACAATGGGGAGAGTGAGGGCAAACGCCGAGCGATAACGTTTACCGATATGGAAATATCTCGACGAGGCCTTCCCTAAGCGGCAGATTTGGTTGTGTGCCCCCCTGGTTTTTGATAAAACTGGCTCGGAAATTCGTCCTAGGGTGTGTGTTATATTTCGTGCTTTATGGTGTTGTGGACTCTGCCAAAAAGATGTGCGGTGATACCGCCTCTGGCGCCACAATGCAGTTAATTAGAGCGACTACCGCATGACACGCAAGGTATGTGCACCCTAGCTAACACCCCCCTGACGATTTTGGAGGAGACTTTTCTGGAACACGGCGAGGGTGCAAGTGCAAACGCGGAGCGACGCATCGATGGAAAGATGACCGAATCACGGCCACCATCCCCGTCCCGCCCTCCCGCTAAAAAGGACAAATAACGCGAAGCTCTCTTCCCCCCCAATCATGTTATCGTTTGAACCATCTCAGCTTCATGACGGCCATGACGGCCACCGCAAGCACCGCCTGCAGCATATTAAGCCGAATCCCATCCCCTACAGGGGTCTCTCCTCCTCGCCCCCACTTCTCGGCGTGATATGCTCAAAGCCGCCAGTTCGTTGGATGTGCCCCCCCCCCCCTTGGGTTTGGACGAAATCGGCTCTGAAATTAATCTCAGGGGACGTGTTATCTTGGGTGTTATACGGCATTTTTTGCTCCAGCCAAAAATGCCAAGTGTTACTCCAAGGTCTATTCCAGGTAGAATGTCGCCGGCCGTTCTGTGGAAAGGTCTCGACGAGATCGACCCAAAGCCGCCACTTTCGTTGCGTGTGCCCCCCCCCTGGGTTTGGACGAAATAGGCTCTGAAATTTATCTCAGGGGTCGTGTTATCTTGGGTGTTGTACGGTATTGTTTACTCCACCCAAAAAACGCCAAGTATTGTTCCAAGGGCTATTCCGGGCAGAATGTCGCAGACCGTTCTGTGGAAAGGTCTCGACGAGATCGACCCAAAGCCGCCACTTTCGTTGCGTGTGCCCACCCCCCCTTGAGTTTGGACGAAATCGGCTCTGAAATTAATCTCAGGGGGCGTGTTATATTGGGTGTTCTACGGTATTTTTTGCTCCACCCAAAAAATGCCAAGTATTGTTCCAAGGGCTATTCCAGGTAGAATGTCGCCGGCCGTTCTGTGGAAAGGTCTCGACGAGATCGACCCAAAGCCGCCACTTTCGTTGCGTGTGCCCCCCCCTGGGTTTGGACAAAATCGGCTCTGAAATTAATCTCAGGGGCTGTGTTGTATTGGGTGTGGTACGGTATTGTTTGCTCCACCCAAAAAAACGCCAAGTATTTTTCTCAGGACTATTCCAGGCAGAATGTCGCAGACCTTTCTGTAGAAAGGTCTCGACGAGATCTACCCAAAGCCACCTCTTTCGTTGCGTGTGCCCCCCCCTTGGGTTTGGACGAAATCGGCTCTGAAATTAATCTCAGGGGGCGTGTTATATTGGGTGTTCTACGGTATTGTTTGCTCCACTTGAACTTTGCCAAGTATTGTTCCAAGGACTACTCCAGGCAGACGCGGACCGTTCTGTGGAAAGGTCTCGATGAGATCTACCCCAAGCCGCCACTTTCGTTGGGGTTTGGACGATATCGGCTCTGAAATTAGTCTCAGGGGGCGTGTTATCTTGGATGTTGTACGGTAGCTCCACCAAAAATATGCCAAGTATTGTTCCAAGGACAGCTCCAGGTGGAATATCGCAGACCATTCTGTGGAAAGGTCTCGACGAAATCTACCCAAAGCGACCACTTTTGTTGTGTTTGCCCCCCGGGAAGTAGACAAAATCGGCGTTGGGATTCGTCCCAGGGGGGCGTGTTATCTTGGGTGTTGCACGGTGTTGTGAGCTCCACCAAAAAATGCCAAGTATTGTTTCAAGGACTTTTCGATGTAGAATGTCGAAGACCGCTTCGTGGGTACACTTTTCTGGAGACGCGGTTAACTTGTCACCTTTGTTGGACTTTTCCGTTGGGCCGCACGTCACGCTTTTCTTTTGGAGCCCCTTTGGGGCTTGAGCTTGTGAGAGGGAGGGAGGGATACATGACCAGACAAGTGATGAGGACAGCAGTGTCCGCCACCAAAACAAAAATATGTACCCCTAGGGGCGTAAACAGGCATCCCGTCGTCCCGGTGACGTATCAGGTTATCCTCGAGCCTGGTATAGGTCGGTTTCATTTCCTGATTTCGAATTCCCCCGAGTGCATACTCGTATAAATTCGTGGGGACTTCTTGTGCACAAATTGACTTGCGGCAAGCGCGAGAGCGTGAGTTAGCAACACTCGATGAAAAATCGACGAGCAGTGGGATTGCTGAACCCTATGCGCGATCAAAAATTGAAGGCGAGAACCGGGAGGGAGAAGGGACGACACATGTGACCACGGCTTGTCCAGAAGCTGGAAAGTAGATGTGTGAAAAAAAAAGGCTATGCACCCCTAATTCAATGAGCTAATATACCGATATACCTGGAACCAGGTCCCAACCCGACCTGAGAAGCCTAAGTTCTAACCCAGCCCCAAATCATAGGGGGTGGGATCGGGGTGTGTACATGAAATACATGGCTGTGGGTCGGGTTGCATGACTTATATAACCCCTAGTGGTGCCTTCTAGGGGCGTATACACATTTTCAGTCGGCCGCTGCTAGTTGCTGGCTGACTGCTATGTCTGGTAACCCGGCAAAATCGAAACAGCGAAGTCGAACGTCTCTGTTGGGTCTCAGTTCCATGTTATTTCGCGTTAGTTTCTTATCACGTTTGCGACTTGAGAGGGAACTGTGACGACAAAGAATGGCGATGCTAGGGGTGGCCCCTGCTTAGTTGACCGAATAAAAGCCTGGTAGGCGAAGAACAAACAGCGAAATCGACTTTTCTGTTGGGCCTCACGTCCTGTCTTCTTGTGAACCCCTTTGCGGCTCGAGCTTTGAAAGGGAAACGTGGCTGAACATATTTACGGTGTCGGCGCCGGCCACTGCTTGTGGTTGGCTGCCCAAAAGTCTGGTAGCCCAAGAACAACGTCGAAATCGAAATTTCTGTTGGGGCTCACATTCTGTGGAATTGGTGACCCCGTGGAGGCTTGAGAGGGATCCATCCACGAGGACAAGGAATGGCGATGATACCGTTGGCGACTTGTCGGCGACTGTAATGCAAGTATTTTAGCCGAAGAAAAAGCAGCGACATCGAAATCTGTGTTGGGACTCATTCATGTTCCGTATAATTGGCACGTGTCCTTTGGGAGAGGATCCGCCAGGACGAAAAATGGCGATGATAGCGTTGGCCACTGCTTGTTGGCTGACTGTCATGTAAGTCTTACACGCTGTTAGCCGCAGAACAACAGCGACATCGGAACTTCTGGTGGGGGGCTCACATGTTCCGTAGATTTGGGAAAACCCATGCGCGAGACTTGGGAGGGATTCGTGGGGACAAAATTGACGATGCCGGCGGCGGCCGCAGCTTGTTGTTGGCTGAGTATAATGTAAGTCTGTCAGCCGAAGAACAACAGCGACATCGCAGTTTCTGTTGGGTCTCGTGTTCCTTGTTGCCCGTTAGCCCCGTTGAGAACTGAGAGCGATCCGTGATGACCAAAAACGATAATGAATGGCAGCATCGGCCACGTTACTCGCTGGTTGGTTGGCTGACTAGAATGTAAGTCTGGTATCCGAAGAACAAACAGCGAAATCGAAACTTCTGTTGGGACTCATGTTTGTTGTTTTCATTTACCCCGTTGGCACGTACCGAACTATGATGACGAGGAATGACGATGTTAGCGTTGGCCACTGCTTAGTTGGCTAGATGTACGGAAGTCTGGGAGCTGAAGAACAGGGAAATCGATTTTTTTGTTGGGTCACATGTTCCATGTTGGCGATGACGGCTTTGGGACTTGAGAGGGATCCGTGAGGACAACGAAATTACGATGATAGCGTTGGTCACTGTTTGCTTGGCCGACGACAAGTCTGGTAATAACCAACTTATGATACAACAATGCATGTTGTGTGCGTCAAGATACTTGTTGCCCCCCGTCATGTTGGCGGTGACGGCTTTGGGGCTTGAGAGGGATCAGTGAGGACAACGAAATTACGATGATAGCGTTGGTCACTGTTTGCTTGGCCGACGACAAGTCTGGTAATAACCAACTTATGATACAACAATGCATGTTGTGTGCGTCAAGATACTTGTTGCCCCCCGTCATGTTGGCGGTGACGGCTTTGGGGCTTGAGAGGGATCAGTGAGGACAACGAAATTACGATGATAGCGTTGGTCACTGTTTGCTTGGCTGACGACAAATCTGGTAATAACCAACCAATGATACAACAATGCATGTTGCGTGTGTCAAGATACTTGTTGCCCCCCGTCGTTCTTTTCTTGCTTTTTTTGGTCTCGAAAATGGAAGAAGCATTTCACACTAATTCCGACTCGTTTTTCCGCAAATGCATGGGTGCAGTTTTATTAATTGGTTTACTGGTATTTGTAAAGAATTCCAGGTTGGTGAATCCTTTTGAGACTGCCCTTGCGCCGGAAACACATCAATACTTGAAATTACGACTTGGACTAATGTTTCTGTACAATTCGACGCGAGTCGACGAGGGAAGAAAATGCTGAATACTTCTCGCGATAAAATTGAAGGCACGTACCATAGTGGAGACGGGGGGAGGAGGGCCCCCTATGTGACCCCGGATCTGAGTTACTACTGGGAGGGAGCGCGAGAGTAGTGCGAGGATAATAAATGGGATGAAGACAAATAAAAACAAAATGTAGCAGTAAAGAGGCTTTTTTTTCTTTTTGCTCATTCCATCGATGTATTATCTTCGCACTTTTTCCTTTCTCCTTTTCCCTCCCTAGACGTAAATCCAGATCCGGGGTCATAATGTAAGCAGGCTCTTCCCCCTGCCCAATACGGCACTCGCCTTCGTTTCTATCTCGGGAAGAATCCAGCCTTTTCTTCCCTCAATAGTCTGTTGAAAAGGCCTTCCCCCTACGAGTATCAAGTTTTGCTTTGCTCGCTTTCCCTGGGTCCCGAATGGATAGCAGCAACCACGGACGTGATTTCAGTAGCACCCCTCTCGAAATCGGCCCGCGTTTTTGGGGATTGTTTAGGGGGAGTTAGTGTGTTGAAATTTTGGCAGTGGTCAACAACATTATGTTAAAATAGCGTGTTAGTTTCACGCGTCAAGGCCTCTTTCGACAGTTGTATATAACTAGTTTTTGTCTATGGTAGGACGGCGGTCAGCCGGGGTGTCGAAACGTGGTTTTCTATGTGTTGATAGCTTGTTAGCTACCTGGCATATATGATATCCATACAATAATGGAAGTTTTTCGTTTGCCGCCAGCGATAAAAATCGCGTCAAATTGTATTATTTAAATATTTAAAACGTCAGTTGTGAGTTCGACGAATTTAGGGTCGATACTCATCTTTGCAAGCTGCGTACTAATTCGACCGCCCGTCTTTAGTAAGTTTCCATGGGTCATAACCTACTATAAGATGGCATCCTTTGCATTTCAATACTTGCGATGCATGCACGACAAAGTGCTAGAAAACACCATTATTTACGTGCTGCTGCCTGCTCGCTGGCTGGTGGTGGTTTCGGTTGTGGCGTTATTCAAGTTTCGACTGTTCCTATTGCACTGCCAAATAAGTTATCGTACCCTTGTCTCCGAATGCGCTGTATATTTTATACCAGGGTATCATATACGTAGCCGGTCGCCCCGGTGGCGTATCAGGTTATCCTCGAGCCTGGTATAGGTCAGTTTCATGAGTTCGAGTCCCCCCAAGCGCATACGTGCAAGCTCGTACTCGTACAGATAAATTTCGTAGGGACTTTCTCTTGTGCACAAATTGACTTGCTGAAAGCGTGAGAGCGTGAGTTAGCAACACTCGATGAACAATCGACGAGCAGTGGGATTGCTGGACCATATGCGCGATAAAAATTGAAGGCAAGAACCGGGGGTGAGAAGGGATGACACCTGTTACCACGACTTGTCCACAAACTGGAAAGCAGTGTGAAAAAAAGAAAAAAGGGGGAAAAAAAGTGTCAAGAGCACCAATAGCATACCAGGTATGATATGCCTTGTGTACTTGAATTTATACCACTAATTGTATGCCTCAAACGTAAGGGTCATTGTGATATCAGTATTTGTATGATACCGTCCTTATATTTCCGTAGTAAGGGATATATGTTCCTGACTTGCCACTGCTCTCTTTGTAATATTTGTGCGAGCATTATACTCGGAGACCCGAAGCACATTATATATTTTATACCTTCGAAAGAGCTACTTGTATCCCGATAAAAGCGAAAAGTGTGTACGCAGAGCACAACGACGTATGGCGTTCTCGCATACGTGTGCAGCAGAATATTGTAATATTATATATAAAAATAAAAATGCACTCCAGCTGTGAGATCGAAGATTTTGTCGAAGCTCATCTTCGCAAGCTGCGTGTGATACTTCCATCGCGCGTATTACTGGGTGTGTGTCCTCATGAGGATGCAGGTCGGCGACTCCCCTTGGAACTGCAGCTTGTACCAGGGTCAACAGGGTGATGTTAGTCAGTCTGTGCGCGGAAACTATAAAACCCGTTTTTGAGGGGGACAAAATCTGACAGCTGTGGAAGGAAATGCATTAGTTCACCAAGTGTATCCTGTAAGTCGTATAACCGGTCAGGGGAGGGCGAAGTTTGTAAGGGCGTGGGGGCCTGGGTTTGAACAAGAGGATATATATCGTTTGCGTCGAGGTTTGTGTGTGGAGCAGCGATCTTACCTATTGCAAATTAATTTGTTTTCTCTTCCCTTGTACCTGGTGACCACTACTTATTAAGCCCCTTTCCACTGCGCAAGTCCTCGCCAGTCGACGAGGGAAGAGAGGGCTGAAGTGTCTAACGACGGCACGTAACGTAGTAGGGAGGGGGGAAAAAAGCCTGCGTAGTGACCCCGGATCTGAGTTACATGTGCGGAGGGAGAAAGAGAAGAAGAAAAAAATGTGCGGATATCATGGATCGGATGAACAAAACATATATATTCGTGGTCCCTCTATATTGCGGTGCTTTCCCGGATTACAATACCGGCATTAAAGTGGGACCCCGCACTATCACAGGGATATTGGAGTCATATTTAGGACGAAGTTGTAAGCGATTTTCACCGCACTAAACTGCCCCCCCGCACTAAAGGGTACCGCACTAACGCGGGACTTTGGCTGTGCTGGAAATCATTTTTCGCTCATTTTTTTATGTATATTTTTTTAGATCCTCCTGGAGATCTGGGTATAAAAAAGCTCAAGCTCCGTACACTTTCGTGTGTGTGCCAGTTTTTGTCCATCTGCAACACGCAGACTTGGTGTTAACCTCGCCCCTTCGGTTTAGTCAACACCGTGGACTTGCCGGCCTTCTTCACTTACCTCAAGGTTGTGTGTCAGTTAAACATGGGTATATTTGGAATACGTGTCATGTCAGATGAGTTGGAGGGGAGGCGGGGGGTTGGTATTTGTAGTAGTGGCATGTGTATGTACTTTGTATGTATAATCAGCTCCGGGGAGGCATGGAATTGACTTCGCGATCGCACTGACTCCGAAGTCACGGTTAATATAAACCCTTTTTGGGACTTGAGACGAAAAAAAATACGAAAAAATGACGATTACAGCATCCGCCATGTGAAGCAATCCGACCTCTGCTGGTGTAGGAGATATGATCGAACTGCGACGCGGGAAGCTGCGAGGCAAGCGTGAGGCGTAGCGATACTCGGATTGCCTCAAGCGATTTTCGTGGACGCTTGCTTAGATCGCGCTCATCGTTTTTTGTTCTGTCATGTACGGTTTCGAATGGCGTTATATATTTGTTGTTGTTGTTGTTGTTGTTCTCAAATAAACTCTTGTGAAAAACCAAGACTCCGTGGTTAGGGTTATAATTTGGGTTAGGGTTAGATATAATAGTATGATAGCACGACAACCCAAAACCATGTGCAAGTGAGGCTACATCTTGCGTTCCACAGCTGTCAGACATTCTTCCCCTCGACGAGGGTTATATAATATCCGCGCGTGGAGGGATGATTGGCTGACGGCCTTTGTATGATCGTCCTGTTGACCCTCGGGGGGCTACAGACCAGGGGAGTCAGGCACTGACCGACATCCTTCACGAGGTGATACGAAACCCGTAACGCGCGCGATCGAAGAATCACACACAGCTTGCATAGATGAGCTATTGTGGGTACTCTCAATATTGCAGCTGAGGTGTCTTCTTTAACTTCAAAATATGACAATGGAGTAGCGGCGAGAAACCCAAAGATGGCAGCAGGCAGGGTATTGCTTATGATATGATACCATGCGCGCAGGCGTTGAGGTGGTGGCTGGTGTATCGAGCTATTCGGGGTGATATATACCGATGGTATGTATCACAATGCTGGGTAGATGGAACGGTTTTTATGGAGATATGACACACACGCACCGGGTATGATAGGCATATGTTGTGCTTCGTACTGGTGGTTAGTGTCGGCAGGTCTGCCTGATGAACGTGTAACGCCCCTATCTAAAAGGGCCATGCCATGGCTTCATCACGTCACCACGCACGCACCGGCGAGAAAGGTTGGCAACAGTTTGAAGCTCTGTCGCCCCGACCTCCGCGCGACGTCAAGCGTTGGTTTTTGGACACGGGCGGATCAAAATCCTAATCCAACCCAATCCAACCCAACCCCACCCAACCCAACCCAACCTAACCCAACCCAACCCAACCCAACCCAACCCAACCCAACCCAACCCAACCCAACCCAACCCAACCCAACCCAACCCAACCCAACCCAACCCAACCCAACCCAACCCAACCCAACCCAACCCAACCCAACCCAACCCAACCCAACCCAACCCAACCCAACCCAACCCAACCCAACCCAACCCAACCCAACCCAACCCAACCCAACCCAACCCAACCCAACCCAATTCAATCGAACCCAATTCAATCGAACCGAACCGAACCGAACCGAACCGAACCGAACCGATACGAACACCTTCCCCCCGCTTTTGGCGGCTGCTCGGATGTTGCACCGTCCCACCCATTCCGGCCGCGTGTGCTGAACGAACGGTAGCGGGTTAATAGCTTCGAAGGCGGTATCGGCAGCAGAGGTACTACTGTTGGTTGTGTACTTATGTACCAGCTTTCCTGGTTTTTTGTGACTCGACCTAAATGCAGGACGGGCATGCAAAAACGTTCCTGCCGGTCGCTGGTCTTATTGGTCGAGGCTGGCCTTATATTGGTCGAGGCTGGCCTCTTGGCCGCGCAGGTTTTGCTGGGAAAACGCCTCCAAAGCAAGCTGTGGGGTCGTGTAGCCGCCCCTGCCGACGTTTAAGCCCCGCCAAGGATTGTGGGGATAGGGCTAGGTGTTGGGCCGGGTTGGTCTAGGCCGACGTGCATGGTTCAAGTTGACCGCAAACGACCGGCAGAAAGCTTGTTGCGCGCCCGTCCTGCGTTTAAGTGCCCGTCCTGCGTTAAGGGGAGCTGTGTATTTTTGTCAGAAAAAATAAAATTCACTACAGCTGTGAGATGGAGGATTCTATGAAAATATTGTAGTGTTTCTCTCCCGCTGATAGTGCAACGTGAGTTCTTCCAGCCGTGATCATGGGTGCTGTTCAATATTGCCGTGTTTGTGTTGTTTTGATGCTGCCGTGTGTGATGTCTCAACGTTAGGCCGTTCTCTCCACCCAACAGCATCAACTGGCTCACCCGGTGTCCGGCCTGATTCTATTCCTAGCGATAAACAAAAATATATACGATGTGGTCAGATAGTAGATACTATAGACCGTGATGAAGGGTGTAGTCCGTTCGATGCGAGTCGACGAGGGAAGAAAGTGGCGAATTAAGTCTCGCGATAAACGTGAAGGCGCATACCGTAGTGGGGAGGGGGGAGAGAAGAGCCTGCTTTGTGACCCCGGATCTGAGTAATTACTAGGGAAGGAGAGGGAAAAAGAAAGAGTGCGAAGATAATAGAACGGACGAACAAGTAAACAAGAAAATAATTCAGGATTTATGTATATTCGATACCTTGATTCATTAGACTGGTCACACCAGATACCAGGTATAATCGGATATGACCCCTTTGTTTTCTCTGCTTGCCGCCGTGGGCAAGCAACTAACTCCATCGTAGCACAGCGCGTGGTATTTCACGTATCGTACACAGAATACGAGGAGCGGCTCTGGTAGGTGGAGTTGGCACTGGCTACAAGTTGTATATATAGTTGGTTCGTGCGTTCACGAGCATAGACGGGGGTGCGGCGGCGGCGGCGGCTGGTACTGCTGCTGCAATGCTGCAATGCTGCAACCTGCTCTGGCAAATCACATCATAGCACAGCTCATGATACACGCGTGCCATATGATACGAGGAGGCGGTCGGGAGTTGGGGTTGACACTGGCTATGACATGGTTGGCGCGTACCGTGGCGAGCACACAATTGGCGGGGGTTCGTTCGGCTGCTGGTGCTCTGCTGCCCCCCGCCTCCCGTCCGCTCGTGCACGTCCGTTCGTCCATCCTTCCCCTTTGACACTGTATTTGTTGTACCATGCTTACTCGTAGAAGGGGAGGCAAGGGGGCGGATGGGGGTGTACTCATTTCATACATCGTGGTCTTTAGACCGTAAACCCTTGCATGCCCACAATGCCGGGACGGAGCACATCGAGTTTCCACCAAACAGGCAGACTTCGCGTGCACCAAGCGCGAGGCGCCATGAGGTGTTCAGTGAGCCGCATGAGGGTTTCAGCTGCATCTTCAGGACGTTAGCCTAAGAACAGCGCTACTCGTATCTTGCCACTATGCCTCGTAGAGACTTGGAGACCCTTCTTGCTTGTTGTGATACCTTAAGCGTATTCTATTTTCTTCGACCCGCCACCCCCCTTTTTGGTCGACCGAAATGCGCGATATTGGAAAAGTTAACTTTGCCTCCGGTGTTTGTAGGGGCAAATCGGACCGACCATTGGCCCGCGCGGGCAGTCTTTCATTTTCACCGTAGCGTACGTTAAAAAAGTATACCAGGTAGACTAAAATGCAATGTAGTGATAATAATGTAGTGGTGTAAATACAACATTAACTTTTTTGTTGTCTTGAATTGGTTGCAGGAGCGCAGGAGCAATACGGGTGCGTATTTCAAATATATGCCTGGTGTCGCATTAGGTGGTATAGCTATGGCGTTCTTTCATTTTCAAGTAAAAATGCACCATGGGTACCACTGCTGTGAGATCGAGGATCTGGGGATCTCGCCAAGACTCATGGTTGCAAGCTGTGCGTGATACTTGGATCGCGCGTGTTCGTACGCGGTGTGAACGTCTTCATGAAGGATTACAAGTTAGCGACTCCCGTTAGCACTAGCTACTGCTGTAGTACTTGCGTCCACGGTGTATACTCCGATCGCGCGTGTTACGGGGTGTGATTGTTCTCGTGAAGGACATACGTACGTCGGTGGCTCTCCTTAGGGCTAGCTGGTACTTGGGTCAACAGTTTGATGCGAAGACTTCATGATTTAATTATTTGAGTACCGTATCAATCTGTGCACGGAAGCTTTTATCATTAGTATTTTTTTTGTGGTTTCTTGTGCTAAAGTTGTTCCGTAACCCCTCTGGACCTTGAGATAGCAAACATGTCGACAACAATCGACCAGTACGGAACACCGGGGACCGGCCACAATAACACAGCCCGTGCTGCTGCGTTACGAAAGGAGATGTGTGCGAACGAAGTGCAACAAAGGACGCATGCTACCTAGAGGTGCACCATGTTTTTTTATTAGGTTGTTCGCTTAACCCCGTTAGAGCATCCCCCGAACCCCTCCCTATACTAAACCCAAGTAATTTTGTCCCCAAAAACGGGTTTCCAGTTGTAAAGGCGTCAAGACGCGTGCAACGATAGGGGTGCACCGTTTTTTTTTCGGTTCCTAACTCCAGGAGCTTGACCCCCTTTACAGCTGAACCCCTTTTTTGGGACAAAATTACTTGGAATTAGTATAGAAGTATACGGAGGGGTTTGGGGGCTCTAAAGGGGTCAACCTTCTTAAACCGCAGTCCCGACATGGGGACAAAACACTTGGAGTTAGACTAGGAACTTTGTAGGAGTTGGAAAGTGGGTCAAAACCTCTCCCAGAAACTGATTCTGGAGAAAAATAAACTGCTAGGATACCAGATGAAACAAGCATTTCATTGGCCCAGGTATAAAAAACGAGAATCGTCCAAAATGCTTCGAAGTATAAGTATGTTTTTTTTTCGACGATTTTGGGTTAAGGAGTAGCTCCGTCATTCAGAAACCATTTCAGACGAAACTGCTACCTCGATCGTAGCACTTACCTTTCCTCAATTTGGGAGCTTAAGACCTCCCGAGACCTGATTTGGAGAAAACTAAAAGTCCTACCGGATGAACTACTATCCCCTCGCCGAGGTATACCAACGAAAAAAGATGCAGAAAAAGAACGATACGTAGTCGGACGATGTTGAGTTATAACCCCTTAAGAGCCCGAAAAAACCCTCCCTACAATAGTTCCAAGTAATTTCCCCCCAAAATGGGTTTCCAGCTGTAAAGGCGTTGAGGGGCGGTTATAACCCCTTAGAGCCCTAAAACCCCTCCCTATACTAATTCCAAGCAATTTTCCCCCAAAACGGGTTTCCAGCCGTAAAGGCGTGAAGGGGCGGTTATAACCCCTTCGAGCCCCAAAACCCCTCCCTATACTAATTCCAAGTAAATTTTACCCACAACGGGTTTCCAGCTGTAAAGGCGTTAAGGGGCTCCGTCGTTCAGAAACCGGTTTTAAAAAAAAGTGCTACCTGATACCTCTATCGTAGCACGCGTTGTAAGGAGAGGCAGTCCGAAGGGCTGTTCAGGCATGTACGTACTGCAACGACGCAGAACGTGGAGAGATACTTGTATGCGATTCGCGTGCAGGGGCAGCATGTTCATGCTCGTATATGTCTCTATATTGCAGCATTGCATGGGCTGCCCATGCCGAAATCGCCCTTTTTTTTTCTTCGTACGGGATTTCTCTCTGAAGTCCCAAAAAAGACGTAAAGCGCTTCTTGGGTCTACGAATGGAGAAGTTCCCCCCCTAGCGAGACATTGACAGCGGCAGACTTTTGGCTGTCGCCGGAATATTGCACGCCTACAAGCAACACGATGTCTACTGACGGTCACGCCACCAAAGCACGAGCCTAGGTCAAATAAGTGCCGCACGGCCGACGCATTCCACACTGCAACTTACCAGGTTGCACCAGCAACGATGTCTAATGACGGCCCGTTGCCCAGACACGACCCTCGGTCAATGAATGAATGGCGTACGGCGTAGGCTTTCCACACCTAAAACGCCTGCCAAATTATACCGTATAACGCGCAAGATAGTACACACCCCTCCGGGGAAATTCCGAGCTGAGTTTTCTCCTCAGCGGAGAGAGTGCACGCGCCGAGCGGTGCGTCTGTGGACAGATATCGACGAGACATTTCCACGGCTTTTTGCAGGTCGGGTCAGGTCAGGGTGACCCGACCCGACCCGTGAGATTTGAACACTTCCTGACCCGACCCGGCACGACCCGACACGACCCGACCTGACCCGACACGACACGACACGACCGGTGATTTTTCGAGCACCGCCTGGCCCGGCCCCATTCGACCCGAGAGGTTTTGATAAACTTGTGGTATGATCCACGGGTCGGATCATGACCCTTGAAAAGCCCTGATTTTTTGTTTTGTCATGTTTTGTGATTTTTTTTCTGCTTGTGTTTTATGTATCACAGGGTACAATTTTTTTTGTTGTGTTTTTTTCCACCGCTGTTTTGTAGAACTGCTGAAAGTACCGTGGACGAGGAGCTCCGGCGCTAAGGCGACCCGAGCTGGAACGTAAGTACGTCCCCAAGTTTTCCGAAGTTTTTCATGTTTTTGCCTAAGGGAATGGTTTCCTCGAGATAACAAGCTCACCATTTTGTTTGTGTAATGCCGAAACGTGATTCATACCCGACACCAAAGATGTGCTATATGATGCAAATGCCAGCTGTTTCAGCAGTGGCAGTGCAGACAGCAACAAGAGCAGGGAGTAAAAGCAACAGTGGAGGTTGTACCATTGGATACTGAACCTGATAGTGAGCAGCACACGGAAATAGTAGCACGGCATTGGTGGCTCAGTTTTTCACATGGATGGGAAAGGCCGGAGGAGGGGAACTTTTTTTTTTCTTATGATCTATCACGTTTGCTTTCATTTCAAGCTCAACTCGTTGAGGTTTTTCTGAGCGGCCTTCTGGACACCCCTTGGTCGCAGGCAGTAGTTGTCTTACCCCCCGCCCCCCCGGTACTTCCCTTCGTGTTTGTGGCGACGGTAGGGGCCAGCACCCCCGGTGCTCGGTAATTATCGTCGGAGTTTGGTAGCCCAAGCTCTCGTGCTTTCGGTGACATGAGAAAAGGCACAGAAAGGCCATTTATTTATTTATTTTGAACCCGGCGGGTGTCGAACCCCGCGCCCACCCCCGCCGGGTGTTTGCGATGTTCTTGGTACCAAAGTTGATGAGGGTAGGAAATCATGGAATTATGACAATGTGAAACAAACGGACGCCATCACCGAAGGCCGAGCTAAAGCGCGAAAAATTGCTTAAAGAGGGCCTAAATGGCGCACTGTCGCAGTTAGCCTTTTTTCTCGGGTTGGATTGGCCTTGGGGTATGGCATTCGTTGGTTTCACAAAAAGAAAGGAATTCACTGCTGAGAGCCTCCTAGCAGCGTGGGTATGATAGGCGCAGCTGGATGCGAGTCGACGAGGGAAGAAAGCGTTGGAAGTCTTCTCGTGTTCCATAGTAAGAACACTTCCTGAAAACGGACGACCGATGTATTACGTCGCTTGCAAAGATGAGCATCGATCCTAAGTTTGTGGAGCTCACAGCTGACGTTGTTAGAATAGTTTTATAAGATATTAAGGCACGTACCGTAGTGGGGAGGGGGGAGAAGAGCCTGCTTAGTAACAAAGAGTGAAAAGTGCGGAGATAGTATATGGGATGAACGAAAAAACTATTGTGTGAGCGTGTAGGCAGTCCCGGCTTTGTCTTTTGCTGAAAATGGATTGGACATTAAAGAGAGCAACCGATGTGTTGAAAACATGGAAAAATTGGTGCCAATCCCTCCGAAGAAAAACTCTATTCTATCAAATACAACATTAGACTTGAAACCGGTAGATACTGCTGTGTGGCGGAGGAATTTCCATTCGAAATGGATGAACGAACGAACGAACGAAGGTCTCGACTCGCGGGTGACTTGACTACATTCGTGTATTAATACGAGGAAGAAAGTCAAGAGTTTGGAAAAGAGTGCGGCGGAGTGCGGCTGATTGTTACCTGTGTACTTGGTGCTTCCCAAGCATAGCGAACTCTTTCGGTTACGTACGTATCGTATTGTACACAAGCCCCCCTTCGGTAGGTGCTCGCCTTGGGCTCTCGGCGGGGCTGGAAGTTGAAAGAGGTAAACTGGGCGTTTTTATTGTGTAGAGCGTGAGTTTGCAACACTTGATGAAAAACCGACGAGCAGTGGGATTGCTGAACCCTATGCGCGATAAAAATTGAAGGCAAGAACCGGGGGGGGAGAAAGGACGACACCTGTGACCACCCACGGCTTGTCCAGAAGCTGAAAAAAAGTGGATGTGTGAAATAAAAATATAAAAAAAAAATGTTCATGAGCCTACGTGAGGTTCGGCGATGTGTCCTGCTGAGCTCCTGATCGCACACGAAAGCACCGCGGCGTGTCAAACAAAGGCAAGAACTTGAAGCGCGCTGGTTGCTATTTGGACCGTGGCTGTGCTCTGGTGTGGTTGGGGGAGTGCAGCTGGGGGGGGGGCGTGAAATTCAGATGTAGTGTGGATTCAAACCGCCCAAGTTGTGTCCCTTAGAATGCACGCACACATGCACACACAGAAGCTCCGTTCGTGAAGCAAAGACGCTGAAGTGCAGCTTCTGTTGTACCGTGGCTGCCGCAAGGTATTAGCTTCTCGAGGGTGGTGTGGTAGCAGATACAGCAGCAGACGGAAGAGCAACATATACACAACTTGGCTGAAATTGGGGGTTTCGATGGTCACTTGAGGCTCGTCGATGCGGAACGCAATCCCTTTTAGCTCTGGCTGGCTCGCTCGAAGTCGGACCCTCAGCGCTCTCGCCATGGAGTTCGGCCGGGACCCAAACGTGCGATGGGTGCCGGTGCCCTCCCCTGCGTGCCCCGCATCCGTGAGCGTCAGATCTAGCTCAAAATTCCCCACCTAAAGTAAAAATATCAACACTAACCATTGTAATATATATATATGTTTCGTTGTTCTCCACAACCCGTAATACGCGCGATCGGAGTATCACACACAGCTTGCAAAGATGAGTTTCGACAAAATCTTCGATCTCACAGCTGGAGTGTATTTTTCATTTTTTATAATATACTTCGAAGTATATTTTTGAAAAATAGGAGCCCTCCCAGTAAAAACTCGCCCATGTAGTATATTACAAGCACCAACAACGCAGCTTGTAAAGATGAGTATTGACCCGAAATTCGTCGAACTCACAGCTGACGTCCTGAAAATATTTTTATAAAATAGTCTGCGGCTGCCTGAGGAGATTTTGCAACTTTATTTGCACGAGTGCATTCTATCATTACCAGTATTATCCATAGAAGTGTTGATCATAAGATGCACACACCGATTAACATGATACATGAAAGGAGTAGTACCGGCGTGTGGGAGGTAAGGTTGCAGCGATCAATCTGTCAGTCGGTTGAGTTAGCGTGACGGCTTTTGTGATTGAGGCCACAGCTGCTGCTGCTGGTGGTGGTGGTTTTGTGGTTTTGTGGTTTTGTGGTTTTGTACGTATTCTAGGAGAGCAACAGATGGTCGGTCGGTCGATCGGTCGTGGGAAGAGGTGTGCGATTGTGGTGTTTGGTGCGTGGTTCCGCCCGGAGCGGCCGCAAAAAATGTGTCGAGGAACTTTTTTTCGTTTCCGTTTTTCGTTTTTTCTCGACCCCCAGATCCGCGCCCATATTGAGTGCTCCCCCCTCCGCCCCTCCTCCATCGTGGCGATTTACCCTTTCTTAGGTCGTCGTTTTTTCTCTTTTTTTTATCCTCCGGCTGGTGGGTACAAATGACCGCAAAAGCGAAGCTTTAGTTGCGGCTATTAACAAGTACGGTACACGTATACTCCGAGTATATGACGTCATAAGCTCGAGATCCTTATTTCTCGGCCCCATCTCTGCATCTTTCAGCTTTCAGAGACAGCAGTTGAGTTGAAGATTGATTTGAGTATTGCATGCAGGTCCGTATCCTGGCGTACATGTATGTGCACGTACGTACACACCTGCATCGCGGATTTTCAATTTTCGATTGGTGCCTTGTGTCGATTCGCGACTGGATACCTTTTCGCCAACCAACGTGGGCAATCGAACCCCCACTGCTGACGTGTTTTTTGTATGTTGTATATACCACAGCACCAGTACGAGCTCGCATGTTGTAAGACTCGAGTACTCGATTAATCAAAGATACAGCAGCATTGAAGACACCATGTATATTCTACGTGCATGTGTACACTGGTGTACATCCTACCGTATGCATCCTGCCTTGTACCTGGCACCCCGCATACCTGACGTACCTACGAATGATTCTACATACTTCGAATACGTTAGTACCAGGTACCTGTTGCACGGGAGGTATTACCATAATACCCATGGTAAAAAAATCGAAAGAAGCAATGCATGGTTGGTAATGGACGATACGCAACGATCAACCTTTGTCTTTTTTTCTGATGACGAGCGCTTGTTGTGTTGTTTTGTGTTTTTTTTTCTTCATCCTCCGGCGGATGGGGGAAAAACAAAGCTTAACCCCTTTACAACTGGAAACCCGTTTTTGGGGAAAAAAATACTTGGATTTAGTATATGGAGGGGTTCGGGGGCGCTTACGGGGTTGAGCTCACCACACTTCGACGTACTTAGATACACGTCGTGTGTCAATTTTACTCAACTGTATCCGCAATCCAGCGCAAGCTGGCGTATCCTTCAGTTCCCGTGGCAGCGACAGCGCGAGCTGCCCCTATCTGCGGTGACCGTTACTACTCCAGCAGTGCAAGCTGCCGTTGTATACGGATGCGTGAGTACCGTAACCGTCTCTGATCTACCCCCGGGGTACGGATTTACCCCCCCCCACCACCACCACCACCATTTCGGCCTGGAAGCATGATTTATCTGATATACCCCCGGGGGTATCGTTTTTCTTGAAAAAAACAAGATACCCCCTTCTTGCTGGATTTCCCCCCGGGGTATGTATTTTCGTCGGAGATCCCCCCGGGGGTAGAAGGTTTTTGGGTCAGGTGCCCAGCCCCGAAGGGGGTTCCGGTCGATACCGAGCACCTTTGCCGCTCCACGCCTACCCACTTGGCCCCCATCCGCACACTTCTGTCGTGAGTAGCGCAAAGCGTCAAGCGTTTGACTGAGCTCGTACGAGGTGCGCCCAGTGCTTCCGGTCATGTTGCGCAGCGTGAACGGCGGGTCTGGGTGTTCCCTGGCAGGCGGACCCTTCCTCTTTTTGGAGGATCCAGCACCGTCGGGACGGGCCAAAAAATCAATCCCCACGTGCTCTCCTCCTCCTCCTCCTCCTCCTCCTCCTCCTCCTCCTCCTCCTCCTTCCTCTTCTTCCTGAACTGCTGTTCGTAGATCTTGTCCATGTTTCATGTGTGTATGGTGTGTGTGTTTCTTCTTGCTTCCCCCCCGGGTAGATGTCCCCTCGGGGTAATGTTGAAGAACATATATATATCCCTCTTTCTGGTTTCCCCCCCCTCCCGGGGGGTGTGCGTTAACCAAAAAAGAAATATCCCCTCCCCGGGGGAAAAGCAGAGACGATTACGGTATGTCGACCCGACATGATCCCTGGGGATCAGGTGCGATGGATACAGTGGAGATAGCCACGCGGAACTTCATCCTTTCGGGTAGTGTTGGACTTGCGCAAGCTCGCCCACTAACAAAACCCCCGGCCGCGAGAAAACAGCCTTCCGCCGGACTTGGTCCAGTTACGGTCCACCCTACCCATTCGGGTGTTGGTCCTCGCCGAAGGGTGGGCAGTTTCTCTTTGTGGTTCCCGCGTATCATGCCGCGTAACATACGACACGCCATCCATCCTGAGTTTACTCAGTTAGAGCTGGACACGCCCAATTTACGCTTTTGACCCAATGAGCAGATGGAATCGGGTTTTTCTGCGAGTTAGGCAAAACTCGCGTAATTTACACCAAAGTAGGACATTATTTTCCGCGATTTCACCTCAAGCTCGCACAGGTACACTTGAAAACTATATCAAGCGTATGCGAGAAAACACGAAAATTAACATCGTTTTAAGCGAAAATAAATGCGGGCTGTTGGGTCACAGCCTATAGCCCTACTATGTGCAGGAGGAGCAGCCTGCACATAAGCTGTGCCGGTCGTGACAGGTCAACTTCAACCTTGCACGGTGGCCCAGACCGACCTAACCCTACGCCCTACCCCCCCTCCCTTGGGGGGGCTCGAGGTCAGGAGAGGCAGCCACGTGGCCCCGCTGCGTGTTTTTGTGGCGTTTTGTAAAAGAAAAGGCCGGCCGCCGAAAGGCCAGCCTCGACCAGTAAGACCTGCAGTCGATGAGTTTCCCGTAGACCAACGAACTGCCCACGACCTGCATACCAGGAGACTACGCAGGGGAGGGAGCAGTAAGGCTTGTGGTCGATAGGTTCCCAGTAGACCAGTGAACTGCCAACGACCTGCACACCAGGAGACTGCGTATCGGCAGAAAAGGGGGGCAAGGGTGAGGTGGCAGCCTCAAGAGCTCAGGCGTTTGTGTGCAGGCCGCTCCCGCACACTTTGCGCGTCTTAGAATTGCTCCCACGTTTTGGGCACAATTAACTTAACTTGAAACAGGATTTTTCGTTGGAGTGGTGAAAGGGGTAAAAGGGGTTAGCCCTTTTATATTATAAAAATAAAAGTCTACTCCAGCTGTGAGATCGAAGATTTTTTCGAAACTCATCTTTGCGAACTGTGTGTGATACTCCGATGGCGCGTATCGCCTGGTGTGTGTCCTCATTAAGGATATAGGCCGGCGACTCCACTTGGAACCACAGCGGTGTAGCTTGTACCAGAGTCAACAAGGTTAAATTAGTCAGTCTGTGCGCGGAAACTATAACACCCGTTTTTGAGGTGGACAAAATCTGACAACTGTGGAAGGAAATTCATCAGTTTATCAAGTGAAGCGCTAGTGAGTCGTCCCCCAAAGCGGGGGGTTTCATTTGTTACAACTTTTTTCGTGAAATTCCATCACGTTTATTTAACTCATTCGCAACTACTTGAACTCCGTTTAGAGGAGGGCAGACATTTTGCATATATAGGCACACGCACAAACATTTTTCTATGCGCGATGTGGTACTCTAAATATACCGGTATTGTTTGCAGGCGGCGTAGGAATGGGGATTCAGGAAGTAACCACTCCAATGATTTTCCTATTATAATTTTTCGTGGAAAATTAACCCCAACTGTTATTGCTGTTTTTTTCTGTTATCACAGTTGACAGGTCCCCATATTGTGGGTGCAGCTCTGAAGTTACGTTTATTTGCCCAACGCTTTTGGTCTTCGCTGTTGCGGTTGTTCGTTTTTCGTTAAAGTATGTTTTTTTGCGATGAAAGTCATCACTTGGTACCTGGTTGTTTTGCATCTGTATGAACCCGATTAAACGTTAATCAGCTGTTTTTGTTATTTTGGTTTTGTTATCTTTTATGGGTTTTGTGTGCGCAGGCGTTCTTACTGGAGCGACAAAGGCAAAGAACGCCAAGATTGCGGGGAAGTTCGATGGGCACCTCCGGCTTTCTGAAGGGCTTAATGTCACCAGCAGCGGAGAGGCAAAGGGGGTGAGAAATTGTGATCCAACTGTTCCGCAGAAGAAGGATATACCTGGTATGATATGCCTGGTGTACCCCTGTATGTGTTCTTCACATGTAATAAGCTGTTTCTTTGACGCATCGGCATCTAGCTCAACCGGTGACCGTATCGATGCCTCATCCTAGGGAGTCAAAGCTCTGTGGTCACACGCCACGAGACTGAGATATACATCGCAAACAAAGGAAGGGGGTTTCCCGTACAGTGCAGTATAAGCGATGTTCTGACTGTATGATTTGCTCTGTTTTATGAACGATCCAAAGGCTGCTATGAAGTGGGTATCAGAGGGTATTAGTCCGCTTGATCACTGGTAAAAGGTTAACTAGTTGTCTACCCACACTAAGCCTTGTGACACTCTTCCTCCTGCCGACGACGCCATTGTTAAGGTATTAAAGAGGGCGTTAGTCCGTTTGGCCACTGATAAATGGCTCAGCAACTGCGTTCCCAAACTAAACCTTGTAACACTGAATTGAATCCCTTCACTCACCTCTGGTCCAGTTTCAGTTCGTGTAGGATTCTAGCGGCGCTCACTTATCCTCTGGCCCTCGGTGTTCGGATCCTGCGTTCGCATATCGGGACGGCAGAGAATCCAATTCTCGCGATGTACCAATTCCAAGGTCCACGCAAGCGCAAAGCGAGTGTGATGCGGGTGATGCACGTAAAAGCACCGTGATGCCCATATTGCAGTATACCATCGAGGGGGAGTGTTGGATTGTGGACGCTGATTTTTATATTGCCGTGTATCCTCGAGGGGGCGTGTTGAACTTTCGACAATGTGCGATGGACGCCAAGAAACATAATGTCCCCGTTGCTTATGACCCGATTTGGTCCTGATTGCTATGTTCCCCTGTAATATGACCTCCGTGTTGCAGTGCACTATCGAGGGGGCGTGTTAGATTTTGGCTTTGGCATCCATGTTTCATTGTACAACTCTGGACGAAAATGTAAGGACCTTTGAGTTATTCATAAGAAACCCAAACGATCCGTACATTTTCGTCCAAAGTGGTGAGCATGCATTAATAATTTATATAGTCACTTCGATCGACCGTACGTTTATTCCTGTTTCGAATTAAGTCGAGCTTCTAACTTACACGGCGCCAAGAAGTTAAGACCCCTTTTCGAGATCCCTGAAGCCGGATCATACCTCCGCCGGCGCCGACCGAGAAGAGAGCCTACAAGCTGACGATAGTTATCAATAATGATATCCTACTGCTCGAGTTCTTGGCGACAGCTACGATAGATCACGAACTATCTTACTTGAGTTGGCGCTCTACATATGAGGCAGGGTCGTGTGCCCATGATTGCTGTTTTTGCTGTTTTCTGTTTTTGCCTGGACGTGGGTGCGATTTGAACTAAAATGGTTTATTTTTGTCGCCAGCTCCGGGGTGTTTGTTGTTGTTGTTGTTGTTGTTGTTGTTGTTGTTGTTTTTGTTGTGGTTGTGGTGGTTGTTTGTTTTTGTTGTTTAGTGTTGTCCATATAACGACGTTGTTTCTACCCAGCGACGTTCACCACATCGAAGTCATCCGAGCTGATTATGCTTGCTGTAGTCATATGAGTGTATGAGCAAGCATTTTTTACATGGGGGAATCAAAGCCTACCGCGGAGGAAACAAACACTACGACGGACGGGAAAAAGGGCGGACAGACCACAAACAATAAAACCACACACAGAGTAAAACGCGCTTTTTTCAGTTTGTTTTAGCGTCAGTTGAGCGGTACGGTAGTTGGAGCAACCAGCAACACTCACAAGCGGTCAACGGTGTCTTTCGCGTGATAAGTTGTAGCTGTTTTAGTTACAGCACGCGTCAAAAGTCGTTTTGCTTTCTCTTGGAGGCAGTTAAGGGTCAGTGAAG
Organism: Undaria pinnatifida; assembly: GCA_012845835.1. Lineage (NCBI taxonomy): Eukaryota > Phaeophyceae > Laminariales > Alariaceae > Undaria > Undaria pinnatifida. The sequence continues at coordinate 6,807,336 of JABAKD010000006.1, read as the reverse complement.
CGGCAGTCGAGACAAGAAACACACAATACAACCGCTTAACGGTGTGTATCGCACCACATTCAATGTTGTTGAGTTGGAACAGAAGTCCAGTGCCCTTTGCTTCTTTGGAGACTGCTTTACGTCAGTTGAGCCGCGCGCAGTTTGGGCAACAGACGAATATCACACCGGCAACCGCTCAACAGTGTGTTTCGCATACCGGTACTATTTTCTGAATAGTTTAGCTTGCCACATGCGTCAAAAGTCTTTTTTGTTTGTTTTGGAGGAAGATCAGGGTCAGTTGAAGCAACCCTAACATAACACACTCACACCACTTGAAGTTGTGTTTTGGTATCATTTTAAGTTGGTTCGGTTAAATCACAGGCGTCAGAAGCCTTGTTATCGCTTTTGAGGCAGTTACGGGTCAGCTGCGCGGCGTTTGAGACACTGGCCACACACACAGATACCACCGCTTGAGGATGTGTTTCGCGCAATCGTTTCGCGTAGTCTTTTTATCTTGTTCGGCGAAAACAGGAGTCAAACGTCCTTTGTTTATTTGGAGGCAGCAGTTGAGCGGCGCGACAGTTGGGACGGTTGGGGCAACAGACATAGCGCACGCCCACAACCGCTCGATGGTGTTTTTCGCGTAGTCCTTTCTATAGCTGTTTTAGTTAACTACACGCGTCGAAAGTCGTTTTGTGTTTCTTTGGAGGCAGTCGAGAGCCGGTTGAGACAACAAACACGTAAATCACACACATAAGCACAACCGCTTAATGGTGTGCTGCGCACTATCTTTTGTTGTTCCAGTCATGAAACAGGAGTCAACATCCTCTGTTTTTTCGTTTTTTTTGGGAGGCGGTAAGGGGTCGGTTGAGCGGCGCGGCAGGTGGGGCAACAGATGAAATACACACAACATACACAACCGCTCAACGGCGTATTTCGCATAGCGTTTTTTATTTATAGTTGTTTTGCACATCGCGCGTCACTTGTCGTTTTGTTTATTGGGAGGCAGTTGAGAGTCAGTTGAGCGACGGTCGAGACAGCGAGCGCGCAAGAAGACACGGTCACAAACACGCCCCGCTTGATGATGTGGTCATGATGCGCACCATCTTGTTTAGTTGCTTTAGTTAACAACTCGCGTCTAAAGGCGCCTTGTTTTTTTGGAGGCAAGTATACGTCGGTTGATGACCCCTTTGCGGGTGGGTGGGTGGGTATACTCCGGTGAAAGGGGCGTTGGTTTCAGGTTTTGGTTTATTCGTTGCTTCCTCTGAGCGCGGGGCGGGGTGGGACGATTACGCGGCGAAACGAGAAAGCGGGGAGACGGGGGAAAGGTTGGGGTTAGGTTTTGGTTGCGGTTACTTGCCATGCAGGGTCAGGAGTTTTGTTGGATACCGTATCGAGCGAGACATTGTTCGCTGGTGCAGCTGGTATATCGGTTGTTGGTGTTTGTTGTTGTTGCTGTTGCTGTTGTTGCTGTTGTTGCTGTTGTTGTCCGTTTTTGTTGTTGTTGTTGTCGATGGTGATGTTGATGTTACCCATTTGGGACACAGGTTGAGCTCCCAACTAACAAGCGCATGCGACGTCTAGTGTGAGCGCGCAGCTGTGCCGTGCTGCCTGCGCATACGGGTATATCGTGAGCAGCCACTGCATTGCGGCTATGATGCTAATACAAGCCGCCGTAGCCTCGGCAACGCCGCTGTTTCGGCCGCCGAGTTACGTTGACACACGACGCAAACGTGACCGAGTGTGGCGAGCTTGAACTTCATGTTTGACCATCTACCGTAGGATTACAACCATCTACAATTAACACTGACCGTCGTTAGCGGAGCCCCGGGCTGATGCCGCATAGGCGGCATTTGTGTCGGTTTTATGTTTCTCTCTTAAAGTCCGAAAAATGTTCTGGTTTCCGTCTAAAGCCTCCAAGATACTCTACGAGAACCCTTTTTTTGGTGCTCAATAGGCAAAAACCCGACGACGAGAAGAACAGATGGCGATTAATTTCTACGTTGGGTGCACGAAGAAACACGGGCTGCTAGTGGCCGAGGGATGGCAGAGAGTTACAGTCCTGAGTACAATGCAAAAAGAGTTGTGGAACACGCGCCCCAGTCAGTGTGCCACAACTCGTACTGTTGCGCGCGGAGCTCACACTTACTAGCATGTACCTAGGAACACAGAAGGATGACCCACGCCCTTGGTCGAAGTTTCGAAGCTGTTTTTTTCGACGACGGGGAGGGGACAAATGCCGAGCGATGCACACGAGGAACATTCTCGAACGACGTCTTTCGGAGTCACCAAATTTCGTTGTGTGTGCGGACCTTGTTTTTGGAAAAATACAGCCCGGAAGATCACCCCTGGGGGGGTGTTTTCTGTTAATGGCGTATTTTGCGACAAATATATAGTGGTACGGTTTCCGTGCGCAGAGGGAGTAAAGACTGAAAGTCTTTGTGGCGCCCTGTTGACCTTGGTACTAGCTAGCACTAAGAGGAATCGCAGACCTATGTCGTTATTGAGGACATGCACACCCCCCGCAAGTCGCGCGATCGGAGTATCACACAGCTTGGAAAGATGATTTTCGACGAAATCACCGATCTTACTTACAGCTGTGTTTATAGTTTTTTTTTTTGTTTTTTTTTTACATTACAGATGGTTGACCACATCGCTACTCGATAGTACTGCCTGCGCACTCAACACCCTAGCTGCGGGCGGAGCGACCACGCCGCAATTTTCATGGTGTTTTTTATTGGCTCGCTGTTTCTAGATCCCCGCACGGGTTAATTCGTCCGGCGTAGATTTGTTGGTGTGTGTTCGTGAATTTTAATTTTGTACCTCCGGCGGATTGGAAAAAAATAATGTAACTTATCCCGTAAGATACTGTCAAAACTATGTCCCACGCTGAGTTTGTGCACCCCCCCCCTAATTTATCTATAATATTTGGCCTCGGTAGGAACCGACGCTGTAAATCGTTTTATGTATATTGGGGTTGGCGTTGGTTGGCAACGACGCTGTAAAAAATGCCAATCGCTGCATGAGCTAAACAAGCAGGGTGCTTCTTTTTTTTTGCGGTCACCATGATGGTTTTCGAGTTAGATCGCATTGTGCGGGGTGGAGAACCTTAACTCCGCACAAGGGGAATGATCGCATTATGTAGTGTGAATATGGTAAGGGACCGACGAGGCAGTTACATAGTCATACCCATTGCTGTTTCTGGAGTGGCCACATCAGAAAACAAAGTAACTTATCGGCGCTGTCATCCATAAGCAAGAAAGTAGACACAAGGTGCCAAAGTCCGTCTTACAAGCGGTTTTTGGAAGGATGCAGTTCACCCTTCGTGCGACTCGCTGAACACCTCACGGTGCTTCGCGCTTGGTGCAAGCAACATCTGTCTGGTGAAAACCGGACTTGCTCCGTTCCGGCATAGTAGGGATGCGAGGGTCTATGGTCATACGACTACGGCCATGCACAAACTGAGTACACCCCCCCCCCCACCGAAAGCGTGGGTCCAGTTGTGAAGGGGTTATAACCCTCTTTTTACGTGCTTGAAGTATTGCGACAAAAAAGCCCGGCGCATTTTTTGCCATTTTTGAAGCGTCTACCAGTAGCGTGAGCGCGCAGCAGTACGAGGGGGACCATGCCGCCTCCGCCCGAGGGGGATCATGCTGCCTCCTCCACCCGTCCCGTATGAACGAGTCTTTGCTTCTTTCTTGTTCTTCGGACACCACTTTTGTCTTGTTCAACCAGCAGTGGCCGATGCCATCATCGTTATTTTTCGTCGTCATTTTGTTCCCTCTGAGGTCTCAAAGGGTTTACCCCTTTACAGCGAGAAACCCTTTTTTTGCAGATTTACTTGAAGTTAGTATAGAGAGGGATTTGGGGGCTCTAAAACGGCTGCGCTCGCTAACCTAACTACCACACTCCCACTTGTAAACTTGCTTTTGTTTGGTATCGATTTTGTGAATAGTGACATTCGTTCGGCCGGCGTAGAAAAAAAAAAATATCGCCCCGCAGCGAAGTAATGGGTGGGGGGAGTGTCTTGTGTGTACCTGGTGTTTTTTTTGTAATGGGGGCGGGGAAAGGCGGCTTGATCGCGAAAAGGTTAATTCCACCGCGTAGGTAACATGCTGTGCACCTCATGTGTCGATTGCTTGGATGTTGACATTCGTTTCGGTCGGCGTCGAAACAAAAGCTTTTGCCCCGCTGCGAAATCGAAACAATGGTGGGGTAGCTGTATCATACCAAGTGCGGCACGGAGCGTTATCCCGTTAGGTACTGTCATGAAGAAAGCCGAGGAAAAAGGCGGGGGGAGGGGGGGCAGCCGTACTGATCCCGCTGTCAATGAAAAATCAGGAAATTACCGGCAGACCGTGTAGCAAGGCACCAACATGTCTAACATGTGGAGCCTGTGCATATTTTATGCCCCCGAGCTTCTGCTTGCGTTTTTTTTGCCGTGTTGTTCGTACTCGGTGCACTGACATTTATTTTTGCTTTCCTACGTTAGTTTGCGATTATGTGTTTTGGTTTGTCTGTTTCCGTCAGTGGCCACGTGTTTTTGTATCTCCCTAGGATGGAGGAAGAATCGGGACGAATACTTGGTGTTCTGCTGATGGCGTTGGGTAAAAGAACCGAATCATTGTGAAGACAACAAGGCACGTCTAGTGGCAGACACGCACGGGGCAGCGTGGCAAAGCGCGCTTTTGTATTGCTTTTTAATTTCATCGTACCGCATCGCCAAAACTCTTCGTCTTTCCCCACCATCGTTCAACTCCAGGGTGCTAGGTTTTCAATCCCTTTAGCACTAGACCCACGGTTGGCGACACAGAATGGGGGGTACTTTTTACAAATCCGCCAAAAAACCGCGTCTTTCCCCTCCATTGTTCAACACCAAGGTACGAGGCAGTCAATCCCAATGGGAGATACTCTTCACAGAACGATCTGCAAAAAGCATCCCCACGAACTGTTCCCACACGTGGCTTTGGTTGTATGGGGGTCGAACACTGGTTTCCCTGGTGTTGAATAACCAGTTTGGACCTGACACATCGTAGGCTGACTCCCGATTTCACTTTTTATATGTTTTTGGCGGAGGCATGCGTTGCGTCGGCTGTGGTATATGCGTGTACCACCTTTGGTTTGTGTTTTTTCCCTGGGGTGTTCCTCAGCTCCAAAGTGACTGGAGCCTGTCCTGTGACCACGGACTTGATTACGCGAGTTAATGCGAGAACAAGAATGTTGGGGAAAGACGCGGAGTTTATCTGTACAAAGTTTCCCCCACTATTGATAGTTGTCCCCAAACGTGGGTCTAGTTGAAAGCGGATTGCCTTCCTGGTACCCTGGTGTTTTGATTAGTAGTGGGAAAGGAGACATTTTTGGTGATGCGGTAGGTACGATGAAGTAACACCCCATCACCACCATTCCTCGTCTTTCCTCACCATTTATTTTTTCTTGATACCGTTTATTTTCCTCGCACTACGCTCGCGCTCCCTCCCAGGAGTAACTCAGATCCGGGGTCGCATAGCGGGCCCTCCTCTCCCCTTCCCACCACGGTATAATAACGCCTTCATTTTTTTCATCGCGATAATAATAATCGGGCATTTTCTTCCCTCGTCGACTCGCGTCGAATTGTGCGTACCCGCGGTGCTAGGCGCTCTCAGCCGTTGATCCCCTTTTGCATTTTTGCAAATAAAATGAAATCTCTCCACGGTGGGAATCGAACTCAAGGACCAACGCTAGTCGTATTCGAGGGTAACCACTAGACCACCGGGGCCACTAGATCACCAGGGCGACCGGCAAGTATCCAGCACGAGGCTACCAGGTATTCAATCCCTTCACAGCTAGAATAGACCCACGTTTGCTTGCGGACAATTGGTGGGAGATGCTTTTTACGCATACATGTGTAAGAAGTGTTTTTTTCACTCTTTTGTTCCCAAACGTGGGTCATCTGTGGCAGGTATCCCCACAAATTGTCCCCGAACGTGGGTCTAGTTCTAAAAGGATTGAACACATGGTGTGTGTGTTGTTCACATTAAACCGTTCTTCTACTCGTCGACATCCAGCACACCCAGTGTCCGTACTGATTCTTCACCCTAGAAAGATCAGCTCTGTGGTCACAAGCTACGACACAGAGATAATGCATCGTAATGCATTCGACAACGCAATGCCATGCCCTAGTACTGGGTACGACAGGCACAACATACATACGTCAGTAACAGAAATACATTGGAAGAGAGAAATACGAAATGAACAAAAACAAACACAAAAACAAAAACAAGATAATAATAAGAAAACAAATAAAAACAAAGATAAAAATGAAACAAAAAATGAAACAAACAAAATGAAGGGGAAACCGAAGAAACAACCCAACCGGAAAGGAGAGCCAAAGCTCGGAAAAGAAACATAATAAAATGAAATAAAATAAAGTAAAGTAAAACCAAAATAAGATAATCCGAACACGAGCCAAAAACCTGGACACGCAAGGAGGGAACAATATGGTACCCTGGTGTTGAATAATGGCGGATAAAGACGCGGAATTTTGGTGATGCGGTACGACGAAGTAAAGAAGCAATAGAAAAGTGCGATTGCTCCGCGGCCCCGTGCGTGTCGACCACTACAGTAGTCGGCAAACATAAGGACAGATTTGTGGCCAAGTTGTCATAGTAACCAACTGTATCTTTTTTTACTGGGCGTTATAGTAGCTGATGGCACTCTCGCCTCCCGGTGCAGCTATACCTTTTTTTTTTTTCGTCATATACCTGGTAGATGAATTACTGCTGGTAACTGCAGCAGCAGGCAGGACTGACTGCCGTGTTGCTTTGTTTTGTTGTGAAACAAGCATTTTCTCCCAGCGCAGCAACACCTTGTTTTTTTTTCATTATTTTTTTGGTCATCTACGAGACTAGATGAATTACTGCTGGTAACTGCAGCAGCAGGGAATACTGACTGCCTTGTCGCTTTGTTTTGTTGTGAAACAAGCATTTTATCGGCCGCCGGCACCGCCGTATAGTCAAGCTTGGCTGAGGATTTACTTTTTTATTTTTTGTCTCTTCATCCCACGGATGATCTTTTCCGGGCTCTCCGTCTCCATGGCGGGCTGAATCGAACGGGTGAAGTACTACTATATCCGGATAGGCGGCAAACCGATCTGAACCGAACCGAGCAGTTTAGATAGAATTTCCGATGGGGCGGCAAAAGGCAAACCGAACCGTACCAGGTCGTTCATCATTTTATTTTGTAGACCCTGAGCAGGTCCTACGGCGCTGACGCTATGTGTTCTACGCTCCGCCCGCAGGTGTCTCCGCTGTCGTCCCCGCCACCGGTGCAATAAACATGTCACAGCAGTTGTTGCCACACAGTATTAATATAAACTATGTACCTGGTACACCGTGGTATGACGGTGGTACGAGTAGCAGTACGGCAGCAGTCAGTGCCTGGTGTATTTTTTTTCTCTTTTTGTTTGTTCGTTTTTGCGTCGGTTTAGTCTTCGAAGTTCTAGAGCTCCGTCAGGTCAAGTACTGTATTTTATAACCAATTTTCAAGGACGTCAGCCGTGAGTTTGACGAATTTCATTGTACAGCAGTTGTGCTGTACATGTACAAGTACTTTCTTGTTGTTTCTTGTTCTTCGTTCCTCGTAACGTACCAGATACGAAACATTACAAACTTGTGTTTTTTTTTTTGGTATTTATTTTTGGTATTTTTCCGCTCGCTACTCTTTTGCTGCTGTTTCTCTTTTTGCAGACGATCCGATACAGGGGCATTCAAGTCGAAAACGGCGGGAAACTCTTCGGCGACATCCAGTTCGCAACAGAGGAGGACGAGGCCTAACTGCCTGCCCCCGTCCACACCACATTGTTACCGTTGCGCGGGAGACAGATGTTGTCAACCGCTTCTTGCAAAAAAGAGGAGGGAGGAATATTGGGGGGGATTGTTGATGGCGTTAAGGATTTGCATGTCTGATGAAGCCGGAAGATGCGGGGGAGAAGGGGCGGGGGCGGGGCGGGGGGGGGCTGGGGGGCGGAGTGCCGTGCTGTTGATCGCTCGGTGCTTTTAGTCGTCGCAATGAAACTGGCTTGGTTGCCAGAATAAGTCGGTGTAGATCGCTATTCAGCGGATAACTCGTGCTATGCATTGGTCGCTGCTTTTGGGTATCGCGGAGTCTGGGAGTGGCTGCTAGCATGAAATATGACCGCTCGTGGCGCGAAGCGTGTAGATCGATCGCTTTGCAGGTAGGCGCGTGTTGAGATTGCTGGCCAGCAGGAACGAGGCTTGTGACTAAGCATCGCTGTTATGGCAAGCACCGGACTGCCAGCTGATTTCATCACATTGCTAGCTAGCCGGGAGCCTGTGATTGTCGCTATTATAGCAAGAACTGACGTAGAGTGCTCGCAGACATGGGATGCTAATTGCTGGCAAGAAGCTGAGGTAGATCGGTGGCAGACGTTGGATTTCGAGTGCTAGGAAGCAGGGATGCGCACTGATATAATGCTATTATTTCTAGAACAGCAAGCCGAGGAAGATAGCAAGCAGAAAACAAGCTTGTAACTGTGAAGGTCTCGATTATGGCAGGAATTTGACGTAGATCGCTAGCTTAATTCGTACCTGGTACACGTCGATTGCTAGCTAGCCGGAGGAAGCTTGTTGAGATCGCTATTGTAGCGGGAAGCCAACCTGGATCGCTAGCACACGTCGGGTGTCGATTGCTAGCAAGATCTCGGCGTATATCGTCAGCAGTAACCTGCAGCGGACATCTGACAAGAGTGGGATGTCGATTGCTATAGCAAAGTTTCGATGCGGTTGCTATAGCAAATATCAGATCGCTTTTGCTATGGCTAAAGTCGGATGTCGATTGCTCTAGCAAACGTCGGATGTCGATTGCTTGAATCGCTACAGTGCGCTACTACTTTATGCAGAAAACCGAAGTAGATAACTATTATATCAGAAGCGGGATGTCGACTGCTAGGAATATTTTGCTTGACAATCGTAAGCAGCAGACCGGTGTAGATCGCTCGGCAGAAGGCGGTGTAGATCTAGCCCGCTAGCTGAAGGGGAGTGAAGGAGACACCATGGACCTATGGTCTAAAGGCGTGGCTGATCACTCAGCTCAGGGCCAGCATTGCTGATATTCCCGAGGTCGGTGGCGTTTTTATCTGCCAATGAAACCCGGGTATGGAACCGCGGTGTCCCCTAATGGATACAGACCGCTGTTAGCGCGCAGCAGAAGTCGTTCGCGATCTAGCTGGGGTACATAGCGGGGTGCCGATTGCTCGCAGAAAGTGGATGCTGATTGCTCGCACGGGGGAACAGGTGCCAGCCGCGCTCACAGAAGCTATTTTCGATTTGCTTTGCCGCATAAGTGCGTGCGTGCCTCTCTCCCCACCCCTGTCCAGTTGTTGGCATACATACGTGTATTTCTTGTATGCTACAATGTTTCCCGAATCACGAACCGTGTCGGATCGAACCGATGTCTTGTCTTTTTTTTTTCGAAACCATTTTCTTTTTAATATTTTGTTTTTGGGTAGATGAAATAATGAAACGTTTTTTTTTTCCAGGGTGTTGTATTACGGAGCGCGGTTGCGCGTCAGAGGACGGTCGCTTTGCCGTTCAGAAAGGGGAGGGGGAAGAGGGGCGAGTCTGGGAGGGTGCTTAATTAGCGTCGAAGGGAAATAGGGATGGCGCCGCCTTAGCGCACACTTTCCTCCGCGGCCTGGGCGCGGCCACCGCACCCGTACCGTAACCCTTGCACGCTATTTTCATTTTTTTGGACGATCAAGAGGTTGTGGAGCATTTTTTTCAGTTTTCCAGGAACTATATCCGGTATATACTCGAGTATCATTTGGCCACCCAGAGGTTTTCCATCAAAAATTGTAGGCTATTACTGTGCGGGTATATGTAGCGTGTTGGCGACCCCAGATGCCGATCGGGTTTTCAGGGGCATGTTCTCGCCGAGCAGCTACTAGCGATTGTTTGACGATTTTGGGGGTGTTTTTCTTTCTTTCTCTTTGTGTGTACTTCGTGAGTGTCTCCCGTGTATACCAGATATTAAATTACGTACGTATCTGTTTGTAGAGCCTTTTCCTTTGAACGCTGCTGCCGCCTTCGGGGCAGGGGCGGGTGAGCGGGCGAACGAGCGCGGTAGTTGCACCTTGTGGTCTTCAAGATCAGAATGATCGCTGTGTGAGATGTTCTACAGCGGCTACAGCAGTCCGTTATTGTGAAACCCGGGGATGTACCCAGGATGTCCCCTGACGATCACAGCCCGCACCTTGCACTCCCGCCCCACTTGCTGTCCTGGTGGCTGGGTGTTGGCTCGCTTTTGCTCGCTGCAGGCTTAGCTTAGCGTCAGCGAGTGTGTGGAAAAGAAAATATAAAAAAGTCGGTTTGTCGGTGTCGTTCACTTTTTTATTTACGGTTGGATCTACTCCGCACCTTGGTGTGGCTATGTTGATTGGTACAGGCGGGGAGAGAAAACTAACGATTGATGTGAAGCGACACAGCACAGCCCGACGGGCATCGGGGGAGCGCGAGCGAGCAAGCTCGGCAGCTACCGATTCGGGCTGCCTCTTTTTGCTGCTGCTGCTGCTGCTGCCGCCGCCGCCGCTGCTGCTACTGCTAGCGACAGAGGGAGGCAGATTGTTGCCTTGCGTGCCGGTACACGCACAGCAACAGCAGCTGTTGTTCGCATAGAGCCCCTGCGTACGTTTGTAAGGATAATTAACCTCTTTTGGAGTTCAGAGGGGAAGGTTGACGAAACACAATGATGATGAATACCGGCAGCATCGACAAAAAAAATGAAAAAAAGTGTTGCGCCGGGAACATCACACCACTAATACCGTTAAATTGGAGCTGCATTGCACTGATGATGTATGCAGGCATCGTCGGCCGCTCTATACGGCGCGGGCTGCTGGGGAACGGAGATATATGCATTGAACGCCCCGAGATACAATGTAAAGGACACATCCTACGATTGAAGTGCCCCAGATTTTTTCCGATGTTCCTTCCTCACCGAAGGAGCTCTTAACTCTCAACCTCACACAAAACCGACTTTTTGGATAAACCGAAAGTGAAAATACGATGAAAAAATCCACGGCTCATTTACGGAGATCCATTATTATTGTTAACAGGATGAAATCACACACGAAAAGGGAAAGCATCGCCACGTTTTAGGGGAGCTCTCCTACGGTACGACTAGTCTGTATTCGACTGGGTGGGGCTCGTACATCTGGTAAGACCAGCCAACAAGCTAAACTTGAGTCAATTACTATTAAACAACAGGTAGGTGGGTGTTTTTTGCACGCTCTTTTTTTGTTGACAACCCATCGTTCCAACCGGGGATCTCCGCAATAGGCATAAATACAAACAAGCAGATGGGAAAACAAAAATTCATGGCGTATTTCCGACGATTTTGGGTTAAGGAGCCCCGTCATTCAGAAACGAGAAATCCAAAACTGCTACCAGGTACTTCTATCGTACGAAGCAAGCGTCAAAGAGTTGTAGGACGCAAGCGCTTCATGATACAACTACTACTACTACTGCTGCTACTAAATACTACTACTACTGCTGCTGCTACTATACTACTACTACTACTACTACTACTGTGGGTCGCAGGTACACTTTCTACCGTTACGTAGACAGATCTTCTCGTGAAGATTTGTATGAACGGTAGCCGTTCCAGAGGTATTGGATATCGTGTCTTGTTGTACTAAGAGTGGTCGTGGATTCTGATGACAGGCGGGAAATCACGTTTCCCGCTGACAAGTAATCACTGTCGACTCTCTGTTTGCCACGAAGCACCTCTCGTTGCCTCGAGGCACTTCTATCGTTACCGTCGCTTGGTTCGCCGTCGAACCTTGCTCCAACCTGGCATGTCCTCCACGCTACGAAAGACAAGAAGAGAAGTGGTTGCAAGTTGCAAGTCGAACCTGGGTTACCCCAAACCCTCATCTAGCGTCGATTCTAAAGGCTTGTTAAGTCAAACATTGGGGGGCGATGTGGGTCGCAGGTACACTTTCTACTGTTACGTAAACAAATCTTCTCGTGAAGATTTGTATGAACGGTAGCCGTTCCAGAGGTATTGGATATCGTGTCTTGTTGTACTAAGAGTGGTCGTGCAGTCTCCGTAGATTCTGATGACAGAGAGGAGGGTAATCACGTTTCCCGCTGACAAATAATCACTGTCGACTCTCTGTTCGCCACGAAGCACCTCTCGTTGCCTCGAGGCACTTCTATCGTTACCGTCGCTTAGTCCGCCGTCGAACCTTGCTCCAACCTGGCGTGTCCTCCGCGCTACGAAAGACAAGAAGAGAAGTGGTTGCAAGTTGCAAGTCGAACCTGGGTTACCCCAAACCCTCACTACTACTACTACTACTACTACTACTACTACTACTACTACTACTACAGTAACTACTACTACTACTACTACTACTACTACAGTAACTACTACTACTACTACTACTACTACTACTACTACTACTACTACTGATACTACTGCTACTACTACTACTACTACTACTACTACTACTACTACTCGTCGTAGTGCTGCTGCGCATTCACGCTAACTACCACAACAGTGAGCGGTTTTGTGCAGACCGCGTTTTTTTGTCGTTTTTGTCCCTTTAGTCCAGGTTCTCAAAACATGGGCAACGAACGCATGATGCATCGTAGCCGGCGTTAAAAACCAATGGCGCACTACCAACGTTGGTATTCCTTGCTGGTAGGTGCTAACCTAGGGTGCTTACAACGGAAACTAATTGAATTGTTGCCCGTCGAACACACACTTTTTTTAATCGAAAGGCATTTTTGTCCAAGACTCAAGTTGAGATTATTAGGACTGTCAAGTACAATGGTTTTACTAAACGAAGCCCACTTCAAGATGGTGTCAGGGGAAGACTGCGGCGGTAGCAGCAGCAGCTATTAATAGCATATCACCCCAAGATAGCAGGCGTGTGCCACTGCTAGCTGCTAGTAGACACGGAAGCATCGGGGCGCCTTGTTTCGCGTTGTTTTTCGCTGCAAATAATTGGGAATGCTGTGTTTCCTCGAGACCAAATCTCGGTGGCGAACGTGCTTATGTACGTAACATCGCGGTTGTTTACGAATACATCCTCATAGGCGAAGGAGCGAAAACGAGCACTCAAGAGCTCAGGGCGAGCATCGCTGAAACCTCAAGCCAGCGGTTGTGAAAGAGACTGACCGCTCGCTGTGTGCGATATTCCACAGCAGCACCAGCAATCCGTTATACCCCGCAAGATTCACATATCCATTTATTTACCTCTTCTATAGGAAACCCGGAATGAATGTCCCCAGGAGGGGCGACGACGACCCGTAGCAATGGGAATAACAAAGCTGAATGTTATTTCCATTGATCCACACCGCCCTCCGGCTGCTGTCGACCCTCCGCGGCGTACGTACTGTGTACCTGGTAGGATTCTGTAGCAACAGCACACACAAAGGCGGCAGCGCTACCTCCGCCAAATAAAGAGTAGTAGCAACAACGGCACACCTGGGACGACATCATCAGCAGCAGCAGCAGTCAAAACAACAACACGATCGGCATCTTGCTTGCTGCTGAATCATGTGGTCACAACAACACAGTAACAAGCGTAGTGTACCGTACGTGTGTACAACATACTAGCACAGTACTGCTACTACGGTAGTATCGTCGATGTATGTATGTATGATAGTCGCTCGTATACGACCTTTTAAATAAGTAGTTAAGGAAAAGCAGATCAATGTGGGCTACTTGTTGTAGTGGCCCTACCCTACATTTTTTTCTAACTCTGAAATACTTTTTTAATACCCTGGTATAGACTATGCTGTACACGACGAGGATCGGACTAGAGCAAACAATACGCGTAGTACCGTAGTACATAGCTACGCAAGTTGCACGGCTAGACTAGCCACGCCCTATAGACTACAGTGTATAGCCTCGTACTTCACTTCATTCAGTTGCACTGCTCTGCTGGGGAGAGCCACGACCTACATCATTCCCGCGCAAACTAACTGCTGCATGGCAACTATTATTTTTATTATTATTATACTAAGCTGCAACAACTCCAGTTAAAAACCGATCCCTCAGCTGCTGCTGCTGCTGCTGCCGCTGCTGCTGCTGCTCTGGATTTGAGCAGACAACGTCCGAGACGAACTATGAAGGCTACTATTATTTCAATACTACGAGTGAGTACTACTGCTGCTAGGCTGTCGAACTTGCGGGTTGGGGTTTCCTTCTATTTAGTTGAATTCTTTTTTGGCGGTTTTGCCTTTTACCCGTCCAGTGAGAGGTATCTTTACTCAAGTCATGAAACCGCCGCTGTTGATTTTGAATACCAAGGTGGATCTATGGATCCAAAACGCCATAACAATACCAGGGATTCAGTATCTTACCGTATACCCGAGCAGCAGTCAGTCAGTCAGTCGTCGTCGCTGCCGTACCACGTACGCACCGATAGGCCGAAATCGTTCAGCGTAAACGAAGTATCTCGACGCCAGTGTCCACTAAAAGAGAGTGGCCGCGTATCAAATCCCATTATGAAACGATTAAAAGCTTCGGTCATCTCCCTAGGAGCTATCGTCCTTGTGTCCTGGGGACGGTTCGTGGATGGTCAGATACAGGCGGCCTCCTCCTCTCCCTCCCCCTCGTCCTTCTTCTCGTTCTCTGACGACGTTGCCGGCCCCTCCTCCTCCTCCTCCTCCTCCTCCTCCTCCTCCTCGCCCTCCTTCGATGATACGGAGAGTGATGATAACGGGTCCTCCTCACCCCCGCCCGCCTCCTTCTCCGATGACGATGACGATGCTTTTACCGACGACGCGGCCCCCCCCATCGTGGGCATTGGCAACTTCCGACCCGTGTGTGCAACCGATGTCAAAAGCGGTAACAGCGGCGGCGGCAGCAGCAACAACAGCAGCAGCAGCAGCGAAGCAGAAGATGATTACGACGATGACGACGGCGAGGTACAACCTGCGTGCATAGGCAGCCAGATGATCGTCGAGGCGATGGAACAGGATGACCTGCTGAACGGTGAGTTGGACCCGACTCGGTTTACAGTACGCGACAGCACTAAAGAATTTGGCAGTTGATAATTTCATGGTCGAGTTTTAGACGCAAACAAGAACATGCCTTCCTTTGTCCATTTTTGTGTACTGAAAGCAGCGTACGGCGCACCCTGCCTTACAGAAGGATTCCAGCCTGATCAGGAATAGGGGATTCCGGAGTCGCATACTGTATGGACTACGTTATTATATACGAATCGTATACCCCTGGTGATATAAGGAAATCATATGAGAGTTAGTTGGTATGATAACGATTTTTCCTACTACTCTATTTACGGGGGACCATAGTAAATAGGACCAAATAGTGTTAGTAAAAATAGGGAAATATATTGGTTTTTGTGTGTACCGTAGGTCCTATTTACTATGGTCCCCCGTAATAGTATTACACGTATTCCTTGAAGTTTATTCTCAACTACTACTGCTGTGTCTTTATTAATGTATAGATCAGTTTATAGGGCTGTGAAAAGTTCGCCGATCACAAACTACATTATTTTACAAAAATTGAAAAAACGTCAGCTGTGAGTACGACCGATGGAATGGTTGAAACTCAACTTTTTTGAAAGCTGCGTGGTACATCTAGATTTAAGTTATGATATGGTAAGTCACCGACGGGTGTTAGTGGGCTATGATACGAGCACCCGTCGGTGTTACGGAATGTTGCGTGCGGTGCTATGCGGAAATCTGGGCGTATGAATCTGATCGAGCCGCGTTTGGCGCTCAACGTGGGGTGCTTCCTTTTTTATTCAATTTTGCTCGCCATCCAGCTCAGCTCGTAAGAGGTTTCACCCTCAGCGAGCGGCCTCTGGACAAGCCGTGGTCACAGGTCTCCCCTTTCTCCCCACCGGTACTTGCCTTCTTTTTATTCGCCCATAGGGGGTTCAGCATTCCCACTTTTCAGTTTTTTATGCTCTTCGATCTTCATCGAATTTTGCTAACTATTAATAATACACGCGTAGGTCTTTGTAGGTCAGTTTGTTTGCATTTCCCCGCGACCCAACTACTGCAATACCTGGTAGCTACGAGTATTAGCAAATAACCATTTTGCAGGCCCATGTATGTACAGCGACAGACAAGGTATAACCGAGTTCTTCTCATGGTGCGAGCATGCAGCACACGCGGGCGCAATCTGTGCGCGCGTCATACGGGTACTTACTGCATTGCAATTTGGAGTTCGACTGGACAGTCCTCGTCTCCTAATTCTAAGCTGTTAACAACAGCCCGGGTTGCTTACAATCGGCCATTTCATTCGTCCTTTTTTTTTCCCTCTGGAGCCTCGATAAGGGCTAATTGTCCTCAAGTCCAGCTAACTCACAGCCGTGTCATTACAGTGTTTGCTATTTTCAACCTCTGGCAAGGTATTAGTGGGGTATTAGTCCGTTTGACCACTTGCAAAAGGTCAACCAATAGCTTACCCTAACTAAGCCTTATAACACCTTTGATTTATTGTTACTATTGTTATTGTTGTTGTTGTTGTTGTTGTCGTTGTTGTTGTTGTTGTTGATGTTGTTGCTGTGGTTGTTGTTGTTGTTGTTGTTGTTGTTGTTGTTGTTGTTGTTGTTGTTGTTGTTGTTGTTGTTGTTGCTGTTGTTGTTATTTCTATTTGTGCCCTCCGACAATATAGCGTGGATGCCGTTCCCATGTAAATCGAATATCCTTCCGTAAAGCAGCAGTAGTACCTAAGAGGAAGTCGATTGATCGCACCGTAAAGCAGTGGTATCTTCCGCCAACCGTTTGCCCATTTCCTTTCCCCATTTATCATTACAGGCTGGTTCAAGTTAAAAAAAAAAAAAAATCTTTCCCCCACGCGTCCGCTCGCAATATCTAGTCAAAGATTGAGTATTTGGTATCGTACTGACCTCCATGACCAGTGGAAGAGGGTAAGAGGGTGCCATGGCCATTTTTTTTTTAACGGCCTCGGGCTGTCCCTAGGAGCGAAGCTCGTGCCGACCAATGACAGGCCTTCGTTTTTTTTCAATAATATTCAGGATTTTTCCTAGCGGGGGTGAAAAAACATTTGCGCCGCATCTTGCACGATCCGCTTGGACGTACTCCAAGGCATGTCTGTAGAAATTTTCGCGAAAAAAATCGAAGATCTGACCCGCCTGTGTTCAACATGAAGCAGAATCTAGCGAGAAAACTGGATCATAGACTGAAACCAGGTCATTTGAAAGAAATAACATATCTGACTCATTTTTACGCTCAAAAGCCCAAATAAATGTCCGCGCCGTTTTCGAGAGATGGACCCTGCATTTTTGCACACGTGGTGTACACGCCCATCCCGAGGTCTGACCTTCGTTTTTTTTATTTTCCGCTGAAAATATTTGGGCTAAGGTGGTCCACGTTTTCCGAAAAAATCTTGACTGACGAAAAATCAGGCAAAAAACAAACAAACAAAAAACAACAGGTGAGGTCTGCGCACGGGCACATAATAGACTTGTATAACATTTCACGGTTAGAATCCAAAAAACGGCGTGGACATTCGCCGGGGAATAAATTTGGGGTTTTTAGCGTGAACTAGCCTGTACGGTGTTTGCGTTTCCCAACCTCTGCTTTATGTTTACGGTGTTTGCGATTTCCAACCTTTGATTTATCATTGCGATGCTTACGATTTCCAACCTCTGATCTATCATGACGGTGTTTGCGATTTCCAACCTGTGCTTTATCATTACGGTGTTTGCGATTTCCAACCTCCGCTTTATCAATACCGCGTTTGTTTGCGATTTCCAACCTCTGCTTTATGTTTACGGTGTTTGCGATTTCCAACCTTTGATTTATCATTACGATGCTTACGATTTCCATCCTCTGATCTATCATGACGGTGTTTGCGATTTCCAACCTCCGCTTTATCAATACCGCGTTTGTTTGCGATTTCCAACCTCTGCTTTATCATTACGGTGTTAGCGATTTCCAACCTTTGATTTATCATTACGATGATTACGATTTCCAACCTCTGATCTATCATGACGGTGTTTGCGATTTCCAACCTGTGCTTTATCATTACGGTGTTTGCGATTTCCAACCTCCGCTTTATCATTACGGCGTTTGCTATTTCCAACCTCTGCCTTATGTTTACGGTGTTTGCGATTTCCAACCTTTGATTTATCATTACGATGCTTACGATTCCCAACCTCTGATCTATCATGACGGTGTTTGCGATTTCCAACCTGTGCTTTATCATTACGGTGTTTGCGATTTCCAACCTCCGCTTTATCATTTTGGCGTTTGCGATTTGAAACCTCCGCTTTATCACCATTTCGGGGTTTACCATTTCCAATCTCTGCTTTGTCATTACGGTGTTTGCGATTTCCAACCTCCGCTTTGTCATTAGGGTGCTTGCGATTTCCACCCTCTGCCGGGTTGGTAAAAAGCCTAAAAAATAGTATTGAAACCGACGAATGTCACAACTCAAGGCCAACCAACCCGCGGAAAAAAAAAGTTCGAACTTGAAAAAAATCAGTGCTTGTCACGGGTCGGATCTCTTCTCGCGGGTCAACAAGACTCCCGCCATGCGCGAAACATTTACCCTTCGACCCCTCGTTGGCGGTGATGGCTTCTCAGCTGGGGTCGACAAGGACCGGGATCACTGAAATTTCTTGAGAGAAGTCCCCACTCAATGGCCTGTTGCGCATTATTATGTTATCTTGTAACATGGACTCTCAATATCTACCATCTTCGTCGTCCTTCGTGTTTCCGATTGTCGCAGTCGTTGATGTTGATGCCAACAAGTAATCATAGACGAGAGGGTGGGGTGGGGTGTGAAAACCAAAGGTATTTACTCCCAATTTCTACACTGAATCGCTGTCGCTCGTGTACTGGATTTTGATTGTATAAGCGCCTCTCAATCTCCGCCGTGCTTGTCGTTTTTGTCGTTGTCATTGCCGTTGTCATTGTCGTTGTCCTTGTCGTTGTCATTGATGTCAACGACAAGTCGTCATAGAAGAGAGGGGGGAGCTGATGTGCGACTCCTTAGGGAAGGCCGAAGATGCCCCATTCCTTCGCTTCAGGGTTTCTTCCACCGAGGTATCGTGTTGAGGACGAGAATAAACAGCAGGGTGGGCTAATGTTGCCCTACGTCAGAGCTATTATGCGCGCGCTACTGTTAATATGTTGCGGGACCCAGAGACGGCCTCTAAAAAAATGTGGCTGTTGGGCTTACTAAGCGTCTGCGAACAGTTTGAGCGCGTGTTGTCGTTGGTGTCGACGACAAGCCGCCACATACGAGAGGGAGGAGTTGACGTAAGCCCTCGTAGAGAGGACGGAGGACGCCCCCCTGCTGCGCTTCAGGTTGTCTCTTCCTTACAGCCCAGATCCCCAATCGCGCTGGTTTCGTGTTTTCTGCTTGACCTAGATTATGTTTGCCGCGTGAGATATGTACGGCAATTCTCTTGCGCACCTGTTTGATCTGTGTAACAATGCGGATCTTGCATTGCCTCAATTGCATGTCGACATGTTCAGTCACCACGTTTATCTTTTAGAGAGTCGCTTCTTTGTTGCGGTAGTCGACGAAAAAGGAGGCAGACGTTATGTGGCCTGTGGTCGCCAGTTGAGGTATATATCGTGAAATTGGCGAGAAGAAACTCCCGGGTGGGCTAATGTTGCGTTATGTCAGAGCTACGCGCTCTACTATAGACCCTTTTTGGACGCAGAGATAGCCACCAAAAATGACTTTTTTTTTTTGGTTAGTCGTCTTTGAATAGTGCAAGCACGCGTTGTTGCTGATGCCGATGACAAATCGTCATGGACGAGAAGGGGGGGCTGATGTGCAACTCCTTAGAGAAGGCGGAGGACGCTCCCCTCCTGCTCTTCAGGGTACCGATGACGAAAGAAAATACCGGGGGGGCTAATGTTTCATTCCGCCATGGATCCGCCCGAGCTGTCGATCTGCTTGGTAAGGCATGCAAGGGTAAGTCAGGGAACCCGCCGCCCCCAACGGCGATGTCTGCCTGGTCGGTGAAAACCCGACATGCTCCGTGCCGGCATAGTAGGGGCACGAGGGCCAAATGTCTCAATACTATGACTGGGCGTGAAATGAATCCCCCCCCCCCCCCGCCATGATCGTCCCTTGCTCATGGCCAGATGGTAGAAGCTAAACTAAAGTCCTACGCCACGTGGCACGCTTCGGCCTTCTCGAACAACAAGTCAAGAAAGGTGCGGCGGCGGATATAGCAGCAGCAGCAGCAGCAGCAGCACGGGTGATTGTAACATGCCGGCGCGCGTATCCTTTGTGAAACTTCAGAGGGACATACGTCTCACGGTGTTTTGCCCTTTTCGTGCGTAGTAAAAACAAACATGCACCACAGCTGCTGTGAGATCGAGGATTTTGGTGAAGCTCTTGTCTTTGCAAGCTGTGTGTGATACTCCAATCGCACGCGTTGCGGGGTGTGTGTGCTACAATAGAGGTATACCGTTTTTTGGCGAGAATGGTTTCTGAATGACGGGGCTCCTTAACCTACTAATACTATCGTCGAAAAATACGCCCCATTGATTTTTTTTGTCCACGATTCTCGTTGCATACCTAGTCCCTGCCATTTTCAATCCGGCATGTAGAAGGTTTTTGTTTTCTCCAAAATCGGTTTTTGGAGAGGTCTTAAGCTTGTCAAATTGAGGGGTAGTATTAGAAAAAAAATGGTGCACCTCCATCGTAGCGCGCGTCATAGCATAGGAAGGTTTTGTACTAAAAAATAAAAAATAAAAATGCGCTTCGTACAGCTGTGAGACCAAGGATTTCGTCGAAACTCATCTTCGCAAGCTGTGTGCGATACTCCGATCGCGCGTGATACGGGGCGCGTGTATGTATGTCCCCGCGAAAGGATATAGATCGATGACTTCTTTAGTGCTAGCTAGTACCAGCGTCAACAAACAGCGTGATGCAGAAACGTTCAGACCTTAATGTCCTGCCGAGGACGCCATGTTTTAAAGGATGAGCGTGGTGCCGTACTGATAACTTCTCGCAAGTATCTCTATTAAGCACGTCCCACGGTGTTTACTTACTCTTAGAGAAGGAAAAATAAGCATTTTCCCTTGTTTTCCAGTCACGGGAAAAAGAACCGCGGGAGGACTGGATGTCAGTTCAGACAACGCATCCTCTTTTCTCTACATGCATGACTTCCAAGGTGTATGAAACGCTTCTATTTACCCAGATCCATATCCTACATCCTGGATCATAAGCCTTTGCCAGTCTCCCAGCGCGAATACTGTGAACACTCCGATTTAAGAGCGCCCACGACAACAGCGTTCGGGACATGAGAGCGGTCAAGTCGGCATGTCCCACCTATACCAAAATTTTTGTATTTCCCGCCACAGATAAGAGCAATAATGTGTAGCTAAGAGCGCTAGTTTCAGTTTGTTAAAGGGCGCTCTTAAGTCGGAGTACCCGCTGTACCATAACATCAACATTTTCTTAATATTATCTAGTCTTTTGGGGGGATTCACAGGATGGAAAAAATCGATAGAAAGTGACTTGATTTCAAAGTCACCCGGCAACGGGATAGTTTTCTTTTGTGTGGGTGGATTTGAGCCGCTGAAAAACGAGGCCTCGAAAAGCCATCCTGCTGCTGTAGCCACGACACAGTAGCTGGAAAACGATC
This sequence comes from Undaria pinnatifida, assembly GCA_012845835.1. Classification (NCBI taxonomy): domain Eukaryota; class Phaeophyceae; order Laminariales; family Alariaceae; genus Undaria; species Undaria pinnatifida. The sequence continues at coordinate 6,785,738 of JABAKD010000006.1, read as the reverse complement.
GCTATCCTTGGAGACAGGTGGTGGCCACAGACAAACGAGGAGGAAAGAGATACAAGATAAAATAAGCAAAAAGTTTTTGTGCACAAATATAAAATGATTGTACTGAGCGCCCAAAGGTTGGACGTGTGTGTCTCTATCAGGAGTGGCAACGGTGCTCCGTCTCGAAAGGGATGCAAAGTCAATGGTTGAACGACTAAGGCAAGTAACAAAAGAGTACCCCCCCCCCCCCTCCTGCCTCCCCCTTCCCCCCCTAACTGCGGCTTTGGTCTGAAAATGCGGTAGTAGTGGCTCGCCGAACAAGGATGCCAGCCGGCACGCCCCGCACCCGCCCCTCCCACCTTACCGCAACGGAATTCTGACGTACATCAGGGTCGGTCACACAAAGTGGCCCGTGCTGCCAGGGTAGTAAATGTGTCCGACCTGCAAAATAAAGCCAGGAGGTGATGTAGGCGCGTGATACGATAGAGGGATCAGACCATAACATAGGTTTCCTTTTTATTTCCGAGGCTTTCTTCTTTCGGGTATGGTGCGAGTGATCAACGTTGAAACGCATACTGCACATCATCGGATGGCCTGCACAACAACAAGAACAACACATACATGGCACTTACCTGCAAAGAACATATATATATATATATATTTTCTGAACTGATGTGGGGGGGCGGGGCTGCTCAAGCCCTGATCGTCGGAATGTAAGGCTTGTTTCTGCAAATGTGATTGCTATTTACTTCCTATTAATAGTCTACCAATGGCTTCAGTCATCGGGTTGCACCTCTAGTTTTACCTCAACACAGCGTCATCCCACTCTGTAGGGGTTGCAGTTGTAAGATTGCGCCAAAAAGTCCCTGGGTGATTGAGCTCCTCGTGTGAAGAACTGCCGGTTAATGAAGTAATTTCACGAGTACATATTTCTTCAGGACTACTTCCAAGGCATAGAAGCTTGGTCTGGTTGTGCGAACGAATGCCTTCTATTTCTTTTTTTTCCTTCCGAGCAAGTTATTGAGTTCCTCATGTGAAGAGCTCAGGGACTGACCTGATGCTACACCACCCCTACCGTGGGATGGCTCAACACTATTTTCTGGGCGGGGTGTATTAAGAGCTCCTCCGATGACGAGCCTCCGGAACGAAAAGGGTGCGGGCGCCGAGCCATCACGGGGAAGGGGTTTCACGTCTCGGGTCGAAATGTTTTTTTCTGTCCGGTTGGGCCCCACTCAAGCGACAAACTACCGGCTACTATAGACTGACAACTTTACGAGCACGTTTGTTTTCAGGACTAGTACGGAGGACGATAGTAAGTAGGACCAAATATTGTTGGTAAAAATATATGAATATATAGGTTTTTGTATCCACCGTAGGTCCTATTTACTAGGGTCCCCCGCAATAGCGCACAGAAGTGTTGGTCGGATCGCGCCATAGAAAGCCTTCCAAGCCGTGTTTAGGGTGAGATATTCAGCTTCCAATGTTTAGGAGCGCGGAAAACTTCCCTCTGCGACCCCACCGTGGGTTGACTCCAGCCTCTCGCCGTCAGCGCGCCTATCCGTCAGAACCCCTCGGGGGTTTCAGAGGGAAAACGAGCGACGCTATACAGTGCGGGTTTTCGTACAAACCTCTCGATAAACCTGAAATACACTTTCTACTAGCTGACGCCGCATGCAGCAAACCTTCTCATGGCCAAGAAAAACGTTTGCGAAGTATGTCGTATTGCTAGGACTACAGTAGCGCATTTAAATTGTTTTGGTTGGGCTGAGGGAAGGAATGCCTTCGAAGGCAATTTTCGAGGAAGATACTGAGCTCCTCGTGTCAGGAGCTCAGAACCTTCTTAAAATCTGCCGCGCGGCCCCTAGCGTGGGACGACTCTACGAGGCCCTCTCCGCTTGAAGGAGCTCTTTACCAGCCCCCCCCCCCCCAGAACATCTTTAAAGTGAAAAATGGAAGGCGTCGTACGCAAAAAAGAAGCGAGGCAGCGACGTTAAAACACATTAAACACATCACACGTCCTACGATAGAGGTACACCACGATTTTTTTCTAATACCTCTCAATTTGGGAGCTGTAAGACGTCACCCCCCCCCCAAAAAAAAAAGCGATTTGAGAAGGAAAGTCAAAACTGCTTCGTACGAGTACCGAATGAAAGAAAAAAAAAAACATGGCCTAAGTACGTACAACGACGAGAAATCACGCAAAAATAAATGGGACGTATTTCGGACGATAGCATTAGTAGGTTAAGGAGACCCGTCATTCAGAAACCATTTTCGCCAAAAAAAATTATACCTCTATCGTAGCTCGCGTCACCTGCTTTTTAAGGTAGAGAGTGCAGACGCGTGTTTTTTTTTTGTGTTCTGAGGCTCCCCACTTGCGGGGAGCTTCGGTACCTCCACCCGGAAGCTGACTCTCGAGAACAAAAACCTTGTCCCTTTAATACCTCCACCCCAAGCTGATTTTTGAGATTTCACTAAAAAAAATCTTGCACGCTTAGCCCCCCTTTTCGAGCCCCAAACCCCTGCCTATACTAATTCCCAAGTATTTTTGTCACCGAAAAAAATCTTTGCACGCTTAACCCCTTTTCGAGCCCCAAAACCCCTGTCTATACTAATTCCGAGTAACTTTGTCACCGAAAACGGGTTTCCAGTTCTAGAGGCGTTAACCCTTTGGCGTTGCTTTGTCTACTGCTTTCTTCGTCTTGGCAGGTGTGGACGGGAGACGTGATCGAGGAGGAAGACTTCGAGGGCCTTCCCCGCTCCATTTCGATGACGTGGAGTGACTGCGATGTTGAGGTGGGGGGGTCGGGTTAACCGGGAAGTTAATTTTTTGGGGGGGTTTTGGGCGGTGTGTCTTTTTCGCAACCCCTCCTCGATTATTTCTCATTGCCCACGCTGATGATGTTAATCAGTACTAATGTACCGCGGTTGGTGCAATGCGGAGGGGGGAAAGACGGCTGAGAGATTAGGAATACACCTCTACCGTTTTGTATGGCAACTGCCATTGTATGTTCTAGGAATGCATCGTGTGCACTAAGCTATGCAGTCGTAGGGTTAGGGTTCGGTTAAAACCCTGAGACGTACCCGGGCTGTGTCGCCCCCACCCCTGTTTGAACGCTCCGATGCCACACCTCCGTCCTCTAACACTGTTGTCGCAACCAATTTTTGTTGACACTGCTGTGTACTCAGGCGTTCCTGCTGCAGATGATAGTTCCCGCTCAAGACGGGAGGACTGTCGCGATGACCTCCGTACCGTGCGAATTGACGAGCGGGATGAAAGAGCTCTGTATTCTTCAGGTGCACTAAACATAGCAGAGACGTGACCTGCTTTACGGTGGGGTTTCCACAGTAGGTAGGCGAGGTGGAACGGGGGGGATATCCCCTTTCCAAAGACGGATGTAGGCCATTCGCATGAATGATTTCGTACCTCGAAAAAAAAAATGGACTTGAACAATATTTTGTTGAGAGCAGAGAAAACAGACAGAAATCACGAATTGTCTGGTCCAGTGAGCGACCGCTGTCTAGTTGTAAACAACAGCTCTGTCTGTTCGCGTGTTCTACCAGTCAGCCAGCACCGTCCCGTGCAGTATCCACTTGGTATCTCCACAAGCGCGATCAACCAAGCAATGCCAGCTGCTGCTGTCAAAGTAAGCTACGTACGTACTCCGCCAAAAAAAAACTATGAACCATAACGAAACACCACATTATTCCTATATCGGTTCCCGTTTCCTAATAACATTTCTCTTTCATGGCCGCGGTGCATATCCCGGAACCGAGGAAGAAAAAAAATGCTTTTGAGATTGCAAACGAATAGGACGCGTGCTACGATAGAGGTAGACTGAAACGTTTTCTGGATGACGGGGCTCCCCAACGCCTTTACAACTGGAAACCCGTTTAGGAGGACAAAAACACTTGGAATTAGTATAGGGAAGGATTTTATGGGGGGGGGCTCCAAGGGGGTTTCACCCCAAGAAATAACTTCGGAATTTCATTGCCTTGTTTTGCAATAGGTATACCATTTTTAGACTGAAACGTTTTCTGGATGGCGGGGCTCCTCAACGCCTTTACAACTGGAAACCCGTTTAGGGGGACAAAAACACTTGGAAATAGTATATGGAAGGATCTTCTTGGGGGGGGGGCTACAAGATGGTTTCACCCCAAAAAAATCGTCATAATTCCATTCCCTTGTTTTGCATTTTTTTTTTGCTCATCGGATACTGCTGTAGCACTCTTATTTTTCACCAAACCAGCTTTTTGGGAGAGGCGTGGAGGTTCTCAAGCGAGAAGAGCCCCGGAACAAGAAAAGACGGTCGCGTGCTACGATGGAGGTGCACCACGTTTTTTTTTTCTTAACGTTCCTCAGTTTGAGAACTTAAGACCTCTCCCAAAAAATTATTTGGGGAAGAATCAAGAACTGCTACCGGACGAAAAATCCCATGGCTATAGGTACACAACAAGAATCACGCAAAAAAAAATGGTCTATTTCCGACGATTTCGGGATTAGAAGCCCCGTCATTCAGAAAAAAAAATCGCCAAAAAAAGGTATACCTTAATGACTACCGTAGCACGCGTCGACGGTGCACCCTTACCGTAATATGTATCCTGGGGTGGCCACACAAGCGTGCCCGGACCACCATCGTAGCCTTGGCGAAGCACGATAGAGAGCTGTTGCGAACGCGGCGCAGCAGAAACACAGTGCTATGCTCTGCTACGCAGACCTTGAAAATGTGCTGGGGTGGTGGATTTACTTAACGTGCGGCCGCTGGGCTGACAGAGGAATTGTTACCCCCTCGTCATAAATCTTACGCGCCACTGGGGAGGGAGATAGAGGATTGTCCACCCCAGCCCGGTACAGCAGGCTTACTCGGCAAGAAAGTATATCCTCCCGAATGTTTGCGGCCGAGCGACCAACAATTTGACTGATAGGAACTACGGTGGACACCGCCACCCTTCACCCGCTGCCCGCAAATGTGTGCCGCTGGGCTGATAGAGCTAGTTACCCTCTCCAGCCCAGCAATGCTTACTCGGCGAAGATCATCGGCCCTCCCGAGTCCGTGCGGCCAAACGATCATTTTTTTTTCACGGTCAGGCATTCAACGCTTTAGGCTTGCACTTACGTGTTGGAGTGCTGTATAATTGGAAATAGCGAGGGGTTTGTTTTAGAGTAAGAACATGGTTATTACAGCTAGCACCGCCACACGCCCCCCTCCCGACTCCCCTTAAAACCGCCACTACCTAAAACCAGGTCATCCGCGGACGAGAGGATGAGTGAGATGGACGTGCCTCACAGCATATGCTATTCCCTCGTCGAACCCGGTATATGGAAAAAATCAACACAATGAGCGCCCAGGTGTTGGAGGTGTCTCTATTAGGAGTAGGAACAGTGTTCCATCTCTAGAGGGATGCGTGGTCAGTGGTCAAATGACCAAGGCAAGCAACAAATGAGTGCGCCCCCCCCTCCCTCTCCCCTGCGCTTCCCGCCGCCCCTGCGTTTCCCGTCCCCCCTGCGCTTCCTCCCCCCCCCCCCCCCCACCCGACAAATAATTGATGAGCACTTCCTCCCCTCCGGTATTGCAGTGGTGCGTGGGTGAATGGTCATACGACTACGGTCATGCGGGAAAAAAGCACACCCCTCTGCGCACACCCGACGTGCTCCGTCCCGGCGCTCTGGGGGTGTGAGGGTCTATGGTCTGACCGACCACGGCCATGCATGGTAAATGTCACACCCCTCAATTTTCTATTAACCCGCCCCCCCTGTGGCTATCCAAAACCAGGTTATCCGCGAAGGAGAGGACGAGTGCGATAGGGCGCCGCACACCATCTCCATGTCCCCGGTCGAAGCAGGCAATGACGACGCCACCACTACCTCCAACTCTTTCGAGGCTACGCCCTCTCCCACCTGGGCGAGACGCAGTCTCCAGCAGAGAGCACCAGGCGATGGCGTTTCTAAGAGACTTGCAATGCATGCTAAGGTGAAGGCGTATGCAGTTTTTCCAAGGAGGCGTCCCACCGTAGTTTGTTTGTTTTTAGCCAAAAAAAGGTGTACCTGACCGGTGGAGCTCCTCAGGTGTGGAACTATCGGTTACCACGATAATTTTTGCGAGTGTGTTTGTTTTTGAGACGAGCGCGCGGGGGGGGAATGCTGGTCGGGGGTTGCGAGAAACGAATGCCCTCGAAGTCATGTTTCGGGGGTGATGATGTCGAGCTCCTCATGTCAGGAGCTCAGAAAATTCTAAAAAAAAGGCTGCACCCCTACACCATGGGATGCCTCTACAAGGCTATCCTCGCTTGAGGGGGCTCTTTTACCAGCCCACCCCAAAAAACGTTTTTTTTTAGAAAAATTTAAAGGCACAGGCAAAAAAAGCGAGGCGCCGACGATAAAACGCATGCTTCTAAGGTAGCGAGCGCTCCGTATTTGTTTGTGTTCTGAGGCTTCCCACTTGCGGGAAGCTCTATACCTCCGCCCGAAGCTATCTTTGAAAGCAACACCCTGCACGCTTAACGCCTTCACAGCTGGAAACCCCGTTTTTTGGGGGACAAACGACTTCGAACTAGTAGAGGGGGAATTTGGGGCTCTAAAGGGGTTAACTCGTTGGTGCTGCTTTCTTTGTGGCTTTCTTCGCCGTTGTTTCTCTTTTTCCTCCGCCGTGTCGTCGCGGAAAGAAGGGCGACCCGGGGAGGAGGTTGAAGGTTGCGCGGAGCCTCGCGATGGAGGTGGAGGAAGGGGTTGCGGTTTCGCGCAGCAGCGACCCTGATCTGCTGGCGCAGGACGACGATCTCCGCCTGCTTCACGTGAGCGCAGGCGGCATTTAATGACATTGTTTTTGGGGGTTTTGTTTGCATGTGATACAGATGCGAAAGAAAAACGATCGCTGCATGTCGACCACCTTAGTACGTGTCAGGCCCCAGACCGTATAACCCCAAATGCCACTTCAGAGTTTAGAAACAGCGAACCTACCGTACTAAATCATGATATATTGAGCTGCGAATCCTGCCGTAAAGCCATTTTATTCTAGAGTTGACTCGACGCGATCAGCAACAATAGGTCTGGTTGCACATGCTGTCTGCAAGCAAACACAATCCTATCGTGACGATGATTTACGGCAGGTGGGAGTCACTTCTTAATCGATTGCACCTCGTTCTGTAGCGGCTCGGAACCATTCACGCGAATGGCTTCCTTGTATCAATGTTTGTTTTCCGTGTTCGAAATCTTGCCTCACGACGGAATTGCATCTTATGCTCGCGGCAACAAAACGTTTGTAGAGCATTTTTTTTAGAGAGAAGCAGGAGGGGGGGATCCCCCAGCAAGCCGGTGGTGTACCAGAGCAACATGACCGCCTTCATGGGGGGCAGCGGCCTTATTCACTCCAGGTTATCAGGTGCAATTCCCCGGTTGCGCCGCGCGATTTTGACCGCCTTATATCGGGATACCGCCGTGCTCAGACCGCCTTGTTGGGGGACCTCCACTGTGCTGAGCCACTCGCGCAGAGTGGCCTAAACTGGCTAGAGTAAAATTCAAGCACAAAAGTGGTCCCTCCCTCTATGGACCAAGGCTGCGGTGGGGGGGTATCCCCATTGTCGTGAAACCGAAAAACATCAAAAACCCCAAATGCAGGACAGGCAGGGTAGCCCATGATGGGTGCCGAGACAAAGGTATACCATTTTTGGGCTAAAAAAATTTCTGAATCACGGCGGCTCCTTAACCCCAAATCGTCTGAATAATGTCGTTCTTGCTTTGAAATATGCTGATACTGTACAATGTTTGCACACCTCTGACATGTCTTTGTTCATCGGGTTGGAATTTCAGTTTTCCCTCTAACTCAGTTTTTTGGGTGGGGGATAAAGCTCCTGAAGCGGCCACCCTCAGCAGGAAAAAACGCCTCAAGCCAAGACCCTTACAGGGAAAAAACATTTGTGCACCACTCCTTGCCGTAGCATATGCCCCCTCGCGAGAGCCCAAGAAGAGTGTGAAAAACCGAAAATCACCCCAAAGGTTGAATTTTAAAAGCAGAGCAGTAGGTTATGAGCCCCTGAAAAAATAGGCCCTAAAAACGACGCCCCCACCGTAGTGTTTTTTTGGCGGTCACCGTGATGGTCATCGAGTTAGATCACATTGCGCGGGGTGGAGAACCCTAACTCCGCACAAGGGGAATGACCGCATCACGTAGTGTGAATATGATAAGGCACCCACGAGAGACAGTTGCATAGTAATACACATGGCCGCCTCCGGAGTGGCCACACCAGAACACAAAGTAACTCATTGGCACTGCCATCCATAAGCAAAAGAGTAGGCACAAGGTGCCGAAGTCCGTCTCACGAACGGTTCTTGGAAGATCGTACTGCACATTTTGTCGGGCGGCTAAAAAAGTAAATTTAATATTAATAAGATACCTGACAGGATAGATGATCAATACGCACATTTGATGTGCTGTCGGGCAGACAACCTCATGTTTTTCGGACGGAAGTTCCAGGTAGATGTCAGCAAAATATTCAGTATATGGTGGTGTTATTTACGGAGGACGATAGTAAATAGGACCAAATATTGTTAGTAAAATTTGATGGATATACAGATTTTTGTGTCCACCGTAGGTGCTATTTACTAGGGTCCCCCGTAAATAGCTTTTTTCTATAGATTTTCAAGGTTCTATCGCCCAGGGGTAGTTGCGCTACCGCCAAGGTACCTTCTTACTGGCTTCGAATGACATCGAAAAATCCCTATTGTGGTGCATCCAACACCCTAACACCCCCATAAATTTTGGCGGTTCAAAAAAATCAGTTGGAAACCCAGCATGCTGTTTTGATAAATAGAAGCAGGAGGACTGCGGCCAATGGCCTAGGCTGGGAATTGTGATGAGGATTAGGGTCGACTAATAGCTAAAAATGAGCAGATAGATGTAGGGAAAGGAAGTAGTAGATACACTGAGAAGATGTCGGGAAAGGGCATGTGGAATTTTTTGACAGAAGGTCATAGACACCACTAGGTGTACTGTTTTATGGAAGGATGTTCGAGTTGTACCGGAAGGGCATCCACAGCAGTAGCACGCTATGTTGTCAGGGGTCAAGAAACATAGCAGTACTTCGCATGCTGTTAGTCTCCCCTGAAGGTAGTCATGAATTGGTGTCCTGAATCGGTGTCCTGAATCATGACGGAGGACTGATTCTACGGTAGCTCCCCCCAAAAGAACAGCGATTTTCTTCGACGAACGTTTCATGGCTGCTCGACACAAGGGAGGATACTGCTGAGAAAAAAAAAGCATCCATACATTTTCTTGTGTGCAAAGGTCTCACGATCGACGACGTCGGGGAGGGTGTCGAGGGACACACACCGTCTTTCAACAGATAGATGCGACCGGGAGGAGTTGGTTTTGAAACCGGCGATTTCGTTGAAGAAACGCTGGGGGGGGGCTATCGTAGAACGACTCGGAGGCATATACTATTAATAGTCAGAACCAAAAGGGTTTCGTAAGAAAAACGGGGAATAACCTGGTTGTTGTGTGTGTGTCGTGGGTTTGGACTATTTTGCCGACGAAAAAAGTGACGAATGATTCTCGCGACAAGAAAAGAACGCGCGAACCGCAGTGGGGAGGGGGGGGGGGGAAGAGCCTGCTTATTGACCCCTGATCTGTGTTACGTCTAGGGAGGGAGAAGGAGAAAAAAAATGCGAAGATAGTTGATGGGCTGAGAAAAGAAAAAACACGACAAAAAACAAAAATATCGCCCCGGGGAGTGAGATTTCACCACTCCTTGCACCATTTTAGCTGCAGAGTAAGGAATAATGGTGCAATTTTGCCATGTTCTTTTGTTGTCACCGTTAAATTGTGCCGCAGAGATACCTTCACGCTGGCCCGAACGATGTCGAGGAGATTCACGGGCAAGGGCTCCGTCGCATCAGCTCCGAGGAGGTCGCCATGCCCAGCGGCCGTATCCTCCAGTCGTCGACCACCGTGAGCTCCTAAATGAAACCGATTGATCCATCGAACTTTCTTCCCCATGGTTTTCCCCTAAAAAACTTTGGCTTTTTTTTTTGGGGGGGGGGGTGTACGCGGTTTGTGCATGACCGTAGTCGTAGGACCATTGGCCGTCGCATCTCTACCATTCCGGGACGGAGCAAGTCGGGTTTTCACCAACCAGGCAGGCATTGCTTGCACCAAGCGTTTTTGTGGAGGGGGGTTCCATTAATGTCTTTTTCCTTCAGGGGATTGTTGTGAATGAATCTGCGCTGACGACCATGCTTGGACATTGTTGGATGGCAACAGATAGTAATAGGAAACCATGCTCAGCGAACGTATCGTCCAGTCTCCCGACCACGACGAGAGGGCCTCATCTCGCCCGATGAATACAACCATTTTTTGAGAAGATATTTTCATCAAATTATACGGTGGAGGTACACCTTTTTTGGGCATCGAGGCTCCTGACTTGGAGAGCTCTATATTATTATAAAAATTAAAATACACTCCAGCTGTGAGATCGAAGATTTTGTCGAAACTCATCTTTGCAAGCTGTGTGTGATACTCCGATCGCGCGTATTACGGGTTGTGTGTCTATATTATGTACTCAGAGGTACACCTTTTTTTTGGCAATGGGTGGCACATGCTACGGTAGAGGTACATCATTTCTTGGCATCGAGGCTCCTGACTTGAAGAGGGATATATTATGTCCTCAGAGGTACACCTTTTTTTGGCAATGGGTGGTACATGCTACGGTGGAGGCACAACAGTTCTTTTCATGAGGCTCCTGATTTAAAGAGCGCGATATTATGTCCTCAGAGGTACACCTTTTTTTGGCGATGGGTGGCACATGCTGCGGTAGAGGTACACCCTTTCTTTTTATGAGGCTCCTCACTTGAAGAGTTCTGTTTGCTTTCTAAGGCAAAAAAGTAAGGTATTTATGGGCGGATAAACCGAAAGCGAAACTCGATGAACAGACTCATGACATGGCCTAGGTATAAAAAAAATCAGCGTTCCGGCGAATATGCGATGAGGGTCCCCGTCATTCAGCAAAACATTTTTTTTCAAAACAAAAACGCCACTTCTACGTTGCGGCACGCCTTCAATGATAGGGGAATGATAGGGTATGGTTAAGGCGTCGAGGAGACGAGTGAGCATCGACTCTGTCGCTTGTAGATGCGAGGAGGTTGCCATGCCCCATTCGGCCGTGTCCTCGTGCCTTCAATCAACCACGGTGAGAGCTTATTGATCGCTCCCACTCTTTTCCTTTCTATTGCAGTTGGAGCACTCCTGTTGTTCCGATTGGAGAGTCCCTGATTCTGGTATGGTGCCGGTTAGATCGATTGGCACGACGGGAACCTGCTATGTACCACATGTTTCCCTCCCGTGACAGTAGGAGTACCCCTGATGTGCCGATTCAACTGTGCCTGCTTCTTGTACAATGCTGGTTAGATCGCTTGCCACGACGGGAACCTCATACTACACATTTTCCCCCATTACAGTAGGGGTACCCCTATAGTGCCGATTGAATAGTGCCTATTCCGGTATAGTGCCGGTGAAATCGCTTGGCACGACGGGAACCTACCATTTCCTTCCCATTGCAGTTGGGGTACCCCTGTTGTGCCGATTGAATAGTGTATATTTCCTATATAGTGTCGGTTAAATAGTGTTTATTTCCTGTATGGTGCCGGTTGAATATTACCTATTCCGTTATAGTGCCTGTTGAAAGTCTATTTCCGGTGTAGTGCCGTTTGAATAGTGCCTATTTCCGGTGCAGCGCCGGTGAAATCACTTGGCACGACGGGAACTTGCTATACCACACATTTCCCTCCCATTACAGTAGGGGCACCCCTATTGTGCCGATTCAATAGTGCCTAATTCCGGTATAATGCCGGTGAAATCGCTTGGCACGACGGGAACCTACTATACCACACATTTATTTCCCTCCCATTACAGTAGGGGTACCCCTATGGCACCGATTCAATAGTGCCTACTTCCTGTATAGTGCCGTTGTCGGCATTGCGGGGGGACCAGCGCTGTTCCGGTATAATGCCGGTAAAATCGCTTGGCACGACGGGAACCTACTATACCACACATTTATTTCCCTCCCATTACAGTAGGGGTACCCCTGTGGTACCGATTCAACAGTGCCTACTTCCTGTATAGTGCCGTTGTCGGCATTGCGGGGGGACCAGCGCTGTAGCTGTCGGAGAGCTCGGGTCATCGCGGATCACTCCTTGATCACGCCTGCTGCACGTGACTCCTGTTAGGAGACCCAAGTCTAACAAAAACAAAAAAACGATGAACAATGAGGGCCGCGGCCTATGACCCGGGGATGGGCTGTTGATGAGCATTAGGATACAAAATATATCGGTAGTAGCTATAATGAAAATAAGTGGGGAAAGGAAATGGGGAAATGGTTGGCAGAGGGTCATAGGAGAGATGGTACTGCATGGAGGAAGGATATTCGATTTATATCAGACCGACATCGACCAGCGCTATATTATCGGAGGGGAACAATGATAGTTTTAACAATCATACCAAAAAGACCGTGTGCCACGATAAGGCTAGCGCTGTTTGGCCGTTTTTTTTTTTTTCTTTCTTTTTCTGACCGTAGCGGGACCCAAACTAAGCGACAACTACCACCGACATCGCCTGGAGTACTTTTAGTGACTTGACGTTGGTTGTTTTAATGCCTAGGCCATGCGATTGCTTAGCTGGTTGGTTGTGTTTTTCACGTTTTTCTCGGAACAAGGTCTTGGGTGAGCAACCTTAAGACCAAAAAGAGAGGGTGCAACCCCATACCCTGGCATGTAACCTACGGTATGGGAGTCATCCCACGGCAGGGGTTATACATTTTAGGGCCCAGCGTTTCCGGCCGGTTGAGCTCCACTCGAGCGAGGACCTCCACCGGTTAGTCTGATGCTTTTTCGAGTATGTGTTTGTTTTAGGACTAGCGCGTAGAAGTTTCTTGTCGGATTGCGCGATATATGCATGCCCTCCGAAGGCATGCTTCGGGGTGAGATACTGAGCTCTCTCTCTCTCTCTCCTCGTGTAGGGAGCTCAGAAACTCTCTGCTGCACGCGCCCCTAGCAGCGCGGGATGACTCTCGTGAGGACCTCTCTACCCTAGCGTGCGCCGTCACCCGCATAGAAACGGTTGTGCGGCCTGTACGAGTACGTATCGCCGTGCTGCGAACCGTCTCGTACTTCTATCTCCCGGTGGCGCGCTTCGGATACGCCCCCTTCCCCAGTATACACATGCTACTTGCTTGGAACACCTAGGCCATGGCTTTCTTTGTTCATCGGTGGACCAAGGCCGGGTGGGGGGGTTGTACTCAGTTTGTGTAAGGCCATAGTCGTATGACCGCAGACCCTCGCATCCCTGATATGCCGGGACGGAGCATGTCGGGTTTTCACCAACCAGGCAGACATTGCTTGCGCCAAGCGCGAGGCGCCGTGAGGTGTTCGGCGAGTCGCATGAAGGGTGAACCGCATCCTTCCGAGAACCGCTCGTAAGACGGACTTCGGCAACCTTGCGCCTACTCATAGCCTCATAGCCTAAGTGTGTTGGGGGGGGGTCACTTTTGGGGCCTGTTTTTTTTTGCTGTGTGGCTCGGGGTTGCTCGCGTGAGCGACCCCTCTATTCCTTCAACGCTTAAGCTTTCGTGACGTTTTAATTTAGCGAAAACTGAATCCACAATGGAATGGTTAGCGCTACGCTGCGCCAAGCACAACCGCCTAGACTTGTTTTTGCCGGTGAGGTACTAGAGTTTACTCGTGCGAGTGGCTCTGACCCCTGGTGGTGGAAAACAGTAAGCTCTCGGTACCGAAGCCTTGGTATGAGGCTCCTCACGTGTGGAGCTCTTGACCTCACAAAACAATAAAAAAAAAACGATACTTTGAGTAAACTAAAAGTGCAACCTAGGTACATATATATATATATATATAAAAAAAATCCATACCAAGCGAAACAAGAACGACACCATTCCCGAAGATTTTAGGTTAAGCAGTCACCCAGAAAGTACTTTTTTTTCACGGGTCGGATCGCGTCTCGCGGGTTGGGTTGGACACCGAGTGACCCGACCCGACTCGACCCGACCCGTGAGACGTGAAAACCTCCTGACCCGACCCGACCCGACCCGACCCGACCCGACCCGACCCGACCCGACCCGACCCGACCCGACCCGACCCGACCCGACCCGACCCGACCCGACTCGACTCAATCCGCGAGCTTTTGAACCGGGCACGCGGGCCGGATCATGCATGACCCGTGAAAAGTGCTGTGGTATTTTCGACAAAAAGTGTCGTCTCCATGGTTGAACGCGTCAATCATGTCATCCAAGCTATTTCGAGTGGCCGAGCCCATAATCGTTACTCATCGTTCTTCAATGGTTTTCGCTACGAAACCTCCAAAGGGTTAGCCTCTTCAGAATCTAATAACGCAGAAAGCCGTGATGCGTATCCAAAACGGGAAAACCCAAACCGTGGGAGCGCCACAGGAGAAGCAATGGCCTTTTCGACGCTCTCCAAAAACGCATACCATGGCGCACGTGAAACCTGGTCAACCCCCCCCCCCCCCTCCCCCCCCTCCCCCGTGCCCCCGCCCTTCCTCTTCGCCCCGTCCTCCCCCCTCCCCCTCCCCGCCCCCCCCCTTCCTCCCTCCCAACATTCCCCGACCCACTCTGATGTTGGTCGCAGCTGCTATCGTCTTCAGATTGATGCAATGTTGCTGCACACGACAGAGTGGACGACTGGGACCACCCACGCCCTTCCCCATCCCCCCCAACCTAGTCGGTGAAAACCCGACGTTCCTCCGTCCCGGCATTGCAGGAATGCGAGGGTTTATGATTTTACATACCATACCCATGCATTGCAATGCCTACACCCTTGCCCCCCACCCCCACCCCCCAAATGCCACGAAACTCGCTGTGATGTGGTCGCTGTGTCTGCCTCGTTTAGATAGATGCAATGATGCTGTCCTCGACAAAGTCATGGCCGAGACCAACAATGCTTTTCTCCCCCCGCCCCCTTCCCCCTTCCCCCACCCTCCATCCTCCATCCTCCCCGCTATTCATTAAGTCCTTCAAGCCCTCTGATGCTGCTGATACGGCGTTCAGATTGATTTAACGGTGCTGTACATGACAGAGTCCATGACCGCGACCGACGATGTAGACGGTCTACGACCCCCCTCCATTCTCTCCCCCCCCCCCTGTTCCCCCATAATCCGATGTTACCCCCCCCCTCCCCCCCCTTCACATGCCCCCATGATGTTGCTGCTATATATCGCGTTCAGATGAACGTACTGGTGCTGTACATGACAAAGTCGATCGCTATGGCAAACGATGCCTCCCTCCCCTAGCCCCCGCACCCTCCGCTTATCTATCAACCTTCTTTATCCACCCGGGCCCCCCCCCCCATCTTCCTCCATAATATTAATATATATATAATAGTTGGCCTTGGTTGGCACCGGAGCTGTAAAACATCGTATGTATATTGGGTTGGCGTTGGTTGGCAACGACGCTGTAAAACATGTCAATCACTGCGTGAGCTAGACAACCAGGCGGTGCCGCTTTTGCTTATTTTGGTCGTCGCCAGGATGGATATCGAGTTAGATCATATGGTGTGGGGTGGAGAACCCGAACTCCGCACAAGGAGAATGACCGCATGACGTAGTGTGGATATGGTAAGGCACCCACGAAGCAGTCACATAGCAATACCCATTGCTGTCTATGGAGTGGCCACGCCAGAACACAAAGTAACTCATTGGCGCCGTCATCCATAAGCAAGAGAATAGGCACAAGGTCCCGAAGTCTGTCTTACGAGCGGTTCTCGGAACGATGCAGTTCACCCTTCATGCGACTCGCCGAACACCTCACGGCGCTTCGCGCTTGGCGAAGCAATGTCTGCCTGGTTGGTGAAAACCCGACATGCTCCGTCCCGGCATAGTAGGGATGCGAGGGTCCATGGTCATACGACTACGGCCATGCACAAACTGAGTGCCCCTCCCCTCACCCCCCCCCCCCAATCCCCCCACCCCCCCCCCAATCCCCCTCCCCCTCCCATAGCTGATTGGGCTGTATGGGAGAAAATAATAAAATGGAATAAGATGGGATAACGTAGTCGAGAAAATGTGGAAGGGTTCAGAGGGAAACCAAGAAGAGGTACTGCTGTCTATAGAGAAGTTTGGCGGGTACTAGACAGAAGTAAATGAAAGAATAGAAGAAAAGGAAAGGCTAGCGCCAATAAATAAGATGAAAGAGGAGAAGCACTTAGAGATATGCGGGGGGTTGAGGGAAGATATTGGTTATGAAAAGGGATTTGCACGGCCGAATGGACTGCGCGAAAAAGCTGAAACTGCGATTTCGTGTAGGGGACCTGGACCTACCAGAAAGAAGAAAGATATATACCAGTGGTCGGGAGGAGGAAGACGTGGCTGTAAATATGTGCCCGTGTGGCACAATAATAGGGTAGAACTCACACAGTAGGAGAATGTGAAATATACAAGGAGCAGCGCGATGCGTTAAAGGAGGAGACGAAGAAATTAGACGTATGTGACATGGAAGAGGTTGGCAGGCTAAAAGAGTAGCGAGAAAACGATCGCTATCCTAGGAGATAGATGGTGGCCGCAGACGGCGAAACAGGACGGGGATAGGAAAAGCAAACAGTTTCTATGTAATTTATGGAAGAAGCATAATGAGCGCCCACAGGTGTCTCTATTAGGAGTAGGAAAGGTGAAGGTGCTCCGTCTCGACAGGGATGTCGTGGTCAACGGTCAAATGACTAAGGCAAGCAACAATTAAGCCCCCCCCCCCCTCCCCTCCCCGCCCTAAATGGTGCAAACTTTTTCGATTGCCGTTTTTCAGATCGATGTAATGGTGCTGTACACGACGAAATCGAAGAGCGGGACCGACGATTTGGATGGCCCTACGAGGAGTAATGATCAAATGGAGACGGACATCATCACCGCGTATGAGGGGGCGAACAACGCTTTGAAGGACTCTCTGGGAGAAGGAGCGGAAGTGTCCCTGAACATGGTGCACATGGAATGGGTGCGTGCTCTTTCTCCGCGCCGTGTCATCGTCTAGTGGAAAAAACAAAAACACGGTTCAGACGCATAGATCACCAATCCCTGCTTGACGAACTACAGCTTTCAGGGAAGATCTGTATGATCTGTGTGGTCTAGCTCGTGTTACCGGTTGGGAGCCGTACGATCTGCACGATGTAGCACGTATTTCCAGGGTTGGATCTGTGCGGTTCATTTTAACTGTTTTACCCAACACATGTCAAAGTATTGCAGTTGGCACGTTGTGAGCAAGGCTAAGCTAGGGGAGATGTTACGACAGTTATGATATACCCTCACGTTCGTCGCTGGGTTTGAGCCACTCCCAGAGCGACCCTGCACTTCACAGAGAAAGGGACTTTGGGCGTTATTTCTTTTTTGGCGCCCCGTAGCTTACCCTTGCCGTCGCGGTTTCATTTGGGAATACTAGAACAACACGAAAGGTCAAGATTGGACCGCAACGGCAGGGGGGGCACTCGCGCGAGCGACCCCGAGCGACTGCAACAAAAGGCTCGAAAAAAACAAAATAATCGCCCTACCGTACCCCGTGTCTTTGTTGCTTGTAGAGAAAAATTGGATGTTTACAAATCCCGTTGGTGTGATCTAGCCGCTGGTATGATAGGACGTGGCTACGGAGCAGGCGTTGTGCAGAAAGAAGAACACACGCCGTCGTAGCGGAGATAGAAGGCTGCACGAGCATGATCAGCCGCGACCGTAGCTGTCAGGCAGCTATTAATAGCGCTGTTGTTGTTCTCGAAGCTATATTAACGAAACCACTTCACCCCCCTCAAGGCGGCAGTTGCATTGTGTCCCCGTTGCTTTCTCTGGAAATGGCCGCATCAGAAAATACATACATTAGACCTATGGCAATTGAAAGCCGATAGCTTGGCATAAAAGTTTGCAAACTTTTTTTGGGGTTATTTGCTGAAACATTCCGGGTAACGTCGCTATGGGGAAAGAATGACTAAAATGTTTTCTTTCTGGCTATTTTTTTGGGTTATGCGGTCCAACAGGTCAACTTGTCTATTTTCACCAAGCATTGATCAACACTGTCGACCAAACACGATTGACCTTCGATCTCGAGATAGAGACAACCCATGGTCATTCCTCTTTGTTCCGGACGAGGCCACAATGAGTGTAGGTGACAGCTCTGAAGAGTTAATCTCGATGCATGCCCTAGGGCGTGAAATGTTGCTTGCGTTGTCCTGTGGTCTTCCGTCACATCCTCTCAAAATTCTGGTTTTCGCCCGTTGGGAGACGATAGAGAGTTTTTGTCTCAGCTTTCTGCACGCCAGCCGCCAAATGTGTTTATAATAGAGGCCTGATCGGCGCCCCCCACAAATCACAGGCCGTAGAGTGGGCGCTGTACACCAAGGGGGGGTCGGAGCCCCTAACGAGCTCGCCACGTTCAGAGTTCACGACGCTGTTGTTGATGTCGTCGAACGAAGTGTGTGGAGAACATGAAATTGCGCCGCGTCTAATCCAAGATCTGCTAGAGAAATTCTCAGGCCGATGTTGGCCAAGATCGCCGCGATAAATCGTTTTTTTCCCGGAATTCTGGAGTGTTTCCAAAAAAAAATCTACCTAATTGAGTCCATGGGCGGCCGTTTAGGCAAAGTTTAGCTGGGATCTTCAGGAATTTTCAACTGTTGATCTTTCATTGTCACCGGTCTTAAGTTGAAGTTGTCATCCGCATGCAAGAAAGTAAGCACAAAACGTGGAAGTCTGCCTCACAAGTGGCTCTTATTAATAGTAGACTGCAGCCCGCCCTTCAAGCGATTCGCCGACCACCAAACGGCGCTTCGCGCGCTTGGTGCACGCAATGTCTGCGTGGTCGATGAAAGCCGGACCATCGTGCTCCGTCCAGGAATTTTGAGGAGGCAAGGGTCAATGGTCATACGACTACGGCTATTAGACTACATGAATACACCCTCCCCTCCAACTACTGCAGTCTGTGATCGTTGTCCATCATAAACAACAACAAGGGTGATGCACGCCACAAAAGAGGTGTACCTTTTTTCGGCGAAAATGTTTTCTGAACGACGGGGCTCCTTGACCCAAAATCGTCGGAAAATACGCCCCGTTTATTTTGCATTCTTCTCGTTGTGTACCTAGACCATGAGTATTTTTCGATCCTGCAGCGGTTTATTTTTCTCTCCAAATCGGTTTTTAGAGGAGGTCTTAACCTCCAAAATCGAGGAACATCACAAAAAAAATAAGGGTGAACCTCTATCGTATCACGGGTCACGTGTCGTCCCCGGTTTCAACCTCCTAAGAGGCGTATATCTCTCCTGTTTACGGGGGGCGACATATAGTAATCAGGACCTACGATAAACACTAAAACCTGTATATTACTCATTTTTTACTCGCGACATATGGTCCTGATTACTGCGTTCCCCCGCATAGTCAAATTTATTTTCCTCAGTTTGTGCTACCGGATGCTGGGAAAAAAAAAGGACAAAACTAACAAAAAAAATGCCCGAAAACAAAAACTCACCCGCAGATCGACTACGACGAGACCGACGACATCGCGGATGCGGTTTTCGACCTCTTCAAGGGAACCGGAAAAGCTAGCGGGGTCCACGCCCTCAGAGACAAGTACGGCGCCGATCTCGTCCAGCTAGTGGGGTTTTATCTCGACACGTGTGGCATCGGGTGAGAGAGGGAGGGGGGGGGAGGGTGCACTCATTTCATGCTTAGCGGTAGACGCATAACCGAGAGTGGGAGGGAGGGGGCGGCAGCGGGAGATGGGGGGCGTACTCAACAGTTGTTGCTTGCCTTAGTCATTTTTGGCCATTGATAACGCATCCCTTTTCGAGACAGACCAACCTTCCTATTCCTAAAAGAGACACCTCCAACATTTGGGCGCTCACTGCTGTGTTTCTTCCGCAGCGACCGCGGATCTGAATTACCACCATGGGAGGGAGGGAAAAATAAAGAGGGAAAAATAAAGAGAAGTGCGAAGACAACAGAACGGACGAGAAAAAACAGCAAAAAAAAAACAAAAAAACTTCAACCTAAAAGCGCAATGCGAGCCATGCACGCATCTGTCAGACACAAAATCGCAGAATGACACGAGTTGCCGCAAGGGACAAATCCGTTTATTGTTTTTACCTTAGCCAACATAAAACTCTTTGGCGACATATGGTTATCCAACTCACATCCGCACCGGTTTTTTCCTTCGTATCCCAAAATAACCACGCTGTTTTATCAGGTTTTCGATGCGGAGCCCCACGGCCGCCTTTGAGAAGTACGGCTACTCCGTCGTGCACACCAACTGCCTCGTGAATTTCTCGCACATACACGAGATCGGCCACAATCTGGGGGCGAATCACGACAAAGTTAACTCGGATGTGGGCCATGCTTACGCCTACGGCTTTCGACATTGCCAGGGAAAAAACGCGTGAGTGACCCAGGCTCCTGTATAGCGTATGTGTCAGGGTGTACAACACCCCCGGTGATAAAATTACCGTACCCCAGACGGTAAATTATGCGCTTGAAAATAAGACATCACCAGGGTGGGTGGGTGGTATACCGTAGGGCGTGTTGTACAGCGTAGGGTGTGAAATACACCGTCGTATACGGTACGGCATCTAGTAGTGAGAGGGAAAGAACGCATGAGTTACACCAGCCACCTCGGGATCCTGACCCAATCCCGACCCTAACGCTAATCCGCACCCTAGGGGGCGCTTGGTCAATCACGAGGACTTTGAGTTGGCTCAGGATGAATCGACGATCGGTTATTAGTCTACGAGATAGTACGGTGAGTGGCGTACTTTCTACCGGAGATCTCGACACGACTTGGGGCGCGAACCACGACAAAGTTAGCTCGGATGCGGGCCTCGTTTACGCTTGCGCGGCTTCCGATACTGCGAGGGAAAGAACGCGTGAGTACACAAGACGCCTACCGCATGTGGCGGTGTGTATATGACGCCGCCGGTGATAGATTACCACAACCCCCGGTGATAAATTGTGGGTTTTAAAATGAGTTATCACCGGGGTGGTATACCGCAGGCGGTGTGGTGTACAGCGTAGGGCGTGGTATACTTCATATACGGTTCGGCCTCTGGTCCTGACTACCAGATACCTTGTTTAGTCCAGCATTGAATATACGTATATGGCCGGAGCATTACTTCTGCAATGAGTAGCATCCATCCCATTGCGGTTAAATGGCTAATCTATTGGGTTTATTCTACGTCGGAGGGCAAGAAAGCTCGAGAAAACCAGACATCTCGGGAGGAGGGGAGGTTTGGCCAAGCACTAGGGTCGTGGGTTGGCCTAAAGGAGTTCCCGACTAGTGAATTTTGCTGGCTGTTTCTTTAGGATTGGCGTTTGAAAAGTGGGTTGACTTCCATCTCCCTCCCCCCCTCCCCCATATTAACATGATGTTCAAGGCATCGACCCATCATGTGGCTTACGAGCCGGACTGCGTGTCCGCCTCGAGGGTGATCATGTCATCGTGTCGAAAACACCAGCAAAACGCGTCATACCACGTAAAACAAAAACAGTCGAATGTTACCGTTTTGTTGGCTCAAAGGCGCTCACAAAATATGGCCTAAACGATTTACCCGAAACGCGACTTCTATCCCTACCCCCGATGCGCCTGCCGATTGCCCCGGTGGTCTATTGGTTAACCTCGAGCACAAGTAAGGTTGTAGTCAGGGGTTCAAATATCGGTATGTGAGAATTATATTTTCTGGAGACACCAACTGCCGACAGCGCTTTACAGCGCGGGTAAGCAAATTTCGACGCGAGTCGGCGAGGGAAGTAAATGGTGAATTATTCTCGCGACTTAAGACCAAGGCGCGTTCTGCAGTTGGGAGGGGGGAGAAGAGCCTGCTTGGTGAACCTGGACCTGAGTTACGGCTAGGGAGATAGAAGGAGAAAGAAAAAGTGCAAATAGAGTATGTGGGATGAGCACAAAAACAAAAACACTACAGCCATGCACGGCATGAGTACTGCAATCCCCCCATCCCCCGGTGTGATAGGTGGTCGCCACAGACGGCCAGTGAGGAAGGAGATAAAACACGCAAAATGCTGTTCAGGTAATGCGTGGAAGAAACGTAATGAGCGCCCAAATGTTGGAGGTGTCTGTGTTAGGAGTAGGAACAGTGCTCCGTCTCGAAACGGAGGCGTGGTCAATGGTCAGACGAGTAAGGCAAGCAACAAATGAGTACGCCTCCTCCCTCCTCCCCCTCCCCCCCTCCCCCCTCGGTGTTGTTTTGTTTTTTCAAGGTATCGAACCATCATGGCTTACGAGTCGGGCTGTGTATCGGCTCCGCGCGTGAACATTTTCTCGAACCCTGACAAGAAGTACGCCAACGTGTTGCAGGGAAGCGCGACGGAAAACAACGCGAGGGTCATTCGGCAGTCGGCGGTAAGTTCTCCCCCAAAAAATCCGGGAAAAGAGGGTGGACTCTTTTTTTGTTTTTTTTGGCTCTGCACGTGCGACAACGAGGGTTTTCCTTGGATTTTTTCGTTCACTTTTTGGGAATGTCTATGGGTGATGGATGTTGAAACTCATGCTGCACATTGTCGGATATGAGAAAAAAAAACTAGAATAAGTCAATAACAACGTTTAACCACCCTCCACCCGCTTCCTGCTTTCCCGCCACCCCTCCATCTCTCCGCCTCCATCACTACCCCCTCCTACACCGCTGCCTCATGACGGCACACGCTTATCTACGCTGGCTTTTTCATCGCAACAAAAAAATATTGTCGACTACTCCCTGTGTCATGGGCACGCGCATCCGCACCGGTTTTACTCGCCGCTAAATATCATCGACCCACTCCTCCCGCGGGCACGCGCGTCTCCGCTGGCCGACTTCCTTCGGCACTAACGATCGTCGACCACCCCCGCTGTGGGCCCGTCAATAACACACGGCCCCCGGGCACCCCAAAATGCACCGGGAACTTACCATCCCCCGTGGATCTGGCGACATGACATACGCCCCGGGGACACCGAAATGTACACGGAAAACTTTCCCCCCCCCCGTGTGGGTCTGGCAACATAACGTTCGCCCCGGGGACACCGAAATGTATACGAAAAACTTTCCACCCCCCCGTGGATCCGGCGAAACAACACACCCCTCGTGTGCGCACCGAACCGCACGGAATCATACCCCCCCTCTCCCATGGGTACGACAACACGACGCGCCGCCTGGGTACACCCAAACACACGGGAAATGTACCACATCCCCCCGTGCGTCGGGCGACCCGACACGCGCTTCGGGTATATACATGCACCGAAATTCGCGGGAAATTGAATTTTGGTGACAACAACATGCGTCTCGGGTGCCGCACCGAACATTTCACCTGGGGACGAAAAAAAATACCCGGAATCGATTTTTCAATCTGCGGCAGACGGTGGTGGCCAATTTCAGAGACAGCGTTTCCACGAAGAAGTCCTCGACCCCTAGCATCGCGCCCAAAGTGGTGTCTACTTCAACTGCTAGCCCGTCCACTCCGGCGCCGTCGTCGACCGCTGCCGGCGAACCATCGTCAGCGTCCGAACCGGCGAATGGGCCGACGTCGGCATCCGAGAAACCGAATGCTCCAACGTCTGAATCGAGCAGCAGCAAGGCGGACTCTAAGACGAATGTGCCCACGGCTGCGCCTGCGCCGACTCCGAAGTCAGCGAGCGAGTCTACGGCGGTGTCGACGCCGGAACCAACCCCTTTGCCGACGGAAAAACCAACCGAAAAGCCGACGGAAACGCCGACGGCGGAAAAACCAACAGAAAAACCGACGGCGGAAAAGCGAACGGAAAATCCAACGCAAAAACCAACCCCTTCCCCTTCACCGACGGAAAGTAGGACTAATAAACCTACGGCAGAGCCAGCGGCGGAGAAGCCAACCACGGAAAAGCCAACAGAGAAACCGGCAGCGGAAAAGCCGACAGCGCAAAGGCAGACGGAAGAGTCGACGGAAAAGCCGACTCCTTCACCGACCGAAAAATCAAAGGATGGCCCGACGACGGAAAATCCGACGGAATCGCCGACGGCGGAAAATTCCGCGGAAAGCTCTACGGAAAGTCCGACCACAAAAAACAACAACCAAAATACGATGCAGACGCCGTCGCCATCGGAGTCGCCCGGGGGGTCATCGCCAGGGACGTCGCCATCGGAGTCGCCCGGGGGGTCATCGCCAGGGACGGGGCTCGTCGTAAACGCTAAGGCGACTTCACAGCCAACAACCTTTCCATCATCATCAACAACATCATCGCCAGGCAACGATGACGACGAGCAAGAGGAAGAGTCGACTTCGATGTCTGATGACGGCAGTCGGACAAGCCCGTCGCCGACCACCGCGGTGGGAGGTCAGTCAACGGGAGAATCGATTTACCCCGGGAAAATCTACGGGAAGAGGATGAGGTGGAAAGGCTGCTTCAAGGACGACGCCAATGACAGGTGGAGTTGGTGAAGAAAAGCACACTTCGAAAATAAAAAAGCTATGCCTTCGACAAAATTGAACGATCTATTCTCAGCTTTGCAAACTGCTTGATACGTGGGCCGCGCGTGTTCCATTTTTTCTGCTCTGAAAAATCTGTCGTCACCTTGTGTGTGATCAAGGCCACGATAGGGGACGTGTTATTTTATACCCCATTTTGTCACTACCGCGCGAGACTGATACTACTGTAGTCCCCCCAAAAAAACACGCGATTTTCTTGAACGAACGTTTCGTGGCTGCTCGACCCAAGGAAGGATACGATTGAAAACAAAGTATCCATATATTTCCTTGTGTGCAAAGGCCTATCGATCGATGACGTCGGGGTGTCGAGGGACACACACCGTATTGCAGGAGACACGACCGGGAGCTGGTTTTGGTTTTGAAACCGGCGATTTCGTCAAAGAAGAGTTGGGGGGGCGGAACGACTCGCGAGTGGCTCTTCACGGTGCAAAAAAAACCCGACATGAACGTACCTTGGTGGCGCAGCGTATCAAGCGAAACCGAAAAGCACAAAAAAAGGCTTAAGATTGCAAAACCCAGGCAGGCACTCGCGCGAGTAACCCTGTGCCTTTGGAACGTGACACACTCAGACGCGAGCCCCCCCCACCGTTGCCTTGATATTCGCGTCAGAGGTCGACGGCGGTGTTGGTGGTCGAATAATCCGGCTTCAGCAATGCGAAAAGGAGTCTGTATTTATTTTTGGGCGGCGTAACATTGGAAACGCCGCATTCGCTCGTAATGATTTTAGAACACGACGTATTATGCGACAAGAGGTCAATCGTGGTGAGGTTGCACGTATAGAGGCCAGGCGCGGTGAGGTTACACATGAAGGTCACTCGCGGCGAGGTTGCATGAAGAGGTCAATCGCGGTGAGGTTGAATTGACGTTTTGATGCCCGCGCGTGCTACAACAGAAGCGGAATTGTTTTACGCAGGTATGATTCTTACGGCTAACAAGCGTGTGAACATCGCCCGTTTCGCGCGAACTTCGGTAAAAAGTGCGAACGGCATCCGCGAACAGCAACCACAGATCTTGAAAAAAAAGCCCGTAACGCAGGGCTTGGAACAAGCTGATGTGGTACTCAACAAATAAAAAGAGTAGAATAAGAGTAGTTTCCAATGTATACATGCTCCCACCAGACGCAACTTTTAATTTCCGCGAACGGCAAAAACCACAACGCGAACGGCGCGTATATTTTTTGCGAACGCGAGCGTACGTGTCTACGCCTAAAACACACCCTAGCTTGTAAGCGAACACAGTCCCCACTTGCGGCGTCCTCCGAGGAACTACCAAAATGCTGCCGGAACACCATCTGTTGTTTCAAAAAATGTATACACCGTTGTTGTCTCACAACAACTTATGCCAGGAATTCGTTACATGTCGACGCGTGCTACGGCAGAGGTATACCGTTTTTTGGCGAAAACGTTTTCCGAATGACGGATTTCCTTGTCAAAATTTGTCGGAAATACACCATTTTGTTTTTTTACGCAATATTTTTCGTTGTGAACCTGCAGTAGCATCCAGGCCTTGGTGTTGTTCATCGGACAAGTTTTGTTTTCGCCCCTCGTTACGCGTTGACGGTAGAGCTTGTGCCCTCCTGATCACAGGAGTAGACCAACGACATGGCATATCGGGAGATATCAGCAAATCAGTCATGTTGGCCAGTAGTCGCAGACGTATCAGCACCTTGGGCTCAATAGATGACAAGTGGTAGAAAAGACAACGCGGCCAGAACCACCAGGCAGCAGCCAGAATCTCCCGAGCGTCTACAGCATAGAACGAAATCGAGACGATTAGGCACACTTTTTTTTCATTTTTCGTCAAATCAGTTTTTTCGGTGAAGAAAGTCTAGAGCTCCTGAACCCTTTTAGCGCCGCAGTCCCGAAATGGGCACGAAACATTTGGGGGTAGACTAGGAAAAGCAATTGGGAATTGAAGGTTGGTTAAGTGAGGAAGGGGTCTCCTCAGAAAGAAAACTGTGCACCTCTCTCTTAGCATGCGTCTGTCCAGGCCATGGGGTTGGTCACCGGGTCACGCTTTCATTTTTTAAATTTCTTCCTGGTATTGGCTTGAGCGAGGTGTGCAGGAGTAGGCCTCTTCAGCACGAGGGGTGTCAAAAAAAATCGGGGCGCCCTTACGATAAGGCGCGCTCATCGCCTCAAACGATGGAATACAGCCCCCCTTCCCCTCCCCCCGCCCCGACCGTCTCTTGAGTTTTTTTTTCTGTTTTTTTTTTGTAAATTCGAACTGCAGGGTGTCCTGACTGTTAACGCCATCGAGTACATGTGATTCCCTCCCCCCTTCCTCCGTCTCCTGCATTGTGTGCTGTATTATTGTTTTTCCAACGCTGTGTAGCGTGATGACGAACAAAAAAGACATGCCTGCTATAGAGGGCGTCACCATCGGCATGACCCAGGACAACTGCATGGCCTACTGCTACAATCTCGACACGTCCTTCAAGTTTTTCGGTGAGATCACAGCATGTAGACCCACCAAATAAACTTAACCAGGGCTTTCCACGGGTCAGGAGCTTTTCAAATCTCGCGGGCCGAGTCGGGTCGGGGAAGGAGGTCTTCGACAACTCATGAGTCGGGTCGGCTCGGGACGGCAGGCTAAGTATCTCAGAGATGGGTGGCTCAACCCGACGTACCCAACCCGATCCGATCCGACCCGACCGTATCCAACCCGACCGTACCCAACCCGATCCGATCCGACCTGACCCGATCGGATCCGACCCGGCCCGACCCGACCCGACCCGACCCGACCCGACCCGACCCGACCCGACCCGACCCGACCCGACCCGACCCGACCCGACCCGACCCGACCCGACCCGACCGGACCCGACCGGACCCGCCCCGACCCGACCCGAACCGACCTGACCCGACCCGACCCGACCCGACCGGACCCGACCCGACCCGACCCGACCCGATCCGACCCGACCCGACCTGACCGGACCCGACCCGACCCGACCCGACCGGACCCGACCCGACCCGACCCGACCCGACCCGACCCGACCCGACCCGACCCGACCCGACCCGACCCGACCCGACCCGACCCGACCCGACCCGACCCGACCCGACCCGACCCGACCCGACCCGACCCGACCCGACCCGACCCGACCCGACCCGACCCGACCCGACCCGACCCGACCCGACCCGACCCGACCCGACCCGACCCGACCCGACCCGATCCGATCCGACCCGATCCGACCCGACCCGACCCAAACCGACCCAAACCGACCCAAACCGACCCGACTTTGCAAATCTACTGACCCGACCCGCGGATCGGATCATTACCCATTAAAAGTCCTGCTCAAAACAGCCCCGCTATAATCTGGAATGCCATTCAAGTTTATTCGGCGAGTGTATGAGTGTGAGCGGCCGTTGAAGTTTTCGATTAACTTTACCATTAAAAATCACTATACTCTGGAGATTTCCGTCAAGATTTTCGGTTTGAGCTAGAATCTGGAGACGTTCTTCGAGTATTTCGGAGAGCGTGTGGGCGCGCGATCGCTAGAGTTGTCAGCCAGTATGAGCACTAAAATTATGTCACTAGCATATGGCGACGTCCTTCTGGCAAACGATGATGTTATAACGCAGCAAGAATCAAGGTGCAACAACGAAGCAAGAATTTATCATTGTGGTCACTTCCTCGTTAGGTGTGGAGGAAGGGAAACAATGCTACTGTGCGATGGATAGTGAGCAGTACGAGCGTCTGGGCGAGCTAGCAAGGTCGAAATGCGATATGCCATGCGAGGGAGACCCGACGGCCACATGCGGAGGAAAGGAAGCGATCGGGGTGTTCAGGATTAAGAACGAGGACATCGATCCGAACGTCAACGCCCAAATGCCACAGTGAGTGCTGTTACTGATCAAGGCTACGGCCTTGTAGCATCATACCCCTCTTTTTTCGCTGCCGGGTTTGAGCCACTCGCCCGAGTAACCCCTGCACCCCACTGAAACAAAGGCCTAAGGCAATTTCTGCTTGGCGCAGCGTAGCTTACCATTCTATTCCATTCCGGTTTCATATATCAAAAACCAAAACAAGATGGAAGGAACAGGGGGGGGGGGGGCTCTCGCGCGAGCGACCCCGAGCTACCGCCATCAGAGGTGTGAAAAGTCCTACCGCAGCCTTGGAATGCTTTTTTTTTAATTATGTTGGGGTGTTCAAGATTAACGGACGAGGGTACCGACCCTAGCACTAACCCCCAGGTACCACAGTGAGAACTACGGTTGACAGCGCTGCTTCATAGAATTGTTTCGATATACGTCGGCTGTGTGAGTTCGATCAATTGTAACGGTCGATTTTCATCTTTCTGCAAGATTGCGTGATTCTCCGGTCGCGCGTTGTTACGGACGTATTACTCTTTGAAGATATGTGGCTGAGTCTCCCAGATGTTGCCAGGGTGTGTGGTGTCCTTTAATATATATATCAGTGATAATATCTACATCTTCTTCTCTTCTCCCATCCTGATGGCAGCACGGCTGTCGAGATTCTTCTCCCCATGATTGAGCCCAGCCAGCCTGAACCCCGGCATATTGTTTATCTATTTGGGTGGACAGGATAATTTATTCATTCGGCAACGTGCCGCATGAGCTTTTGATTTTGATCAGTCGTAACCGTTTCCAGCAAGAAACCCGAGGAAAATATAAAAAAAGGAAACTTATGCACGATGTTTCACCCGCTCCTATATACCCTGGTACCTGCCTCCGGTTAGGCATCGGTGTAATTATTCGTTTGCAGTTATCGCATTTTTTCCGACGGGAGCGCTAAAGCGGGGGTTTACTGTACCGCCGTCGCGTCTCATGGCTGTGCACCGCGTATTCGCTCAGCTGGGAGTGGTGCTACAACAAGACGCTCGCCGCGTCGAGACGACGGATCTCCCGGGCATCGATTCCCCCAGCATCTTCATCCAAAATCTCCGCGTCTGCCAAAAAAAGTTACCTTGGCGTTCCTGTTCAACTGTTTCTTGTTCGTGGTGAACCTAGACTGTGCCTTCGTCTCGTCTCATAGTCATACGCCACACCAATATAGGGCATCTAGTTTAGCGCTTGCTGCTGAACAAGATTTATCAAGCCATGTGTGTATACGATATTTCTTACCTTCCCCTTAAACGTGAGCCTGCTGATGTTTTTATTGGGTTTTCTCTTATTCGTAGGCCTATACACTGTACGGACGTCCCGCGCCATCCCATCCCGCCCCGTTCCGTCCCATCCGTCCCGTCCCGCCATGTCCCGTCCCGTCCCGTTCCATGCTCATGCACTGAAAACGCAGCTATGAGGGGTGCTACAACGAGACTCTGTCTGACTTCGAGATGGCCAACATTCCGGTCATCGATCCCCAGTTCACAACGCAAGAGTCTTGCGACGTTCACTGCGAAGACGCCGGGTACGCCTACTTCGCGCTCGAGTTCGGCTTTCTCTGCCAGTGTGGCGACGTTCTGCCAGACCCCGAGAGGGCGGTCGGGGATGACTTGTGCGACCTAGTGAGTCCCTCTTACTTCGCATTGCGAGCTTCATTATTATAGTTTCCTCCCTAAAATTGAATGGCTCCTCAACGCCTTTTACAACTGGAAACCCGTCTTGGGGGCAAACTACTTGGAATTAGTGCAGGGAGGGGCTTTGGGGCTGGCTTTAAAGGAGTTAAGTCCACCCCGAACGAACGCAAACGATCACGATTCACGGCGAAAAAATAAAAACGCGATGATTTCACCGCGATTAACCCCCCCCCCCCCCCAACATGATTCATGTTAGATTTGTAAAATTAGCGGCATATATATGGCACCTTCTCTTGGAAAAAAATCACGCTTTTTCCGTTTTTCTTGGTCACGGATCGTGACATCAATTCTTCTGCGACTTTTTTACTTTTCATTCCGATCCGCCCTCGAGTTTGGTTTTCTGTGTTCAGTATCGGGGCCATTCTGATGGTAAAATGACAAGGCAAGCAACCAATGAGTACACGCCCCCCCCCCCCCCCCCCGAGAGACGAGGTGGGACTTGTGCAGATCTGGTGAGTTTTCGCATCAATGTCGGCGCGCGTGTTACACACAAGACTACACGATAGACGTGCACCCTGTTTTTCATGAAGCCCCTTTCTCACTCGGGGACTTCGCAAACACCAGAGTTGGCGAAAAATATCACGCAACCCGACGACGAAAGTCCCATGGCCGTGTCGTTTTACCGTAGCCCCCCCCCCCCCCCCCCTTCCCCTAAATTTGGATTCAACGAATCGCCGGGTTCGAAAACAGCCCACAGCCGTATCTCCTGAAGTACGGTGCCCCTTGCTACCCGGACGTTATCGTTCGGTAGTCCTTTGCAAACAAGAAAATATATCTTGTCCCCCCCCCCCCCCCCCGCCCGTGGCATCCTTCCTCGGGTCGAGGAGCCACGAAACGTTCGTTTAAGAAAGTCGTTTTTTTGGGGGGGGGGGCGGGGAGGGCGGGGGGTATCGTAATATCAGTCGGCCTAGGTATGCGACGAAGAGTTGTCCAACGGTAGGGGGTTCCAGTTTTTTGGGAAAATATTTTTTGACCGGGGCGAGCTCCTCAAGCCTGGACCTACCGGTTACTATGAATCAATTTACGAGGTATGTTCTTCGTTCCAGGACTAGCGCAAATCTTGGTTGGGCTGCACGATAGAGGTATACCATTTTTTGGGTATGTTTTTTTTTTTTTTTTTTGAATGACGAGACGCCTTGACCAAAAATCGTCAGTTTTTTTTTTTGTCACGCCGTTCTTGTTTAGAAAAGTTACTGTTTTGTACCACCTGGAACACGGGTTCCTTTCATCAGATTGCACTTTCGGCTTGCTTAAGTAAGATCAGTTTTTTTTTGGGTCAAGATGGTATGAGATAGAATCGCTTTCAAGCGAGGATCTCCAGAAAGTAGGATGGGTCGTCTTCGAGGCCACGCTTCGGGTGAGATTTTGAGCTCCCCCATGTTGTGGGGCTCAGAAACTTCGGCTGCACCCCAGCGGTGGGATGACTCCGAAAAAATATCGCAAAAAGAAGAATGAGGCCGAGACGACATTTGGTCGTAAGGAGCGCCTTTTTTTCAGAAAAAAGTTTGGCCAAAAATGGCTGCATCTCTATCGGAACACTTTTCCCTACGTTTTTGGGCACGAAACACTTCGCCTTTTAGTGTTGGGTCATTTTTTGCAGTAGAACAAGAGTTAAAATGGGGATTCCGCTAGCAGTTATGCCCCCCCCCTACCCCGCGCGGAAGTCTGCCTCACAAGTGGTTCTTAGTATATAGGATGCAACTCACTCTTCATGCGACTCGTCGAACACCTCGCGGCGGCGTCTCGCGCTTGGTACACGCGATGTCAGCCTGGTCGGTGAAAGCCCGACGTTCTCCGTCCCGGCATTTGTAGGGATCGACGGTCAATGGTCTTTAAGACTACGGCGATGCATGAAACGAGTACACTCCCCCTCCCTGCCCCCACTTATCGCACACTCCTTCGAAGCCGTGCTCCGATCCTGGCACAAGCCGCACATTTGGGGACGCGGCACAGCGTCACTGTAGTCAAGCTTGTCTCAACCTTGCCGTCGAAGCTGAGGAAAGGTCGATTCAACGCTTCTAAACATGGGGCTGCCATGGAAATGAAATGTTTGCCTTCTCCCACGGGCTGGGTGCAAGAGGTGTCAGTCTGATCGGTGAAAGCCTTACGTGCTCCCTCTGACATTGGGGGGGTGCGAGAGTCAATAGTCTCAAGGCTGCGGCTATGCGTGATGCGATGACAGCCCCCCCCCGCCCCCCCCCTCCCCCCTCCCCTCCCCCCCCCCCTCCCCCTCCCCCCCTGACACTAGGATTAAAAAATGCGTTCTGATGAATGCGATTGTCCCAAAGCTAGAATATTCATGAGGAGCATGGGAAAGGAAGCCGAAGTTCGTAAAGCAGCTGGAAACAGTACAGATGACAGCAGCCACAAACGTAGCAGGATGCTCAAATACAAGTATGCAGGACTAAGAGCAGAACTGGGAATGCACCAACTTAAAACCAAAATCAAGACGTGAAAATTTTTTAAATGATAAGTATATAATAAGAAACATGCCAGAAAAGAGGTTGCCAGCAACAGCTGATGGGGCTGTAAGGAAGAAAGTAACAAAAGGGCGAGCTAGAATAAGGTGGAATAGCGTCGTCGAAAAAGTAGGTATTGTCCATAGACAAGTTTGGGGGGTATAAGATTGAAGTAAAAAAAAGCACAGGAAAAAGGAAAAGACCAGCGCAAAGAAAGCTGAACGAGGAAGAAAAGTTAAGAGATATACAGGTTGTCGAAAAAAGAGAGGAATGAAAACGTACTTGCACGGCCCAATGGACTACGCGAAAACACGCGCCGAAACGGCGTTTTCGTGTAGGGAACCTGGACCCGCTTGAACGAAGAGGTTTACCGGTAGTCGGGTGGAGGAAGAAGGCGCACAGAGCTGCCCTTGGGGCAACCCAGACGAGAGTAGTAGAACCCATCGTGGAAGAATGTGAACTGTACAAGGAAGAACGGAACGTGTCAGAGGAGCACATGAAGAAAATAGACGGGTGTGACATGGGGAAGTCTGGTACACTACCTAGTAGAGAGGGGGTGACCACAGACGGCCAAACAGGAAAGGCATGAGAGAAAAACAAAAAAAAAACTACATACAATAGACGGAGGAAACGTACCAAGCACCCAAATGTTAGAGGTGTCTCTATCAGGAGGAACGGTGCTCCGTCTCGAAATTGTTGCGTGGTCAATGGTCAAATTGCTAAGTCAAGCAACAATAGCACGCCCCCTCCCCCTCCTCTCACACACCGAAGCCGTGCTCCAGCCCTTGCGCAAACCGGACATGCGAGGGAGACTGGCACAGGGAGATTTTCGTGGCGGGTGTGCTAGACTCCCTAACCCTGACCCTAACCCTAAGCCTAACGCTAACTCTAACCCCAAATATTGTTTATACTCCCCACACAATCACCCCCCCCCCCCCCCGTGCCCCCCACTTTGCACACACGTTCGTAGCCGTGCGCCAACCCTGGCTCAGACCGGGCATGCGGGGGCAATTGACAGCGCGGGTTTCGTGGTGGGCGTGCTGCTGGACACCTTAACTCTAACCCAAGCCCTACCTTTAGGCCTAACCCCAACCCTGACCCCAATCCCAAAAAACAGGTACTCGCCCTCCGCCAACTTTTATGCCCCCCCCCCACCCCTCGCACACCGCACCGCACTCCGCACAGTGTATCGCAGCCGTCCGCCACACCTGGCATAAACCGGACAATGCGGGGGGAACTGGCACGGCGCAATTTTCGTGGTGGTCGCGCCATCATGGGCATCCTAACTCTCTAGCCCTAACTCTAACCCTAACCCTAACCCCTACAATATGTATGCCTCCCCCCAAAATCATATTTACGCCCCCCCCCTCCCCCCCCCTAAAATAATACAATAGGCACATGGCTTTCATCCCTGCGTTTTCCGAGCCCCAATCTGATTAGCCGAGGGACCCCTCCTCGGCCAATGAGGGGGCGACGCGCGCGCGGCGGGAGTTTCCCCTCGGGGAAGCCCCCCGGTCCCGCCGCACGGTTCAGCAAGTTGTAGTGACTAACATGTCATCATGCTCATTAATAGAGTGGATGCAGATTCAATTACTTGCTGAGTTCAGCGCAACTCGATTCTCGAACAGTACAAACCTACCGCACAACATCAGCGTTCGGCAGCAAGGAAAGGAAGCAACACACAACACAACAACCGCAACAACACGACATCCGCTTCCAGGTCGCCGACAAAACACCTCCCACGTACCGCACGACACACCCACCCACCAACCAAGCCATCCACTCGCCATGCTACAACAGTACAGCAGCAAACGGATGCGTTGTTTCGCACTCGAACTACGCCAGAGCAGCAGTATACGGCAGTACGTACCAGCTTGGTACGTACACCAGCAAACAGAGACAATTGGTCCATACTTTATTTTTTTTCATCTTGGAACACAATCATGGTTACGTACGTCGCACCTCCAGCGGAGCACAATAACAACAACAACGTGTCAACCACACCCATTGTCACCCACCAACCGACCCACAACCCACCCACGAACCGGTACCGGCACCTACTGCTGCATGCTGAAGACACACGTACCTGCGAATATAATGCCCACGACGAAAAGAAGGCACCCTAATGCCGACGCATGCTATGATAGAGGTATACCTTTTTTTGGCGGAAATTATTTCTGAATGACGGGGCTCCTCAACCCAAAATCGTCGAAAATACGCCCCGTTTATTTTTGCATGATTTTCGTTGTGTACCTAAGCCATGAGTTTTTTCATCCGGCAATTTTTTTTTGTGTTTTCTCCAAATTAGCTTTTGGGAGAGGTCTTAAGCTCCCGAATTGAGGGGTAGAATTAAGAAAAAAAAGGGGTGCTCCTCTATCGTAGCACCCGTCCCTCGGTAAGCTTTAACTCAAGGCGTGGTGGTCCCGTGCCAGCTAATTCTTCGCCCAGACCATTCATTCTCTGGGGTGTTGAAAAAAATGAAAAGGCAAGTAATATTATGTAGTCCGCAACTAGTGCTACGATGTTCAAGCCGTGATCATTTGTACCAATCATTCCAGTTGAAAGGATGTTGCTTGATCGTCGGACGCGTCTATAGTTACAATAGCATACCTCAACACGAAGACCGCGCTTCCGTTGACCGGCAAACGGCTTAAAAAGCAGCAGACAGG
Organism: Undaria pinnatifida; assembly: GCA_012845835.1. Lineage (NCBI taxonomy): Eukaryota > Phaeophyceae > Laminariales > Alariaceae > Undaria > Undaria pinnatifida. The sequence continues at coordinate 6,750,619 of JABAKD010000006.1, read as the reverse complement.
CACCACAGCGACAGCACGCATATCACACCTACCTGGTGCCAGCTACTTCTATTAATAGTAATAATAGTAGTGCTCCAACGAGTCTGGGACAAAACGGCTAATTTTTATACAATACCATGAATACAACGGTTTCCGTGGATACCATATATATATGATATTTTGCTCGAGGCACCATAAAAAGAAAAAGGGAAAGAATGAGGCGCGCGAAGCGCGCCGATTTTTGCGCTTGTTTACAAGTACATATAACAGGTGGCCTCGGTTGACGCTGTAAAACATTAGACTATATGTATATTAGGGTTGTCGTTGGTCTTATGTTGTTTCATTTGGCGGTCACCAGAATGGTAATCGAGAAGATGTATAGACTACAAGGTTCCCCTTCGGGAGGTGGACACGTGCCTCCCGGGGGCGACGCAAGTCGAATGACTACAACTGATGATGAAGTATTTATGCAGAAGGTGTATATCGGAGGGATGCGTAGTGGAAAGAATGTGGATAATATAAGATATCACAGACATTTGGAGGAGGAGGGTTGGGATATTGCTGAGGCTCGGTGTGATAAGTTATTCGAAAGTCCACTCCGTATAACTGCGTGGCAGCAATTAATTCTACGTTTGTAGCATATGCGTAAGGCTGTGACATGAAGTGGAGATACTCTTCGACACTCGAATATGTAGTAGGTTGAGATCCAGCGACTTCCACAAGTTCTTGATTTGCTCCAGCTAAGATGCTGTCGTGGAAAGTGTTGAAACCTGATCCTGGGATAACGGTGTACAAATTGGTTGTGATGTGGGCAATAATATGTGCACGGACGATGTGATGTAAAGCTGGGTTGTTGTGCACACGACGCGAGATACATCTTAATAAACATGCACCATCACCATTATCGGGAACAATGGACCATTGACCAGAATTGTTATTGTTGCCGCTGTTGTTGTCTTGATCATTTTCGCTGTGTGATGGGTTTGTACTGCTGCCGCTGCTGTTAGAGGAATCATTGGTGTCAATTTGTTGTGTGTTTTCTGTGTCCAGTATTTTTCCCCGCGCGCTTAATTCGCTACTGCTGTATGGTAACCACCGTGTCAATTGTGAGGGAGAACTCACAGTAAACTTAGAGTCTGTGGACTACGTGCTGCTTGCTGGTGGTGCTGCTGACGGAACTTTGCAAGACAAACGGAACTTTTTCGGGCACGTTGGCGTTGTTTGTTCCGTTCAGAAAAATATCTTGTTTACACCGACAAATGATTCTTTATTATCTACATGACCTTGATTTGCTCCAGCTGAGATGCTGTCGTGGAAAGTGTTGAAACCTGATCCTGGGATAACGGTGTACAAATTGGTTGTGATGTGGGCAATAATATGTGCACGGACGATGTGATGTAAAGCTGGGTTGTTGTGCACACGACGCGAGATACATCTTAATAAACATGCACCATCACCAATCTCGGGAATAATGGACCATTGACCAGAATTGTTATTGTTGCCGCTATTGTTGTCTTGATCATTTTCGCTGTGTGATGGGTTTGTACTGCTGTCGCTGCTGTTAGAGGAATCATTGGTGTCAATTTGTTGTTTGTTTTCTGTGTCCAGTATTTTCCCCCGCGTGCTTATACCGATGTTTGTTGCCGATATGGTCTGTTGTGTGCCCATCGTTACTTTTGCTTGAGTTGTGTTGCTACTTTATATCTCTTTATACAGGTTTCGCTACTGCTGTATGGTACGTATCCACCGTGTCAATTGTGAGGGAGAACTCGCAGTAAACTTATAGTCTATGGACTACGTGCTGCTTGCTGGTGGTGCTCTATTGTAAAACCGCTGTGTATGTTCTTTTGATGAGAGTAAACGTCTTGTGTATTTATTCTCCTCGGTCCATCCAGAAAAAAATCCCGTTCTCAATAAAATTTGATTTTTTATGATCTATATATTATTGCCGCTCTCTGCGGTTGCTTGCTGCTGCTGTGATCGTAGACAGTTCATACCGATGTTTGTTGCCGATATGGTCTGTTGTGTGCACATCGTTACTTTTGCTTGGGTTGTGTTGCTACTTTATATCTCTTTACACAGGTTTCGCTACTGCTGTATGGTAACCACCGTGTCAATTGTGAGGGAGAACTCACAGTAATGACATAGTTCACGTCGTTGCAGCGGGTACATATACACCGCGCCCGCGTCTAGCAGTGCGGGAAAATTCTCTCGCAAATACATTTTGATGCCACCCCGATGTACGTGCGAGGACTAAAGTTCCACCGTGTGTGTAGTAGACGTATTTAAGCCTGACGATATGCCTATATTTTAGGCTCTAAACCAAATTAAGCCCTATCGTGTCTTAAATGTCTACAAAATAGGTCTATTTTATCGACCTAACGACCACGGCAGACCACGGTGAGATATGGATTTTCCCAAAACATGCACTTGGGCACATTTTGGCCCAAGTGCATATTTAAAATTTTGAAGCAATTTTCCGAGTATTTTCCAGCAAACAACAGCATTTCAGACGACAAAAGCTCGAGGAAACATCAGACGGATGCCTACATTTCGAGGGTGGAAATTGAACCGGGTTGAGGGCCAGTCCTGCTGTGCTGCTGTACTGACTGCCACACTGAGGCGCACCGAAGGCGGCAGACGCCTGCGAGGTATCCTACATATGAAGCGAGTATGGAGTACGAAGCACTCAATGTTTTTGCCAGGCACCAGTTATTATTTGTTTTGGCCGTTTGTTCAAGCTCGCACAGCATGGGCAGGGGAGGGTCTTTCTCGAAGTTTCCACCCACTCATGTGCTGACTCATGACATAAATCCTCGTCTTGCCATCTGCGTCTGGAGTAGTGCAGAAATATCATAGTCTATTTTCAAGTAGTTTGATCTTTCCTCGGCTTTTCTTTTTATGCGTACTACTGAAAGAGACCACTCGTATTTCGAGTTTTAGACATATGGTGTATTTTTTATGCGTTTAAGGTCGAAATATCGAATGGCCTAGCTCTTCCAGTTGGAAGTACTTAAGACCTAACCTCGAGGCTTAAATACGTCTAGTGTGTGGTTGCCCGGGGACAGAAGTGTCTCGTACCCCGCAAAATAGAGCCAGTCTCGGCGGCTTTCCGCGGCCATAGCTCGCGCCACGGACGTCCCATGAGCCCGGCACACGGCTGGTAATATACCGACGGGTAGTCTGATCGCATTGCAGAAGAAAGCACACCAAAAAACTCTGCGCCGGCGGAGAAAAAGGGACGGACTAGGCAAAAAAATCAAAATGGTACATATGCATATTTAGTTTATATATTTTGTATCCTCCAGCGGATGGGGAAAAATAAAGCTGCTTAAGCTCACCACACTTTCACGTATTTTCATACACATCGTGTGTCGATTTAACTCAATTGCCTTCGCAATCCAGCTCTAGCTGGCGTGTCCTTCGGTTCCCACTATAGCGATAGCGTGAGCTGTCCCTACCGGCGATCCCCGTCACTACTCTAGCAGCGCAAGCTGCCGTTGTATACGGATACGTGAGTATGTCGACCTGGCCTGATCCATGAGGGTGAGGTGCGGTGGAGATAGCCACCCGGAACGGCATCTTTCCGGGTAGCGCGGGACTTGCGCAAGTTCAGCCACTAACAAAACCCCCGGCCATGAGAGAACAGCCTAACACCGGACTTGGTCCAGCTGCGGTCCACCCTACCCATTCGGGCGTTGGTCCCATATTGTGCGGGGTGGAGAACCTTGACTCTGCACGAGGGGAATGACCGCATCGCGTAGTGCGAATATGGTTAGGCACCCGCGAGGCATTTAGATAGCAGTATCCATTGCTGTCTCTGGAGTGGCCACACCAGAACACAAAGTAACTCATTTGGCGATGTCATCCATAAGCGACAAAACAAGCACAAGGTTGCCGAAGTCCGTCTTACGAGCGGTTCTTGAAAGGATGCAGTTCATCCTTCATTCGACTCGCCGAACACCTGATGGCGCTTCACGCTTGGTGCAAGCAATGCCTGCCTGGTTGGTGAAAACCCGACGTGCTCCGTCCCAACATAGTAGGGATGCGAGGGTCTATGGTCATACGACTACGGTCATGCACAAACTGAGTACACTCCCGCCCCCCCCTCCCCCCTCCCAACCCCCCCCCCCCCACCACCTTCAGCCATGTGCCAACCCTGGTACAAACCGGACGTGCGGGGGAAACTGGCACAGCGCGATTTTCGTGGTGGGCGTGCTGGATACCTTCGAGTTACCGGAGGCGGCGACCACTGACGCTGTCGACGATGACGTCGTGTTGTTCTCCGATGATGGCAGGCAGTCGGGCTTCGGCCCCCGCTCGGTTGCTTCCTTCGGCGGCACCGGGGACGACGACACTTCTGTTTATGTCTCGTTGGTCATGGAGACGGACGATTTTGAGGCTCCTACGCCATCGCCATCACCATTGCCACCACCACCATCATCATGACCACCATCAAATCATCACCACCAACACCATCACCAACAGCACCCGGCCGATAAGGCACGACCAAGATATCAGCAAAATATGCGCTTGAAAATTACCACGCCGAAGAGGCGCGAACGATAATGCAAAGCTCGAGAGCACGTTGAAATGGCGTGATTTTTTTTATTTTTCTGCAACACCCAACTATTACGGGAAAGCGAAGAGTATGTGCATCTCGTTGGTCAGGGAGATTGGGGGAATTGTCGGCCGCCTGAACGAGCACCACGCCGAACGACACGGCATCACGACGGACGATCTGCCGGGCTCGGGTTGAAACATCGGAGATGCTTTTTGTCCCTCGAAAATAAAACTGTGAAAAAGCTTTGAATTTTGCCGGACGGAAGGGGCTTGCGCGTGCTTGTTGTTCTCGTCACGATCGTATACGAGAACTGACGAATGCTCCTATAGAGGTGGCAGTTTTCGTCTGAAATGGTTTCTGAATGACGGAGCTCCTTTAACCCCAAATCGTCGGAAATTGGACATTTTTTTTTCTTGTGGCATGATTGTCGTCGTGTACCTAGGCCATCATAGGACTGTTCATCCGGTATGTACTCGTAGCAGTTTTGTTTTCTCCAACTTTTGTTTTTTTGGGAGAGTTCTTAACCTCCAAAAGTGAGGGGTAGTATTAGAAAAAAACGCGGTGCACCTCTATCGTGGTAGGCGTCAACTTCGAGGGGGCGGTTGCAGGAGTAGGTACTGCAACACTGCACCCCTACAAGTATTCACACGGTGCGTTCTGTCTTGGACCTGAGAATGTCTGTCTTTCACACTCGAGGTGGGACCACTTTTTTTTTATTTGTTTTGGGGGAATTCTAGATCCTCGCGGAGATTCGGGAAAAACACGATATAGCTTTCGTTGAACACACTTTCATCTCGCGTACCTTTTTTTCGTCCATCGGCACAACCCAGACTCAATCCGTGTACCGTTTTTTATCCATCTGTACAACACAAGCGTAATTCGGGTGCCGTTTTTTGTTGGTCTATACAGCACAGGCTTAATTCGTGTTCCGCTGTATTTTTAGCCCATCTGCACAGCGCAGACTTAATTCGTGTGCCGTTTTTCGTCAACCTTGACAGCACGGACTTAATTCGTTTACCGCTTTCTTGTCCACCTGTGCAACACAGGCGTACCGTTTTCCTACTATGTATCTGCACAACGCAGACTTAGGTTGGTTACGTTGGCTTCGCTCCTTGAGGGAAGTCGCATCTTCGACGACGTGTTGCATGCTTTGTGATGAAAAAAGGTGGGCCGCGTTTTGTGCTTTTGTTTCGAGCTTTGCTTGCGTTCCGTAAATGTTGTGGAGAAAGCTATGGGCATTTTTTATTTGGGGGGCGGGGGATCGGGGAGGCGGATGTGAGGGGAGGGGATCGGGGGAGGGGGGGGAGTTGCTGGCTGGTGTTGACGGGCAATTGCCATTTCGTGGCGAAGTGATAATATATTGTACGCGTGTGGGGGCGGGGAAGGTGGGTGAGGAGGATGATTGCTGGCAAGAGCAACTAACACGCGACTTCCAACTTTTTAGATTTTAATTCTCCATCCATACTACGGGTCACAACGAACCTGAAGATCACTACACTGCCGCGCTCGTGTCGTGTACTTCGTATTGCTCGCCTTAACGCGGCTGCCGAGCGGATAGGTCTGTCGGTACGTACAGCAACGGCCTCCGCAAACTGCGAAACGAATAAAAAGGTGTTTAGTGGTACCGTAGAGATAATCAGGCATATCTATCTACATAGCGGAACCGGGCCAGATCATAATGGTAGGAAAACAAGCAGCAACCCAAAAGGCCCAACAGTTTCAGTCACGGGGAACTCGTCGCGCGTAGGTCAGCAAACTCACGCCTAACGCCAGCGAGTCGGAGGTCTTGCCGATAAGGCGAACAAACATGAGGTAGTCGACGGGTTGGCCAGCCAAGCCACCCGTTTGTGCTCTTCAATTCGGTTGCCTACACAACCCCAACGAAGCACAGTTAACCCACAGATGTATACCTTGGGGCCTCTTTGCTTGCGTTCCGCCAGTTTTTGTCGAGGCGAAGCTGTTGTGGGCGGTTGATCTATTCGCGGCGGCAAAGAAAGGACGCGCGACCCGAACACTGCACAATTGATCCACTGCAGCTCAGTAGCTGTTGAGCCTCTTGTTATTTTTCACGATAGTGTTCGCCAAGGCGGTGGTGGTGGCGGGGGGGGCGAGTTGAGCTAGCCGAGCACAAGAAAAAAGGCATATAGGATGTTAATGCGAGATCGGTTCTTCTTGATTATTTTACTGCTGCTGCGGCATTCCTTACCTTTGCGGCCGGTCATCCAATACAAGCATTTTGGACTGCATTGTGTTGGATTGGATGGGGGTCTCGGCCTCCTGCCCCAAAGCGGGGGGGGGGCTCGCCCGGCACAAACCACAGCGTTGAAGACGTGTTCAACCCGACGACCATCCTCGGCAATGAAACGACCGCGAAGACCTGAAAAGGGGTCTTCTCGCACGCCACCTCCACAGACAACATGGAACTGATTCGAATGCGTATGTGTATGTTGGTCATCAGCTCCGTCGGATTGCGCTGATCTCGTCAACCGATCTTGCCCCGATCGGTCACAGGGGGGGGAGGGGGAGGGGGTATGACTCGGCCGGAAGGTCCAGAAATAGACCAGCACCGATCCGGACACACCAGCTCTTCAACGCCTACACCACAGTACGAGTCCCTCCATAGTGCCTTCTGTCCGCTACAGTGCCGGTTGTCCGCTATAGTGCCTGTGAAATCGCTTGGCACGTATGGGAACGACCAGCAGTAGCATCATGCGGAATAGTGCTGGTGTCCGCTATAATGCCGGTATTTCAGGCTGGCAGATACCTGTTAAGGACTTAGTGAGGTATTAGTCCGTTTGACCACTTGCAACTGGTTAACCAATAGCTTACCCGAACTAAGCCTTAGGTCCTGCCGACGACGCCATTTGTTAAGGACTTAGTGAGGTATTAGTCCGTTTGACCACTTGCAACTGGTTAACCAATAGCTTACCCGAACTAAGCCTTATAACATACCGGCACTACAGAGGCACCACTTGGTACTTCAGGTTGCACGTACCGGCACAATAGAGGGACCACGACTGCACTGGGAAATGTATTTCACACAATTTCTGAGTCGCGTATCTCCGCCGAAAAAGGTGGGTGCCGTTCAAATAGTGTAAGAGCAGCAGCGCATGCAAGCATGAATCATCGTGATTGGTTTTTTACACCAACGCATCCGAAAAGTTGTTCGCGTCAACGTTTGAGGGAGGGGAGGGCGGAAGATCCCTAGAGAAGGGTTCCTAGAAAGGGCAGCGGGTACGAGCACACGCACACCACACCAGGGTGTTCATTCGCACGACGGAGTCCAACACTTGAAATACGCGGCTACAATTTTTTTTTACAGGACGTGCAAGCACAGAACAGCACAGCCACAAACCGCAGGCTTCGAGAACAACAGCACCATGCCATCGTCGCCGAACAGCATCCGTAGACAACGGCGGCCGTGAGGTCCTGGCAGCTTGCGGCAGTCGTCGCCAAGGTAGCACCGTTGTGTCGGCGACCGAGACAAATCGACACCGCACATGTGTGGAAGTGTAAGTGTAGTAAGCTTAAAATTCATTTCTTCACCTATCCGTCACGGCATAGACACAGATATTGTTATTATTATAGTCAAACTCGGCGAGTTGCGCCTTCTCGGCCGTAGTGCTACAGAAGATTCTAGGAAATTTCTGAACGCTTAACATGGGGAGCTAGCTCAAAATCTCGCCCGAAACATGACTTCGAAGGCATCCTATCGCGCAATCCGACCAAGCCTCTGTGCCCTAGGAGTGGTCCCAAAACAAACTATGCTCGTAAAATTATTAGACTAACCGGTAGTTCCTCGCTGGAGGAGCTCAACCGGCCAGGTATATCTTTTTTTGGCGCAACAACTGCAACTTGTACACACCGTGGGATGACTCCACAAGATGAAAACAAAAAAACGGCTACGGGCTTCACGTGCGCTGGTCAAGGCCCGTGTCCGTGGGAAGGCTCGCCACCCCCGCCCCTATCCCACCTTTGTCCCCTGTCCCCTGTTGTCCAAGGAACGCCGATGAGCGCAGAATAGCACAAGATACGGTCTTCGAAAAGAACAAGAGTAGCACACCAAACGAAACTGCGGTCTTCGATAGCACCGCACCGCCGTGTTCCAAGACAACCGATGACTTTATTGGTGTACGGGCTCAACGCGCCGGCAACCTCTTACAGGCTTCACGTGCGTTGAGCAAGCCCCGTGTCCTGGAGAAGGCTCGCCACCCCCGCTTTAACCCCGGCTTCGCCCCGTCTGCCCTGCTCCCCAAGCAACGCCTCCAACATCTCGTGGGGATCCCTGGCGCCCCCGTGAACTAGCATCTTCTTCCAAAGCAGCTCGCCGGCGCGTCGATTTAGAGGGTCCTTGTCGAAATGCCTGATAAACGAAAAAACGATATATATTTATATATATGTAGCGATGGGACGACAGCCCCAGAAGAAAAAAGGACGATTGGTGCGGTCGGGAAGTAGTAATGTTTTTGCTCTTAACGCTAACGCTAACCCTAACGAGCATGGCCTTCCAAAGCAGTTCACGGGCGTCTCGATCCCGGGAGGTCATAATCGAAATGCCTGCAAAACCAAAGAACAACACAAAACAAAAAAATCCACCGAAAGGTTAATCGACGAAAAGATAGCCGCAAAAGAGTTTGGAGGCGTGGTGGCGGTGGTGGGGGGATGGGGGTGGGAGGGTGATGGCGGTGTTGGTGGTGGAGGGAACAGGGGCGGCGGAGCGCGAAGAAGGGCATGCCACATTAGACGCGCACCTATTACATTATATCTTTTTTTCCGACGCGCGCTACGATAGAGGTATACCTCCTTCTGGCGAAAAATATTTTTTCCGTATGACGGGGCTCCGTAACCCAAACTCGTCGACATAATGGCATTCTTATTGTCCAACATACGGCTATTTTTTTTACACCTGAGGTGATGGGCACCTAGGTGATGGGTTTGGTCACCGGGTTGCACTCTCAGGTTTCACCCAAAACATGTTTTTCGGTGAGGTTAACGCCTTTACCACTGGACCCCGTTTTGGGGACAAAACTACTTGGAGTTAGTATAAGGGAGGGGTTTTAGGGCTCTGAAGGGCCCTCAAGCCACCGCCCAAAAAGAGACAGCGCGCGTTTACCGTAGCAAGTATCAAACCCTAACCGCTAAGGCTAACCCTAACGAGCACGTTCTTCTAAAGCAGTTGTTCACCGGCGTCTCGATTAAGCGGCGGTGTCGTCGAAATGCCTGCCTGCAAAAACGAGAACAAGCAAATCCGCCAAAAGAATATTAATCGATGTACAACAGCTCCAAAAATACCGCGTACGTTTTCATGGCATATTCCTGATTCTCGGTAAACTAAGCACCAAGGATGTGGAACAAGAAACGAGTGGCAAGACAACCACGAGGTGTACCCCGGTGGTATAACGTAGAACATCGATCTGTATGCGGCGCAACCTGAGCCAATCAACTTCAAAGTATGTAGATACCTGTTAGAGTCGTAGTGGCCTCCTTACAGCCGAGATACGTGCCACTCGGATATAACGGCACGATGATAGCGGCAACCGGCGATTACCGCCACTGCTGGTTCTCATCTGTGCTACGCCAGTTCACAGGCGTTATATCGTAGCGCGCAACGGGCGCTACTCAGCCGGTGCTCTAGAGAGAACATTTCTATAGAGCACGATATCTTTAAAACAAACTCTAAACACGTCAGCTGTGAGTTCCATACATTTAGGGCCGATACTCATCTTTGCAAGCTGCGTGATACACCGGCCGCTCGTTTGCTCTACGGATGTTGTCAGGGTAAACAACAGGAAATTCCTACAATGCTAGCTACTAGACGTACTGATACCTTTGCACGCCTGTCCAAACCGGGTTGTTGTGTGTGCACTCACCGCTCCCAGATTGTGCTCGTGAACATCTTTGCGTAGAGGTAGGCGTAGTAGCTCGCCCCGTAGCTTGTGAAGTGCCCGAATCTGTCGAAAACGAGGGGACGCGGAATGATGCACCAGGTACACCACGTTTAATGCATAAACAAACGAAAGAAAGGATACTAATGCCCATGCCACATCATGACCATTATTACTATTGATCAGGTTTTGACTCACGACAGCTTACTAAAAACGGACGACCGGTGTATTACGCAGCTTGCAAAGATGACACATCGACCCTAAACGTGTCGAACTCACAGCTGACGTTGTTAGAACAATTTCACAAAACAAATAATATTTGTTGCTCGCTCGGTGTATTTGGTCCGTGGTGTTGCACATCGGAAGAAGTGCCACCGGCATCGCCCCTGCGATGCGTTTTGGGTTGTTTGCCACCTTGCTGTGCTCTGATTCGTCCCTCAATCCTCATGCCGTGTTTGTGTTGCATGCTGTAGTGACAACCTTCGGGGGGAAAAAAAAACCCGGCTTCCTCTGGCAAAAGAGTGTCTTGACTGTGCAAAAGTTTGGCTCGTCGTTGATTTCACTTCCGGTCGGTGTTGATAGCGAAAAAAAAAAAAAAGAACGCGAAAATGCTAGGGCTAGGCCCTGGTAGCTCTAGCCAGTACAGTATGTACTGGCCGCGTCATATGCCAGTACACTGGATTCGACCAGTGCGCTGGTGGTCGCGGCTTCGCCGCGACCCCTGCCCCCCCCCGGCTTGTGAAGGGGCCCCGCCAGAGGCGCCCCCGGAGGGCTCCGCTGGAGGCGCCCTGCCAGAGGCACGTTTATACGCGTTTTGGCTTCATTAGAGAAAAAAAAACCGTATGTTTTGGACCATATTTCTGATGCAATATGGTGGTGGATCGACACAAACAAATAGATAAGAAGAGCAAAAGCGAGCGAGTCGTATGGTGGACAGGAGTGTGGGGGAATACGGCACATTGCAGAACGCAGCCTAGATACCGAAAAGGTGGGACATGGGTTCAAAAACATGTTTGACGTGTGCCAAACCGAACCGCTCGTACAATTTGCGAAATCGCGGCCTCAGAGACATAAATATCCATGTACACACCCATTTATATTCACTACCGTACCAGACATGATGTTTGCTAAGAGTATCCGCTGACAACAAAAAATGACAAAAAATCCCGCCTTATCGCGTTCATGTTATAGATATTTTTAGCCCTCCCCTCTCTAGCTGTTCGGCGTGCCCTCTCTGCTCTTACGCCGTGAATGTTGACGGCTTTTCGCTGTTTAATTAGGCGTTATTGTCGGACGCACGTAAATAGTCAAAGTACTGGCACCCTGGCATCCCCCTCAGCCAGTACAAGAGTACTGCCAGTACAGTACTACTGGCAGTACATACTGGACCAGGGCCCAGCCCTAGAAAATGCAGATGCTGCAATGGTTTGGTTTTTGTTGGGCTGTTACGCTGTCGTTTGAAGCGACCAAACTATATTCTTACTGGAGAACGCTGCAGGTTTCTGCGAGGCGACTCCTGATTTGGAATGCTTCACACCTCCAACAGATCACGCTCTAGATCATATAGATCACCTAGATCATCTACAATAGATCTTGTATCTGCCGACGAAGGCGACGGCGGTGGGGGCATGCTCATTAGTTGCTTGTCTTAATCATTTGACCATTGACCACGCATCCCTTTCGAGAAGGAGCATCGTTCCTGCTCCTAATAGACACCTCCAAAGTTTGGGCGCTTACTACGCTGGTTCCACATACGACATAAAAACTGTTTGCTTGTGTGCGGGGGCCACTTTTGTGGTCTTGCTTTTCCCGCAGTGGCTCAGAGCCACTCGAGCGAGTGATGCCCCTGTTCCTTCCGCGGTCGAAAGCTGTCGTGCTCTTCTCCTTTTGCGACATGAATCCGCCATGGAACGGCAAAGCTAAGCTGCGCCAAAACAATCGCCTGAAGTGGCTTTTGTCTGTGAGGTACAGTCACTCGCGCCAATGGCTCAAAAACCTGTGGTAAAAAAATTAGGCTGTTCTGCGATGTCGCGTGCTACGATCGAGTTATTAAGGTATACCCCTTTTTGGCCGAAAGTTTTTTTTTGCCCCTGGGTGGTGGGTCTTCTTAGCCCAAAGTCGTCGCAGCGGCATTCATTTCTTCTCAATACTAACGCTTTTTTACGCCTAGGCCACGACTCTGCTCATCGAATTTGAACCTTCACTTTTCCTCAAAAATTAGTATTGCCCCAGAGGGAAGAAAACAATGGTTGATTGGCGCTCCTCAGGTTAGGATACTCACAAGGAAAAAACAATGGTTGGCGCGCCTCTACCCTGCAAGATCTGTACACAAAGAGTACAGAGCCAACCCTGGAAGCATACGCCGTAGATCATACAGATCGTAGGGCTCCCGCCGGGTGATGTGAGCCAGACCGTGCAGATCTTCCCCGAAATGTCTAGATCCATCAAGTGGGATAGATCATCTGTCTGACGTGTGTAACATTTACGGGTTGTCCTGTCAGATGTTGACGTGCTGTACTGCTCACCATGATGCATTTATTTATTTTGTCCGCGGGCAGGAACAGGGTCGGATTCTACCACGGTTCTCCGACCATCGACAGCAGCAGTGCTACGCCCTAGATCGACTGCTCGATGCACGGATGAAGGCTACTACAGTAGTCTTGACATACACCACGAAAAGGGATCTGCGTCTGCCTGGCGTATGCAATAGTTGCATGACCGCGAAATCGATCACCTGGTCCACGCTCGATGGTCCGCAAGAATCGTGTAACGCCCTTCGGAGCATAGCCCCATTTGGGACCAGGGCTGCGGTAGGACGGGCACCTCTTTTTCAATGCCGGGTTTGGCCCACTTGCCCGAGAGACTCTGAACCTAACCGTGAAAAAAATCTGCAGCCTGCTGGGTTGGCGCAGCCTAGCTAACCATTCCATGGCGGTGTCATACCACTAAAAAACCAACGCCAACGCTCGAGACCGCAACAAAAAAAACAGAGGGATAGCTCGCGCGAGTGGCCCCGATTCACTGAAAACAGAGGCCCAAAAGTCGCCCCCCCTACAACAGCTTGCCCTCCCTTCTATATATTCCTTCTCTATATTAGATGGCCTCGGTTGGCGCCGACGCTGTAAAACATCGTATATACATATTGGGATTGGCGTTGGTTGGCAACGACGCTGTAAAACAAGTCAGTCACTGCATGAGCTAGACAATCAGGGTACCGTTGCACCATTTTTGGTTTTGTTTTTGGCGGTCACTACGATGGGAATCGAGTTAGATCATCGTGTGCGGGGAATGATCGCGTCAAGCAGTGTGAATATGGTAAGGGACCGACGAGGCAGTTACATAGTAATGACCATCGCCGTCTCTGGAGTGGCCACACTAGAGAACAAAGAAACTCATTGGTCGCTGTCATCCATAAGCATGAAAGTAGGCACAAGGTGCCGAAGTTCGTCTTTCGAGCGGTTCTCGGAAGGATGCAGTTCACCCTTCACGCGGCTCGCCGAACACCTCATGGCGCTTCACGCTTGGTGCAAGCAATGTCTGTCTGGTCGGTGAAAACCCGACGTGCTCCGTCCCGGCACAGTAGGGATGCGAGGGTCTATGGTCATACGACTACGGCCATGCACAAACTGAATACAACTCCTCCCCCCCCCCTCCCGTGGCGCTTGGTGTTGGAGGGAAGTCTACTTAAACCCAGAGTAGTCTTTGTTTGGCGGTAATAACAGTTTTCACCGATCCATGTTTGGCCAAAACCGATCGATTGAAACAACCGGTCAACTCGGGCCGCATTTTCTTCGATCTAGATGCGAGTTTGAGTCCATGGCCAGAACAGCCCGTGAAGAAAATACTTTTTGATAATCATTTTTCAAAATACGTCAGCTGTGAGTTCGACCTTTTCAAGGGTCAACACTCATCTTTCGCAAGCTGCGTGATACTCCGGTCGCGCGTTTTTACAGGTGTATTTTACTTTTTGAAGAGATATTACTCCTCTGGACGTTGTCAGGGTGATTTAATTGAAACTCGACAGGGTAGGCAAAGACGCTGGACCAAAAAAGAAAAAACTCTTTCTGAGGTGTGGCAATACGCGCCTTCACATGATGGAAACCACAATTTTTTCCGCGAATTCCATCCGTCTCAAAGGTTAGGCAAAGATGTTTTTTACGAAGCTTTTATTTTTTGCGAAATCAAGTTGTGCCCATTTTTTTTTTTTTTAATTTTATGAAAAACTTGTCCGACGAACAACAAAAATAATCGCCTTCGCTTTGGACGTATGCCAATTAATTTAACGGTAAATATTGTCAAATGTTTCCAATATTTCGTTTTAGCAAAATTAAAAAGGGTAGGCAAAGGCGACCGACCACAAAATAACTTATCACCTTGAGTGCCAGAACGCCCCCTCACACCGTGGAAATCCCCAGATTTCTTCTTGCAAGGCGTCTGCGATGGACGAAGACGACCACACACCTCCTTCCGGCTTTTGAAACACATGCCAGCACAGGGCGGGGCGGGGGGTGGGGCGGGGGCACACGGCAGGCAATTTTGGTAATCAGTTATCCCACGCTATAGGGGTGGGGCAGAACTTTCTGAGTTCCAAACATGAGCTTTTAAGCACTAGTCCTAACACAAACGTACTCGTAAAATGTCATTCTAACCGATAGGTCCACACTTGAGGTCAACCGGTCACAAGGTATACCTTTTTTTGGCTATAAAAGTGCAACCCTTACCGCACTATTGTAGCGGGATGACTCATGGATTATTTGAAGTTGTCCCCAGGAGCTATCAATATCAACCCCCTTGGGACCGAGTTTTTTGTTTTGTTCTCTTTTTTTCCCCTCCGTGAAGCGCGCTGGCAATTTCCAAGTAATGGAGAATATTAGTTGAGTTCGGGAGCCGAGCCAAGGAAGACGTTTTCTGTTGTTGCGAGAAACAATTACGTGGGCGTTTAATTCAGATTCTGTGGTTGAAGAACTGATGTACATTGCAGCAGCATGGCAGTGCTTGATTGATCGCGTCAGTGGCAATACCAGGCGGATACAGCACGGGGCGGTGCTGGCAGACTGGTAGAGCACGCGAGCAGACAGTGTGTTGTTGCTAGTAGCTGGCCAGCAGCTGCTGGGCCAGGTATTTGAGCGACAAAGTCGTATTTTCGTGTATTTTCTTGGGAGTCCCCCAAGCCCGCCACGGGGGCAGAGAAGCGTCGTCCCCGGTGACGCGGCATGGATGGTCAGGGAAACAAGGTCTTGTTTTAGGTTTATTCTCAGGATGTGCTGCGTTAACTCATTTAGGAGTATACACATACTTAGGGGGGGGGGGTGAAATCTAATTAATTCATACTACGACATCTCAAGACATTAATCATTTTTGATGATATAGAGGGAGAGGATATCGCGTAGATGCCGTTCCGATAGAAATCGAACATCCTCCACCAAAGCAGCACTGCAATATGAATAGTAACTCTCTTTGACTCTCTGCCCAACCATCTCCAATGTTTTCCCTTCCCCACACCTTTTCACATCCAGCGCAACGTTAACAACCAATAACGAGAGTGTGGTCCTCTATGCCGCGAGCGCGCCGTCTATACAAGCAGCATCGTGCAGCGGGTTTGTCGTGGAACTTGTTGCGGTCAAGTTCGGGCGCTCCATCCATGATACCCTGCCCCATCAACACGATTTTCTTGGTATGGCCGACACCGTAACCGTCGTCGCTTTGCTGATATATGTTTCTTTCCTCGCTGAATATCCGACGAGGTTAATTAACCCCCTCTAGGGACTTTCGAACGCAAAACTTGTCACAAGCTGACGGGAAGAAAACGAAATTGATGACAGCATCAGCCACATAAAAGCAACCCGAGCTTGTGGTGTGTTCGCACTGCAACACAGGAAGCTGCGAGGCAAGCGTTGAGGCGTGACGATCCTCTCGGATTGGATAGTCTCAAGCTTTTCTTAGACGCTTGATCAGATCGCGCTCGTCGCGTTCTGGTCTGTATACAATAATCAAGATAAATGAAGTCCCGAAAGGGTTCATATCATAGGGCAAGACCGGTGCCTACTCGGAGTAATAACACTTCTTGTTATTTATATTTTTTATAAACGTCGGCTGTGAAGCTCGATACTTTGTTCGATGCTCATATTTTGCAAGCTGCATAATACATCTATCGCTCTTGATGTATCAGACCTATTGGGTATGAGTAATGCCACCAAGCAGGAAGCCCAGAACAACTGGGAACATTCGTAGGGTGTGTTCGCGATTTCCAAACTCTGTTGGGCTGAAAACAACGTAAACATAGTATTGAAACCGCCGAATGTCATACAAACCCAAGGCCCACCAACCCACCAAGCAAATGAAGTACGCAGCCTGCGAAGATGAATATCGACCCTAAATTCGTCGAAGTCACAGCTGACATTGTTAGAATAATTTTATAAAATAATAACGTTGTAAAGTTAGGTGAGAACAAATACACAAAAAAAAACTGGTAGAAAAATCTACTATTTACCATTTGTTCGCTGATTCTTACGGCGAGTTGGATTGGCCTTGGATTGCGTCGCTCAACGGTTTCAATTCTATAATAATATATTTTCCTAACGCACCTCCTGCCCAATCAAAGTTGGTACATCGCAAAACACGCTATGTATTAGGGCAGTTAGTTGACTGGACTCAATAGCTAGCCATCTTTTCAATAGTCGTTTGTTGGGCGGCGCAGTGGGCCAAGCAACCGACTTCAGTCCTCCTCGATACTTTTATAAAAAACGAAAAAAAATTCCACTTGTTGTGAGATCGAGGATTTCGCTGAGACTCATCTTTGCAAGCCGTGTCCGATACACCGATCGCGCGTGTTACGGGGTGGGGTGTTCACATCCTCACGAAGGATGGAGGTCGGCAACTCGCCCTACTAGCTACAGCAAAGTACCAGGGTCAACAGGGTAATAAGTTTTCCTATCCAACTCCTATCCATCCAATAGTTGGTACCTGGTACATCGCACACGCCCACCCTGTCAGCCGGACAATACATATAAGCTTGATATGAAATTGAAACCATGCGGTACTGCTATCACAAAAAAAAAAACTCAAGACTCGTTGACATTAGCCGCACCTCCATGCAGATAGATCAAAGCAATGAAAACATGTACTCGTTGACCCGGGGATGCTCATGTATCACCCCCTCCCTAAGATCTCGGGAGTTTTCGCGCACTTTCAAGCACTGTTCATATCAAGCGTTATACTTGTTGTCGGACGGGGTATTAGGGCAGCGACTTGGCCGACTATATACTAATGGTAAGTCGCCGACTAGTGACTAGTTGGCGACGCATGCTATGGTACGATAGAGATATATGGTGTATCACGTTTTAGCTTTTTTTTTTCCGAATGACGGGGGCTTCTTACCCCGGTCGCCCCGGTGGCGTATCAGGTTATCCTCGAGCCTGGTATAGGTCAGTTTCGTGAGTTCGAATCCCCCCGAGTGCATACTCGTATAAATTCGTGGGGACTTTTTCTTGTGCACAAATTGACTTGCGGAAAGCGCGAGAGCGTGAGTTAGCAACACTCGATGAAAAATCGACGAGCAGTGGGATTGCTGAACCCTATGCGCGATAAAATTGAAGGCAAGAACCGGGGGGGAGAAGGGACGACACCTGTGAACACGGCTTGTCCAAAAGCTGGAAAGTAGATGTGTGAACAAAAAAAAAACATCGTCGGAATTTTCTCATTCTTGTTTTGCAGTATGATTTTAAGTATACCTAGGCCATAGGGTGCACTTTGAGTTTTAACGCGTGCTATGATAGAGGTATACCTTTTTTTGGCGAAAATTGTTTCTGGATGACGGGGCTCCTTAACCCAAAAATCGTCGGAAATACGCCCCATTTATCTTGCATTAATCTCGCAGTATAATTACATAGGGCCAAGGGATTATTTCATCCGGTAGCAATTTTACTGTTCGTCAAAAATCAGCTTTTTGGGGTTAAGAAGGACATGTCTTAACCTCCAAAAGTGAGGGGTAGTATTAAGAAAAAAAGTGGTGCACCTCTATCGTAGCACGTGTCTTTATCTAAGAAACCATCCCACGGTAGGGGTTGCGCTGTGTTGAGCCAAAAAAAGGTATACCTGGCCGGTTGAGCTCCTCGAGTGAGGATCCACCGGCTAGTCTGATACTTTTACGAGTATATCTGGTTCTACTACGTAGGACTAGGGCATGGAAGTGTTGGGTCGGGGTTGCACGAACGAACGTCTTCGAAGTCATGTTTCGGGTGAGATATCGAGCTCTCGCTCTTGATAGGAGTTCAGAAACTTCTGCCGCACCCCTACGTACCGTGGGATGGCTCTAAAAATCAAGTTTTTGACTCAGAAAGCATAGAGCTCCTCATCAGGTTAAGAGCCTCGGAAACAAAATGGCCCACCTCTACTATGTGTCTGGCTAGCATAGCGTGCCCGGCAGCCCGCCTAGCATCACCCGCCGGAGGATAAGTAAACACAACAATGTTCCAAATCACCTGAGGTCCAAAGAGCCGCTGGTCCAGAATCGCGTACAGCAGCTGCGTCCGCATTCCTATCCCCGCAAACAGGGATTTCGATTGGTGGAGGCGGTCCAGTAGAGCGGGGGGAGGCGGCTCTCCCGTTCGATAGTGCCTGTTAAATTGGTTGGATCGAGCGGAACAGGCAACACAACGTTCTTAACTTACGGTCACCCTTCAATTTACGTTATTGCACGTTGATATAAACTGTTGCGGAGGGGAGGGTATACTCATATGTTGCTTGCTATAGTCAGTTCACCATTGATGACGCAGACGGAATGTCGTTCTCTCACTCCAAGTAGACACCCCCAGCAAAACTTGGGGGCCCAACACGGGTATCCCGGGGTAGGGTGAAACACGTTAACATGATACCCATCTACAGGTGAGATGATACTGTACACCACGTATAATGTACGGGGAGGATGATGAAATTTATTAATGAAATATTTTCATTTTTGGAAGGGGGCTGGAAACTAATTACCGACAATTTGCAAAAGAGGAACGCATATAATACACCCCTGTGTTTTCCGAGCCCCAATCCCATCGGCCAAGGGATCCCCCACGTCCCCTCCCTGGCCAATCACGGGGCGAGGCGCGCGCGGCGGGAGTTGCCCCTCGGGGAAACTCCCAGTCCCGCCGCACCGGTTCAGCAAGTTCAGTGACTATTAATATAATCTCATCATATTCATTAACAGAGTGGGTACAGATTCAACTTGGGAGAAATCAGCGCAACTTGATTCTCGAAACGGCATAACCCACTGCACAGCAGCAGCGTTCAGCAGCAAGGAGCAAGGAAGCAACACACAACACAAAAACCGCACCAACACGACATCCGCTCCCAGTTCGCCGACAAAACACCACCCACGTACCGCACGACCCACCCACCCACCCACCGACCAAGCCATCCACCCACCCACCAACCCGCCCATCCACCAACCCGCCCATCAATATGCTACAGCAGAACAGCAGCAAACAGATGCGTTGGTTCGTACTTGAACTTCGCCATAGTAGGCCGGTATAGCGAAGACAATAAATACTGTACCAAAGAAAATAACCACCCCGCCCTCCACAGGCACGAAAGCATTCACCCACGTACAAAACGACCGCCGCCAACCCACCAACCGACCAACTCGTGCACCTACCAAATCCCCCAGCCACCATGTGCTACTGGAGTACAGCAGCACCTTCAGCAGCAAACAGGGGCGTTTTCGTCCGTACTCGATTTTGTATCTTGAACACATATCGAAATTTGGTACGTTGAATCTCCAGCGGAGTAAAAAAACGTTTTGGCCACCCATTCTCACCCATCCACCGACCCACCACCCACCCACGAACCGGTAGCGGCCCCTACTGTTGCATGCTGAAGATGCACGTACCTACGATTGCAACACCCACGAAAAGCAAACACTTCTTATAGTGGCGTGGTCCATAGAAGTAGCATATCGTTCGAGAATCTGAAAAAACCGCCCCACGAACATAGTACTTTCACCTTTTTAGCTTACCCCCGGTCCGTTTTGGTTAATTCTTCGCCCAGACCCTTCTCTGTGGTGTTGTCTCGCTGGAATGCTAGCGGTTAGGGCATGTGGTCTCTCCGTGGGGGATGTAGGCAACGATGTCAAGCTGCCCTTTCGATTGTTTTTTATTTTTTGTGGGCAATATACACGTCCCAACTCTGAGAAAAAACGAGGAAAAAAAAAGCGAAAAGGCACGGTCGAACGTCGTACGTAATAATTTGATTAAAAGTAGTCCACAACCAATGCTACCACGTTCAAGCCGCGAGTCCCACTGAATAGGGTGCTGATTGGTCGTCGGGCCTGTCTACAGTTACAGTAACACACTAAAACGAAGCCTGCGCTCCCATTGACCGGCAAACGGCCCAAACAGCAGCAGCACAGACAGGCACCACAGCGACCCTTGCTGGGCAAGGCCCTGCGCACGTCCTTCGATATACGCGATGAACCAGGGGGAGGAGGAATTACCCAGGATGTCGGAATGACAGCAAGCGGCACTCGCCTTTCACAACTCTGCTGCTGCAACGAGTCTAGGACAAAAACAGCAACTTTTTTATACGATGCCGTCATGAACGCAACTGCTTCCGTGGATAGCATCTACGACCTTCGCTGGGCACAGCCCGACAAGAAAAAAAAAGCCGCGCGAGGCGCGCCGATATTTGCGCTTGTATTCTTTATAGCGATAGAGTTCATTATTTTATTAATTTTGCCTACAAGAGGGACGCATATATAGTCTTGATATATACCAGGTAGGGGATAATATATTTAACTCATTACTTCATTTTGATGAAGAGGGACGTGGATGGTATTTCCCCCCTACCACTCTTTCCGGAAACATAAGCAAAATTTGATTTCAATATTAATGTACAAACGTTTCTTATGTTAATGGACAGAGTGGTGTATATTACGACAGCTGTAGAATATAACACTACTTGCGGACGCAAGCCCCACCCACGCACAGCACAATGAGAAGTTGTACCGTTGTGTCACAACCTCCATATGCATCAACGAGTGAGCCGTATATTTTGGTCGCCAGGGACATACATACGGGCGGTATAGTTCTATCAAGCACCCGGGTGGTAGCGTATTACCATCATTGACTGTCTTCGGCAAGGCAAGCCATCCACCTCAAGGTGACTCAAACGCATATCAACAATCCTTCCCCATACAATAGGAAACCCAAATATCCGTAGGCCAGTATCTGAAACCGTGGTACTACAAACATATTTTAAGCCCCCCCCGCCCCTCCGCAGGATGCAGCTCACCCTTCATGCGACTAGCCGAACAGCGCACGACGCTCCATGATTGTTGACCGCAATTTCTGCTTGGTCGGTGAAAAAAAGACGTGCTCCGTCCCAGTATCGTAGGATGCGAAGGTCTACGGTCTGACAGACTGCGGCCATGCATGACAAACCTTATACCCTCCAACCCCCTCCTTATGGATTCATTCGAAGCCGTCATCCACATGCAAGAAAGTACGCACAAGGTGTGGAACTCCGTCCGCCTCATACACGATTCTGAGCAACACGAAGCTCACCCTTCATGCAACTCGCCGAACACCGCACGGCGCTTCGCATTTGTTGCAAGCGATTCTGCCTGCTCGATGAAAAAGCGATGTGCTCCGTCCGGGCATTATTGGAATGCGAGGGTTTATTGTCTGACAGACTGCGGCTATGCATGACAAGGACTGTACCACTCCCCCCTCCCTACTTCACCCGCCTCTTTTCCACTTCCAAGCCCTGCCGTGGCTCACCTGGCAAACTTTGTGAGAACTGTCCGGTCCCACACGAAGTGCTCCATGAGGTGGGAGGGGATCTCGCAGAAGTCCACGGGCACTCGCGTGCCTGGGTCAAGCAAAAACAAAGCAAAACATGCGGTACGCGCGGCACCAAAAGGGTCAAGCCCAACATTATGGTACCCACTCACGCAGCGCGGGGAAAGCCAACGGTCGCACTACCGAATCCAGCGGTTGGAGACAACTGTGCGTGGTTACCTTCATGCAGCCGGCAAGCTTACACGGGTGGATTTTGTTGCCAACATAACCCCATAAACGTTTAGTGAATAGACGTTGGCGACTATACACGACGGAATAAACTTGAGAAATGACGGCACTAAACATGCGATACGACGGTATCAAACTCAAGAACCTTCGTACTATAATCCGAGACTTGCGTAGTAGCGGTCTGTGCCTCCATATATACCACCCTCGCTTCCAACGACCCTGAGGGTACTCGGAGATACCAAATATACAAGAGCTTAACACGAGGTAATAACAAACATCAACTACCGCGGAAGTTATAGTAAGAATCGGGCGGGCATCATCGGCGAGTTGTTTTTGCTTACACAAAACATTGGACGGCGAAAGCCCAAGGTATCGGCGAGGTAACGTCACAACAGCACCTTTCACGTGGTTACTTTTACTCTTTTGACAAGCTTTCGGTAGTATTGTGGCTGTCCAAGCAACTTTGGGGTTCCAACTCCACTACGGTACCGTACCGTACCAGAAAATAGCAGACAGTTGAAATCTCCCGCGGTTCACGATTTCGTTTAGTTGTTGGAATTTTCACATAAATATCAAATTTCCACACTTCCAAAGCTACGTAATACGTGCATTCATGTTTTCGTTTTTGGAACATGAGAAAAAATCAAACACCGGTTTACCGCCGAAATTGCCGCTAAATTGACTCACCTGAAACGTGCTGGAGCTCCGTGCGGGAGAGAAGGGAGTGAAGCGCGTGTCCAAACTCGTGGAACAGAGTCTCCACATCGGAGTGCGACATCAGCCTCGAATCATCCTCGCCACCGCCGACCTTTGGTGTTCAACGGCATGCGGGCAGGAGAGAGACGGGGGGAAGCAAAAGGGGGGAGGAGGGGGGGCGTGCTCATTCGTTGCTTGCCCCAGTCATTGGACCATTGACCACGCATCCCTTCCGAGACGGAGGGCCGTTTCTACTCCCAACAGAGACACCTCCAACGCTTGGGCGCTCAGTACGTTTCTTCCACATGTTACATTAAACGCGTGGGTCATCTTATCTCTTTTCTTGTTATGAATTTTGCTTTCAACCGCATACCCATATTTACAAGACGCGGGGTACAACGAGCACAAGGCTACGAGGAACCCAACAATGCCGCGGCCATCTTTGGCCCCTTTCCCCCCTCCCCTTTCCTTGCACCTTCGACTTGTGATACGATAATGGTTGCACATTTCGGCCCTAAACGCTTGACGCATGCTACGATAGAGGTATACCACTTTTTGGCTATGCTTCTTCTTCTGTATGAAGAGGCTCCTTAACCCAGAATCGTCTTATTTTTTTAGAGGTATACTACTTTTTGGCTATGCTTATTTTTCTGTATGAAGAGACTCCTTAACGCAGAATCGTCGTATTTTTTTTAGAGGTAAAATCGGGTTTCCAAAAAATGAGACATCGATGGTACGGAGGTGGCTCCATGATTTGGAACCGGTGAATTACTTGGAGAATCTAGGCCACATCGATCATTGTGCATGTTTCCCACGAACCCAAAGCCAGAGAACATTCGTTGAAGGAGAAATACTGACCATCCCACCCACCCAGCTTATGCATGCAGTAGTTTCTTGTTTTACAACCTTTGCGGACCGGAGAAGTCTACGAGCGCCTTGCCACACTCAGCCCCGTGCGGAAGCAACCAGGGATATCTTCAAATGGATCCGAGATTGGAACAAAGCTGTTGGTTCCGGCCTACTTGAGCCTATCTGAGGCACAGTACCGGAGCCACAACCATTGCCTTCAACCCCCGCCCAACGGGCAAGAACAAGAGGAAGCAGAAACCATTTCGGACCACCCTAGACATCCTGCGTGCTGAGTAGCTTCTGCGCCGTGTTTTGCATATTTTATTATATTTTATTTTATTTTCCAGGATAACAGCCGCGCTGAGCGCTCAGCGCGGAGGTACATCCCGGGCGAGGCCCTCCTGCTTCGGGGCAGGAGGCCTCATCTAATCCAATACTTACTTTATATGATCGGTGAAGCCGCAGAAGAATACTACAGTATACCGCTTTTTGGCTATGTTTTTCTTTCTGTATGAAGAGGCTCCTTAACGCAGAATCGTCGTTTTTTTTTTCTTCACGCCATTTTGGTCTAGAAGAATTATTGTTTAGAGCACCTGGAACACGGGTTCCTCTCATCCGGATTGGAATCTCGCTTTACCTAAAATAGGCACATTTTGGGTTAAGATGGCATACCATAGCAGCGCCTTAACCGAGGAGCTCCAGAAAAAAAGGCGTGCTCCTCTGCCGTGGCTCACGGGGCTCTGCTAAACCGAAGAACTACTGCAGCACTACCGCTCGAGCGCCATTGGTGTCTTGCAATATTTCTTGGTGTTTATCTAGGCCCAGAGTATATTCATCCCACGGTAGGGCAGGGGTTTCGCTTTTTCGGGCCAGGCGTTTCTGACCGGTTGGGCTCCCCAAGTGTAGAACTATCGGTTAGCAATGACAACTTTACGAGTTGTTGTTGTTGTTGTTGTCGCTGCTGTTATCACATTAACGAGTATTCTTGTTTAAGGGCTACCGCAAAAGAAACGTTGGTCGGTTTGCGCGAAGGAATGCCTCCGAGGTCATGCTTTGGGTGAGATATCGATGTTGACCAATCCTCATGTTAGGAGCTCACAAAACTTAGAATCTGCAGCACCCCTAGAGCGTGGGAGTACTCGCCATGAGACTGCTCGTCGGATTATACTTTGGTTTGTTCTTAACGTCAGTTTTTGGGTGATGAATATAGTGCCGAAAGTGAGGACCTTCGGAAAAAAAACTAGGGAAAACTACCAAGTTCGTGCTTACCATATACCCGCATACCCATATCCAACCCATTCATAACTGCAGAGAGATATTTTTGGGACGAACCACTTGGAACTGCAGTATAGCTGGAAGGTGTTGCGCAGTAGAAAAAGGGCTACACTACGGATACCCAACAAACGCGCACAGATATATTCCCCTCCCCGAGACCCTGCAATATTTCGTACAGCTGCATACCTTGCCGCTTTCATCTTTCGCGTCGTCACTCCACCGCGGCAGCATGCTCTTTCCACCGCTACCACCACCACCACCTGACGGTGGTTCTGGGAGCGCGAAGTTGCATACTAGGACTACCGTCGGGAGTTGGTACTGGGCAGAGGGTGTACAAGCAACAGGGGAAGAAGACGCGGCGCACGTGGGTTTCTCATGTACAAACAAGGTATTCGCGTGGCAGGCTCTACCGTACCGTGGCGCTCCAACACCTACCCTTTCCTGCTATGATACCCATCCGCCTACATATGCCACCCAATCTCACCTCCAAACCCCCACCACTTCCTCCGTCCCCGGGGTTGGCGACGCACCCACAGCGTACCGTGAAGTGAGCGGCGTGTCCGAACTTTCCCTCTCTCCTGCATCCACCGGTCCGCCCAGGAAAACAATGCGAACATGTGAGGAAAATATACCGACAACGCCCAGGAGGCAATGTGTGACAGCAAAGTTGGCAGACGTCCGAGAACACCCAGGGAAAAAAACAACACACTAAACCAAACCAGAGCGAAAATTGAAGCAGGTCGTACACCAGACAAGAAATGAAGTGAAATCAGGAATCAGCGTATGTACATATCAGGTAGGGTAAAAGTCCACGTTCGTACGACTCGCAACCGCAAACCCTTATCATAGCACTCGTCCTGCGTCGAGCCCACGCCGTCGCGCGTCCTCACCTGTGGAGGTCTAGGTAGACGGTACCCAGCACGCCGTCCTCGTCGTGGCGGAGCACCAACTTGCGCACCCCTCCTTCTTGCCCTTCCGAACCCGCCGCCCAGTTCTCGCCTTGCTCGATCGGCACCTTGTGTTTATCATTAGGGGAGGATCGTTATGAAGCCGATTAGGACAGTTGGCAGGGCTGTGAGCTGGACGCGTGCTACGATCGAGGTATCAGGGCATGCCACTTTTTGGCCGAAACGGTTTCCGAAGGACGGGGCTCCTTAACCCAAAAATCGTTGGATTTCCGTTTCTTGTTTTGCACGATTTTCGCTGCACGATTTTCGTTGTATCATACATCTACTACTACCGCAACTACAGTACTACTACTTCCGAGAAAAGTTTCGTGTGCTTCCACATTCGTTTCGCTACCTGCTCCAATGAGATGTCAAACAGTCCGCGACAGACCATTTGGAGTCCCTCAAGGCAGCCTCCCAGCGTGAAGTACTCCGACAGTGACCTCCCGTCAAAGTTACATCTTGTCCGGCAGAGAGAGAGAAAGCAAGGGGGGAGGAGGGAGGGGGGGGGCGGGGGCAGATGAGACGTGTGTGCTCGCAGTGTGATTTAGTCAGGTTACACCTTGTGCTGTAGGAAGAAAGCAAGGGGGGTTGCGGGGACGTCAACCGAGCCCCGTGCGCTCGTCTCTTGGGTAAGCCAGGTTACGCCTTGTTCCGTAGAGAGAAGCAAGGAGGGACGGGGCGGGGCGTCCGATGAGACCTGTGTGGTCTTAAAATGATTTAGCTCCGACCGTGACCTTCCGTCCACGTTTTTCACCTTCTCCCGTAGATAGATAATCAAGGAGCGGCAAGGGAATAGCGACGATGCGATAACGCAAAACCCCAAGCCTACGAAGGCTAAAACCAGTTGCGGTACATCATGTAGACACCAAGGAAGCGATGTCTTGACCAGAAAACCGGGCCTCTCGTTATGAGCAAAAATGGGATCCGAACGGCAAGAAAATAACAAGATGTTACCAACAAAAACAAGAACAAGAACAAGAACAAGAACAAGAGCAATAGCAAGAGCAAGAGCAAGAGCAAGAGCAAGAACAATAAAAATACGAACACAAACGGACGACAGAGGGCAGACAAGAGCGCGCTGATTCTGCGCCTTCAGCGTAAGGGAAGGAGTTGTTTTTGCCTGGGTGATTCGAACGGTCCGTGGTCAGCAGTCGAAATTTGACGCACCTCGGACAGATCAAGATCTAGATCATATAGATCATACAGATCATCTAGACCATCTAGATAATATAGACCATAGAGACCATCTAGATAATCTAGAAAATCCAGATAGTGTAGATCATCTAGATCATCTGTCATCATGGCATGCTGTGCATGATCTGTGTAGTTCAGATCCAACCCAGCAAACACGAGCTAGACCATTCAGGTCAACCGGCCCTCACCCGGCACAACATGATCTATAGGCCATGCAGATCGTATAGACCAGGGATCTGTCTGCCATGGAACACACAAATCACGAAAGACACATGCTACGGTAGAGGTGAACCAACTATTATTTTTTTCCGAGGCTCCTAACCACTTAAGGAGGGAGCTCTAATTGCCTTCCGAGGCGAAAGCTTATTTTGGGTAACCCGAAAGTGCAACCAACCCGATGAACAATCCCATGGCCTAGGTGTAAAAGACAAAAACAAAAAACAAAAAAAAACGAAAACGCCGACTATTTGGGTTAAGGAGCCCCCGTCATTCAGAAACTATTTTTTTTTCTGCCTAAAAGTGCTAACTCTATCGTAGCATCCGTCAGAACGGGGACCTCATCTGTCCGACGTGAGCACTAT
The DNA here is from genome assembly GCA_012845835.1 of Undaria pinnatifida. Taxonomy (NCBI): domain Eukaryota; class Phaeophyceae; order Laminariales; family Alariaceae; genus Undaria; species Undaria pinnatifida. The sequence goes on along the minus strand of JABAKD010000006.1, from coordinate 6,722,632 downwards.
TGGCTACCCGTCCCACCCGTTCCTCCTGCCTGTTCCTCTTCCCTGCTGCACTCACTCCTTTGACTTGACGTAGCCCATGTAGTACGAGACGTCCCACGCACGCAACTCTGCTGACCCTTCCACCTCCAGCTTCGCTTTTCGGAGCACACCAACCTGATAGTCGAGGTAGTGCCGTTAAACGCATGGATATGTGAATCGAAAATCGCGCTATGCACTACTCTCTCGCACTGCTCCCTGGCACACCGTCGAAAACTAGATTGCGTCGTTAACAAAACCTCATAAAAAGCAACAAGAGGGGAAGGTCGGGGGTCGGGTACCGGGTCGAGAGGAAGAGCAGAGTGGCGGGATAAGCGCAACCAACGGTAATGCGTGTCAACACTGCGCACAGTAGCAACGAACAGCAATGACGGCCGTAGCCAAACATGCCCGGATAAGGCAGTATAGGCAAGTGGCGGACAGTAGCCTAGACTCGACATACAAATTTTAGTGTGCGAGCTCCTAGACGCGCGACGGACGCCGTCCACAACTGCCATCTCCCGACACCTTTGGCAGTAGCGCATACCTCTTGCTCGGCTTTGTCTCGAATCCCGACCGCCAACGCATCCAGGAACGTCATGACCTCCTCAGGGGTCTCCGCCATTTTTTCAGACGTTACCCTGTGTGCATAAGACTTGAACCCCACCTGACCGCGATTTAAAAGTCGGCATGATTGGGAGGAGGAAGGGGGGGAGGGGGGTTGAAACATCCCTGGTAAAAGGATCACACCGGTGAAGGGGAACATCCAGAGCGGCCCGTAGAACCGTGAAGGCAGGCCACCGCCAGGGCAAACGACCAATAACATGATCGCCGCAAGGCCTACCACGTGAATCGCCGCACGCAGCAACAGCACCACGGGGTATTTATTAACCAGGGTTTTTTACGCGTCGGGTCACTTCTCACGGGATGGGTCGGGTCGGATCGGGTCGGATCGGGTCGGGTCGGGTCGGGTCGGGTCGGGTCGGGTCGGGTCGGGTCGGGTCAGGGTGACTCGACCCAACCCGTGACATTTAAAAAACCTTCTGATCAGACTTGATCCGACCCGTGAGGTCTCGAACACCTTCCGGCCCCAGGCGGCTCGACTCGCTAGATTTGGAAAAACCCCCTGACCGGACCCACGGGTCGTGTCATGGCCCGTGAAAAGCCGTGGCATTAAACCATCCAGCACTGCACTTGCGTTGTGGGAATGAAAAGCTTGGACTTGGAATAGGACACCAATACTAGACTGTTTTGGGAGTTGGAAGAGGGGTAAGAAATTAGCCTACCAGGACAATAATATTAACATTTTTTGGGCCCATGTCCAGCGATGAAGCAACGTATATACGCGTTATTTATTTATTTATTTATTGTTTTGCACACTTTCACTTTCCAGCTTCTGGACAAGCCGTGGTCACAGGTGTCATCCCTTCTCCTCCCCGGTTTTTGCCTTCAATTTTTATCGCGCATAGGGTTCAGCAATCCAACTGCTCGTCGATTGTTCATCGAGTGTTGCTAACTCACGCTCTCGCGCTTTCCGCAAGTCAATTTGTCCACAAGAAAAAGTCCCAACGAATTTATACGAGTATGCACTCGGCGGGGCTCGAACTCACAAAACTGACCTATACCAGGCTCGAGGATAACCTGATACGCCACCGGGGCGACCGGTTCTATCGAGGTGCGAGCATGCAGGACACAGCAGGGCAAGCTATGCGCGTGTCTTACAGGTACTTGCATGGGAGCTGGACAGCAGTAAAATTAGTCGTCGCCTAATCTAGTAGCCTCCGGTGAAGTATGCTGCACAGCTTTTTTACTCTGAAGCCCCGAGAGAGTTCATAGGGAAATTACAGGAGTTGGACAAGGGTTGAACAATAGCCTGTCGTACCTTTTGGGCAAGCTTGTGTCGGACCATCATCAGTCGCTCCAACACCTGCGGGAGGTGTGTGTATACCGGGTGGAATGGGCGGGATCAGGCGGGGGTGCAAAAGGTCGCCATGGCGTCGTGCAAGTGAAACACCGCCGTTGTTGAGATTCAGAAGGCAGCGCTGGACTAGCTAGACGGGAATAGGTACGGCAGTATTTGGTTTGCAAGTGATACTGGTTGGCATACCCCTGCCGTTCACGTTCTGCACTGGTGGTGCGGTGCTGCGGTGCATGTACTACTTTGCACGTACTGGTTTGTTTGTTTCTCATTGGGATCCTTTCTTAGCCTTTGGCCATAGCTTCAAGGAAATGAGCCAACGTGAGGGCATTACCATCATCGTCATCATCGTCATCATCATCATCGTCATCGTCATCATCGCCATCATCATCATCATCATGAGGCAAGGGGTGGCGAAGGGGAGGTGCATCAACTAGCACGCCAATGCCATCGAAATGAGGTGCCACCAGTATCACATCCCTTGTCCTCGACAAAAAACAAACGCTGCCGCGATTCTGACACCGAACCCCCTCCTGCCCCTTTCCTTTCCTGCGCACGATTCGGAGGACGCGACTCAACGAAACGGTTTTCAACAAACAACACTCCACGAACACTCAACACGTACACAACAAGTTAAAGATACGAACAATCGCCTATCCCTTATCCCCTCTCTCGTCTGCACATTCTCTATCGCAATGGAGTGCCCCGTCACGTACATCGTGCGCCGAAAAAAAACAAAACGAAAACAACAACACTCAGTGATTCCGACGGCGACCTCTTTCCTCTCTCCTATCAAGCGCGCGGTTCGAGGGGCCCCACTTTACGTCATTTTTCCTCCAACAAACAAATCACAAACGGCTGCATCATAAAGAAAGAAACAACAATCACAAAAAAGCACACACAAACAAGCAAACCATGAACACAAAAATCACAAAACAAACATCACACCACACCACGAACAAAATATACCACAAACTACCAAACCACAAATGAACAAGCCAACAAACCAACAACAAAAAAACAAAAAACACGAACCACACACACCACGAAAAAAAAAAGCCGCTTGCTCCCTGTTCCCTCCCACCTTCACGTTCTCCCTCGCAACGGAGTGTCCCGCCAGGTACATCGCACGCCGAAGCGTCCCGCTGTGCGCGTTCTTAAGCACGTCGCCCATTACCGACTGGTCGGTGAGGAGCGTGAAACGGTCGGAAGGTTGCCCCTCGGGCTGCGGAATGCGGGACAATACGAACTGTGGAACACCCTTCAGTTCTGTTTTGTCCACCTGAACACGCGGTGGAAACCCAGGAGGGGTCAGGGGAACGGGTAAGGGGAACGGGTGTTCGATAGAAGGAACTACCGGTTGAATTACTTGAGTCAGCTGGCGAAGAACGATTCGGACCCGCCATTGACGCAATTTTATAACAATATTTCAAGGACGTCAGCCGTGAGTTCGACGAATTTCGGGTCAATGCTCATCTTTGCAAGCTGCGTTGTTGGTACTTGTAATATACTATGTGGGTGAGTTTTTTCTTAATGGGAGGGGTCCTATTTTTTTGTTAAAAAAATATATAGATACATATTTTGTTTTTCTCCACTATAATGGTTGGTGTTGGTGTTTTAATATTTCAAGGACGTCAGCCGTGAGTTCGACGAATTTCGGGTCAATACTCATCTTTGCAAGCTGCGTTGTTGGTACTTGTCATATACTATGTGGGTGAGTTTTTTAAACGGGAGGGTTGTATACGTATGTTTTGTTTTTTCTCCACTACAATGGTTGGTGTTGGTATTTTTACTTTCGGTGGGGAATTTCGAGCTAGATCTAACATCATATCTACTTCATAAATTTATCGCTGTAGTTTCCACTATTATACTGCTCTATCATATGTATGGTAGGTTTGTTTTTTCTCCGCTTTAATATTGGAAGGAGTAATTTGGTCACTAGAATGAACCACGTGAGCTACTTCACTCATACCAATACGTCACGTGGTTTAGTAGGCCAGCGGACAATGATGTGCAACCGACGACGGGGATCCGGCGTGCGCATCATTCATTACGTGCTTCCCTCGACCCAGCCGTCAAAGCAGTACAAATCACGACGGTTACAAAAGCGCTTGCACCGCCACAGCGGCTCAATTCACGTCGGCCCAAAAAGCGGTCCAACCGTCACAGGGGAGAGACACAATTCATGTCGGTTCCTAAATAGCTCGAACCGTCACAGCGGCACAACTCACGCCGGTTCCACAAGAGCTCGAACCGTCACGACACGAGCTGAGCATCGACACAATTCTCGTCGGTTTCGACGGGGCCCTAACCGTCAAAACAGCACAAGCTGACTACCGCCCAATTAACCGGTCATAATCACAGCTGGCATACTCGTAACCATTCTACATTTCACGGTGGTTCTGAAAGAGCTCGACCTGTTACAGATTTACCACAGCCTATCGGCTACAATTCACCAGGAGTTCTGGCTGGTGTTCTGGATGCTTGAAAGATGCACGGTCTTCCGGAAGGGCAACATAAAGTATCGTTCGTGGTACTTTTCGACGTATGGCACTGCCCATCGTGCTATCGCCCGTTGCAGCGCTTGGGGGAGCGAAGGAAAGCCTACGGAAAACTCCAACATGAAGCAAGAAAGCCAAGGCCACAAGCTGTACTTAAGTTACTACGGGCTATATTTCAGGGGAAAAAAGCGTATATTAGAACAGTATCATCATCGCTACGATAATAAATTGCCATCCGAGAACGTGCAGCATTGACTTCAAGAATCCCAGAATCAAGAAACCAAGCGCGGGGGGGGAACAAATCTATGCATGATCTCTAACTCCCTGCTGTATCATTATCATAATCATTATTGTCATCGTCATCATCGTCATAATCAGCCTCGTCATGATCATTATCATAAAAATGTTCGTCATCATCACCACCGCCACCACCACCACCATCATGATCCACCACCGCCATCACCATCATTGTTGCCACTACAGCTCTTCATAAGCATCCACAGACCCAGGCTACCGGCAGGCTACAGGCAGGCTACAGGCAACGCACTGCAGTAGAAAACGAAATAACCGAAACGGCACCTGAAACGCCGCCCTTTTGGCCACGATATTGGTTTCGAACAGCCTCTCCAGCTGCGTCGCCTCGTTTTGAAGGGAAACCACCTCGTCCCTTGAAAATACACGTAGTCGATTTTGAGCATGTGGTCATCCGGCCGGGCGTACGTGCGGGCGTGCACCCGAACGAGTTGGAAATGAGCACAGGACGGGCACGGCTGGAGGGGCATAGTGTTGAGTCACACACGACGCTCAAAAGCCAGGATATGGTTCGGTGTAATGATTCTGCCCGGAAAAAAACAGACGACTTCCTTGTTCGCAGTCTAACAACAGCACTACAAGCATGGCTGGGTGTGCGTGCGCGAAACGGAATGAGTTACAAATGTGGACAGGCCGCGCACCGTGAGAGGGGCGTTGGAATCGGTTTGAGCATGCGGTGTAAAGGCCGGGTGTGTGTGCGCACAGGTGCGCCGGAACGAGTCAGAGTGGAGCACAGGTCGCGCACGATTGGAGGGGCGTTCTTTCCAGAGCTTTTCATGGGTCATTGCTCGATCCGGAAAACCTCACGGGTCCAATCGGCTCGGGCCAGGAGGTGTTCGAAATCTCACGGGTCGAGTCGGGTGGAGTCAGGGGGTTTTCAACTTCAAGGCTCGGGTCGGGTCGGGTCGGGTCCCCGTCACCCCCATTCTACCAGACCTGCGAGAAGCGACCAATCCGTGAAAACCCCTGGCTTTCTTCACACACCCACGACACCAACAAACTAACTATTTTGGGCATGCGGTCATCCGACCAGGTAAGGGTGAGTGTGACCAAGTTTAGCTGGAATGGAGCGCAGGTCGAGACCGGTTGGAAGAGCTTCGCGATCGATATGAGGACGCGGTCGCAAGACCGGCTGTGCGTCCTGCGTCCGTGCTTGCGTGCGTTTGTCGAAGTGAGTTGGACGGGAGACACACGCAGCCCATGTACGGAGGGGCGTTGTGTTATCCTTTCGACCATTGACAACTGTGTCCCCGAGAAAATGCATGTGATTAGTCGATAAGAATACCCCCGTTCAATTTTAAAGGGGTGAGGTAGCAAACGACGCTCAATACAGCCCCGCACTGATCCTACTTTGAAAGGGCAGTTGACTTCCGTGATCGAAGGCTAACACATTACTTGTGGGGCACAAAAAACAATAAGGATATGCAAGAGCGCAGCAGCAGCAGCAGGAGCAGCGGCCGCAGCACAACAACTGCGACAGCGACAGCGACAGCGGCATCGGCAATCGATTGGAGGAGTGTACTCGATGTTCATGCAATGGCCGTAGTCGTATGACTATACCCTCAGCAACCAACTGGGGGGGGGGGGGGGCATGCCGGTAAATAATTTGGTCTTGGAACCGACACTGACAACTCCTTAGACCGAGAAGCGTGCTCAAACACTAACCACGTCGCAACATTTCACACCCTGTACAATTACCGCTGGCAAGTACAACTAATAGTTGTGTATCGTTGCTCAGGACAAGTAGTTTTCCAGGACAAATAGTTACGCAGATTGAGAAAAAAAAAGTTGTCCCGTATAACTAGTTGCGCAGATTTTTTTCAAGTAGTTGTCCAGGACAACTAGTTGCGCAGCTTTTTTTTTTCAAGTAGTTGTCCAGGACAAGTAGCTGCGCAGATTTTTAAAAATCAGTGGCCCAGGACAACTAGTTGCGCAGCTTTTTCACAGAGTACTTGTCCAGGACAATTAGTTGCGCAGATTGTTCAAAAAAGTATTTGTCCAGGACAACTCGTTGCGCAGATTTTTCAGAAAGTAGTTGTCCAGGACAACTTGTTGTGCAGATTTTTCAAAGAGTTGTTGTCCAGACAACTGGCCTTTGGAAACGGATATTTGCTTGCACTTGTCGGCAGGAGTTGACACAACCTCTTGTCATATGCGGCATGACGAGAACGGCGAGGGTTTCGGCGTTGGCGGGTGTTGGGTGTTTCGTTTGGTTTGTTTGCGTTCTGGGTGGCTTCAACTCTTGCGGAATTCTTGGCGTACTCGCGTACAATAGACGCAATCACGTGGTGGGAAACAAGTCGAAGGGAAAGGCGACAACTGACTGATACGCTGGTTTGGTGCGGTGATCCGCAGTCAGTTGCATATATCCGCGCTTTGTGTCCTTTCCCGCTCTGATGATGAGGGTGTCTTTTCCCGCGCATTTGTACTACGTAGGGGGCTCGGTTGACGGAGCGGTTGCCGCCACATCGCGATCATTTCGGTTCGTTTCTCGATTGCCTGGTTTCTTCCCCCTCAGACCATTTCTTATGCAGTCGGATTTGTCAGTCAAAAACGGCCTTTTTCGACTGAAGCCCAAATCGGGCTCTCTTATGCAGTCGAAAAAGGGCTTTTTCGGCTCAACTTTTTTCGACTGAGAATTCCGACAGGCGGATCCAGTCGAAAAACTCGACTTTTTCGACTGGATCCTCCAGTCGAAAAACTCAGTCGAAAAAAATTTACACGTGTTTTTTAAACCGATCGCATCGCCCATCCCACCACCAAACACACACCCACACGGCCACACACCCATACCAGGCAGGTACCACACTGCAGTATCATACAAGGCGCTGACGCTGGCTTGGCTATCCCTGCTGTTGCTTCTCGCAGCAAGTCAGCGTGGCGCATTCCTAGTTCCGCTCGCCAGCAGCGTGTATCACACGACGGCAGCAGCGCGCGGTCTCGATCCCATGCTGCCAACAACAGCTGCGCCTGCTGTAGCTTTGGCGGCTCTCGGCTGAGTGCAACTCCACGAACGTAGCTTTGGCGGCTTTCGGCTAAGCCCAAAGCCACCAACTCGCTGGGATGAAGGTTCGTCGAGCTTTTGCTCGCGGAGACAGCGCGAAGCACAGAGCTGCCAACCGATTTCGCCTGCTGTACAGCAGTACTCCCTCACACCAACCGCCTCTAGGAAGAGCACATACACTATAAAATGAACTCGACTGACGATAAGAAGAAGGACCAGAAGAATCCAGTGGAAAAAAAGTCCAGTCGGAAAGGGCCGTTTTCGCCTGGCCGACTGCATAAGAAATGGCCTCAATGAAGGTGTCTCCCGCGCATGCATGCATTCGATTTTACCATGATGTGAGAAGGTACTTTCCCGGTACGAATTTATTTCCATTAACTGACGACACAAGGCTAGGCTTCCTCCGACCCCCCCAAACCACTATCAACGCGTTACACAGCATTTATTTTTCAAAAGTAGTTGTCCAGGACAACTAGTTGCGCAGCTTTAAAAAAAATAGTTTTCCAGGAAAACTAGTTGCGCAGCTATTAAACAAACTAGTTGTCCAGGACAGGGCAACTAGTTGAACAGCTTTTTAAAGACGTAGTTGTCCAGGACAACTAGTTGCGCAGCATTTTCAAAAGTGGTTGTCCAGGAAAACTAGTTGCGCAGTTATTGAACAAACTAGTTATCCAGGGCAACTAGTTGCGCAGCTTGTTCAAAAGTAGTTGTCCAGGAAAACTAGTTGCGCAGTTATTAAAAAACGTACTTGTCCAGGACAACTACTTGCGCAGCTTTCTAAAAACGTAGTTGTCCAGGACAACTAGTTGCGCAGTTAGTAAAAAACGTACTTGTCCAGGACAACTACTTGCACAGCTTTCTAAAAACGTAGTTGTCCAGGACAACTCGTTGCGCAGTTAGTAAAAAAAGTACTCGTCCAGGACAACTAGTTGCGCAGCTTTTTCAAAAGTAGTTGTCCAGGACAACTACTCAGTTGCACAGCTTGTATAAAAAATACTCGTCCAGGACAACTAGTTGCGCAGATTGAAAAAAAAGTGTTTGTCCAGGACAACTAGTTGCGCATCTTTTTCAAAGAGTAGCTGTCTGCCAGACAACTGCCAACTATCATAGTTGTACAGTGTGTGCAACATTTGCGAGGTGGCCTTTTCTCAAGCATGTACGTTACTGGTACAGCGGTAATTACCGGAAACGAGACCCGTATGGCGTTTCGTCTTTTTTGCGCGGTAATACACTATTTAAAAAGGTTCAGGTTCCCTGGCGGAACACGCGTCCATATGCATTGGAAACCACTGGTTTCTTGTTTTTCTTGGTGCCTCTACGTACCCAGACTAGCACGGTTCTTTAGTTTAATCAGATATGGAGCATTTGCTTGCATGGCTTCAAGCTTCATCATACACACACCAAAAAATACTGCCGACGCAGAAACTCCCTACCGCTTACCATCTCTCTGTTTATTAAGCGAGCTGTCTGGCTGTGTAGATGTGTGACCTAGGTCCAATTTTTCCTCGCGCGGGCGACACACAACAAACAGAGGCTCTTTGTTGATGTTCAGTAGGGGTATCGACGATTTTTCTTGAACGGGGGTTGTAAAGATGCATCGCCTGCTTTTAAAAGCCTTGCGGATTTTTAGGAAGCGGTAAAAGCCCGCGGTAAAGACGTTCAGCAAACCTAAAAAATACCTGGTAGGGAATTACCGGTCCGCCACATGGTAACGTGCAACCTTGTTTATTTTCCCCTTTAGCCTGCCCTGTTTGCTCACCGGTCCTCCCCGCGGAGGTGAATGCCTCCTCGCTCGAACTCCGCCATGTGCAGCAATGCAACTCTGTGCTGCTCATGAGTGAAGCTCTTCATTGCTTCTTCGTCCGCGACGACCCCGCACAGCGCTCGGTAGAGACTATCGTCGGCATTCAGTTCCTGCCATGTGGAACGAGAAAAGGATTACAAGCTGCCAGATGGTGCGAAGTTTGGGGCTAGAGAAGAGCAAGGGTAGCACCAACACTCATTTTGCTGCGCAGCGAACGCCTCGGGGCGCAGCGAACACCCTTCATTGCCTCATTCATCCGCATCAACCCCCGCAGAGCGTTCGGTAGAGACCATCGTCTGCATCGAGTTCCTGCGGCGTGGGGTAAGCCAGGGTCGGTCGGCAGCTGATGCGCAAAAAACAGTGCAGGATACCAGGTATACACCAAACAAGAAATAGCGTAGTACAAGTAAGAAAGGAAGGGTGACATTTCCACGAAAACAAGAAAATCGGGGAGCCTCTACAGTGGAGTCAGTGTAGAACGCATCCTCTCCCAAATAAGAAACCCACCCTCGGTCAGTATTTCTGTTTTCTTATTTGGTGTTCTGTTATACTACGGGGGAACATATTAATAGTAATAGTATTCAGGGCCAAGAAAGAATGCGGTTACTAAAATACCGGGGAATACATGATGCTTTTTCACGGGTCATGACCCGGCCCGTGGGTCGTGTCACGGAGTTGACAAAAAAAAAAGGTCGTGGGTCAAGTTTGATCGGGTCACGAGGTGTTCCAAATCTCACAGATCGGCGGGTCGGGTCTGGACGGGTCTGGTCGGGTCGGGTCGGGTCCGGTCAGGAGGTTTACAATCCTCATGGGCCGGATCGAAACATCCTGACACAATCCGACCCCCGAGAAGTGGCCTGACCCGTGAAAGGTCCTGGAATATATAAGGGTTTGTGTACCTCGTGGGGTCTGATTGCTTCTAGTATGGTCCCCCCGTGGTAGTTGGCCCGAAGTTTCAGGCTTGGGGACAGCAACGGCGGCACTAAAGTTTATTCGTGGTCTCCCTCGAAGATCGAAATCAACTACTGTTTTGAAATAGTAAGAACAAATTTCAGCCCCCTCATAGAGAAGCAGGAGGCAAAGATAAGCAACAAAAAATTAAGTAATACATGAAAAAAACGTACCGAGCGCCCGTATATTGGAGGTGTCTCTATTAGGAGTAGAAGCGGTGCTCCGTTTCGAAAGGGATGCGTGGTCAATGGCCAAATGACTAAGGCAAGCAACAAGTGAGTATGCCCCCCCCCCGTATATATATATATGAATATTAGGAGGTAATAATCTTGGAAACGGTTTTTCTATATATTTAACACCAACATAGGTCTCACGATTCGTGATAAACACTCGTGCGTTTGTTTTTATCTCCTGGAACCCTGAGAACAAACAAATTTAACAATTAATTAATTGCTTAGTAAGTCATTAACGAACGGCCAAATACCGTTGTGTATCCATGTCGGGTTGCATGAGGCCCTCAGGGCACCATGACGAGGGAGTTCGACGGGGATTTGGCGACCAAGACGGAGGGGGGGGGGGGGGGGGGGGGACGGTTCACGTCGTTCATAGATCCGCGATAGCCACGTACAGCGCTCGACAAAAAGCTAACGCCACATGTGCTGTGATTCTGCTAGGGAGGATGCGAAAGTGGGCTAAGTATCAGGCAGGGTTTTCCCTGATTGCATAGGTAGGGGGGGACACAGCAGTACAAGACACCTAGTAAGACACAAGAACTCCTGCCCGGACTGGGTCCTTATTTGGGAGAGGGGGGCTTCTACACTAACTTCAGGGCCATCCCAACCAAGGGCGAAGAAAATTCTAAGAATTTTCTGAGCTTCTAACCCGAGGATCAGCTCAATATCTCACCCGAAACGTGACCTTCGTTCGCGCCGTCCGACCAACATTCCTCTGCGCTAGGCCTACGTTAAAACCAAGTACTTCCAAGCATGCTCTTAAACGTATCATACTCAAACGATAGTTCCACGCCAAGTCTTGAGGAGCTCACCCGGTCAGAAGGCAAGAAACGTTTGGCTCGAAACAGCCCACCCCCTACCGTGTGACGCCTCTTCACCATATACATATATATATGTATATATATATATATTTTTTTTCTTCTTCGTCCCATTTATTATCCTTACACTGCTCTTATTCTCGCCCTCCCTCCCAGTAGTAGCTCAGATCCGGGGTTATATAGCGGGCCCTCCTCCCCCCTCCCCACTTCGGCACTTGCCTTCATTTTTATCGCGAGAAGTATTCCGCATTTTCTTCCTTCGTCGACTCGCGTCGAATTGTACCAGTACATCGGTTCCCGGGTCTCTTGCTTTCCTGCAATAATCGACCTGCCTTCGACGCAAGCCACCATAAAGGTGTACCCCTTTTTATTCTGGAGGCTCCTCAAGTGAGGGGCTCCGTACCCCTTTCCTGTAAACATCAACCTGCCTTCGACGCAAGCCACCATAAAGGTGTACCCAAGCCACCATAAAGGTGTACCCCTTTTTATTATGGGGGCTCCTCAAGTGAGGGGCTCCGTACCCCTTTCCTGTAAGCATCAGCGTGCTTTCGACGCAAGCCACCATAAAGGTGTAGCCCCTTTTTATTCCGGGGGCTCCTCAAGTGAGGGGCTCTGTACCCCCTTCGTAACCCCCAAACCGGGGAATTAAAAAAGTACTACCCAATGAAGTATCCCATGTCCTAGGTGATCAACCAAAATTAGGCACATGCTACGTATGATAGAGGCATTGAGATATACCGCTTTTTTATGGCTATTTTTGGTTCTGAATGACGGGGCTCCTTAACCCAAAATCGTCGGGAAAAGAAAAAATAATAGGCGTTTTTTTCGCATGATGACTTCTCGTCGTGTACCTAGGCCGTGGGATATTTTTTATCCGGTGGCGGTTTTATTTTTCTCCAAAATCAGTTTTTGGGAGAGGTCTTAAGCATCCAAAAGTGAGGGGTAGTATTAAGAAAAAAAGTGGCGCACCTCTATCGTGGCACGCGCCGAGGACAGGCACATTTGTGTGTTTTCGAAATCCTGACGATCTTGGCTTAAGGAGACTCCGTCCCTTCAGAAAAAGTTTCACCCAAAAAGTGAAAATTCTATCTTTAGCACGCGTCTTTCTTAGTCCCCAGTGTCCTGTACCGCAGCTTCGTACAGCGCCCGGCCAATGAGCTACCCCCACGCGTGCTGTGATTCTGCTAAGGAAAATGCTAAAGCAAGTCCAAGCAATAAAAATCAAGGCGCGTGCCGTAGTGGGGACGGGGGAGAAGAGTCTAAGGGGTTGTGTACAGATCTTAAATATTAACTTATTAAAGTCCGAAAAAAAAAGAGCGCTGCTTGTCTTACCTGGATGTACTCGGCGAGGCAAGAAAATGCCTCATCGGCGGCGTTGCGGAAACCCTGATCGGCGTGCGCATTCCTCACGAAATCGGCCGCGTCTATAACGGAGCAGATAGTGTTACTAATGGCGTCAATCCCGTGCAGTATTCCCAGCGGCGAAGAAATATTTCCGGAGCTTCGTCGAAAAAAAAACAAGGGGGTAGGTTGTGAGAGAGACGAGGGGCCGGGAGGGGAGGGCAAGGGCCGAATTAGGAAGGGAAAGAGAAAACTAGAACTGTGATTCGGCTGAGTTCGACGACTACTGACTAGTCGGTAGGTGCTAGTACCCGACTAACGGACTCTAGTCGATAAGTCGGCTGGCGAAGCCAGCTGATGGCCGGCCGACTTGCCCCCCTAAGTCGGGCGAGCGAAGCGAGCCAAATTCCCCCGCCCCACCCCGCCGAGGGGGGCCTGGCCCAATAACTAAAAAGTGCATTCCAACCCTCCTACAAATATGGAAACCCAACAAGTCGGAGAGACGGCGCCTAAAAGACAGGAGGCCCGGTTTTCCATCATTTGAAGTCGTGTCTCTTTATCCGTTGGAGTCGGCTTTGTCCATTCAAGTCGCGTCTATGTATCAATTACGTCGACTTTATCCAATCTAGTCGTGTCTTCCCATCACTTAAACTGCTTCATCCATTTAAGTCACGTTTATCCGTCCGTCAAAGTCGGCTTTACCCATACAAGTCACGTCTCTCCGTCCGTTTAAGTCGGATTTATCTATTTAAGTCGCGTCTCCCCATCCGTTTCAATCGGTCTTATCCATCCCTTCGTGTCTCTCCATTCACATAAGTCGGCTTTATCCATTCAAGTTGCGTCTTTCCTTCCACATGATTAAGATTTATCCATTTGAATCGCGCCCCTCCATTCGTTCAATTTGGTTGTTTCCATTCAAGTCTTATCTCCATCAGGTTATGTCGCATTTAATAAGTTTAGTCGCGATCTCCAACCGTTTAAGTCCACTTTATCCATTCAAGTCGCGTCTCTCCACCCGTTCAAGGCGTTCTTGTCCATTTAACTCGCGTCTTTCCATCCGTTTAAGTCGGCTTGATTCATTTAAGTCCGGTCTCTTCACCCGTTTACCCTTTTTGGCACAGCGCCCATGTTTTCGGGACAACATACTTGGAATTAGTGCGGCATGATTTTGAAGTAGCAAAAAGTCGAGTCGGGTTTACCCATTTAAGTCGCCTCTATCCATTGATTGAAGTCGGCTGCATCCATACAACGCGCGTCTCTGCACCCGTTTAAGTCAGCTTCAAAACAACCAGGACACGCCAACCCCCGACTACTCGCCCTTCTTAACGCATCCGATTCGACGATTGCAGCCGACGGGAGCGGGCCGAAATATTCTGTGTGAAGCCCCGATATCCCCAGCACTCCATTTAAGTCGGCATGTCACCGTGTAAGTCGTGTCTTCCTATAAATTTAACCCAGCTCCTAGCACACAACACGAGACAACTCTTGCCTTATCGGCTCTCTTAATCCGTCCGATTTCACGACAGCCGCCGCGGAAAGCGGGCCAGAATCTTCTGGAAATGCGTAGCCTTGCCACCCCCAGCACTCTATTTAAGCCGGTTTTTTTTCAATATTAAATCCCATCTCTCCATCTGTCCAAGTATTTATCCATTCAACTCGCTGCTCGGCATCCGCTATATGTCGATTATTCATTTCAGTCGCCCTCAATCCGTCTAAGCCAGTTCCCCCCATCTTTTAGCACTGCACTCCCGGTATGGGGGCAAAACACTTGAGATTAGGGTAGGACGACTTCAAGAGATGGAAAAGGGTCACCTCTGCTTTTAACAACCAGGACACAGCAACCCCTACCTTATCGCCTCTCTCAGCGCATCCGATTCAACGACAGCAGCCGCGGCAAGCGGGCCGAAATCTTCCGGTGTGTGAAGCCCCGCCACCCCCGCCACCCCCGGAGCCAACCCGTCTCCTTCCGATGCCTTCTCTGAGTTCCCACGGGCATCGTCTCGTAGACGGTCGTCTTGGACCCTGCTCTTGGGGAAGGCGAAACACGTAGGGAGGAAACGTGACAAGATAAATTGAAAAAAAAAACAGAAGCCAATGTTAAGATGCACGCTATGGTAGAGGGGCGATACTTTTTCGTGGGGATCCTCACTTGACGAGCCCTACATCTTAGCCCAAACCCGATTTTGATTTTGATGAAAAATGAAAGTGCAACTCGATGAGCAATCCCATGGCCTAGGTATATCATGAAAATACAAATACACTCCAGCTGTGAGATCGAAGACGTCGAAACTCATATTTGCAAGCTGCGTGTGGTACTCCGATCGGTTACTGAGTGTGTGTCCTCGTTTAGGGTTATAGGTCGGCGACTCCCCTTGGAACTGCTTGTACCAGGGTCAACAGGGTGATGTTAAGTATATAACACGGTGATGTTAAACATATAAAACTACACAAACTGCAAAGAAGTAGGATTCCGACGATTTCGGGCTCAGGAGTCCCGCCGTTCAGAAAAATGCGTTCTAGCTAGAAACCCCTGACACAGCACGTGTCTGTACACACATTTTTAGGACAGGCGTCATCCGAGGAACTACCCATTCACGTCGCAATACCATTCGTTTGCTACAATATGAAAACGCGCGAATCGGAGGATGACACACAGCTTGCAAAATTTGAGTTGCCGACAAGAACTCTCGATATTACAGCTGGAGCGTATTTTCCAATTTTCAACACAAAACTATTGTTCATATACGTAGACACATGGGTTAAGCTCGCCGGGTCGCATTTTCATGTTTTCTCAAAGTGTGCCTGTGGGTGAGGTACTAATAGTATGGCGCCTCTCAAGCGAAGAGCCTCAGAAGGGCAAATGTGCGCACCCCTATCGATGCCATTTGGTCAAAGTGATTCTCGGGTGAGACAGGGGAGCACGCAAAAAGAGAGAAAACGGAGCCACACTCCTAGAAACGTCAACACGAAAAAAAAAATCGGAGCGTTCTGATTTCTGCGCGAAACGAGAAAATGGCGGGGGTGGGGGGGGGAGGGAAGGGGGGGTGCAACTTTTTTCACATGGGTTTAGTAACCCCCCCCCCCCGCCGCTGTCTGGCTCCTTAAAAAAAAAGTGTGAGTGAGATGTTTTTTCGTGATACCCTTAGTGAGGATAGAGCTCTTCCACTGAGGACCCTCAGAAAAACAGGAACTGTAGGCACACCTTTGTCGTGCGCCCCCCGCGCCTTGCTCACCCCTCACTCACCCTGACGCAAACGGCCTCGCGCACCGGCGCCCTGGCCAGTGAGCACGGCGGCATCCCCACGCTGGCTTTATCCGGTTGTCCCCTCTGCGAAAAACGCCTGCTGCTTTCGGGTTGTCCCCGTGGTGAAAAACATCTGCAGCTTTCGCCGTGCGAATCGACGTCCCAAACCTTGTCGCGCGGTGGAAATTTGCGACTGCGGGGAGCCGGGATGCTGACACCTTGGCGCCCCATCGCCGGCCAAGTCGCGCTGCCAGCATTTGCCCTGTAGGCCTCGGCCTGTTGTGACGTTAGATCGGGTGGTGGAAGGCGTAGGTGCGTTCGGTTCAGCACTATCATATACCAGGTATAACAGTAGAACAAGCACGCAAGCACGCAGGCAAGCAGGCACGCAGGCACGCAGGCAAGGAGGCAAGCAGGCAAGTAGGCAAGTAGGCAAGGAGGCAAGCAGGCAAGCAGGCAAGCAAGCAGTTACTCGTACTACTGCTGCGGCCTCGCTTTTTGAGAGGCATCCTGTCCTCGCAGACTCAACGCAAAACGCTTGTTGAAAATCCGCTTGCGCAACCCGAGTATGACGCATGTGCCGTCCAGAAAAAACAGCATTGCTTTTAGCATGCCATCTTGCCCCAACGGCTACTATGAAACGACGACGAAAAAGTAGAGGATCATCTCGCTGGAAACAGTTACCCGTACTGTTGTACTGCACCCTTCGGATGCTGCATTGCGGCCATCGGCTACTCGTGCTACTACGATGCATACTGCTGTGGCTTCGCTCCACGAATCTCGAGTTTTGTGTGTAGCTTTTACGTTCTTCCTCCACGGTACGAGTCCCGAATCTGCCATCAGTCCTTCCCACGATACGTTAATATTGCACTTCGAGCACATCTGGTGCATTTGCACCACAAGCAAGCCGGTGTGCGTGTGTTACGGTACTGCGACCATCCAGCCCTTTCCCCGACTTGACGCAAAACGCTTGTTGGCAACTGAATTTGTGCGACCCAAGCACAACGGATGTATCACACCGGACAGGCAGCATTGCTCGAAGCATGTCACCTTGTTGCAGCGGCTTTAAAAATACGACGTAAGTTGAGTATTTGCCTCGCTGGGTAGAGTTGCGAGCACACGCCGGTGCGCGTGTACCGCTCTGATTCAACCATTGACTACTCGTACACACGCTCTTTGAGAGACATTAAGTCCTCGCCGATTGTACGCAAAGCGCCTATAGACAGCGCGGTTGAGCGACCCAAGTAACGACGCGTGTGCCACCCAGGACAGGGCAGTAGCAATCATAGCTTGGATGCCACCGTGCTGCAATGCCACCATGCTGCAATGCTATAGCATGAAACTTACGGCACTAAAAGGAGGACTGCCTCCGTGGGTAGAGTTACTGCCGATGTGTGTACTGCTTGACTGCAACTACCGGCTACTCGTACCGCTGCTGCTGCTATGGCTTCGCTCTTTGAGGTGCATGAAATCCTCGACGACTTCACGCAAACTCTTCTTGACAGCCCACTTGCGCGACCCGAGTACGATGCATGTATCGCACGAGCGAGGAGCAGTAGCATTGCTTGAAGCATACCATCTTGCCGAAACGGATTTAAGATTACAAAACAAATCGAGGACGACGGAGGGATTGCTATGCTGGGAGAAGCTGCAGGTACGAGCCAAGAGCTACGAGCTATTGCTGTTGGTATGCTGCTGTAGACTCTTACCTTGCTACTCGCCAGTTGCTACCAGGAAGGTGCCTGCAAGAAGCTGGACTATTAATAGCTGTCGAACCCAGTGAGGCCAAAAGCTTGTGGCAGCTGATGAAATAAGTACCCTATGAAGAAATTCTGCCTTGTTCACTGACTAGCTTAGCGGTGCACCCTCGACGAGGAGCGTCTTTCCCGCGCTCTGTGGACGCGTAATGTGCACACAGCGACGGTAAGCCGTTCAAGAACAAGTAGACAGCGGCGCAGTAGTCGGCAAAAAGGCGAAGCTAGGGGTTTCCGTGTTTTACGGAGGCATGCATGACAGTCTCGCGCAGATCATCTCGTCGAACGTTTTCGGGCCAGCGTTTTCTTTCCCCAAGCGCGAGATTCCCAAGATCCTCGTGCGTTGCCCCTAGAGCCAGCAAGTCGCCCGAGGTCATCATTCAAGGATCAAAGGAGTTGGGATGTGCGAAGCAGCTGCGTACCCGGTAACAGTGGAAAGGGCTAGCAAACAAAGATATCGTCGTTTCGATTTTTTTATTGTTTCAAGTGGTGTCTGAAGGTCAAGGTCTGAGACATGTAACGCGTAACGTAACGGAACACTGGCAGCTATTCAAAGCAGCCCTATGCACCATCCACTGCGACCAGGTACACAGAAACCCCCTTCACCCTGAATGGTGGCATGGAGCGGCACCAATAGTCTGAAGAAGAGAAACAAAGGCGCATGCTGGTACCACTAACTGCAGTAATCGTTGCGTACGTGCTCGTTACGACATCTGGGAGCTGCATCCGTACAAAACGAAACGACGATATCCGCGCTTGCCCTCCTTTACACTGTTCAGGACCACTGGCAGCCCTATCCACCACTGCTGTAACATGCACGTAGCAACCCCGAATAGCATCCATCTCTTGGCTCCTGAGAGTAGCATTGGGCGACTTGCTATGGCTGGGGGTAGCGCGCGAGGGTGTCGGGGAGAGTAGCGAGTATCGCGGTGCATCGCAATGGATAAAAGGAATAAATGGACCTGGTGAAAAAAGGACCGCAGATCTGATGCTGGCCGAGGTTTGAATAAAAAACCCAAACGGTAAACCACCCCACAAACTATTATTGAACTTGTTGCCGAAAAGGTAGGGAAAAGGAGAAGGGAGTGTGTACAGACAAGAGGAGGAATCAACCCCCAATGGCCTCCGGGATGTATACTCCAGGGAGACAAAACGTGTATTTACACACACGTGGTACGCTGACCACAAACAGCTCGAAGTTCAAAATCTCTCAGTTTAGGGGAGCCCCGTCAGCCAGCAGACACATGTTCCCCTAAAAGTCCTACTCATATCCCTGTCGTAGCACGCGCCGTGGCGTTCACTCCTGCAGCTGCAGTGCGAGCTCCGGTCAACCACGCGCCCACGAGGATGCGCCCACAACTACCTGCGGATTTTCGCAGGAAGAGTTTTTGTAAGAAGACGACATCCCACAGCGACAAGATACTTCGCTCATCCGTGAGATCGAGGATATTGTCGAGCCTATCGTAATAGAGTTTGTGCTGCAGCCCGCGCTACCTCCGCGAGGGGGCGTGGTTAGGGTCGTTCTTCACGAGACACACAACATTTCAGTTTTGATGAAATTTCGGTATGTATTTTACCGAAATCATTGAGGGTTGAATCTTAACGAGTATGGACCTCAGGTTTCTCGCAAAAAAATCGTCCGCCGGGCACAGAACCGTCACTACAGCAGCAACGCTCGCGGAAGCCACCCGAGTGGTTGTCCCACCGGAGTCAGCCTCACTCGTAGGCAGGTGTCGGTGCCTTAAGGAATGAACTCCATCACCAGTTCGTCGCGCTACAACGCTCGACGAGAGGAAAGCCTCAGCTACTGCCCGCAGCGAGCTCGTTCGGTCGGCCGCCTCGGTGAGGTCACTTTGCTAACTCGACGAAGAAAACCCAGCGAATCACTGCGCCTTCTGTGAACAGTCATGACCTGCCAATGACCTTGGGAATCACCCTGCTCAGTTTTGTGCGCTCGCGAGGGGTGGCACAGCTCGAACAGTGCGGCTGCCCGATCCTCTACACCCTTGTACCTGAATTTCAGTTTTTTTCCCTTAGAAAGGTGAAAAACCTAAAGTCGTTTTTTTTTCATGATTTAAGTTCAAGTTTTCCCAAGAAATAGTTACGGGAAAAACCGAAACTATCGGTAAAAACGAAAACAATCTCTTTCGTTAAGAACAACCCATAGTCCCCAGAACCCGCTCGTCGTCTCTGAAGAAAGACCGAACGCGCGGGGGGCGGCGGGGCCTCCGGGAGATACCACGGGAACGAACTTTGGAGGAGCCGTGGGGGGCGTTAAATAACGACGGACGGCGCTCGCGCGAGGCCTCGGCGTCCGAATCTACCAAACATATATCCTCAATCTACGCTCAGGCACATACGACGGCGGCGCCGGCAGAGCGGCCGACACTCCTGGGGGTCGGAGAGCACGCCCCCGAAGAAATCACGACCACACAACGTAATATACAACATAATTCCTGTGACGAGGCATTGCGTGAAACATCTGAAAGGGCACGAAAGGTCAGGGGAGCAGTTAAGTTGTGGGGGGCCGTTATGTATTAATTGGATACTGTCGGTGTGTCCGAGTGGTTAAGGAGATGGACTTGAAACCCATTGTGATCTCACGCGCGGGTTCAAATCCCGTCGCCGACGTCGCTTTTTTTTTCCCGAGAATCAACAACACCCAAACGGGTAATATGCATGTATGTATCATAGGGTGGGCCGTAACAGGACCAAGGTCGGATGGGCGGCGGCGTAGCCTGGGTTAGCTATTAATAGTGGATGAGTTCCCGCTAGTCTCACGTTACCCGGAGGGAGGACTCCTCGAGTGCCCACTGCACCCGCGGCTCATCGGAGGATCATGACGGGTCGAAATACGCATGCGTCCGCAAATCACGACAGCGTTGATTTTGTGTCAGCGGTAGACCGCTATCATACCTACCTGTCGGTTCCGCTTGACTTCGAGTCCAGCGTGGTACACACTGTATTTCCACGTTTTTTTTTTTGAGTCTTCTTCCGGCGCCGAAAGAGTAAGTTAGCAAAAATCAATGACAGTCGACGAGCAGCGGGAGTGCTGAACCCTCTGCGCAATATAAATGAATCTGCGCGATATCAATGAAGGCACATACCGGGGGAGGTGACCTCGGCGTGTACACTGTCACTGTCCAGGGGCTGGGGAATAACAAGGGGGACAGAACATGACATCAAACTACGGCAGCAGCGTCGTTTTCGCAACCGAGGAAAACTTTCACGACACCTACTTGGTACGAGAATATTTAGTAGAGCTGCGAGTCGTCACGATTTGAGATACCAACTAGTTATTTGTCGGACCATAAATTAGTCGTTTTTCTGAAGGCGCTGACTACCCGACTTATTATTGGTTTCGATTAATGTAGTTGGGAGGGATCCTTACAAATGTTATGGGACGCATTTTGTCTTTTTTGAACGCCCACCCCCCTCGGCAGGGGGAAGCTAATTGGCTCTCTTTATTCGCCTGACTTAAGTTGGCAAGTCGGCTGGGCGAAGCCAGCCGACTACAGCCAGTTACAATAGTCGGCTAACGGCACCTACCGGTTAGCTACTCATCGTGAAATCCTGCCGACGCACAGATCTAGTTATAACGAGCCTCAGCTTCATTTTTACTCGAAACCGTCGGAGGATAACACCATAATAAAAACACGTAGAGTTTGGGGAGGGGTGTAGTAAGGAGATGATTGACGAACGGAGGCCGAGCCACGGCAGGTACGACCGAACACGCGTACTGTTGGCTGGCCCGCGCCAAGTATTTTTCTTCTCGTTTACACACATCTACTTTCCAGCTTCTGGACAAGCCGTGGTCACAGGTGTCGTCCCTCCTCCCCCCTGGTTCTTGCCTAAAATTTTTATCGCGAATGGGGTTCAGCAATCCCACTGTTCGTCGATTTTTCCTCGAGTGTTGTTATCTCACGCTCTCGCGCTTTCCGCAAGTCAATTCGTGCACAAGACAAGGGTATTACCATACCCGGGGGGGGAATGTTCAACAGCGTTGTTCACTACTGCATCTGTTTCCGGGGTATATTTTCTTGACTGCTATTTTTTGCCGCCCAGGTCAGCGCCTGTAATTGCCCCTGGGCGATAGGGTCCTGCTCTCTGGACGGAAGGACAACTCTTTCGTATGCACGACCGCAAGATAAAGCCTCGATTTCATTAAAAGCGTCGATCTCGACAGTTCAGCGTTGCCCCGAGTAACTATTTCTCATGATTTTTTTACGCAGAAACGCGTTTTTTTTTTTTTCGCACACTTGTATTTTCCAGCTTCTGGACAAGTTGTGGTTGCAGGTGTCGTCCCTTCTCCCCCCCGGTTCTTGCTTATCCTTCGGCGGATGGGGAAAAATAAAGCTTTAGCTCACCACACTTCTTGCCTTCAATAATGTATATACCCGGTTCTACGCGAGCAAAACAAGAATAAACAAAATGTTGGAACCCATCTCGCGAAATGTACTCAGTTCGCAGAGTCCGCGCTGTTTCTTCACCCGGACGACATTCCAGCTCAGTGCTCCTGACCTAAGACATGACCATATAATAGCTGGCACGCCAAATGTACTAGACCCGACAAAACAGGAGATAATATGTACCATACAAAGCAGATTGTTTGCAGACAGCTGGGTTTACGAGGTATCTGGTACCAGGAAAATCACGAGAATAAAAGTACACTCCAGAAACTAATCTTTGTAATCCTGGGTGGCTATCTCACCTTCTAGGTTGAACCGTATAGGGATCAGCCAAAGAAGGCCGGCAAGTTCATAGTGTTGACTAAACCGGAGGGGGGAGGTTGACACAAAGTCTGCGTTCTGCAGATGGACGAAAACTGGTACACAAACGAAAGTGTATGGAGCTTAAGCTTTTTTTACCCGGATCCCCAGGAGGATCACAAAAAAAAAAAAAAAAAATGCAAGCTGTGTGCTACTCCGATCGCGCGTATTACTGGGTGTGTCCTCCATGACATCGTCCAAAAGATGCCTATTTTCACCATCAGACTGATACATATTAAGGAATCATGTTAAAGAGTTGATCCTCTGGCACAAACAAGTCGTTTAAGGTCCCTTATTAGTGCCCTCGCATCTTCAAGCCATCTCAATCCGAGACCACTACGAGTACGTGATCTGGATCCCCCCGTCACCAACAAATAGCAACTTCTTTGTCGGAGCGGCAAAGCACAAGACGGATCGCAGCTTTGAAATATTGCTTTCATCACGCATCATACACGTGGTAACGAGAGCGATTTTCAATGATTCCACTTCACGCTTCCTTCGACCCCCGCAACGCATACACGGCCCCGGTTTCCGCAGACATTCCAACGCTTCACGATTGCCGTCGTTGTACCTTATAGCCGCCGCAAAACCCAGGTCAACAGTGTCCTTGTACCCTCCTACTCCTGCCATAACTACGTCAACCGCAAAATCCCGCATAGGCAATCCACCAAAACATGTTTACAGACAGAAAAAATACACACCCTTTTCTATATCGTCCTTTGCCCGTCACGGATTCCCACCCCTGTCCACCACTGCAAACTCATATCTTCTCAACTACAACAAAACATAACTGCTCATGCAGCAAGGTGACAGCCGTGGCACAGCCACGCTCTTTTCAGTGACGAGTTCGAGGGAGCTTGGCCTTGACAGCATTCCACCAAGATTGGCCCTCAGAAGAGTCCACCGCGAGACCTGCACCGAAAGAACCGCGAGAGGAAAAAAGATCCGGAGGTTAACTTAGCTGGCATTTTTTCAATACAGCAATCGCATTGCCATATGATACCATCATAGTTTAAACAAGTCCGACTTCCAAAACGTGGGAGGTTATAACCCTTTCGCGACTTGATTCTGGTGTGACCAAAAACACCATGGCGATATATATCCAAGCGTCTTCGAGTAACATGAGGGCGTACGTAGCAGTACGAGTAAGATCATGCTGCCTGCACCCAAGTAGAGTCTTTGCATTTGGTGTAGGTCGGGCCCCAGCTCTATCATCGCCAACCAACGGTGCCCCATGCCGTAATCGTCCAACGCTACGAGCGAAGTCATTCACTCGCCAGAGCAGATAGACCATGGGTGGAAGCTAAACAAAAATAGCCGAGAAAAACCACTTGGCGATGTCGGATTTAATGTACCCAACGACAAGCGCACACAGGCAATAACGAAGGACCCGCACATCGCAGCTCATTTATCTGTTCGGTCCACAGTTGGTTCCACGCAGGGAGACAGCTGCGCGTGAGTGGGAACGAGTGCCCAAAAAAACGCCCCAAAAGCGGAAAGGAGCCCGTCATATGTACGCGTGACACCCTAACCGAGAAATCACGCAACAAGTTTCGGGGAAAACCCTCACACCTTCGCGGGCCTCGTCCGCGGCACTGCTCGCCACCCGGTTGACTAACGCGCGCGTCTTCCATCGGGATTTTTCGTTGTTTCGGAAATATTTTGGGAATAAATTTAATCATCGCTGCGCGCGCAACAAGGTCCGCGAATTACCTCTGTATGAACGAATTATCCCTTTGTGAAACTGCACCCACGCTCCTGGGGATAGCGAACTTGAAAATATGATACCAGTAAGTTTTCACGTAGTGGCAAGTTGTTTGTAACAATCGGGACGTTGCTCAATCACACCCCCTAGAGTATACCACCCGGGTGATAACATTCTTCAAGTTCCACAACCACCGGATCATAAAACCCGGGGTGCGTCGAATACCACACTCCCTGAGGTGTCATGCCCTGATATACCCAAAATATCACCCCAGGTGACAGACCATCGGTAATCCAACAAAAAACAGCCGTACGTTACGTTATGCCTCTCGGGATAACACCCCTGAATAGTGAATAGTCAGACACACCGTAGAAAACACCGTTGACGCACCAACCATAAGGCACACACCCGTTGCTGAGGCATGCATTTTATATACCAATATATACATTCAACAGGGCAAGGGTAGGAGGGTCACGTTTGGGAGGGTTGGGATTGCCTTCCCGGCATGATACAAAACTCACGAGCTTAGCGGGTGCGCTTTGTGGTTGTACACATGTTGAGTTGAGGTCCACTTTTAGCCCGAGCTGTTAGTATATTTAGGCAGGTCAAGATTTAACACAAAGAGTAGGCCCTGAAGTTACCTTTCACAAGGCACACACCCTTTGCTAAGACACGGAATTTTATTATTGTATTTCCTTCTCCGCATGAATCAAAACTCGCGTAACTACAAGAAAAAAAAATCAAGTCCTCTAGCAACTCGGAAATTATATGTAGACCTCTTACAATCACGGAAGCACACACCTCCAATTTGTCCAACTTAAAATAGCCACTGAAAATAACCCTATCGTCATGATACAACCCCCCCAACCGTGTGCCGATTTGAGGTTTTGTGTCACACCAAGGCCTAGACAAAAAAAAAATGGTACTACGGCGACCCACTGTTGGCAGGATGGCTTATGAAACAAACGAAAGGAGGCAAAAAGGCACCCGCCTTTGTTCATTTGTATCAAGACATGAGCTAAATTCGTTGGCTGGTCTTAAGAGGTTTACAGAGCCTCAATCGAACACGGTAGCAGCTTAGGGGAGCTCGCCCGAAAGGTGGCGATGCTTTCGTTTTTTCGTGTGTGATTTCATCCTAAACAAGGCATCTCAGTATTAGTCCCAGAGACGGAGGTGTGCCTCAGGAACAAAAAAAAAAAAAAAAAATTTACGTCTCTATTTTTGTGCAATTCACGCGAGAAAAAAATACCACAGAAGAGCAAAAATCTTAACCACAGGTCGTCGCAACCCACTACACAAAATTCCTTCACATACTCTCAGCTGTGAGTTTAATTGGTTGAGTTGTCGGCATCCAGCTTCGTAAGCTTCGTCACACGTCGGCCGCACGTGTTCTATAGTTCACGTAACGCCCGAAAATATTTTCGCCAATATATGGTACCAGTGTGTTGTCCACATGAAACCGTCATTTTTACCCCACATCAGAACACCCAGTGTCCGTGCTGATTCTTCATCCGGGAGAAAAAAAAATTCTGAGGTCACACACTGCTGTGAAACAGATAACCAAACAGTCGCAATTCATCTCACCAGTACCATGTACAAAAAATAATATAATAGTACTGAATATGTCAGCAATCGAAATGTGCGCCCCGACGATACAGAAATTGAAAGCGAAAGCAACGAAACAGACAAAAAAACTTGCGCTTCCGACACTGCGCCACCCTCTGCAACTTTCCGCTCGTACGCCGGGGCCGCAAGAGGAGCAACAAAAGCAACAGGTCTCGAACTCAATGTAGCACCACCTTCTTCTGCCCGGCTATCTCATCGGCGCGCATAACGTGCCCGACGAGCCAAGGAGCTTGATAGAAGCGTTCAATCCGATTCCGATGCCCCCCCTGCCCCCCCAATAGTTTACACCACCAAGACAAAATTCTTTCGCACGTAAAACCAAAACAAAACGGCCTCATTTCAATAATTGCACACGTCGGATAGACGATCATTTTTACTGTCGACCATCTACTGTTAATACTACGAGGAACAACGTTCCCCCTCGGGGAGGAACCGATTTTGTTATCACGGGGGCGTCGCAGGTCAAAAAGGGGGAATACAGGAGTTCCAATGATATGTATGGGCTACTGCTGTTTAGCTGCGCTGGATGCTTCGTATACCTGGTATGAGGTCCGACGGTGCGTGTTTCAATGTTGCAGTAGTGGACGTGAAAAGGTTATGGTTCGATCTCCTACAGCCCTGGACTAGCCACGCGTACACCCAACATGACTGGCGAAAAGGCCAGGGCTTGGAGCATGGTTGCCCGTACGCTGCCGCTTTACTGCCGTACACAGATACGGTTGCACCGTGGTTGTGGTTGCAAGGCTCAGCGGCTGCTGTACAAAATTGACAAAAATAAAGATGAAACGCTCCTCTCGATCGATACAAAGAGGGATTTTTCTGTACAACAACGAAGTAGGGTCGACTGCCCTCAAAAGGCAGAGCATTCATTAACAACGAACTCATCTGTCCCTTGCGTGAGCAACGGTGCTCAACATTTACCGCAAACAGGGAATAAACTAGGCTAGAGGCGTGTTGTGCACCTCGCATCCCGCAGTGTCTTCATCTTGTGTATCCTTGGGATATGCACAGCTCTTGTTTGATGTAGCCACAGCGGCAGTTGTGGTGAGGGACCATCCATCACGCCAGTGCCCCATTCATGCCTGCCCACCAACGGAAGAAGCAAGTGTTAATGAGACAATAGCACGCGTGCCGATCTAACGTGTACCAGGTAAAGCAACACTTCCACTACGGCAAAAAAGTATCGCCGGAATTCCAAAAGTGCACCCCAAAAACGTAGTTGCATACCTCAAAAAGGTTGAGAAGAAAAGCGACCAACAACAAGTAGCAATTGGAACGAACACACATAGACCGCCAAGACACAAAAACAGAAGTACTAAAAATACCGATGGGTATGGTTGAACAATGTAGTCATAAAATGCGAATCCGAGACTAAAAATATCCGATGCACAGTGTTATAACAGGTAATGAGGCAAAAAATGCCGACCATCCTTTCGAAATGGCCGAAATGCTGCCTTTTCGTTCGAATCGCCTAGGTGCATTCGATTGCCAAAATGCCCAGTAAAATCCCCAAGAAGCAAGTTACCCCGCCTTCACAAACCACCAGCACCAGCAGAGGGCAACTTCCTTCTTGGGAATTTCGATGGGCACTTTGGCAATCGAATGCGCCCTTGCAAAAGGCAGCATTTCGGCCATTTCAAAATGATGGTCGGCATCTTTTGCCTCATTTCCTTCTTTACTACTGACTGTGCATCGGATATTCTAGCTCAATCCAGTCTTGGATTCGCATTTTATGACTGCATTGTTCAACCATAGCCATCGATCTAAAAGCCCCAAAGATTTTACAACAAAACTCCAACCAACGTATCGTACTGTAAAAAGCGGAAATGTGTGCTCCGACGATACATAAACCAGAAGCGAGAGCAACACACAAACGAAAGCTTGCGCTTCTGCTGCTGCGCCGCCCCCTTTAAGTTCCTGCTCGTACGCCGGGGTCGCAAGACGAGCAACATTTGCCACAGGTCTCAACTCAATATAGCACCACCTTCTGCCCGGCTATCTCATAGGCGCATATATGCGCGTGAAGAGCCAGGGAGCTTGATAAAAGCGTGCAATCCTGATCCAAATTTATACCAGGTACATAATAACATTTGTCATTTCTTTTTTGTCAACTTGAAATACTTGCTTGCGTTTGCAGCATTCTTGGCAAAACGTGCAATCTTTCACTATATACAAAACACGCACGAAAAACCTCGTACGAATCCCAAACGTTCCGCGTATTTTTTGTCACCTCCACGATGTTCCAGTGATTGCGAGAGGGGCGGTGGTCCAAGACGATCTCCCAAATAGGGCCATGGTACCTCATTTACGCCCGCCTGCCCGTCAGCGAAACGAAAAACAGAGGCAGCAGGCAAAACAGGACATTTGCTATTATATATGCGCGAATTTCTGATCCAAACAAAGCGCGGGGTAGAAACATCGACACGAAAACAAAATACATGAATTCCAACGCCAACAAAGCCGAACGCAAACTACAAATACAATTGATGCGCTACCAATTTAGCACTTGGTCATGCATGAAAGGTTTTCTAATACAATGCCATCAAACATTGGGTTTTGACTCATGAAAATGACTGAAAACGTACGACCGATGTACTACGCAGCTTGTAAAGATGAGTATCGACCCTAAATACCCTGTATTCACAGCTGACGTTAGAATATTTGCATAAAAGTACGAGACTGTAGTGTTGTTACAAAAACACCGATGTATGCCCCGACTGTACAGAAACCAGAAGCGAGAGCAGCAAACAAACAAAGCTTGCGCTTCCGCCGATAAGTTGCCCTCTCTAAAGTCCTGCTTGTAAGCCGGGGCCGCAAGACAAGCAACAATGTAGCAGGTCTCGACTCCATGTAGCACCACCTTCTGCCCGACTATCTCATCGGCGCATAAATGCGCCTGAACAGCCAGGGAGCTTGACAAAAGCGTGCAATCCTAATCCAACTTCACATCCAAACCTCTAACACGTTAGCATACCAGTACCGAAAAAAATGAGCTTGGAACAGCCTGGGGTTTTCAGAAGAGTGTGCTTTTTTAACCCCCTTTCGCATCCTCGACATTTGGGTATAGTTTTGTATAGATGTACGTACGGCAACAAGGCAGAAAACAAAATCACGAACACGATACCAAATACACACGCACGCCCACACACTTGCGTCATGAACAAGTACGGCATCAATCAAGCGCAACAAAAAACACGGAAGGGTTACCGAACATGCCCGCACGCCTACTTGGCACGGCACAACACATGAAAAACATCAAGCAGAGGTCACTCAAATGCGCGTGTATTTTTGCGCGTGGTTTTCAGAACCGGAGTTCACGAAACTACAATGAGACTACCAGTTCGATCAGAATCAACCGGACACCCTCTGGCTTGGCGGGGCCGGCTCTTTCGAGTAGCACCACGGTCGGTCTTTAAGGGGAAAGAAGACTTTTCATCACCTCGAACTGTACCCACACATATTCTTGAATGACAAACCAAACCTAGACACGCCGCTAATTTTACACCCTGATACAAACGCCGACCTATTCATCAAACCCGACCACCCTGGGACTCCAACTACAGCAACGCAATTCATGACGAAACTACAATGTAGGAGCACAAGTTCGATCAGAATCAACCGGACACCCTCTGGCTTGGCGGGGCCGGCTCTTTCGAGTAGCACCACGGTCGGTCTTTAAGGGGAAAGAAGACTTTTCATCACCTCGAACTGTGCCCACACAAAATCATGTAGACAAACCAAACCCAGACGCGCCCATAATTCAACACCCTGATACAAACGCTATAACCGTTTTAACAAACCTGACCACCCTGGGACTCCACACAAAGCCAAAACACGTCGAAAACAAGTTACGCACCGTCCACTACAGAGATGGTTCCCTCGACGCGTCATGGACAAAACAGCTCCATCTTCATGCAGATAAAATAAAGTACCAGCAACACTGGACGCGACGACGGTGGTACAGGGTCGCACCGACAAGATATTTTCCCGCGGGAAAACTATAACTCTGCGGGCGAAGAAGAGGAGAGCGGCAACGGGTGGGAGGGAAGATCAGGTTGAGCTTTTTCGCGCACAAACGTCTCGTAAACTCAAGGCAAACTAAAATAGGCAAAGGTAGCGTATGTTACACACGGTTCGATCATCGTCTTTCGCCAAAAGCACGGGGGGCTGTGCAGGGTGCGATGATATGATACGCCACGACTATCTTTTTTCAAGTGAAATTCAACAAATCGTAACCTCGAAGGAAAAACATCGGCGAGAGATCTAACGCTAGCCTATATTTTCCAAGTTTAACGGAACAAATCGTATACTCGAAGGCAGCACATGAGATCTAAAGCAAGCCCATTATTTTCAAGTATAATATCCCAACAAATCGTACACTCGAAGGCAAACTATAGGCGAGAGAAGAAAAAAACTACGCCTCATTCATCTTAGCTTTTGGGAAGAAGCAAAGGGGCTATATATAGCACGTCTATAATACTAGTCCACATTGTTAAGTACCAGGTATCAGATACGTAGCCCGATACTAGAGTGCAGGAATTGAAGGAACTCAGAGTAAGGATGACATTTTGTTCGCGACGCTCATCACCGCAGCCCGTCCCCGTTCTTCGCGAACGGTATCGAGTGGACCTGACCGCTCGAGTCGTTGATCGCAATCTTCATCGCCCCTCGCTTCAAACCGCCCACTCTCATCGTGAATGGTCGACTCAGGCCGTTAATCGTTCAATCTGATCGTAATCCGCTCACAGCTTACGCGTATCGTCTAACGAAATTTACTACGATGGCAATCTTAATCGCCCATCTCTTCAGACCGTCCAGCATCAAAGTAGATAGTCAACTCTGGTCTGTTATCATTCCGTCGTCAAAGGATAGGCTCTAAAATCCCGGCAAACCGAGAGAAAACAAAACAAAACAAAACATGATAAACATGAAAAGCAAATATAAAACAAAAAGTAACGCTATTATTCCTGTTACCTTCTCGACCTCCGAAAACCAGTCATCAACAAGTCAAATTACACGTTCTTCCCGCCACAACCGCGGCACATTGCTGAAAGAGTTAATGGCATGCTTCATAAGGGGAGCTCAGAATCTTGGTTTACAGACCTGTTCGGTAGGTCCTCTCGTCATCTGTCAGCCAACTACGGCGTTCTAAGAGAGATTCCCATTTCGTGACTCATCAACGCACCCCGACGAGGAAAAAAAAACGCCTCCTCGTATGATACGCCGCATTCGAAATCAATATTTGCTCTCAACTGTTGCGCTGCGCTTTAGTCAGTACAGCGGTGCTTTGTCGGAACACACCTTCCCCACATTGTTTAAAATTTGAATACCAGGCATATCCAATACAGTCGTGGTCGCAAAATTAATGTTTTTTACCCTGACAACTTCCACAGGAGTCATATATATATACATCTCCAAAGCATAATGCATCTGTAAAAACGAGCGGCCGGTGTATCACGCAGCTTGCAAAGATGAGTATCGACCCTATATTAATCTAATACACAGTTGGTGTGTTTGGAATACCTCAACAAAAAAATAGTGCGGTGCCTCGCCAGTTGACAAAAAACACACCAAAGTGGGACCCCAAGCCTTGCATCATAGGACGGCAAACACGTGACAAGCGATTTTTACCGCACCAACATGCCCCTCCACCACTAACGCGGGACCAGGACTGTACCGTAGTACCTGGTATATCGTGGCAATTCCCGGCATTTGCCATGAGTGCCAAACCAACCTATTCGTACTAGCCTTGAACACAAAGAAACACAACCAAAAACGACGCGAGGAAACGGTGCAACGCGGGGGAACCTCGGACGTTTCATGTCGGTTCCGGATGATAGATTTTCCTCAGGTGACTGCTCATAAGTCGAGGGGGCCTCTTTCATATCCATTGGTCCGTTTTCACGCCCTAGCGATGCCCATCAAAAAATCAAACCAGACCATCTTACAGCAGCGTTGGAGTAGTCTGAATCACCCATTGCGAAATAAAGCCAGCGTGGCGGCTAGAAGGTACTATTGCCAAGACCTCGGACAATTCATGTTGATTCCGGATGATAGCCTTTCCTCACGTGATTGCTCATCAGTAGAGGGAGCTTGTTTGTCTTCACAGGTCAATAACAACAAACCAAGCTGCCGTTTCCAAACAACAGTTTTCAATCAACGCACGTCCATCACAATCGATAAACCACCCCATACCTATTTGACATTCGAAGACAAACAACGAGACGACATTTATTAACTACCAAGACCTCTGACATTTCATGTCTAGATCACCCGTAACAAAAAAAAACCAGCGTGGCGGCTACACAGTAC
The DNA here is from genome assembly GCA_012845835.1 of Undaria pinnatifida. NCBI lineage: Eukaryota > Phaeophyceae > Laminariales > Alariaceae > Undaria > Undaria pinnatifida. The sequence goes on along the minus strand of JABAKD010000006.1, from coordinate 6,690,325 downwards.
TATTGCCAAGACCTCGGACAGTTCATGTTGATTCCGGATGATAGCCTTTCCTCACGTGATTGCGCATCAGTAGAGGGAGCTTGTTCGTCTTCACAGGTCGATTACAACAAAGCTGCCGTTTCCAAACAACAGTTTTCAATCAACACACACGTCCATCACAATCGATAAACCACCCCATACCCAACATTCAAAGACAAACACCGAGACGACATTTATTAATTGCCGAGACCTCTGATATTTATTTCATGTTGATTCCGGATGATAGCCTTTCCTCAAATGATTGCTCATCAGTAGAGGGAGCTTGTTTGTCTTCACAGGTCATAAACAACAAACCAAGCTGCCGTGTGTACCCAATTAACGGTCTTCACCCATAAAACCCAGTGCATCGAAAAGGACTCACACATCTCTTCTAACTACTACAAACTGGGAGGATAAAAATACAACCCCCGAGACCGTGCTATTGTCAACACCTCTTGACATTTCATGTTGATCCCGGATGATAGCCTTTCCCCACTTGATTGGTTATCAGTACCGCAAAGGAAGGGAGCTTACTCGTCTTCACAGGTCACGTACAATCATCACACACGCTCGGTTCACTACTACGCTATCAACTCTTTTGACCCCTGCAAACACGATTTTCGATACCAACATCAAGCAATTGTGGGTGCAGCTCTAACAGGGCTAACCCCGTGACACCTATGTTAGTGTTGAGTGTTCGTTTACCCCGAGTGTACCGAAAGCAGCTTCGAAAAATCGACCCTCGAGATATTTTTCAACCCTCACCGGAAGCGTACAACAGGGAGACTTTCGCCGTTGGGAGAAAGCACCATCTTCACTTCATCGTTAAATTAGCAGACGAAGAATCGAAAGGTACTGCCTGACGCGGCCACCGGTTCGAAGATGCCTGATCGGCATGAAGAATGCCTTGATGCGATAATATCGTGGGGTTCAACAATGCAAACAAAAACGCAACGGGAGGGGATAAGAGGAAGGGAGGATGGATAAGAGTTGTGAGCGTTGCCTTTGTGAACGTAGACAATGGACGAGCCAGGCTGGCGTGCGGCGACCGTCTCCAACGGTAAACGCAACATGTAACACAGTTACAAGAGAAGGCGTTACAAAAACAATACCATGTCCTCAGGGCTCGACGTACACAAATCGGGATCAGGCCTATTCGGAGGGTTGGGGTCGCTACAGACTGCTGTTTGCTACCTGCTTGCTGCAACCACGGCAGCATCTGCTGCCCCCTGCACATCCGCGTAAACAATGTGTGCCTGGCTAAACACAATCGATACAGTAGCAGAAACGCTTGTAAATGTGATACACGGTAGAACGTTGTAAAATCGTAGAACTCAGATTACGCGTGTACACGGATGGATACCTCCAACGTCAGGCCTAGAAGAGTCTGCCTGTTCCCGATATAATTTTTGCAGCTCCATTTCTGAGACCCCTCTGTTTTCACAGAGGGTCGGGCCTGATAGCCTACACGACCCCCCTTGGTTGAACTGAGCTCTAGCACCTCTCCTAGTTAAACGGACTAGATAAAACGATTGGATACACCGGCCGTAACGGTGGCGACAAGGGATCAAATCAAGGCTTAAGGGATCTTCCGCCTCGACATCTTCGCGACATCGGCCGTTCCGGGATAGAGGACCTTTTCACATAAAGACGACTTACAAATGCGACACAGGTTTGTTGAAGTTGACGCACTATAAAAACTCTACATGTTGTACGCACCATATACGTTACTGATGCGCGTGTAAGTAAAACGTGTTCAAGTGGAGATTTCCCCCTGAAGGAAGAGCTGCTGCTCCTGCTGCTGCCACAAGCGCTGTAACGACAATGGAGACACACGGCGGTGGGTTCCAACCAACCACCTCGCACAAGGCGCCCGAAAGCGCCAGCGCAAAGCAGCAATCTAGGCAGACGCCGCGGGTACTATGATGTCGTCTAATTTTATTTTTGGGAGGAATGGACGCGAACGCTAGCAGGGCGGCCCGTAGGGCAAAAACTGCCCGGGCATCCCCGCGGCCCGCGCGGGATTGATCGACTGCTTTCGCATTCGAGGTCGACGCGAACATGGGCCCCATCGATCCGTGACGACAGTGACGTCGTCGGCGGAGGAGGGTGTATGTTGCTTGCACGTGCCTCGCGGGCGCGCTGCAGACAGGGCGTTGTCCTCCCTTTTTATCTTTCAAATACATACGAAAAAAACATTTTCCCTTTTGGGATTTCAGAGGGAAAAAATGACCATTAAAGCAATACCTGGTACCAGATTGTTGTTCTCACATTACCTCGCATGATCAAGTCTGTTGATACAGGACATGCTCCAGTCGCTCTGGAGCTGAGGAATACCCTACAGGGGGAAAAAAACAAAACAAACCAAAGGTGGTATACGCATAGATAACAGATGACGCTTTTCATGCCTCCGCCAGAAACATATAAAAAATGAGATCGGGAATTAGCCTACGATATGCCAGGTCCATACTGGTGCATATTTATCACTACTCGCGCCTGGAAAAACCGACTATACCGCTTGCCACCCAAAAAAGACCACCAAGTATGCGACACCAGTAAATTATCTCTTATCTCTGGGCAGGCTGTAATTCTTACGTGAGGAAGGGGGTGACCCACACTATTCTCAGTACAAAAGAGGCCGCGTTCTCCTCCTTGTTCACAACTCGAGCCTTAAATTGAACCGCCAAGTTCTAAAGTGCTGTCGCGTACTGCTGTGCAGGATCGACGGCTACACGGGGCCAAACATTTTGCGTCAGCACTGCTGTACTATTAATGCCTAGAGCAAACAAGTCGCACAGCATGATCCTACTCCTTTTGCTGCTATTACTAGGTGATCGTCTTTTCGGTTATTGCTTTCGCGTTGGACACGACACGCGCGGGAATACCAATTTTAAAAGTAGGGGGCACAGCATGAACGTTTTCCGGTCGAATCATTGTTACATGAAGAGACACGACTGGTTCCGCCATGTCGACAGCGAAGCTCAGTGCCCGCCCTGCTCCGCGCCGTCCATGTCGTGCAAGAACTCCAACAGCAGATGCTGGTTGCTGTTGTTTTTGAGATTTTGCACTTGGCGGGCACGGAACAGGTATGGAGTATGGAGCATGTCCCTGTCGACATGGCGGAGCCAGCTGCAGCTTTAGATATACTTATTCGGGCGTTTACAGGCCTGACAGTTAGTGTCCTGCTCACAACCTCGATATTATTGTTCGACACGAAGGTCCCTACCCTTTCCCCTTTCCGGCCCTTTGCCTCCTGTGCCGCCGGCTCAGTGTCAAGAAGATGGCAGAATTGATCACTTTTTCACCCATTCACAAGACAGCATCTTTGTTTGTATTCGCGTTGACTTGACACCAAACTTCTACCAGGTAGGTTCTAGTGTGGATCACTCGGCCCTATCTACATCCTGAACAGGACAGCGCGCACGTTTTCCCTTGCTTGCCACGTCTCCTGAGACCTTTCCTGCCGTCTGAGATGAACATCATCATCACTCTCGCCCATGCTCGCTAGAGTTGGTGTTACTCCTACCAAGTACAGTCGTACTGCATTTTGGGTTGCAGGTACACTGGAATCAAATGTAAACCCTACGCAAAGCTCCGAAGAAATTGGTGGTTCAGACAACGCCCAGAAAGGCATGCAGAGCAGGGAGCCAGGGAGCCAGCAAAGCTACCTTCCTGCCAGTCAAAGAGCAACATCGTCTGCCACTGCGTGACCTTTGATCCTGCAATATCCTACACACCACAGCACTAGCAGCGGCAGTGTTGCTTGCCTCCCTCTGTTACCCCTGCTGAGCTGCTACTTTGTGAAGAACAAAGATCGTTGTTTGGTTGTCACCATGGGGTGTGGGGCATGTTGGTGGTGGATCATGGCGCGAGGGGATCAGATTGCATCAAATCTCTCACCTTTCGGAAGTAGCTAGATGATGCATGCTGCCAGCTAGAGCAACATTGCAAGGCTGTGGAGGATGTGGCAGCAATGAGACGGCACAATCATCACTGCTGTTGATGAGAAGGTCTGGCAGCTTGGAGGGTAAGTTGTGGGCGACATGGGGTAGGGCGTTGGGCAACTATGGGGCACCACACCATAGAAGGCGTGTGTAATACGGGGAACGGGCATCAAGTTGTTACATCGTGAAACAAGTTTGGACGGAAATGTAATGACTGTTAAAGATTAACACTTCAGATAAAATCTTTTATTTTGACAGGCCGGGTCGACATACACACGCACCCGTATACAACGGCAGCTTGCGCTGCCGGGGTTGTAACGAACACCACTGATAGGGACAGCTTACGCTATACCTACAATGGGACCCGAAGGGTGCGCCAGCTAGCGTTGGGCTGCGAAAGCAATTGAGTTAAATCGACACACGACGCGTATGAAAATACGTGGAAGTGTGGTGAGCTTGAAGCTTTATTTTTCCCCATCCGCCGGAGGATAAAAAAAAAAAAAAAAATTAACAAATAAGTACCTGGTATGTTTTTAATATCATAGCGCGGTAAGTACCAGCTGACAAGTACTGGTGACCTCTGGGCATATTTTTTTTATGGGCAGACAACAGAAAGCGGTATACCGCCACCATTCCGCGCCTCCGTGCGGTACAGCAGAGTACACCTAGGTTTTTGACCCCGATCTGTGACGTTGATTAGTCAACTCGGCCTCGTACCGGTTTTTGACACCAACTCCTTGCGGGAAAACAAAAAACGTAGCTGGACAGATTCTACCTTGCATTGGCCGATCAAAACATCCTTATCTACCTTGCATCCTGTGACAGCCAATCGAAACATCCTATTTCTACCTTGCACTGGCGAATAAGATACGCAGCGTACCATGCACGACCAATCGCATCTCTTTATCCACCACGAAGTCTCCATTGCGCCGCATGTTGGTGGACAAGAAGAGAACAATAGCAGTGCAGAGAGAGAGCAGAGAGCAAAGAGCAGAGAGCAGAGAGCAGATAAGCAGAGAGCAGAAAGCAGAGAGCAGAGAAGAGGGAGCAAAGAGAGGGCCGCTTCAAATCACATGGTACAGGATAGCAGGCGACTTGCAGGTCGGCAGCGGGAACTGGACCGACTGCAACAACACGATAGAGCGGCCTCACGCAAGCACGCGTGCTACCACGGCTGGCTGCTGTGAACGCCTCGTGTGCGCTCCATGACTGGAGGGCAAGCGCACGCCATGTCTACAGTCAACTGTTGTTATTATCGTCATGGTCGGCATGTGTCGGCTTGTGGTTTGCGGGTTCTACTACGATGATCCCTTGCAATCAAAACATTGAAGGAGACACCGGACCGCAAAGCTCACTGATGGCGGACACGAGGACATGTCTTCGTTCGTATGCGTGCAGCTGGGAGTTCCTCGACAGCTGCCTCAAAGCGTCCCCGCGTCTACCCGAGGTCTACCCTCAATTTTTTCCTCCTGGACCCACAATTCCCCCCCCCCCCCCCCGCCCCGGGGTCCGACACCGATTTTTTTTTTTGCTTAAAGTTTATCGTTGATTTACACACTTTTGGGGCGGTTGAACGTTCTGTTGTCGCTTGTTGGTCAGCAAGGAAGCACCGTGGAGCAAGATCGCCGGAGTTCTTTGTTGCCGTGTACAACCGTGTACTCAAGTGTACTGTGTCAAGTCGTGTCAAGTGCTGTTCATGTCTTTGCGTTTGTCCAACTTGGTTTTTCGAAAAGGCATCGGGTATGTTGTTTCAACCTGGATTAAATGGACGCCATAGACAGACGGTAGTTCAAGCAGATGATCTTGCTGCTAATTGTCGTTGCTCCCCCGCCTCCCGTACAAGCTTGCCCCCCCTCCCCCTTTTTGCCCGATCGGCCAAGATCGGGCTTTGTTGAGAAAATTGCCACCAATTTCGGCCGTGGCAACAATAATAGTCGCTGCGTTCATGCGCGGACACATTCAGGCGTTTCGCAGAAACTATCCTCCGCTCTCCCGCCCCCAGCAGGGCTCTCCTTCCTCCTCGTCTCATTCTACTTGCTCCCACCTTCTATTCTTAAACCTAACCCGACCATGACTGCTTACGCCTAAAATTACATTAGAGGCCCCGCCAGCCGCCCCCCCGGCTGCCCCCGCCCCCTCCTCGCAAGCTTTTTGTTCTTAATTTTCCTCTTCCTCTTCCTCCTCCTGCTCCTTCTCCTCCTCTTCCTTCTCTTCCTCCTCCGACTATTCTTGTCCCCACATCATTCTCTTCCGCCTGACCCGACCTGTCCTACGTTGGCCCGGGACTACGCTAGAGGCACGCCCCACGGCTACCCCCGCCCCCTCTTCCTCCTCCTCCTCCACCACCTTTTCGTGTTCTTCTCCCCCCTCCTCCCCGTCTACATCCTCGTCATCGCTGTCACCGTCGATGCATTCGCTCGAAGCGCCGGAGTTATCTACGGGACCTTTCGTACCCCCCCCTTTGGCTCCTCCTTTGCGTTTCCCACGAACTACCACCGTGGTTGTTTGAGTACCACGCGCTCCATCCCTTCGCTTTAGATCCTTTTGTAGGCTTGCTTTCACAGCGGTCTTCTCATCTTCGCTGACGACGATGCGCTTGAGGAACTTTTGGCCGACCCGATCTCCCTTCCTCATCCTCACGGCTCCGGTGTGCAGTGTGTCCACGTGGCTCTTCATGGAGTATTTCCACTCCCAGTGGTTATCGCAGAATATTGCACTCCAGCGGCTCATTGATGCACGGCGAACTCGTCGTAGACCGAAGTGCCGATTTCAGAGCTGTTGAGGCGATTGGGCCTTGGTTCTTGGCCAGTCTCGGCGCAAGAGGGCATCTGGAATGCATCCGCGGCGCTGCTTTGCCAGTCTGTGGTGTGTGCACCCAGGACTTGCAATCCTCGTTTCGACCGCAGAATCAACATTTCGACCACATAATTCTCGCCGCGTTCCATTGTGAGCTTGTACCAAGTTGTACTGCCCTGCCGAGCTCGTGATGTTACCGTCTCGAAGAATATGTTCTCAAGCTTGTAAAGTAAAGTCACCAAGTGTCACTGGCCTCACACCTACGTTGCCGAGGTTCGTTTCTTGTTCGACTAAGCACATTCTCCGCCATAACACCCAGTCTATAATCAAGTCACTTTGTTTTATATATGAATTAGTGTTGCGTGGTTCTTCATATAGGATTTAGTGCGTACTGGGACTTCCCCCCCCCCCCTCTTCCCCCCGCCCGGCCCAAAACGAAAAAAATGGAGTGTGGGTCACGGACTTTTTTTTTTGTGCTCCCTTGGTCTACCCTTTGAGATTCCGGAGCACGTGAGTTGTTGACTAGGAGAGCTACTCGCTCTCAAGTTCCAAGTATTGAAGGCCGTTTTTGTTATGTAGGCTGGTATGTATACCAGGTACAAAACTGCAGGACATGCCGTACAAGACCCCTAAAATGAAATAGAAGACCGCCCCAGGTTGGGTTTCTTAGTTTGTGGAGGGTGCGTTCTACAACAGTCCTTTAACCTCGGTGTATCGGCTGCCGGGTTTCTTGCATTTCTGCAAATAAATGCAAACCTGCCGATTGTCGACCTGGTTACCCTGTTTCTTGTTGGTGTCCTGTTACCTGTACTGTGTACAGCAGTAGGACACCTACAATACAAGACCCCGGCCGAGAAAACGAGCTAAGAAAGCCAGGCTGATATTGGCACGTAAATAAGAACCCCGGGAGCTGATATACTGACGTTATAGTATATACTGATGTAACAGTACAGAGCTCGCCCTCCCCCAAATAAGAAATCGAGCCCGTGTCTATATTTGCGTTTTTATCACAATAATAATAGCAGGTGTCCTGTGCATTACCAGGTACGGGATATGATACCGTGGTACCTGGTAGATATTTAGAAACACGTAGGCTAGACTACATTGATAACGCTGACCCAACCTGGATTTCTTATTTGGGAAAGGGGCGGGTTCCGACCTAAAGCCGGACTGCTCTTCTGAGCTTGGAATAAGAAGAAAAAAAAAAAAATCGACTTCGTGGTTCGCTTTTAAACGGCCAAACACGACGTTTAAAAAAATGTCCCTACCTAAAAAAAAAAGTTCCCCTTCGGATATATATTTTCTTTTCTCCGCATTCATTGCCGAACTTTTTTTTTTCTCGGACTTGGCGGCAATCGCTTCCTCTTGGTTGAACTAGGGGGGGTAGAGCCACTCAGAAAGTTGTTCAGACAAAAACTCGAGCCCGGAACCGAGAATAAAAAATCCCAGGAAATTTGAAATTGCTCAACTAAGGTCAGCTTTAATTTCGGGCAGCCGTAAGTCGATTCCAAAAGCATAACTAGGACAATCCACTGATATCTTCGTGTTCCCCACCCTAAAATCACCTCAAATCGAAGTTTTACAGAGCTCTAATCAACGTGTGGATCGTTTTCCACGGGTGGGTGGGAGTTTTTCAGTCTAATCCCTAGTAAATCCCAGGTTATGCCCTCTTTTTGCACGTGTCTTTGCCAGCTGTATCAAGGTCAAATCGATCCCGATCAAAAATCTAACGACGGATTCGTGATCTACACCCCAAAATTACCATAATAACCTGAAAATTTTGTAAGATTCGGAGGCGTTTGAAATTTTCTCGGGGAGCCCGCGGATGCTATTTTACCTCAATTTTAGCCAATTATTCGCGAGTAACTTACCATCACGACGGCCAAATGAAAAGAAAAGTAAGTGGTATATTTTCGTAATAAATCCCCATAACCTAGCGGAAGTTTGTGCAGTTTTTCAGAGCTCAAATCCTCGTGGTTGCCGCGTTCTGAAAATCTCGTGAAAAATATCCGGCTTTACCTCGGAACCCGCCAAGGGTGCGTTCTGCACAATTTTTCTACACAACCCATTCCGAAGTTCCTATTTCTTGCTACTCGTTTTCTTAGTAAGAGAAGTTGTACTGTATAGACTAGTCTACACCTGCTGCCTGGAGGGATGAGAGTTATATGGGTAGTCATGGCACCTACCTGGTAGACGCGCTCGTCCTCGATTTGGGCACTTGGAACTTGTAAATACTCGTACAGCACACGCATTCGCTCCCACGGTAAGGTATTGTTCAACACCAGTACGAGGTGCGCAGCATGTGTGCGTTGGCGTTATTGACTGACGGTCGTCGTCAAGAGTGTGCTTGTTCTGCAGTATCCCTTCTTAGTGTTTCGTTGGTATATTGCTGAAGCTCGATTTTCTCCCTTTATGTACGCCAATCTTTTAGGTGGTAAGCGATGGCTGGCATCCACAGAACCCGGCAGCTCATGAAAATAACTACAAATTTGAGTACATACAAGTTCGCTGCCTGGAATCCAGCTGCACTGCGACTGCTTTCGCGGGACCTGGTGGAGCCGTTCCTAGCGGCTGTCTTAGGCCGCTATGCTGTATGTAGCTGCCGGGATTATCACCCGCATTCAACAGACTCTGGTCATCTTCGTTGATCTGGCGATACTATTAATAGCGAATGATATTCGTGAGAACCATACGAATCATCACATACATGGAGCGTCAGATAAGGTGAACACCCGTTTCGTCGACGAGCGTCGTTGAAATCAAAGGCGCTGCAGTCAATTACTAATAATGGTGACTGCTGTGGACGTGCACGTTGATCACTCTTGCACTTGAACACGTAGTCGGCATCCTCGTAGATTCGGGCTCGAACGGCTTGACAAAGTTTGGTCGTGGTGCGGGCGATGCGTTGTAAGCTTCAGATCATACAATGGGAACAAACATCGAGGCTCTCTTACGAGAAGGAGGAGAGGTGAGCGGTACTCGTATGTTCGTGCAAGATATGCATAGAGAAATACGCATGATGTGTCACAATGCCTCCTTAGGTGACTGTAATCCCAACATCACTTGGAGCCGTCGCTGGTAGTGGGCTTGAACCAACATCTTATAGACCAATCGACATCACCAGGTACTACGCGCGCTTGGCGAGGATGGTAGCCTACAAGCAGCAGTCTCCCTTCGCGGAAGCAAACGAGCTGCTGCGAAGCTCCCTCTGCTCGGCGAAACGATGAGGCAGGTTGCAACAATGGAGCGCTAGCGCTCTTCGAGAGGGTTTAGCAATTGTGTACTATGGGCAGAAGCAGATGGGGGACGACACGAAGTATTGCCAAGGGGCATAGATGTTGGTATGAGTGAATATCGTACCGATCGATGTGGGTGGAAGCAAACAAGGGCGTGCTACGGGAGTAATGGTGGACAGCAGTCATTGGCAGCGCTACGGCCGCAGGGTATGAGCTGCGGGTGCCACCAGCTGCAATGGCGGCAGGCGACCTGGCTTGTGTTGTACCGATTCAGGGCTTGTCGTTCCCTTTCGTCAGTCATGCCCACGTTTTTGCTTCTGTCTGTTCTGGCATTTGTTTTATTGCCACATCTCGGTGTCCTGGGTACCTTTCCTTCCCCCTTGCCTTTCCTTTTTGTTGTTAGGAAAGAAGCATACGTTGCATATATTTTCCAGTACCCCGAATGTTGGTATTCAGACTTGCCTTCTTGTCATTTCTTCTTTTTGGCCTTGCCCTGCTTTCTTTCTCTTTGCTTCCTCTTGTATGCTTCTTTGTTTTTCTTTCTTCTGCTTCGTACGAGTGTTTCCCTACAACCTGCCTGGTTTTCTGGCTTGTGCAGGTTTCGTTGTTCGAATCCAGTTCGTGCATGGCCAAATATCGTTACAGTATGTGCGATGTACATTGCGCCCGGGCGTCTACAATATGGTTTGTGGCCACTTTGATATGTGAAGACGCGGGAAGGCTGCCGAGGGGCCGCGACTGTACCGGAAGCGGCGAAACACTCCACCCCTCTGTATAAGATCTACAGACGCTCCACCTATTACTAATTGTTGTGCTTCATTCACGTTGTACCGTTAATTTACCCATCGGCATCCAGGGCATCCAGTGCCCGTGCCGATTCTTCACCCACGGAGGGTTTCAAGCTCTGTGGTCACAGACTTCGAGACTTCGAGGCAGCGATATTGCACAGGTTAGTGATTGTGGATGGTGCAAACATTGAGTGTGCAAGGTGTCCCAGGAGATGCACAGAGAAGCACACCTTGCGAAAAATGTGAAACAGCTTCGTCCGCTGTACTCAGCAGGAGGATTGCGGCCTGGAATAAGCAGCGAGAGGGACATTTTTTCCCAACATTGATTTGTTACACGTGTTCTTTCCGGCTCGACTTGATGCGGTTTTATCATCAGTTAAATTTAGGCGTCGTCCTTTCCACGGGTAGGTGTCGTTATCCCTCCCCGCCGGGGCTGCTAGTAATTTTTTGTCGCCGATAGGTTTCAACATACCCCCTGCTCGTCGACCTCCATGAATTTAGCCAGCTCGCTCTCGCGCTTTCACCAGAGAAGATGGAGGAAGACCCAGAATAAAAAAAAAAACCAATTTTTCCGGGGAGTGTCTTGTGTATTGAAATACGTGTGGAAACAACGTACTCAGACGCGACTACTGTTACCAGGTATATCATACTTTCCGGTCGGAGACACAGGCACATAGTATAAGGAATCCAATGCCAAAAGGCTTGTTCAAATTGGAGACAATTTCGAAGAGTTGTGGCGAGCTAAAGCTTATTCTTCCCCATCCGCCGGAGAATAAAAAAAAAAGAAAAGAAAAAAGTGGCAATTACAGTACAACTAACATCATAGATAGGCAAGCCGCTGTCGGAAAAGGCGCCAGCACGCAAAACTGCGTTCGGGATTATTATCAAGGGGGTTTCATAAATTTGGCGCGGGCTTCGCCCGTGTAAATTAGTTCATTTAACCTGTCCCGGTACGTCTAAAGTTTGTCCCTTGCGGTACATCGTACCGCGGCTTCTTAGCTTGACCGTCACCGTTTCCTGACGCGACCCATACGCTTTCTGTCGCAAATCCACCATGCGGACCGAGTTTGCCCCAGGCTCTGCACGACCCATAGCCTTTCAATTTCCGACCGAATCTTAACCATGGACACAATGTCATGTAGCATCCGTAGAAGGACGCGCTTTCATATTCCTTCATATTTTGGATTCCTTCAGAGATATGGATATTTGTTGTTGTTGTTCTCACAGTAACTCGCATAGTCAAGTCCGTGGTCACAGGACAGGCTCCAGTCACTCTGGAGCTGAGGAATACCCCAGAGAAAAAACACACCCACAAACCAAAAGATATGCCTAACCCGCAACGAACCTAATTTTTTTAACACTCAACAACCCATCTTCCGCGCCTCGGCAAAACGCTTCTAAGCTGGAGCATGCATCCATACAACACCCTGGACAATAGCTTCCAGGTCAATAGGCAATCGATAGGATCCTATTCCAATCGGAGACCTATTGTTGCCGCGATAGGTATCGATGGGTACTTTTCGTAACCTGTTGGGGCCGACAGTGGTTATCGATTGGCATCTTCAGTGATGTACTGTTTGGCCAATAGCCTATTGTACCTATTTAGCTGAACATATTGATACAACAAGTAGTAGGTATCGATAGACATTTTCAAGCCGGTATTGTTTGGGCGATAGGATATTGGCGCTGAGAGACGGAACCTATGGGTTTGTCCGATAGGTATCCATATACCTTTCACCAAACCTATTGATTCGGAAAATAATAGGTATCGATAGATCTTTCACGATTTTATTATTTCGGACGACATGTATTGACAGACCTTTCACCCTCATATTGTTTTGGATGATAGACATCGGTACGTAGACCTTTCGCCATTTTATTGCTTTAGTGTTGGATAGACCAAAGGCGCTCGAAGACAGCCCGTCTAGGTACAATCAACTTCAGACTAGTTCGCCATTCATCATCCACGCCGCACGCCCCCCCAGCCCAGCGGAGAATCCCTGAAAACGGCGCTGTCTGTTCGTGTTGTGCCCTAAGAAGCTCAAGGCGAATGATCTCAACAATAAGGTGGTGATTACTACATATTTATGTGTGTTCGATGCGAAGCGACCTGTTTGTAAGCCGTCGAGCTCCTTCTTATACCCTGGATAATACCCTATCGAATAGGCTATTGGGCCAACTATAGGTCGGCAACTATGAGGATCGATACCTATCACGGGGCACAATAGCTCGGTTTCGGGGTCTATCGATAGGTATTGTAAGCAACAATAGGGTTAGGGCAGTGGTCACAATAATATTGTGCGACCGATACGCTTTCGAAGGTGTATATCGACAGGTATCTTGGGCACCAACAAAATTTGAAAATGGCTCCCAACAGGCTATCGTTCGAACAATACCTTTTTATCGCCACCAGTCAATACCTACTGGTTAAAGCGATAGGTGTGCGATGATATCGAACGATACCTATTGCTCAATGTAATAGGTGTGCAAGGGTATCGATCGATGTCTATTGCCCAATTTAATAGGTTTTCAAGGGTATCGATCTATACCTACTGACAATTTAATATATATATATTTGCGAGAGTTTCGATCGATACGCACTGCTTGTAATTGTATACCCTCGTACTGCTCAGAACATATGCCCCACAGGCTATTGTTTGAATGAATACCTTGGATGACAGCAATAATGTGTACCTTGACCTGCTTCTTGCCTTTTGTTTCAAAACAGCAACTTTACGATAATACCTGGTATTAAAAAAGGTTTTAATTAATCGTTGTATGTACCGGACACGCTTTCACGAATGTTTGCGTTCGAGCACCAGCAAGAAGTAGCTGTGCCGTCCATCGCGCCCATTTGCCGCAATGTACCAGATGACCCCAAGCTACAAACAGCCCGTGCTCCCCGACCATATCAGATCTCCGCCGACACTCTGGTTAACCTAGAACCAGTACGCAGCGATAGAGATCTCTTTAGTGTGAAGTCAGTATTCGTGAGCGCGACAAATGTTTTCATGCCCGTCGATCGAGAAAAAATCCGCTCAGCACAAACAGTAGAGTACGGACGGTACATCGATCACATGCAACACGCAGACGCACCATTACCCGAGAAAGAAACGAAAACAACCATGTCTTACTATTTAGTGGAGGACGGGCTGTTATTCAAATCGTACCTTCCGGGATAGCTTCGAAAACGAAGCACCTTCCGCGATAAACTCGTAGTACCAGAGGCCATTGCTGGATTAATTCGGCACGCCTAGCACGATCACGTTCTATCCGGAGGACACCTCGCATCTCGCCGGATTTATGCAAAACTCCGTCAGAAATATTGGTGGCCTACCATCAGCCGCGACGTACGAGAGTGGTGCGAGAAATGCCAAGCTTGCCAACGACGAAAAACAGCGCACAACAGACCCACACTCCCGACAGGCCATTTATCTGTCGAGCGGCCATTTCAACGAATATCGGTAGACTTAGTAGAGTAAAAATCGGTATCGACTTCAGCCGCAAGGATCGAATGTAAACACGTTCTCTCGATGATGGACCACCTGACGAGGTTTGCGGTACTGTTGCCGGTACGTAATAAAACGGTCGAACCAGTAGCCAATGCCATAATCGAGAAAATAATCAGCATTTTCGGCCCACCAGAAACCTTGCAGAGCGACCAAGGCCCCGAATTCGAGAATAAGGTGATATACCAGCTGCAACAAATACTCGAATACAAAAAGACCCGCACAACGCCGTACCGGCCGCAGGGTAATTCAGTGTCCGAACGGGTGCACGCAACGATACACAGCATGCTGGCAATGCACAATGGAATCGATCAAAGCAACTGGGCCGCTCTCTTACCGTTTTTCCAGCTGGCGCACAACACTAGTTTTTGTGCGACGGTACATGAGGCACCATTCTTCTTAATGTTCGGACGACAACCCCGACTCCCAGTCGATATAATCCTCGGTATTCCTCATGTAGGAAGAACAGCAGACACCGAGGAGTTCGCACAAAACACACGGGACAATTTGAAAATTGATTTTGAGCTCGAACGCCGAAGCTTAACTAAGCGTGCAGACAAACAGACAGAACAGAATCGCAAACTTAAACCGTGTCCGGTGTTCAAAAAATGGACAGGAAGTACTCGTGTACAGACCCTACCAGGATTCGGATGGGCCCAACCCAAAACTGCTATTACCATGGCGAGGACCGTATGTCGTCTGCTCACAATTATCACCAGTGGTGTATAGAGTACGACTCACGAATGACAACTGACAGGTGTCAGTCCACCTCGCCCATATAAAGCCCTACCATCAACGGGAAACACCACCCGCACCTCAATTTGAGAAGCTGGCGGAATTGCTTTTAGGGAAGCCTATTCCCCTACCCGAGTTGGACCATCTAGACGCAGCTCAACCCAAATTCGAGTCCTACTTCGTAGACAGAGTAGTAGATCATAAACGGGCACCTGGCAGACCAAGCCCCCAACTACAAGTACCGCCTAAGACTCCGAGGATACGGCCCTGAATCCGACCTCGAGTATCGCGCGGACGAAATACCCCAATGTCACGAATTGATCGCCGCATACCGAGCCCAAAAGGGTTTGCAACTCGCGATAACCCCGCCTTCTTCGCCCCCCCTCCATTCTCTCGGGAAACGGAAGCATACAGTAGGCGGGGGCGAGCACGAACTGAGACAGCGCAAATAGATTCTCAGATGCTCCGCGGCGTAACCGAACAACGAACAAGTTGGCAACACAGTTGACTCAGCTGTAGACACAAGAGTCAACAACGGTGATGAGAGTAGCACCACAGTACACACTCGTGTCTACCACGATCTGACGGGCACTCTACCCGGCATTCCGGTGGGAATACCCGGGGGCAAGGAGACGTGAAGAAAACTGTTGCACCCAACGGGGACAGGCTGTAAAAAGCGTGACACTTCATGCCCGTGCCCGACACTCCGTTTCAAACGGGACAATACAGCAACACCACCGTCAAGCCACAAACAAAATTATTCAAACACTAAACACATACGAGGAATGAGACCCACGCGACTCCACCCCACCTAAAACGAAGTCACACGTTGATGCACCTAGATCAACTGAGCCGACTCCGAGTAAAAATACCTAGGCGGACCCGCTCACAAAAGAGAAATCATGAGACAGTTTCGCCGCCCGTGGTTCCCAGAACAGCAACCACGAGGGGCGCACCAGTACGTGTGGCCACACGGAATACGTGCGTTGAGAAAATATTTGGAAACCTCATACAACTCCAGTATACGCTGTCAGCATGCAAGCTCGAAAATGTAAGCATCTTCGCTGGACCGGTGTTTCACACCCGTGTTAACTACACACGTCAGTTATAAGGAGTGGATGCACGCATCCAACAGCTGCTGTGTCTCGATCAGACAAAATCGACACCCTGTTTCTTAAAATTGTCATCCTCCCGATGACCGCTACAATACCATCCCTAGCTAAGATGCGCTTGCAGCGAATACAGAGGGGGGTGATATGGAAGACAGGGTCGTAGATACCTATCGTAGATCTCGTACACGCATGCGCGAGAGGGCACGTCACCGGTCAGGCAATACACGATCCCGGGTCGCGAGCGGTGTCACCCGTCATAGACGGCGTTGACCCGTCCCCGGAAGGTCAGCCACCGAAGATGATCCCACCGCATGACGAGAGGGAATAAGCCCACCGTCACTCTATCTTTAGCATCTCCTTGCTACATCTAAGAAAGAAAGGTTTCAGCGTGCGTCCGCTGTGAAGACGATTGTCAAGGAACCTCAGCACCGCGCCGCCCCCTCCGCTTCGACTTCCGCTCCGCGACGAGCACCAGAACTCCGGGGCCGCCCTCTCCACTTCGACACCGGGACCCCGTGAGAGCCCAGGTTCCATACTTGTGAGGATTTCAATCGATATGTATGGAAAGGAAGCAGCAGATTAAAGAAGATGTTGGGAAAGGAAATGAGGAAATGGTTGGCAGAGGATACCACTGCTATATAAATCTTTGCAAGGACTATTAACAATACCCCACTAATACCTTATCAAATGGCGTCGTCGACCGACCATGGTTTTTTTGGGTCGTGGGTTCAAATCCCACTTCCACCATATTAAACTTTTCAAGACTTTCCCCATGTAGAATTTGATAAATACTCTGCCCGGTATACACAGGAAATGAAACGGCTTGGATAATTGGCAGGTCCGCCCGTATATCCGGCCGACCTGCTATCCCGCCGTTTCAGGGGGAAAGAGTGTTGTAAGGCTTAGTTTGGGTTAGGTATTGGTTAACCTTTTGCAAGTGGTCAAAAGGACTAATACCCCACTATACCCTAACATATTCGACTTCATAGATACTACTGCTTTATCGAAGGATATTCGATTTACATCGCAACCGCATCTACGCTATATTATCGGAGGGCAAAACTAATAACAACACGCATCGATATTCAATTAATCGATATTCGATACACCAACTTGTGGACACAACAACAATCGTACTCAATACGTGGTAGACAACTGTGCAGCGCTGTATACCTACTGCTCATAGCAATAGATATCGATCGACCCTTTCACATACCTATACGTAGGTCAAACAATAGATATCGATCGACAATTTCACGTACCTATTGGTCACAGTGATAGGTATCGATCGATAGTGTGACATAAGTATTGTAGGAACAATAGCCTATTGTGCCGATTTATCAGAACCTATTGGTCGAAGAAATAGGTATCGATAGAAGATTCACACACCTACCTTAAGAACGATAGCCTATTGTACCAATTTCTCTGGACCTATTGGTCCAAGCAATGGGTATCGATCGACAAATTCGCCTACCTGTCGAACGTATTAACATGTATCGATATGCAATACCCCACCCTATTGACATTCAATAGGCATATTCAATAGGCTATTGTCCGGGGTGTGATCCATACCTCTTGTGCCTTCGGCTAAAGTAAACCTACCAGACCATGTCTGTGTTGGTAGACTGCATGGCTACAAGACTACATGTGGAACGCTATGTACAAGACTACATGTGGAACGCTATGTACAAGACTACATGTAATATACTCCCGATATTTTCAAGGTCCATATTTCAATAATAGTCGAAAACCGTTGTTTCGTACATAACCAGCAGTGTACGACCACACACACACCACTCAAGAACCTCTTTTTTGTTTAATAGGTTTTAGGGTATGGGTAGTGTATTATAGATTATTTTCTGGGCATCTCAAGTGTGCCCAAGTTCTTGACTACCAAATTTAAGTGTGGTGGCGTCTCCTCCTTGCGTGGATTTTAACATAATGCGGCGTACGAACTTGCAAGACGGACGGCCGATGTCATCGGGTGTATGTGTGGGCCAGCAGGGTCGACCGTCGTGCGCGTGTAGCGGGACTGTCATTCCCTTTTTCTCCCTTTGCCCCAGCCATTTCCCCGCCATCCATGCGTACCTATAACCCAGTAGTGGAGCCTGTCCCGTGACCACGGACTTGATCATTTGCGAGTTAATGTGAGAACAACAACAACGACTGTAATACGTGTACGTGGGGTGTGCGAGCTACGCATGGTGCGAGCTATATATGGTTGAGCAGCGGTTCGTGCTGTATGCGGAAGGGGTGTTGCAATGATTGCTCTGAAGGGATCAGGAATATGAAAGAATGCGAAAGCGCGTCGTTCTATGGATACTACGTGACGTTGTGCCCGTAATCGGAAATTTCAAGGCTATGGGCCGTGAAGAGCCTGGGGCAAAGTCGGTCCGAATGATGAATTTGCGACAGAAAGCGTTATGGGTCGCGTCAGGAAACGGTGACGGTCGAGATGAGAAGCCGCGGTGCGATGTACCGCAAGGAGTTGTGTCAAAAACCGGTACGAGGCTGAGTTGACCAATCAGCGTCGTGGATCGGGGTCAAAAACCTAGGTGTATTCTGCTGTACCGCACGGTGGCGCAGAATGGTGGCGGTATACCGCTTTCTGTTGTCTTCCTATGGTTTTTTGCGCCGCACGCCGTTAGCCGCCCTACACCGCTGTGTGTGCGTATTGACGACAATCTTCCCAACCCGTGAGCGACCCTGTGGGATATTGACGTGATCCCAGCTTTGCTTGCAAATAGTACAGGAAGTCGGGTGGGTCAGCCTGTCGTACATCGTGGAAAGCATCACACTGTCTGTGTGGGATCCGCGCTAATTCGCGTGCAGCGTGCAGAGCGAATGATCATGAGTGTTTCCACCGTTACCTTTTTACGATATCTTTTGGGCAGACGAAAAAAAACGGTATACTGCAACCATTACGCGCCACCGTGCGGTACATAATACACCTAGATTTTTGACCCCGATCCGCGACGCTGATTGTGGTCAATGTAGTGGTACTCCGAGTGGGGGATGCGTGGTTGGTCGGTGTTGGGAAGCGTGCTCCTCATCATGGGTTCCAGTGCCCTTGTTTGATCTCTCCTCATGACTCGCTGGATAGACTCAAAGCTTATACATCATTTCCTCTACATTGAACTCTAAAAGACAGACAAAACAAGACAAGACAGAGTAGGGCAGGGTAGAGCAGGTAGAGCAGGTAGTGAGATATGGGACGTCCTGCTTGTCCCATCATCGTCACCTACATTATCGCCCATCTTTGATGGCGTTGACGTGAATGTGACATCTAATGTCACGTGGTTTCATCTCAACCATGACATGGTTTCACGTCGAATCTATAAACTATCCTTCTACGGAGGGCACTCCATTACATTAGGCCACTCTGAATAGTCGTAGACGCAGATCACCTGGCAATCGAAGGATGCCAACACAACAAAACATCCAGAATTGGAAAGGGAATCGAAGATGCGGCTATTCGAAACAAACGAAAACAAGGCTACAGATTGCCCCACATCTCGTGATTATGAGGCTTAAATGCCTCATTGCAAGATATACAACCCTATGATGGAGCTCACAACCGTGAGAGCTCGAGAAAGGGTATGAACCTACGGTATACCAGAAGCAATCGGCCTACGAAAACACGAAGGGCGTGGCCACTGAGTGCAAGGATGCGAAGGGAGCCAAAGAGGAAGGTATAGACGCGGAAACCAAGTCAGAAGAGAAGAAGAAAACACGTGTCACGCTGTGAAGGCCAGACGAGTTTACGACCTGAAGCGTGGTGCCGAAGGGGCGGGCGGTCGGTCCATTTGCCGGAAGATGAGAGAGAAATGAAGAAACACTGCCCAAAAGAACGTCAGAGTCCGCTACGTTGGACATGGACAGCTGACATGGGGCCATCGGTTGGACGGTGAAAGAAAAACAACCAAGACGCGAAGAAGTACGCAAGCGTCGGGCCATTGGCCGAAAGGCAGAAGAGAAAGAGCCTGAAACGAGAAAAAACAAAGAACACTGCCTAGAATAATGTCAGGGTCCGCAAGGTTGGACCTGGAAGGCTGACGTGGGACCATTGGTCGAAAGGAAAAACTATAAAGAACCAGCACGCTGAGGTGTAACGGAGTCACAGGGGCCGTAATATGGGACCTAGGAGGCTAGCATGAGGCCCTTGGTCGAACTGTAGAACGGGAACCGAGGCAACAAAAACAAATCGCCAAAACGCAGAGAAAGACAAGGCCTAAGCAGTGACGCAGACAACACCAAAATGGTGGTACTGGAGGCGTGTGTGATATGCCGGAAGGCTGAACCGGGGGCAGCAGCGGAGTACCCTTAGAAACCATCTGGGTACAGTACCAGGAAAACGGGAAGAGGTAAGTGGTGCGGTCACCTAGCCAAAGCAATACGCAAACAAGGACGAAACTGAAACGTGGACACAGAAAGACGGAAGGTACTATCGGAAGCCGGAGAGAGAGTTGACATATGACACGTTGAGAGGCTGACTAATAGCGGGAACAATGCCAGCAAACGTAGCGAGGCTATTCAACCATAACAAAGCAAGCCAAAAATGGGGTCAACAAGAAGATACTCGTTCAGCTCGAAGCAGCACCGGAAGTGTCTAGCTCCAGAAATAATGCAGGGAACAGAGAAGACAATATGAAGAAAGCCGCAGCTAGCTACCATACGTCGGGAACACGGGGTCGCTAACGTGGAACAACCCTAAAAAGGTAACCGAGAAAAATGCACGGGAATACAGGAAGTAGGCAAATCGTGTCATAGCAACGTACTGCAGCCTGACAAGAAAAAGGAGGGTCCATAGCAAGGGACCTTGAAAGGATACTTGAAAAAAACGAGCAACACTACGTACGTAGCGGAGGCATTCCTCCGGAAACGATTTCGCCGAAAACACAACACGAAAGGGGGTCAACATGGAAAGCCTTAATGGGCTGCGAAGCCAAACAGGGGTCAAAACGTGGGACCGATGCGACAAGTACGCGAGCGAGCAAAGAGAAAACGGGGGCCAAGAGGGGACGGCCTGTGGACTGCTCAGTCAGGAAGGGCTGTAAAGCCATGTTTAAGGCCGGTGTAGTTAAACCCTACGGGCAGGCAGGTCGAGAAGAAACAAGACGAAGTGGTCGAGAGAAACAAGACCTGTTAGCTGCAAAGCCAGGACGGGGGTCAGAGTCGTTGGACCGTAGGGATAGGGGTGCCGAGAAGAAAGGTAAGAAAGAGTGGCACAAGGGAATAGATCCGCTGACTACAAAGCTAGAACGGAGCCCGACAGCAAGGAGCTCTTGAGGGCACGTACAACCAAAAAAGGTAGAGGTCAAAGAGAACCGACAGAGGGGCTGGAGAGTCAGCATGGGACTGCTAACGTGGGGCCTAAGGGGGGCTTTCAACGTGAAGCCAGTCGTCGACAATGTGGGACCATAGACGGTAGCTGGAATGCCGTAACACTAAGTGGCTGGGGTTACAGTGCAGTGGAGTTAGTTGTGGAAAGAAGTACGCCAAGAAGCAAGGAAGGCACCAGAACAAAAGGGAAGTACGCCAAGGGACAAGGAAAGTTCAACACCAACAAACAAAAGAGGAAATCCCTCGCGAAAAACGAAGCGAAATAAGGCGGAAAGCATCCATGTCGTCACCAATCGCATAAGGCGAGGTGGGAACGAGACGATGGAAAACCTTGACATGGTTTGGAAACGCCATGTTTCGTCGGTATGCACGAAACGTGGGCAGGCTACATCGCCGGTAGAAGGCGGAAGCTAAACCACGAAGGCGAACATTTGTCGGACTGTAGAATAAAAAGAACAACGTGGGCACAAGTTCAAGATCAAGGCGACCATGAAGATCACCGACAAACGAACAAATGCCATACTTTGAATGCACCAAAGAAAACAGAAGATGTACTACTACGTTAAAACGTTGTTGGGGCCTCAATGATACTCAGACTGTAAGGGAACACTCTGGGGAGCTACGAGGAGATAACACTGACGATACTGGTACCTACCAGGTGGAATTGTACTGAGACAGTAGGGTCCAAAGCTAATACGCGCACTAGGCGTTCACGAACGGATTCTCCCAGAAGAAAGGAGAGAAGGCTACTACGGTCGGTCGTTAGCTGTGCACAGCGATAACCACTAAGGAGCAAGCGTGTCCAGAAATAACAGAAAAGAAAACTAATACCCGCGTTGCATGGACGCGAAAGCGGAAGGTGTAGGTTCCGAAAACGCACGAATGACAGAGTCGGGAGGAGATACGTTCCGAAAATGCACACACTGCAGAGGGGAGGGGGTGTACGTTCCCATCTGGCACATACTGCAGGGGGAAGGAAAAACAAGATAGAAAAACCAAGCTAACGCGATATTTGTTTTCAACTCATACCGTGAGAGCGGTGAGAACGGGGTCTTAACACAACGGAGGACCCAGAAATTCTGCGAAAGAGCACGCACATGGTGCAGACGATTTCTCGGCGTAGAAGGAATCAGACGAAACTGTTACGTTGGCTGAGAAGGATTCAGACGAAGCTGTTACGATGGATGAGAAGGAATCAGACGAAACTGTTACGATGTCGCGGGCTGATACCATAAACCGGACAAAGAGGGGGGGGGGAATTGCGTACAACTCTAAAAATGCTAGCGGGGCGCATGCACAGCGTGCAACCGAAGTTCAGGCTAATGAGGATCAAGCGAAACTACCATGGTTTCGGGGGTTGATACTATAAAGAAGCCTAGAGGAGGGGTGCGAATGACGTACAACTCTAAAAATGCTAGCGGGGCGCATGCACAGCGTGCAAGCGAAGTTCAGGGCTAATGAGGATTAAGCGAAACTACCATGGTTTCGGGGGTTGGTACTATAAAGAAGCCTAGCGGGGGGGGGGCTTGAACAAACGACGGACTCAATAATACTAGCAAAAGGCTGATGTCGTGAAACTCTGAACATGTGGCCTACTATAGAGCCATTCCTATTGGAAGCTAAGCGACGAAAAGTAGGGGGAAACATACGCGAAAGCATTTGGATGTCCAACCGAGAAGAGAGGACTCTTGCAGGGCGATATGACGCAAACAAGGAGGACAACACGCCTCAACAAGCACCTACAGTGTGCGTAGTGCGGAAAACAGAGGACGGGCCAGAGCACATATACCACAGTCGTAAAAAGTACGACGCCTCAAAAAGCACCTATGACGTACGTAGTGCAAATAGTTGAGGAAGGGCTAAGATGTATATGCCATAGCGGTAAGAAACCTAATATGACGCCTCAACAAGCACCTATGACGTACGTAGTGCAAAAAGCAGAAGAAGAGCCAAGATGGGCATACCACAGCGGGTTTGAAGACATATACGATGCCCAACTATGCACCTATTTCGTACGTAGTGCAGAAAGCAAGAGAAACGCCAACCAAAAGAAATCCACAGCGGTTTCGCGGGCTGCGAAACAAGGGTATGCTAAACCGACGGGAGGAATCGAAAACACGGCAGGTTTGAGGCCAAGTTACGAAAACGGGGCAGACTAAACCGGCAGGAATAGGACGACGGAACAATTCCATTTTGTTTTGCCTCGTTATGAAAATGGAGCGAGCTAAAGCAATGGCTGGAAGGCCAGGGTAGCACACCGGCACAAGCACGCAAACATACGTGCTGGTCAAAAGTGGAACAACCCGAAACGTCAGGGTAGCACACCGACACAAGCACGCAAACAAACGTGCTGGTCAAGAGTGAGACAACCCTAAAAATCAAGGCAAAGGAGAGGCACCTTGAAACTAACCGAACAGCAAAAAATCAAACCCGAAAGAGAAAATCAAGAAGCCAATGCGTACAAAACGAATCCCATGAAGAAGCTCAAGAAGGAACTCAAGAGACGTGGTTAGGGGGTGGGACAACAAGACAAAAGGGTAAGTGCGGCTCAACGATAATACCCTGGCTGCAGATATCTCTGTCGCGTGGCGTTGTAAACAGGCTGATCCGTTGATGGTGCTCCGCGAAGATGTGCAGCATACAGACTGCATGGTGATTCTGGAACCGGATAGTATAGGGCCTGAAGAAAGTCCGATGAAACGCAGCTGGTGGTGGTACTAGGGTGTGCTGCAGCGCTCTGATCGCGAGACGGTGACGTCGTTGTGTTCGCGGAAGATGTGGTAGGAGCGCTGGAAACGGATGATGGTCCAGTGAAACGCGTTGGAGAGCTCCGAGCACGAACCAGTGAGGGTGGGGTGTCCCCGGACGATACGGTAGGAGTTCTGTGACGGAAGAAGACGAGGCTGTAGTAGCTCAATATGGTAGGTTGAAGAAGGTGTCGGATCGCGTACGCGGCGGTGAAATGTGCGTGTTCCGCAGCGTACATGTAGACGCAAGCGTTGACGTTGTAGTAGTCCTTGAAGGTGGGCCTGCGGAGATGCCTGCGGTGCTCGTGGTGGTGGAGTTAGTTTTTCACGCGGCGAGGATGACGGCATGGTTGCTGGAATAGGCGGTAGAGAAGGCCCGAAGTAGCCGACGATGGTGGTGACGCCGGAGTGGTTAATAGCGGGCTGAAGGAGCTGACCTACCGGCGCAGTGGCTGCAGGAGTCGGCGAAATATGTCCCAGCTGGTCGGCACTGACGGTGCGATGACGCCGGAGTTGGTGGTGGTGGCCAGGAAGAGGGCGCCTCGCCGCTGGTAGCCGTTTGAAGCGGCAGGCCCATCGGTGCATGGCTGCAGAAGTCGGTAAAATAATTCCCAGATTGTCGCAGTAGATGGTGGCGACGACGACGGAGCCGGTGGTAGTGGCCAGAAAAAGGCTGCCTTGTCGTTGGTAGTGGCTTGAAAGCGAAAGAATCGAATGAAGTAGTCGCGGAAGACGGAGGTGGAGCTCAGGTGAAAGGTGGATCTCTGACGAAGGTAGAGCTCTGGTCGCGAAGCTCAGGTGACGACAGGTGACGACGAATCTCTGTGCAAGAGGAGCTCTGGTCGCGAAGTGCAGGTGACGGCGAAGCTCTGTCGAAGATGGAGCTTTGAAAAAGGTGGGACTCTGGTCGTGAAGCTCGGGTGACGATGAAGCTCTGGTAAAAACGTGAAACTCCGGTGAAGGTGGAGCTCTGGTCGCGAAGCTCTGGTGACGACGAAGCTCTGGTGACGATGGTCTTGGAGTGTAGCCACAGGTACTGGCGAGAAAAACCGTAGTCGGACGGGCTGTCCACAGTTTCCAGCGGCGGCTGTGGAGCGATGACGGCTCTGGGAAAATAATGGTCCCACGAAAGAAGAGGAAGGCCAAAAAGGGATGCGCCAATGGTGGGCGCTGGGGAGAACGAAGGACGGCCTGAAAGCCGATCCAGAAGGAGCGCCAGCGTCCTCGGCGCCTTTCTCGGAGCTGGCGAGCGAACCGGAGGCGATGTCATGGGCCGAAAAATACCCGACGAGGTTTTGGGGCGGAGAAGGGGTCGACGGATTTTTGGTATCGTCCGCAACGGTGAGTTGCCGAAAGTATTTCCAGCGAATCGTGGTGGGGCATGGGACAGGAGGGGGGGGGGTTGAGCCCACCCAAGTCAATGCCTAACAGGAGAGGTGCATGGTTTGCGCGTCGCCGGTGGATAGGGGCGGATGGTGATGGTGGGTCGAAAGGGAGAGGAAACTAGCCCACCCAAAACGATTCCCGGGATGGAATGCTCAAATCTTTCGACGTGAGCAGCGAAGAGGCCGTGGAAGGGCCCGATTTCTGGCTAAAGAGGTCCCATACATACCAGACTCGAGAGGTTCAAGAGCCCGAGAAAACCCCCCAACAAACTCGGAAAAAGGGGAGCGGTGGAATGGTGGAGGTGGGGCGGGCCCACCCAAACCGATGCTCGGTTCAAAACGCTCATGCCCGGAAAAATATTAACTCCAACTCAGAAGACGGGAGCGGCGGAATTTGGTGGTGGGTTGGGAGGGACGGGGGAACGCGCCCACCCAAGCCGATGCCCGGCTCGGAGAAGTCATAACCGGAAAAGAACAAAACCACAGGTTCAGGGACGGGTAGGGGTTGTCTAAGTTCAGGTGGGGTACCTACAGGGTTGTTGAGGCAATAGGGGGGTGGCGTTATTGTTGTCGTAGACGTGTCTTCAGGGACGGATGGAGATTCGCGACCGCTGGGTTGGAGGGGAACTGTTTGATGTTCACTGGCAACGAAAACATAATCAGTCGATAGTTGGACAAGAAAGACATGTACCGCAACAAAAAAAAAAACCCACTGGGGAACAGAACGTCGTGGTGGCGAACCAAGGTGGATAAGAGAAAGGCGGTGTAGACGGAAGCATTGGCGCGCGGGCGCCGGTGAACCGTGGTTGGGAAGGTCTTCCGTGGTTGTGCCGTCGAGGAAAGCTGAAGGGCCGTTGGTGGTATGGATCCGGTTAATTGGGCGGAAGCTTAAGAGCTGGGTCGGGAGCGACAAACCGTGGGTTTGTTGCGATTGGAGAAAGACGGAAAACTTTTCGTTGGCCTGGGTACGCTGGTGGGTAAACTGAAATGCTGGCCGGGAGGTACCGTTGGTAGCCTGGTATAGGCGGGATAGTTTGGGCCAGGGTAACCGTTAAAAGGGGGCGGTAGGGGCTCCAACGTTTGTCGGAAGGAGAACTAACTAGACTGTGAGGAGGAGGGCGGTTGCTTTTTCCAGATGATCGACGGTGTCGGGGATAGATCGGTGACGAGTTCGAGGAAGCCAACCCTACCAGATGGAGGGAATGGCTGCTATCCTCGAGTCCGTAGGAAACATCGCCAGGCGGTGACCTTCGGCGTGAAAGATGGGACCCGAGCACATCGGCTCTGCTGGATTGCGTGAGGTCGGAAGCGTGCAGGCGGTCCGCCGTGGTTTCGGCGGGATCGGCGGAGACCGGAGCAAGGCGGCTCTTAGGTAACCCTTCGGGGTGGAGAAGGCATGGGGGGTTCGGTAGGTGCGCTTCCTCGACAATAGAGAGGGCCAGGACAGAAGTGCTCCGTGGAAACCGGTCGCGTTGGGGGGGGGGGGGCGCGGCAGAGTTGTTCTGTTGCGTCGGAAAGGGTCGGAACGAGGTCGGTAGTAGGAGAGTTTGGTGAGAAATCCCGAGCCCGAAAGGTGATGACTCGTTCGCAACGCGGCGGGTTAGGGGGGAAAGGCGGCTGCCAACCGAATAACGCGGTTGTTGTTTCTGCCTATGGATGAGATTGCCAGTCTCGGGTGTACCGTTGCCGAAGCTTATCGTTACGAACTGGGAGGGAGGTGGTAGAAGTCGAGGGTCGTTCGGTGGTGGTACGGGAATATTGTTTGGCGTTTGTTGGCCTCGGAACCATTGTCCCAGGTAGGTATTAGAGGAGAAGGTCCGGCGTTTGTCGGTCTCGGAGCCAATATGTATGGCTGGTCGTTACCGATACTTGGTTGAAGTCGGGTAAGCTGCGGGTCGTTGTGTCGCTCAAACCGTCGGTCTTGGGCGATGTCGGAAACTACACGACACGGTGATAACAAAAAACCGTAGAAGAAGAATCCAAAAGGGTGGCAATGCTAAAGCTTGAACATCCCTGGAGAGGTAATTCGGTGTAGGCTGGCTGTGGTGAGCCGCCAAGCAGTGGTCAGTTGCGGCTGCCTGTAGGACCGCCGCGAGGCAATGGCGAGGGTGCAGCTGGATGATCTAGAGAAGAGAGCCGGCTGGGTCCACGTGATCGCAAAGGAAGTCTCGGTATTGTATCGCCGAGGCTCTGGGAGGGTCTCCTTGGGTGGCGTTTAAAGGAGCGAGGCGAAAACTCCAAGCGTTGGATGAGAAGGATAGAACTCGCTAGGAAATGCTGTACCTGTGGTCCGTGTCCACGCAATTGACGAGGGCTGCCAGGAAGACGGGGCAGTGGGCTCAGGGCATATCCTGGTCAACTATGACCGCGAGTCTTCCGTCGTCTTCACGGGACTATCCCTTGGGCCCAGGGGCAGTGGAGCTGTCAAAACCGTGGCAGCGAGTGGGAACCCGTCGTTCGCGGGCCCACCGCTGGCACTTGAAAAACGCGTACGTCTTAGGACGAGCGAGGGTGGAGCCGCCGATAAACAAGCGAGGCGGGCTCAGGATGCGATGGCCCGGAATTGGAATCAGAAAGTTCGTGCTGTAGTCTGGAACCGCTGGAAGCCGTAGTCTTCGGCAAGTAGCGTTGCTCATCGGCGGAAGACGTCGAGTGGAGCCTCCCGGTTGGGCTCGACGTCTTGGCCTCCTCGCACTCACACCTCAAGACCATCGCTAGAACAAGGGGATCAGGCGTGGACAAGCGATATCACATGTATGGGGCTGGGCGGGGGGGGTAGATTGTTGGGGGGCGGGGGCGTGGGTGGAGCGAGTTATTTCAAAGTTGAAGCTGGAACCTCGTCCCGAAATTAGATGGCCTGGCGCTGGTCGTGATGTACCGGTTGATCAGCGTGTAGTGTCCAGGGTTTCGTGCTGTAATGGTTATCGGCCGGCCACGCTGTTGCTGTCGATGTTGTCGTTGTTGTCGTAGCCGTTGCTCGAGGAAGAAAGGCGATCATGGCGCTTTCCATCCAAAACATAGTTGCCACGGCATTTACAACGAGCGGCACTGGTTGTCGCGGGTTATTGCCGGGTGATGGCGACGGGTATACGGTCCACACGTTTCCGCAAATACCAAAAGTAAAAACCAACATCCTAAAGTATGCCAAAAACAAAGGTTGAGCGCACCAGAGGCGTAGCGTTGTTGCTACATTGGGAAAGTGCCGCCGGCACGATGCAGACGTCAGGAAAAACGTTCCTGCCGACGACGCCAATTGTAGTAGTACTCCGAGTGGGGGATGCGTGGTTGATCGGTGTTGGGAAGCGTGCTCCTCCTGGGTGTCGGTGCCCTTGTTTGGTCTCTCCTCTTGTCTCGCTGGATAGACCCAAAGCTTATACTTCATTCCTCTACATTGAATTTTAAAAGACAGACAAAACAAGACAATACAGAGTAGGGCATGGTAGAGCAGATAGAGCAGGTAGAGCAGGTAGTGAGATGTGGGGCGTCCTGCTTGTCCCATCATCGTCACCTACATTATCGCCCATCTATGATGGCATTGACGTGAATGTGACATATAATGTCACGTGGTTTCGCCTCAACCATGACATGGTTTCACGTCGAATCTATAGATTATCCTTCTACGGAGGGTACTCCATTACATCAACTCCGCCTCGTACCGGTTTCTGACACCAACTCCATGCGGTACATTGTACCGCGGCTTTTCAGCTCTGCCGTCACCGCTTTCTGACGTGACCCAGGCCGCTTTCTGTAGGAAAATATACCATGCGGACCGACTTTGCCCGAGGCTCTCTTCACGCCCCGCACCCTTTCAAATTCCGACCGAATCTCAACCATGGGCGCCACGTCATGTAGGCTGCATGGCTACAAGAAAGACTACATACATGTAGAACGCCATGTACAAGACTACATGTAATATGCTCGGGATTATTTCAAGGTCCACATTTCAACAGTCGAAAAACCGGTGTTTCGTGCATAACCAGCAGTGTACGATTACATATGGCGTCATACTCGAGCAAGGACATCTCTTTTTGCCCGAGGCTCCGTTCTTGTTCTTCTTATTTTTCAATGGGGCATGCTTTATAGGTTTTAGTGTATGGGTAGTGTATTATACGTTTTTTCCCGGACATCTCATTCGAACTCAAGTTCTTAACTACCAAGTTTAAGTGGTGGCGTCTTATCCCAGCGTGAATTTCATCAGAATGCGGTGGACGAACACGCAAGGCGGACGAGAGAGTGGTGTATGTGCATCGTCAGGGTCGATAGTGACGCCATCGGTAGCGAGGGTTTCCACAGAATACGGTGTACAAACGCTCAAGGCGGACGCGAGGTGGTGTATGTGTGGGCCAAGAGGGTCATGCGCGTGTAGCGGGACTGTCACTCCCCCTTTGTTTCTTCGTTCCACCCCTTTCTCCGCCATGCATATACATATATATATATATATAAAAATTAAAATACACTCCAGCTGTGAGATCGAATGTTTTGTCGAAACTCATCTTTGCAAGCTGTGTGTGATACTCCGATCGCGCGTATTACGGGTTGTGTGTCCTCATGAAGGATATAGATCGGCGATTCCCGTTGCAACTACAGTGTAGCTATCAGGGTCAACAGGGTGATGTTAGGCAGTCTGTGCGCGGAAACTATAAAACCCGTTTCTGAGGGGGACAAATTCTGACAGCTGTGGAAGGAAATGCACCAGTTTATCAAGTGAATCTTGTCAGTCGAATATCCGGTGAGGGGAGGGCGGAGTTTTTTAGGACATGGGGGCCTGATTTTGATAAAAAGGGAGGCGGGAGGGGGGGAGGGGGGGGAAGGCGACGGGTGGGGCAGGTCAATTTGTGCGTGGAAACTATAAATCCTTCTTGTGGGGGAGGGGGGGGGAATGTGGCGGGGGGGGCGGGGGGCGGGGGGGGGGGGGGGTTAGGTCGCATAGATGTAAAGGTTTGCTATACGCGTGGTGCTAGGTCTGGGCGATGGTGCGGGTGGTGGGGAAGGAGGAGGCGTTGGGGGCGGGGGTGGGTGGGAATTGCAGCAGCGGCATTGACGGCTCTAAAACGACAACGAGGCGATATCCAGGGCGTGGAAGTGTTTATTACTCTGGCGGATTTCGATATTTGGTGGGGCGTTTAAGCAAGAGGAAGCGAGGGAAAAAAAAGAAGGGCGGGGGGGCGGGGGGGGGGGGGGGAAGGGTTTTCAAGAGGTTTAGGTCACATGAAATATTAAAATACTCTCCAGCTATGAGATCAAGGATTTGGTCGACACTGATGTTCGCAACATTGTGTGTGATCCTCCGATCGCGAGTATTAATCATACATGTAGGGGCTTGCTATACGCGCGGTGCTGGGTCTAGGCGATCGTGCGGGGTGTGGGGAAGGAGGGGGCGTGGGAGGGGGGATGAAAGAAAGCTACGTCATGGATGGCTAGACAGATAATGACGTGATATCAATTGCTTAGAAGTGTTTATTACTCTGGCCGATTTCGATTGTAAGTGGGGCGTTTGAACGAACTGGGCGAGGAACAAAGGGGGGAAGGGGGGGGGAGTGCGGAGATGAGTTGGAGCTACGGCATGGGTGGCTAGATGGATAATGAGATGATATCAGCTGGCTGGTAGTGTTTACTACTCTGGCAGATTTTGATTTCAGGTGGGGCGTTTGAACAAGAGGGATCGGGGGGCGGGGGCGGGGGGGCGAGCATTTCAATATGTGTGCGGGAACTATAAACCATTGAAGGGGACGAATCTGACGGTTGAAAATGTATTATATTCTCTTTTTGTGGGATTTGGTCAGGATTTTTTTTCCGCCTGTCAGTACGTGATCTCGGAACTGGAATTCTCGGTCAAATAGCGATTCGTTCGAGTGCCGTCTTCGGGGGGCGGCTCAAACGCCCCTCGCCCTGCCGTATCCGTTCCGCACTTGGCCGGGATCGGGTACGTGAGCTGAGCGAAACAAGCGAGAAGTGCGCAATTTTTTGAGTTTTGGGTGGTATACGCCCGAGCTTTTCTTGGATCTTAGCATATGCAAAGCTTGAACGAAAAACACATACGGGAAAACGTTTATTTCCAAGTTGGCATCATTTCCAAATTGGCTTCTCATTCCATCCCCGCCACACTTTTTTCATGGTCACACCTCGAAGCGTTTGCCCTATTGTGCACATCGCACGACTGACTGCTGTGCCGTTGCTTTTCGGTATCGGATTTCAAGGTTAAATACCTTTCTTTGTTCGAGCGTTTGTTGTCTTTGACGGGGGCCATTTCCTACCCAACATCATTACACCCCAGAGTGTACGTGCCGAGTTTTTATCCTAGAGAGATACAACCTATTATTACGTGGTCACAGACTGTGAGGCAGAGTAAACGAAACAATCGCAATTAATCAAGGCATACAGCAAGTAGAATGCTAGCGTACCGGGTACGAGACCACAACAAAACAGGCCAGACCACAAAGAAAACAGAAAACAAACACAACAACGAACGGAGTCGCTTTTAAAAATTGCAGTACGAGAAACAATGCTTTGTCAGTCTTTTTCATCGCCGCCCCAAAACGTTGTTCCGTATATATTGGTCCACGATCCACCATCCATCTTTCAGGACCGCATAAGAAATATCCCACACTAATTCCCTGTATATTTATCCCCACAAACGAAACGTGGATGCGCTTCTAAAGGTAGGTGTGATTATCAAGGTAGTAGTGTTTCGAACGCTTTGTTGTGTGATTGCAAGAATTGCGCTGGCTGCTGACTGTTGTTGTTACTGGTCAATCCGTTCGGCACCTCGACGTGAACGCGGATGGATGCTGAGCGAGACAAGCGAGAAGCGCGCAAATTTTGGTATTTTGAACGGTACTCTCCAGCTATTCTTCGAATCTTGATGTGTGGAGAGGATGATAAGATAAAACTTGGCAATACATTATTTATAAGTTGGCGTCATATCTTGTCCCAAAACAAATATTGTTTAGTGTAAAAAACCCCTCATGGTAGTGCATTATTTGTTGAATTTCGGAAGGTACACGTAATACATGGTTCTAGACGTGGCAAGCGCACGCATGACTAAAACGAGAAGGCGGTAGTAGTGATTACGATTACTGCCCCAGAAAGAGCCACACAGCAGCATTGCGAGTGGCTGCGTCCCCGGGGCCTCGAGGGTGGTATTATACAATTTCGGGCAAATCGACATGGTTTGTACTCTCGTGCAAGTAATACAGGTACGTACGAGTAAGACCTCACACAGCGATGCTCTATTACACATAACATGCTTTTTGTCTGTGACATATTTTATGGCATGGGGGGAGGGTGTACCAAAAAACAGGGGATACATTTTCGACACAAAAAACAAGGGGAAAAATAATCGTTCCTCCTGTTGTTAAGCTGCGCCACGCAAACGTCGTAGTAAGTAGACAGTATCCACGGAAGAAACCATTGAGTGGCATGCATTCGTCCCGGTATCGCATCGTTTGGTGTTTTCTTCCCCGAGAAGGCTCTTTGGAGAAGTATAGTCTATAGGCGGTGTGTGGATGGCGTGCTTTGTTGTTGCTGTGGTCCCTGACTCCGTTGCTGTGGTCGTTTGCCGGTCAAGTGCAAGCGGTCGTGTTGGCACGTAACTGACAAATAGGTTTGTGTTATTTCGTACTCGATGCGCTCCTTGCTGTTGATTGCTGATTGATCATCTCTTTGAGTAAGTTTTTTTTTTTTGGCACGCTTCTACTTTTCAGCTTCTGGACATACAAGCCGTAATCACAGGTGCCGTCCCTTCCCCCCCCTCCGGTTATTTCCTTCAATTTTCTTGGCGCATAAGGTTCAGCACTCACTGATCGTCGGTTTTTCATGGAGTGTTGCCAACTCACGCTCTCGCGGTTTCCGCAAGTCAACTAGTGCACAAGAAAAAGTCCCACGAAAAGGTATACGAGTACGCACTCGGAGGGATTCGAACTCACGAAATTGACCTATATATACCAGGCTCGAGGATAACCTGATACGCCACCGGGGCAGTGAGTGATATAGAGCCGGTCGTCTAATGGGGTTACAATCGAATACTACTATTGATACTGGCGCTGGTCCATGAGTTAAATAACCTTTGATGGCTTAATAAATTTGCAGACATAAACGAGAAAAAAAGGATAAACTAACTGCTGCTGATTCAGAAATCGCTTATTAATAGCAGCGTGGGTAGATACAATTCGACGCGAATCGACGAGGGAAGAAAATGCTGATTTTTTCTCGCGATAAAAATTGGGGCATGTACCGTGGGGAGGGGAGCCCGCTATATGACCCCGGATCTGAGTTATACTACTGGGGGGGCCCGACAGTAGTGCGAGCATCACGATACATGGGATAGGAAAAGCACAAGAAATGCAGTGTATTACTGCTGCTGTAATAATACGATACTCAAGCAAGTTGCACCGATTGAATCGATCTGGACCGACTGCTGTACATTATGCAATTGGTCGATGTACAACTTGTCAAATCACAGGCCAGTATGAGATGATAGTCACTGAGCTTGCTGAACTTCTCAGTAAGAGTGGTCGTTTCCTCTATCCACGAACCCCGGCCGGAGCCGATCAATCGAAGGTTGGGTTACACTGTGCGGGGTGGTATCGAGGCAGGGGGTCAAAAGAAATGTCCGCGTACCGCGGGGTTGGGGTATACGAAAAAAATATCAGCAGCAGAAGTAGCGCGAGTTGCCTCATTTTTTCCTAGTTGAAAATACCTTGAAGGATTTCTGAGCCGGGGTTGGACCCTGTTTTGAGGTGCTGGCGTTGTATACAAACCTCAGCTAGCTAAGGCTTCCATACCGTGCGGTGTGGTGTCAACCCGGGACAAATTGGCGTTCGTCCTCGGTTTGTTGGAGTTGATGGGCCTTGGAAGGATTTCTGGAACGTCGGTGGAGCCCTATCCTCATCGGATGCGTCGGAACGCCGCCCGCCCGTTTGCTGGTCTATCTCCTCCCCGGGTGTCCCTCTACGAGCTGCACAGACACTCAACGATAAGCCAATATGAATAGTAAAGAGACGATTGTCGCAAGATCGTGCGGGGCTGTGTCGACCTGCGGGGAAAATTGGTTATCGTCCCCGGTTTGTCGGGATTTATGAAACGGGCACAGGACTCTATATCCTCCCATGGTGGCGTTGCCCTTATGTCCGAGCCCCAGCCAATCAGCGGTAAGAGGATATGGTTGGGGTTCCACGTCGTGCGGAGTGGTGTCGACACGGGAGGTCATCGTTATTGTTCCCGCGTTTTTGGAGCTGTAGATATTCGGGGGAGTCATGAATCGGGGATGGGACCCTATCTTCCCCGTGTGCGACAGAAATGCTCCCCATTGATGGGCCTCTATCCGCCTAGGACGGCGCTGTGGAGCTCGAACCAATTAGCGATTAGCCACTGGGATTGGGGTTTTCTCACCGTGCAGGGTGGCGTCGACCCGAGAAAGCTCGGTTTGCTTCTCCGGTTGGTGGAAGTTTTAGAGATGTGGAACGACCCCTGGACCGGGGATGGGACCCTATATCCTCTCGAGGTGGAGCTGGGTCAACATACGAACCATGGCCGATCAGAAAATCGGCCGGTGGGGTTGGGATTTCCACACCGTGCGGGGAGGTATCAACCCGGATGATATCCGTGTTCGTCCCCGGGTTGTCGGAGATGTAGATGTGTGGATGGATTCCGATCCCGGCATGTGACCCTATCGTGCCCGGGGGACCCCTACTTTTTGTATGAATCCTGGCCAAGAGCGATCAGACAAAAATGACATTTTTTTATTTTTATCTATAAAAACTCGAGTCTGAAATTCTTAGCTGTCAAAATCGTAAGCGCTGAAGTCGCGTACTGTATCTACAAGAAGTGAGCGATCTACACAGCTAGCAACAAGCAGCAGCATTGCAGTAATAGCATCCGGGAAGTTGAATGACGAAGAGGCAGCCATACCACCGTGTTTCGCGCCTGGAACAACGTCAGCACGTCTCTCCACGATCAGACAATACACAGACAGTCGATTTGGGAGACTCGGATCTAGATGATACTAATATATCATGCATTGTATATTTCAGAAGCTGGCTCAGTGCGCGCCTATCATTGGCTACGAAGAGAACACGCAGCGGACATGGTCAGTCGCATTACTGGCTCCGAATGCTTGATTGAGTCAAACTGTAATAACAAACGCACTCGATACGTTTCGTCGCCAGACTGAAGGGTCAGTCGGCGTGTGCTCGGATGTATCCGATCGAAATCTGATGAATGAAGCTCGGGATCGGATTCACTTAAAAAACGGTAGCTATTAATAGTAGTACATTATTATGATTGTAGTCTATATCGAACTCTTGGCATCAACTTACAAACTGTACGCGCAGACTATAATTGTGTGTGGTGACTTTTTTTACTCTACCAAGTATTGAATCGAACAATTCGAAGTGCTGCCCTGCCCTACTCGAAGCATGGGTGCCGGCATATGCCGGCACCCATGCGGAGCCTTTGTACATAAATACGTGTATGCACGTGGGGTGTGCGAGCTGTCAATGGTTGAGCAGCGGTTCGTGCTGTGTTCCGAAGGGGTGTTGCAACGATTGCAAAAGGGATTCGAAATATGCAAGCGCGCAGTTTTGTGCATGCTACATGAGGTGGTACCCGTGGTTGAGATTCGGTCGGAATTTGAGAGGGTGTGGGGGGCGTGAAGAGCCTCGGGCAAAGTCGGTCCGCAAAGTATATTTTCCGACAGAAAGCGGTATGGGTCACGTCAGAAAGCAGTGATGGCCGAGCTGAAAAGCCGCGGTACGATGTACCGCAAGAAGTTGGTGTCAAAAACCGGTACGAGGCTGAGTTGACCAATCAGCGTCGCCGATCGGACTAAAAATCTAGGTGTATCTGCTGTACCGCACGGTGGCGCGGAATGGCTGCGGCATACCGCTTTCTGTCATCTGCCCTATCTTTTTATGTCAAACAGTGGAGTGCCCTCTATAGTGCGGTTATGCACCAAGCCATAGAAACCGCACAATAGCGGGCACCCGCACTAAATGGATTCGGGCCTGAATAGTGCGGGAAGGCGCACTATTCGCAATATCAGTAGTAGTATCAAGTATAGGGTGCAGCCAACAAGGCATATGGAGGTGACACGGTAGTGTACACAACAAGCGAGAGGTACATAAAAATATATGGTGTCTGTAGGATAGAAGCCTGCGTTCGTTCGTGGGTGAGACGAGAGCATAGCAGCATGTTGCGAGCACTGCGCAGCGGCGAAACCACACTCTAGAGCAGATCACAGCATACTTGATCCACAATATTTTGCGCAAGGTACTGTTCGCTGAGTACAAGAGCTATGTCTCAGTCGGCGTTGTTGTTCCATTGTGCGTTGAGTCCCCTTGTCATTGCAAATTATTCACAGGATAATACTTGTTGTGAGTCAAGAGCTAGATTATAAAATGAAACCCAACTTGCCAAAATACGAAAGACGTCCGTTCACATAACCGAAGGAACACCTTTTCAAAACAACTTTCAACATCACCCAGAACGCCAGACGCCACCACAAATGCGGTCTACTCGTGTGTGGGTCTGGTTCCAGACAGAGCTCGCCTGCTGCACATGGCATCGTGTACGTCCCTTCCGTTCTCGTGGACTGTAGGGGTATGCTGCTGCTTCTATGCGGTAGGGGTACTGCTGTAGGTGTGCTTGTATGCCGTGTGTGTCGGGAATTGATGGGTGTGACCCGCACTCAGGGGGTGTGACGCCAGTACCCGCACTATAAAGGGTTTGGAGAGGGACCAAACACGCACTGTAGAGGTATGCTCCGAATAGTGCGGCTGCCGCACTATTGAGGGGTCTAAGTCGTGCCAAGCGATTTCACCCACACTAAAGCGGGCACCCGCACTATAGAGGGCACCTCGCTGTATATCAAAAGAGAGTTTGCGGACGACCCGCACAACCCATAGCTCCACCTCAACACACCAAATGCGTGATCATGGAGTCGTGATGCTTGGCGTGCAACGGCCTTGGCGATTATCACACTATTGACAGTCGTGATCAACTACTACTACTTACTCAAAGTAGTACATACGTACTTGCCGGCCTTCTCCGGTCGAATCCTAAATGGTTTGGCCAAGAAGATATATATATATATATATACCTCCTTCCTCCCCCCGGCTGCTCCCCGGTCGCGGTGGTGCTCGGGCCTGAGGATTCCCCAAAACGTGCCAGAGCCCATGAGGGTGTGTGTGGCGTCGGCTGTGCTCGTGCGCTGAACTAGCGCTCGGGTATAGCCGGGCCGGCGGTGACAGCCAGCGACAAGGCTAAAAAGGTTCCTCGCGGAAATTTTTAACGCAGCAGCCTTGCCTGCGGACGCGTTGTCGCATCACCGCCGCGGAGAGCGTGGGGATCGTATCGAACAGAGAAGAGAGGATCGAACCCACGTGAGTAGGCACCAAAGTCGGGAAGGAGATGGACGTGGCGTGTCGGGACTGCTGCCCCCTTCACGTTGGCACTTAGGCAAGAACCGGGCTGGGCGAAGGGAGACGGAGAGGGGGAAATATTCTGTCTGGAAAAAACGGAGGGTGGAAAGGAGGAAATCGGATGCTCGGAAGAAGAGGAGGAGACGCAGGAGGATTCGAAGGACTGCTCAAAAAACTTGCACAGGTACAAGGGCTAGGTCGAGAGCAGGGGAACTCGTCGTGGGCACGTACAACGTTCGCACACTTGCTTTCAAGGGCACGAACGGCATAGGCCACGCCGAGGTGACACTGAAGGCTTGCGAGGACGCAGGCTGTGATATCATAAGATTGCAGAAGGTGAGGCTCAATGGACAAAGTGCTTTTACGGCGGCGGGGTATGTTGTGTTTTACTCTGAAGCAGCCGGAGGAAAGCACGGAAATAAGGAGAACCACGGGGTAGGCTTAGCTGTCAGAGTCTATCGTGGCAGGGATGGATAAGGGCGACGTCGCGGTCGAGTGCGTCAGTGCTAGATTAATGAAGGTTCGCATCCAACTCAAAGGGAAATCTAACGTCTCGTTGTGGGCTATGCTCCCACCAATTAGTACTTCTGGAGTTCACTTGACGAGGTGGTCAAGGGGGTAACCAGTAGGGACCACCTCCTTGTTCTGATGGACGCAAATGCTCGTACAGTCATGAGAGGGATCGGGTGGACCGACAGCAAGGCATTGGATGCATACGGACGTGATGAGCTGAGCGACAACGGAGAGCGACTATTGATTCACGCAACTGATGACCAACTCTCCTCCTCAACACGTACTATGCTAAACCTGCTCGTGGTATATCGTACACGTTTCAGAGTCCTAACCGAGGAAAGGCCCAGTACAGGCTTGGCTACATATTGACACGGCAAATGGATAGACAGTTGGTACGTAATGCCACTGTGCGGACCCCACCAAGGGAGAACGCTGAGTCGGACCACAATCTCGTAATCGGAAATATTCGCCTTTTGGGCCGCATCGCGCCAAATCGTCCAAAGAGAGTAATCAGAACCCGGCGAGCTATTGATCTACCAAGATTAGTGGCGGACCCGCATCTCCGGATGAATTTCCAAAACGCGATAGCACCCAACCTTGCCTCCCCGATACCCGGTACTAATGCCGGAAGCGTTAATGACACGACCTCATTACTGACCGAGACGCTACTGTCGAACGCAGCCGACATAGCGCCCCCTTTTCGGCGCAAACAAGTATCGAGGGGCTGGTGTGCGACGGAAGAGACGAAAACGGAGTTGAAGCCACGATGGCAGAATAGGGAAAACGCGAGGAAACGGGCCCCTCCTGCTCCAGACTATCGTGGTCTACTGCGAGCTTTGAAGGCGACCATCAAACAGCTGAAACGCACGCGGGCGGAAACGGTGCAGAGGTTCTTCGAAGATTACGTTAGCCAATTCTAAGGGCGTGTCCGAGAAGGTGATCAATTTGGCTTTCACAAACACCTCAAGGGGATGGATGTGGAAGGGAAGAGGACGTTTAACTCGCAGTACGTCAAAGACGAGGAAGGTCGATTGCTGCGGGATAGTGCCCTCATCCGAGAGCGGTGGGTGAGGTGGTTTCACAAACTGCTTAACACCAAGGCGCCGACCCTTGACCCGAGCATTGTCGACGAGCTTAAGCAGTGGCCCCCGTCTAGGTACGAAGTAGAGGAGGCGATCCGTGCATTGGCGAACCGAAATGCGGTAGGACCCGATGGTCTCCCGGCCGAGTTCTTGGAGGTTTTGGCCGACGAAGGAGAATTGAACACCCTCGGAAAGTTCCACGATATCATCGTCGTTGTGTGGAGGGGAGGTGGCGTGCGACAACGATGGAAATATGCAACGATTAAGGTGCTTCACAAGAAGAAAGATACTGGGTGTGGCAATTGTCGTGGCATCTCCCTCGTGGCTCACGCCGGCAAAGTACTCCTTCATGTCATCCAGTGTCGCCTTAGTGATTATTGCGAACGCGAAAACATTCTACCGGAGGAACATCGTGGGTTCGGACCCCAACGCTCGACGGTTGACATGATGTTCGTAGTACGACGACTGCAGGAACTGGCGCGGAAGAAGGACACCCCCTTGTACTTGTGCTTTATTGACCTCACCAAAGCATATGACTCCGTCGATCGAACCCTTCTGTGGGATATCCTTGCTTGTTTTGGCGTGCCACCGAGAATGCTCGCCGTCATCCGCCAATTCTACGACGGCATGCAAGCATTCGTGCGGTTTGATGATGGAGAGTGCTCGGATAAGTTCGACGTGGGGCCAGGTCTCAGGCAAGGATGCGTGCTCGCGCCACCGCTGTTCAACATGTTTCTTACGGCGGTACTCCGTGTGGCCGAGAAACGCTTCCTCGCCGATGCAGCCATCACGGACAACATGGTGCAGCTCCAACGAAAGAAAAAAAGGTGAGAAGAAGGGCACTTCACGCACAGGGAAAGTCGACGGGCGGAGGGGGAAGGAGGGGGAGGAGGTGCAGATATTGTGGGGTATGCTGTACGCGGACCATGCGGGCATTGTACCGCGATCATCAGAAGGGCTGGAGAGGATGATGACGGTGATCGTGACTGCGTGCTCGTCGTTCGGGCTTACGATCTCTGATGCGAAAACAGAGATTATGTGCCGGCAAACCAAAGGTGGGGGGAAGGTGTCGTTCACACCCAATGCAGCCGGCAAGGTATACAAACAAACAATCGAGCGTTTGTACTTGGGCGGGGCTATCACCGCAGACATAGGCCTTAGCATTGAAATAACGCGGCGTGTTCAGAGGGCCTGGGTGTGCTTCCAGCCGTACAAGATGAAAATCTATAATCAGCCGGGTGTGCGCTTGCGGTCGAAGGTGTGGTTGCTGAAAGCTGAGGTGGTCGAGACACTGCTTTACGGTTGCATGACGTGGAGCCCGAACAACCTTGACTATGGAGCCCGAACAACCTTGACTATGACAGGCTACGACGGGTTCACCACTCCATGCTCCTCCGATGCCTCGGATGGCGGGAACGGAAGCGTGACAACCGCACCCTATCGTACGCCTACGCGCTTGCCAAGACAGCTTCCGAGAGCATAGAGGCGATAGTGCCCAAAAAGGAGGATATTGTTTGCGGGATTCGTAGCACATATGGGGGAGGAACGCCTGCCACAGAGGGTGATGTTTGGAGAGCTTGTTGGCGGTAAGGGCTACTCAGGGGGGCAAGAGTCGTGGATGGCTCATCTGAAGGAGGATATGTCGGTTTCTGGAATGAAATTCGAAGAGTGGCGAAAGGCTGCAGATGGTTTCGACGAGTAGAGGAGGGAGCCGAGTTGGAAGCCGAGTTATTCATGGGGAGTTGGCTTGAAACGGAGAGACGCAAAGCTTCAGAGCGACGCGCAAAGGCTGCGGCAGCGCCATCCACCGTCGGCATCTCCAAGCGGCCTTGGGGAGGGGGGAGGGGGGAAGGGGGAGGGGGGAGGGGGGAGGGGGCAGAGGGGAGGGGGGAGGGCGGAGGGGGGAGAGGGGAGGGGGGAGGGCGGAGGGCGGAGGGGGGAGGGGGGAGGGGGGAGGGGAGAGGGGAGAGGGGAGAGGGGAGAGGGGGGAGGGGGGAGGGGGGGAGGGGGGAGGGGGGAGGGCGAAGGGGGGAGGAGGGGGGAGGGCGGGAGGGGGGGGGGGGGGAGGGGGGAGGGGGGGAGGGGGGGAGGGGGGAGGGGGGGAGGGGGGGAGGGGGGAGGGGGGGAGGGGGGGAGGGGGGAGGGGGGGAGGGGGGGAGGGGGGAGGGGGGGAGGGGGGGAGGGTGGAGGGGGGGAGGGGGGAAGGGGGGAGGGGGGGAGGAACGGAGGGCGTCATGCCCAAGAGACTGAAGTCTGGGTCTGACTATCATCGTCTTGAAATTTGTGGGCCTTCCAATGGCCGTCACAAGATAGCGTAAGATCGCTCTGACTTTAACGCCATGTTGCGTTCTCTGCCCACTGCTATCGATGATGCACTTGATACCCTCTATAAGCCCAATGCCGCCTTTAGGCAGTTCCCAGCATCTGCTAGTATTACATTTTTTTCTCTTTTCCTTTACTTGCTTCCTCTTCTTGTCTTGTCTTTTCTTGCTTTTCTAGTCTTTTCATTTCTTTTCTTTCCTTTTTCGTTTTTTCACTTTTCTGTCTTTTCTTTCTTTTCCTTTTCTTTATCTTCTCTTCTTTTTTATACTTCTTTTTTCCAATTGACTTCCGTCTGTCGTTCGTATGCGTAGTGATAGGTACTACGTGCAATATATACGTGATAGTCTTTCTTGGGTGGCAAGCGGTATAGTCGGTTTTTCCAGGCACGAGTAGTGAGACGTATGGACCAGTATGGGCCTAACACATTGTAGGCTGACTCCCGATTTCACTTTTATATGTTTCTGGTGGAGGCATGGATTGCGTCAGCTGTGATATATGCGTGTATCACCTTTGGTTTGTTTGTGTTTTTCCCTGGGATATTTCCCAGCTCCAGAGTGACTGGGGCCTGTCCTGTGACCACGGACTTGATTATGCGAGTTATTGTGAAAACGGCAACAACAAAAATACATACTGTTGCTGCTGCTGTTGTTGTTATTGTTGTTGTTGTTGTTGTTGTTCTCACATCAACTCGCATAATCAAATCCGTGGTCAAAGGACGGGCTCCAGTCACGGTACACGCATATATTATAGCTGACACAGTTCATGTCTCTTCCAGAATAACATAAAATAGTGAATTCTGGTATGAAATACCAACTTGGAAAACAGGGAGGGTGGGCATCGGGGATAAGTGACAATCAATCTGCATCCTAACCGTTTCACCGCTCGTCGCCGCGTATCGCTTCATGCGCGTGCTATGGATGACCTCTAGACCTCCGTGGGTGATCCTCTAGACTAATCGTAGTTTTCGTAAGAAGCCAATATGGAACGGGATAGATAATAAGCATGTCACCCATGCCTTGAAAATTCAATGCCGTCACTTCGTGCCGGACCCGCGTGCGTTGACGCATCCATTTTTCGTTTTGCGTGATTACGATCGACCTGCATCATAACAAGCACCTTCATCCCAATTCACTAAAAGCGTGTCCATAGCGTCGTAATTGCACATTCACCATGGCAGATACGTTTTCGGGATCTACGTCCCGCTGCTGCTGATTTTCATGTCTCAATGTAGGAGTGTGGGTTTTGACGATTTTTATTGTCTAAACAGTGACTGTGTCACTTGTAATGGATCGAGTTGGTGCATCGTATGTGTAAGAAGCATCTTTATCACGCCACAGGTCTCTTAGCGCCCCACCCAGCCTCATGTGCGCGCCAAGGATGGCTCCTCCAACTCTGTGGGTGATCCCCTGGATCGTCAACGGATGCACAATATTTGACTACTTCGTGGCTTGCCACAGCAGTCAACACGGCAAGCCGCGGCAAGCCGTGGCTTGCCTAGGCAATCCCTGAGACAATCTCCACGACAATGTCCGCAGCAACAGTCACGGCAATGCCCCCCGCAACAGTCACGGCCGTATCCACGGTAATATCCGCGACAATGTCCACGGCCGTATCCATGTCCGCGACAGCATTCACGGTAAGCCCCAACGCATTAGCCACGGCAACATCCGCGGCCACATCCACGGCCATAGCCACGGCAATATCCGCGGCAGTATCCGCGGCAATATCCGCGACAATAGCCGAGGTAAACACCCGCGGTAAACCCCACGGCAATGTCTACGGCAAGCCTCACGACAACATCCACGTCAAGACCCACGGCTATCGCCCCGGCACGCCCCACGGCAACGTCCCCGGCAACATCCACGGTTAGACCCACGACAGCGTCCACGGCTAGACCCACGGCAATATCCACGGCAAAACGCCACGTGACATCCCGAAGCACACTAACCTTAGCTGATACAAGGGGCTTTACCGGCGGCGAGGACGGCCCCCGGCCGCCGGTCGGTCGCAGACTGGCGCGATGCTCAAGATGTTACCAGGGTTAACAGCATTATGGCGAAGGATGGGGGGGTCAGACCTAATGCCAAGAGTTGAGAGTCCTTTACGAACAGCCCACGAAGAGTTGCAGTAACTGCTGTTTTACATATATTGACACATGCGCATTCACATGTGTGTATTTTCGCCGTCCCGCGAAGAACCACGAACCCACAACAACACCAAAACAATCACGAAAAAACACAAAACGCTTGTGCTCTACACACTGGCCGCGTAGTGTATGAGGGACTGATGTTGTGTATTGATGTCGTACAGACATAGTAGTATCATATACCTGATATATGTTTCGGGACTCTAAAGTGCGGCTTCTTTCGGCACAGACAAGATGGTGGCCAGTTGTCTTTGCCACCATTGCAAGTGAGATGGCAGAGCAACAACCTTTGCGGTGGAATTACCGATAAAATTTCCGACCTTGATAATACCCAGGAACGCGTAGCTCTCCATACGCCGTTTACACATATCTCATTTTGCGCCATCTTGCTGAGACGAAGACGAAGACCAAGAAGAGGCCCAAAGTGGTGCCATGACGTGTGGCCTGAAGAAGACATGTGTACACCCTAGAATCTCTTGCTTTTATCACCGTCGACTGTACAAATTATCGTCGGACTTGCCCCGGACATTGACGCGGGTATTGACGCGAATGTTGACACGATTGCCACGGACATTGCCGTGCGCGATACCGTGGATATTACCTTGCGTCTTCCCGTGGGGAGTACAGTGGGCATTGCCGTGGACATCATCGCGTATGATACCTTGGGGTTTGCCGACGATATCGTCGTGGAGCTGCCGTGGACAGTGCCGTGGGGTTTGCCGTGGACAACATTGTTGTGGATACTGCCGTGGGTGTTGCCGAAGGCATTTCCGTGGACGTTTCTGTCGACCGTGCAGTGGGAATGATTGTGGGCGTTGCCGTGGGCGTTGCCACGGACATTGCTGTGACTAATGCCGCGGGAA
The DNA here is from genome assembly GCA_012845835.1 of Undaria pinnatifida. NCBI lineage: Eukaryota > Phaeophyceae > Laminariales > Alariaceae > Undaria > Undaria pinnatifida. The sequence goes on along the minus strand of JABAKD010000006.1, from coordinate 6,645,367 downwards.
TTCCGTGGAAATTGCCGTGGGCTGTAGCCGTCGATATTACTGTGGGGTTGCTATCGACATTGCCGTGGGCACTGTCCTGGACCGTGCCTTGGATAATGCCGTGGATTGTGCCGTGGAAATCACTGTGGTGTGCCGTTGGCCTTGCCATTCACCGGAGCCTTGCCTTGGCGTCGCCGTGGCGCTTGCCGTGGGGTTTCCCGTGGCGTGCCGTGGCAAGTCGTGCCGTGGCTTTCCACGGGCACTTGCCGCGGGTTGCCACCGCACTGCCGCGGGTTGCACCAAAAGCCAAATAATGTACACCCCTCGGATTGTTGATGCCGTCTTAGCGCTTCGCACGAAGCCGGCACAGAAACAGGGTGGGTCGGCCTGTCATTCGTGCCATGAAGAGAGAATCACTCTGTGTGGGATCCGTGCGTACAGCAATCGTGCATCCTATCTTAACTGCATCTCCTTTATTCGAACGAATCGAGTTGCTAATTTACACCTGGGCCTCGCAATATAGGCTCCCATGAAAAAAAAATAGTTTGCGTGCGTGTCTTCGACTAAACTTGATTTTAGTGTGGGATCATTTGATTTCAGACTGCAGGTGTAGGCAGACCACCACGGAGCAACAAAACACACACAGCCGACCGCACGGGCAAAAACAGCAGCACACACCGCTCACACAGCCGGCACACAGCGCTTACACAGCGGGCAGCACACAGACAACGGGCGCAGCGGGCGACAATAGTGGCCAGCGGAGAGCGGGCATGGAGATTGTGTGCCCGCTAGGGGTGTGTCCGCTGAGTGTATTTACTGCTGTCTCGTGGTGAGAGTAGGTCATCATGGAGAGACGTCCGTTGGGGGCGATTGACCCAAACTCGGTCCGTGCGCCAACGCCACAAGGGCGACAGCAGACATGGCGGAGGGGCTCGAGAGGGACCTCTATCTAGCTAAGGGAGCCAAGGTCATGCTCACGAAGAACCTGTACCAACAAGTTGGACTCGTGAACGGCATTCGAGGCTAAGTCGTCGAGTTGGTGTTTGCAGACGACGCGCCCCCGCCGAACCTCCCCCTATACGTTGTCGTCAAGTTCAGAGGGTACTCAGGGCGGGAATGGTCGTCTCAGGCGAGATATAGAGGGTGTGTGCCGATTTCTCCCGTAGACACTACTTGGCAGGACGGGGGAACGCAGGTCAAGACACAACTGCCGTTGAGGCTCTGCTGGGCCATCACTATGCACAAATCACAGGGGCAGACTTTAGAGAAGGCCGTCATAGACTTGGGGCCGAAGGAGACCTGCAAGGGGCTTACTTTCGTCTGTCTCAGTAGGGCTAAAATACTAGCGGACCTCATGGTAGAGCCAATGAGTTTCGACAGGATAGGCAAGCTTGGAAACTCCGACACCATGAAGGCTAGGTTGCGGGAAGAGGTTAGGCTGGTGGACTTGGCACAAAGCGCGCGGGGAAGGTACACAGGCATGGGCGTCTTCAACGCCGTCGCGGCCAACTAATGACCACATCAATTGCAATACAACAAACGTCACATCGGCTCTATTCCACCTGTGGTGCCCCTCGCAATCACACGAACCAATGGCCCGTGGACGCACACATCTGACGGCAGTTACATCCATCAGCTGTCACAGTCGTTTGTTTTAGCGACAGCTATTGTATCTTCGCGCTGCGGGTCATTTGGCGCCCCATCCCGCTTTGTGTGCGTACCAAGGACGGCCTCTCCGACTCTGTGGGTAATGGAGGGGATCGTAGCTTCGCATCGAGATAATACGAATCGGGGTAGATAATTCTAATATTCGTGCCTCGAATAAAGCGTCACTCGGATCCGCATACAGAGCAAGAATTGCACATCCTAGGTAATTACGTGACAGGTGATGCACGTTCCGCACAGCCCAACCCATTCCTGACTCTAGCCTTATACGAACTACATAATATCAACAACAACAGGTAGTAGTCAATGCACTTACATTGAAACACATCAACATCTGAAATCTGCGCATCCCGGTCCCTCAAGCACGGCTTCGTGTAGCCTACCACAACATGCAAACAACATAAACAAAAGTCAGAAAGAAAAAACCATCTGCATTACGCTCAACATAAGCAGACAAGAGTTTAACACGAAGAAGTATGACGAAAGCACACTAAAAATCTGCCACTGCACCCATTCATCCCCACGACGTTTAGTCCGAGCCTTCCCCTGTGGACTCGCCACAGCAGGCGTTAACACCCTTTACCACCGCAGACCTCATCTTCCGTGCGTACTCGTCGTAGGCGGTGTCCACACCCGCTTCGCCCGCAGTCCCCGTGTTGCCCGCTGAAAGGGCGGCCATGTCTTCCTTTAAGTTATGAAGCCTGTGAGGTACCGCCTGAAGCGCCTTCTCAGGCCACAGGTGTGGCATTTCCATCGCAATGTGATCTTGGTTTCCGTTCAGGAACATGACCATATCTCCGTAGGCCGAGCTAAGGCTATTCCGGGACTCCGTCATAAGGCGCCCAGCCGTACCGACGTTCCTATCGAGGACGGCAGAAGACGCCGGCACAGAGAGCACTACTCGATACGCGCGCCATGTTCATTGTTGTCTTCATCATCCACATCGATTGCCTCCGGTGTGGGATCGACATCCATCCATGGAAGCGCCCGCTTCTTGCTGGCTGCCTGCCGCCGAAGCACCGTTAGAGCTGCTGCCCCGGGTGGTGGGCATACTAGGGGTGTTTCATGATGTTTTGATGTGCATGTGTATGCGTGCGAGCTCTTGTTTATAGATGACAGCTGCCCGGGTTCAGTTGTACTTGGTCGGGTGCTTGGTTGCCCCACAAACAAAACATTCGCCAGTACTGTCTGTGTCTATCTATCCGGCATGTTGACAACAGAACAACTCTGACTTCATTCATAAAAAAATCATTGATGTTTGTGTCGATGTGGTTCAAGCACGTGTTGGCATGGAGTGGTGTTTATGTGCCACTGCCTGTCATTAGATGCAGCTCGTGGGCTAGCTCTTGTATCGTTTATAGCTCACAACTTCAAAACGTGTGTAGATGAGCTATTCTTCATAGCTCAAGCTTTGAAAACATGTGCAGATGAGCTATCGTCTATAACTCAAGCTTAACAACATGTGCAGATGAGCTATCGACTGTAGCTCACCCTTTCGAAACATGTGCAGATGAGCCACCCTTCTGTAGCTCAAGCCGAGGAAACATGTGCAGCTCCTGTATCTCTTATAGCGCATCCCAGGACAAATATGCTAGCTCGTATAGCTCGTGTAGATCACCGTGGGCGAACATGTGCAGATGAGATATCGACTATACTCCACCCTGTCACAACATGTGGGCATGAGAGCTACCCTCCAGTTGCTCAAGCCGGGAAACCATGTCATATCATTTATCTCACTTAGCTCACCGGTGTTCTACCGTCCAAACCAGCTAGCTTAAGCTACGGCGATCTGATGCGTTCGGAGTGTGCAGGACTTGTACGCCACGTCTTCTCGTCTACCACCGGAAAATCCAGAGGAAACACCATCAACTTTGCTCTGGGACACTGTCAATTGACTAAGGACGATATTGTGGTGTCGCTTCATCCGCCACATCCACGTGTTCATCGCCGAGGTCCATGATTCTCGCAAACGACGCCAGCAGCGCTCTTCAAATGGAGGACGAATCCTCTGTAGCTGGCTACGGGTTTTACTCACGGCGAAGATGACCGTCTCACATCTACAGCGTTCACTCTAGTATCCGGCAGCTCTGAATGCAAAGGGTCCTTGAGCGGGAAGGCGTGCATACTGAACACTACGGTCAAGGATCAGGAGGCAATCAAATGTTCTGAACAAAAACAACGAAAGAAGCAATGGATGTCCAAATGAAAACCTCGAGGACAACGAGGTCCACGATTTGAGGTCTGCCATCGGCGTACGCAACGGGCAGAAATATCGTCGGCCGGACCCTTCTTCGTCTTGAAGCAAAAAGTAGCTGGCACACTCAAGGCGTGATTTGCTGTCTACGACCACTGTCAAGAACTAAGAGTTGACTACTCGCATGACAACCGTTCGCTGCTCATACGACAAATGTTCGCTGCCGTGTACGGTATTGCGAGCAAGCGCATGCTTGCTAGCGATAGCTGCGAGCGCGACCCTAATAGCTTGTTTTTCAACTCGACAGTGGAGTGACCTTCTTCCAGAGCAAGACCGACGACGGTATCTTTGTTAGAAGCCGATCAAGGGCATGAGGCCGCGGATGTCAATATCGTTGTGCCCACGAGAAAACGAAGCTTGAGCGGAGCCTACACGGGCCCTCGCAATCGCCCGTCCTATGGCATGTCACCATTGGCAACTCAGCATCGACTTTACGCTGAGATTGTGACGCCCTTGCCTACAAAAACGGTAACACTAACACCTTCGCAATTTTCAGGCTGTAGGTCGACGACATCCTCATCAATGGAAGAACCAACGACGCGATACAGCGGCTCATCAGTCAAGGGTTGTCTCAATTTGAAGAGCAAGGGCGAGATCAGCCTCATCGCTCGAAAAATTGTCGCCAGCGACTACAACAGAGTAACACTGAAGATCAAGCATAATAATTACGGCCACGGTGGTATCGACAGGCTCGAGATGCCTGACAGCAGGCCCGAGCAACGCCAAACTATGGACAGGAGCTGTCCAATGAGCATCTTGAGGGAAAGTTGCCAGATGCATCAGACATCAAGCTCCTAAAGGCTATCCTTTGAAAGGTTCTTTTCTTGGCTCAATGTACTGGTTACGACATCTGATACTCGGCCACTCAGCTCACGAGGGTCTGCAGTTAGCCTGGGGGAGTACATGGCCATGGCTAAGCATCGGCTTGGCCTAATGAAGGGCCATCCGGACCCGGACGCCTACAAGCGAGAACAATTATGCACCGCTACACCGATGCCTCGTTCGCAGGCAATCCCGACAGCCCCAGGTGGACATTGGTCCACCTCTTCACGATGGTTGGGACAGACACCCATAAGCCGCGGAGGGCAAGACACAGACCCTAACAGCGCAGTGAGGAGTGGAGTCAGTGCTGCTTGCAATCAGCTTTAGAGGCAGGAAATAAACTTGCGTGTCTGGCCTCCTGAAAAAGTGTGCCTTCACGACAATCGGAAATTTGTTGTCAATCAACTGCGGCAGTGTACTGGCACCTTACACATTGCTGGTAACCCAACCTACACCTCATAGACCAACTGCATCGCCCTTTGCTTTTGTTTATCTTTCCCGAGCTGGTCAAAAGCGGCATGCTGACACAATCGGCGGGCTTGCCGACATCGCCGCGAAGTACCTCGCCAAGAACGCGTTCAACTCAACCACCCAGTGGATCAGCGATGTTTAGTACTAAAGACAAGCATCCTGCCGGCAGGAGAACCGGGCTATGTGCACGTATCAAAACTCGCAAACGCCGACTCATCATTTCCTGGGGACGTCCTTATACACCCACCTGGGGTGGTCATCACTGTGTTTGGACCACCAGACAGATTGACATCGCCTGAATCTCCGTCGCCTCACCTGGGACCGCCGGAGCGTCATCGCCTGGGTCGCCGTATTAGTTCCGGCCGAAAACGTGTTCCAAATATTCAGAATGTCAGTTGGCTGTTAGGTTGTAGCGGGCAATTGTAGCGCAGATTAGAGGAACGGGGGTGTCTGTGCACCCCCCAGCTCCAGCTACTGTTTCATCTCTCGCATCTGAACTCAAGTCTACATCGTGATAAGCCATATGTTGGCTCTAGAGCACAACTTGCAACTATGATTCAATATAGGTTCTTACACATAATCAGTGCCACTCGAGCTATCTGACAACAACACGAACCTTCTAAGACCATTATCAGCCATCAGTCTGAGGGCAGTATTCGTCAGACCACTTGAGGACTGTCAACATCACACGATCTGTGTCTTAATTATGAACATCGATCAAAACAATGGCACCGCTTCGCGCGGCATAAATCGCATTTTGGTATAATCCTGTCGTGAAGAGGACAGTTTAGGCGTCTACTTACCTCTATTAACTGACGCTTCGTGATTGGGTGTGTTTTAATCAAGCTCACTGCTTTTCTGTCTTTCACGACCAAGCTTGAGATAACCACATGGAGACTATGTTTCGGAGAGCTGGAGCGTATTCTGTAACGCCTATTAGGTGGAACGGAGTGCCTCTACTCTGCTTTCCCTGACCCCTACAACCCCTCGTGGAATATCGACGTGATTGTTGCTATAATATGCGTTCACGCGCGCGCGACCGTCAATCAACGTTCAAGAAGAGAAAAAGCAAGGCTCAGGGAGTGTCGGCGCGAGTAGCCCATATGACGCGGTTGACTACCTGCGCGTTGTATTTGGGCCGTGATAAGATTTTCAGGTGGAGTCATTCATCGTTGGTGTCTTCTTATATTTGTCGAAGAAATATCTCTCTATAACAGCCCGGGTCGAAGTTTATACAATTGTCCCAGTTGCACACCGACTGTAGATGGTGCAGTCACCGTGCTTGTCTTTCATAGGGTTTCTCATGAAGGTGCTATAGAGTGCTCAACATGGATGGACGGACAAGTCTATATATTTGATGCGAAACCATGCCATGGTTTGAATTAATGCAGGTGAAAGTATTGGTCACAGTCACGTAAAAGGTTATCAAAGGAGAGCGGAGATACATGTGTCAGTGATGCTCCTAGAGGAGCGTTGTCGCCTTCCTTTCATTGTTCCATAGATTGGTATTTCCTGCTTCGTCTCTCAAGCTGTGAGCCAACGGAGAGATTCACAGAATACACCATGAACCTTAAGGAGACAGCTACCCAGCGCCGTCTACCGATGCGTCTCCACTGGACCCTTATCACACTTGACGTCGTCGACTATGAACTGATGGCGTTTGGGCCTAATAATGGGAAGAAACCAAACACACCGCTCCCAATAGCCACCAATCACGTATGTAGTGCAGAGATTATAGAGAAAGGGCCAAGAAACGTATATCACAGTGGTTTGCGGACTGCGAACCAAGGCAAGCTAAGCAATCGGAATAAGATGAAGCTCGGCAGGTTTTAGGACTAGTTACGAAAGCGGGGAAAGCTAAACCGGCCTGAAGCAGCAGGCAGACAGCATTGCGAAGGTTCGAACCAGCATGCTAATGCAGTTAAAGTAGCCCGATATGCTACTACGTGTAGTAGACCGTAAGTACATACCTGACACCCGAGCTCTATCGTTTGCGAGCTCCTTTACAAGGTTGTAACTCTTGCAGCAAAGCTTCTTAGCCACATAACGAGGCGAGGGGGAATATGTAGCCCTTGTTTCGTTTGTTTCGAATAGTCGATTCTTCGACCCCTTTCCATTTTATGGATGTTTATATGAAATTCTTTGGCTGTCGGGTGATCTTCCTCTACGACTATTTAGGGTGGGCTAATGTTATAGAATGCTCTAAATAGATGGATAAACTCAAGCTTTGATTTGATTTCATGTCCTGTTTGGAGTGAAATCAGGTGATAGTGGATGTCACGGTCACGTCAAAGGCTATCAAAGGAGGTTGACACATGAGGTGACAGAGATGCTCCCAGGGGAGCATCGTCGCCCTCTTCTCACTCTTCGATAGAGTATGATATTTCTTCTCGTCTCTGCTGGAGTTGTGAGTCAACAGAAACTTAATGAATACACCATGAATCACAAGGAAACAGCTACTCAGCGCCGGCTACACCTGCGTCCCCACGGGGTACCGTGGGGGTGATCCATTTTTATTACAACAAGTATGACAGCACGACAGAAAATCACTACCTCATCGCAGCCCTGATCGATATCGATATGGTATCGGACCAAAACAACTAGATTCCGGGAGCCTCGTGGAGGAATCCTCGCGGAGGAATAACGGTTACGGTTTGTGAAACGCGACAAACGGATGGTGCCAGAGGAGATTAAATCATTGCTAATCACCGGGAATACACGACACATTTTCCTATTTCGAGGTACACAAGGCGTGTTGTCAAGTGTTTTGTAAGGCCAGCTGGGCCCACACCGCCGAGGTATACCTGCCGCATATAGCACCGAACATGCCCAACCCAGTACACATTTACAACGGATACATTTGAAAATATCTTCAATATGGTAACTGATATTCATTTTCTTTGTAACGACCGCCCGAGGCCCGGGCAAAATTACTGTGGCTCGGTTGGTGCGAGTGGGATTCTTGGAATTACGCAGTAACGCCCCTCACTCTGAGGGTGCCCGGAGGAGACATCGGACTTCAACCCTGAAATGTGCGATTGTTTTACTGGAGCAAGGTAGAATGCTCAAAATGGGGCGTTCGAATAATGTAAATGAGCTGAACTGCCCGCTGAACATCCAAGGCTGAGCGCACAAAGAAGAATCTATACTAAAGGACCCAGGGCCTCTAGATTTAATTGGAATGCCCGGAGGCCAGACGTGCAAACATACGGTTTGGTAGCCGCTTGCTCAACCCCTTCAGAGCCCCTAAACCCCTCCCTATATTAGTTCCAAGCAACTTGTCCCGAAATACGGGTTTCCAGTTGTAAAGGCGTTAACGCACCAGATTATTGTAACCGGGATACGTGTTGACGATCAACACAGACCTGGTGCGCCTTCGCACGGCAAGTGTACGATATTAGCCAATATCCTACCCTATAATGCACCTTAACCTTCTCATGCCCGGGTTCTTTGCTCTGATGCCCGTCCTGCGTGCGCACAAAATGAAACCCTTACCTTAGTTGGGCAAATGTTATTGATGTTCTCTCCTCCGACTGCGTTTGGAACACGCCGTGCGCAGAAAAACCCAATGAAGTACTCGCATTGCGCCCTTGAGCTAGTGCACTCTTTACAAACTGGCTGGCAAAGAAACCGGCTGCGTGACCGCGGTGTTCTCCCCGACCGTCTGTAGAGGCTCCACTGCAGTATCTCCCCGATCCGCTGCGCGTATCAGGCCCGCGACAACCAGTCTCCGACGGGGTCCTCCACAAAAGAGCACGTGAAACGGCGATTTAGGCAGAGTTGCTTGGGACGTCACCTCTTTACTGGCGATTCATTCACGCTGTGCATATCACTGACGCCAAGAAATCAGCACAACATCCGTTATTTTTGGCACATTTACATTTATCCGCAAGGTACGCTCACGCGTGCTGATTCCCGTTTCGAGTTTCTAGGTTGACCCTGAATGTTGGCTCTGAACACGGCGCGAGTTGTAGGTATTCGAAACCGCTTTCGTATGCTTTGATGCCCGAGACATCAAGACTGAACCCCGCCCCAAGGCCCCTTAGCCCCGTTGAGACTTCAGCGGGAGAAATGGACAATTGCGGCATCGGCCACCGGTGGTTGGCGATGACCAAAGCGGTGTCCGTACGACAACAACGCACAGACTCGCACGGTACAGGCACAGCATGATCCTCCTAGTACTGGTGCGCGCTCACGCTACTGGTAGATGCTACTCGAAAATATCGCTATCGGCGCCTTTGTGTTCACTATACACGGGCCCCAAAAAGGTTAAAGGGGTGCCTGGGACATTTTTTTTTAATACTCCTTAACGTCGTGTTTCCCTCCAGCTACACTTTCGCGGAAAATTCCTTGACTTCTGGCATGTATATGTAGGTGTTTGGTTTGCCATGGAAGACACCCCGCACAATTTAAAGCGCTACCAACGCTGACTATCGAGTAAACATTCACGCATCTATCCGTGTCAGCAGTGTGCGCATCATTATGGTCTATGCCGAAAGGGGCTGATCCAGCTGCCATGTGTTCTGCAAGACGTCGATCGGACCTCTACCCGTTGCTTTGATAACGCTATTCGAGCGCTGTGCCTCTCACCATTTCCGCTTGGCCTCTAACAGAAAAATCGCTACTCGAGGTTATCCCTTTCGCCATTGCAACATTAATCCGACATGATTTCCAAGTTTATCCCCGAACACGTTGGTGTAGTTCTGAATGATTAACCCATTTAGAGCTCCAACACCCCTTCCTATACTAATTCCAAGTAATGTTCTCCCAAAAAGGAGTTTCCAGTCTTGAAGGGGTTAAGAGATAGATCACGCGTCGTGATTGCCGCTGCCATAGGAAGGCTCGTATCGCATACACCAAATGTGCACCAATATCTACTGCCTGTGCTAGCAAGTAACCTAATCCCTATAGCCACCTTACTGTACGCCCTTGGGCCGTCCTACCTGCGTGACGGTAAGACTTCTGTCATCATAAAACATGTAACATCCAATGTAATGCAGCGCCAAAGAGATATCCGTTACCGTGCTGGTCCCTGCCAGCTGCGGGCCATCAAAAAAAAAAATATGGAACGAAAAACAATGCGTTGGAACATACATAAGACAAGCTTGCGTGTGCCTTGGTTGCGTCCCCAAGTACATGTAAAAATACATGTCCTTTTGGAAAGCTTTAGTAGTCATTGTATGAACTTTGGGTGCGCTTTGAAACCGCCGAGATAAGTTCTAGAGCGATGCGTTTTGCAGCTAGCGGAACCGCATTCTTTCGCACAGGAAGCCACGAATTCGCTTGGATAAACGTTTGTCCAAACGCCACGTTCACTGGAGCCTCTGTTTCGTCGACATTCTGGCACGTAACTAAACCCGCTATCGTGAACTTTCAGCGTTACATTTCAGCCCTTGTACGCCTGCACACATGATCCAACACATACTTCAAGCAAGTTGTCCTCCAAGACGTGGGTGCAATTCCAAAGGAGTTACACGGGCGCAGAGGAAATGGGCTATCGTAGTAGATGCCCACAAGACGCGGGGTCCAACACCAAGGGGCGCGCGACCATCCGCAGACAAACGTGTCCCATCCGAGAGTGAGTTGCTGACATGAGATTTGAGCCCTCCAGACGGCTGAATTTTCCTGACACATGCTTCGATCGGGGTATCATAGCACCTTTAGTTGTTTTGCGGTCCCTCACTTGTGGAGCTCTGTACCTCGCCTAGCCGCAGCCGATGTCGGAACAAGAGGAAGGTTCAGCCCGATGAGCCACCCCACGGTCTGGGCATGTAGCGAATAACATTGTAAGGCACCATCGCTATTCCAAGGACATCGTGTAGCTTCTCAATTTAAACAAAACGTCAGTCAGACGTTAGCCAACACGTGCTACCCGATGCATATGGCAGTATGTTTATGCCGTTTTCCCTCGTCGGTTTTCTTCATCCCCTTTATTTTGGTCATGAGTCTTCAGCAGCCTTGCGCGCCGCAGTGTCGTGCACGCGTCGAGTGATATGACTCACAGGGCTGAAGGTTGTCATGCTCAAATGTACTAGCGACAACGCCCGCACCAGTAGTCGGGCACGTGTCAGCCTTGTACTGAAATTCCTCAGTGTCGCCGCCCCACGCCCCTTTCCCCTCCGCTGTTGCACCGTGTTGGGCTGCCTCCCACAACATACCCATCTCTTTGGGGTACGAGTGGTGCACACCCATCTGAACTTGGCACACAGATGCAAGGGTCGAAGAAGTCACCTCGCCCGTGCGCAACCGTTTCCACAAACTGCCGTGGTGATCGAGCCGATGATCGTGAACCCAGCGCACATCGCCGTTTTTGTTGGCCTCGTTACCGACCGTGAACCACGAGCCCGCCGTAACACCCGCGTGAGCCCCGCACCGAAGACCCGGAATCGACAGGACGCGGCGGACGAGAGCGCCCGACAAGAGCATGTACGCCTCGTCTATCCGCGTCGCCCTCCTCTTACAGTATCGGAAACCGGCGTATAGCATCGGCTGTGGAAGCTGCGCCGGTGGATTTGATTCTCCATTGGCTGTAACCAAGTTCTCCATCATTTCTGCCGTCAACAACTTTTTGGCCGTTTCCAGCTCATCCAGCAAATGGTCGAGGCAAACGAAGTAATCGTCGTCCAGTCGAAGGAAAAAGTCGAAGTCGTACCGGGCGGACACGTACTTCATCGCGGTGAGCAGCTTGAGAGCGAAGTTCATGCCTCTTTCGATATCGAGTATGACAACGTCTCCATACGCCGCGGACTCTATTTCCAAATCCCTCGCCTCAACTTTGCCTGCCGGCATGCTTTCGTCCGGCGCCTCCGTGAAGAAACGCAGCACCAAACGGTCATCCCCCCATGCTAGCCACGAGTTACGTATCGCTGTCCTCCTTTCGGGCCGAATGGTCACAACAGCTATCACCAGCAACGCGGGGAGCTTCTCGACGTTCATGGCTGCTTCCACCGTTCTTTCGTTCATGTCTTCCACTTCCCCCTGCTGCTGACCTTTTTCTTCACTCAGGGTTGCTTCCGTAACTTGCAGCTCAGACAAAATCCTGGACCTTGGAGGAAGCGTTTGCCTCGGCGTTGCCCCTATCGCTGTAGAGGCTGCCGCTTCAGCCATTGATAATCCCACTGTTCTGTCATCATCTACCAAATCCCTCTCCCCTCCAGGATATCCTACCCGGTTCAAGCGGCCGGTGCAGCCTAGAAGCTCCCATCGCTGCTGATCAGCCATCCCTGCTTCGCCCCTGTTATCAAGCGTTGACATGTGCCAAGCCGCCCGCATCTGCACGCATTCTTGCTCTTCCGGTGACAGGGTTGATTGTGTCGTCGCCGATGCTTGGTGTCCTCCTTGCCATTTGCCACCTCCGTTGACAATCATCTCGCTCCGTTCGTATTGCTGTAGGCCAAACTCGGCGGTGATATCCGCCAAGATGCCGTGCGAATCTGCCACCTGTAACGGGTCAGTTCATGGAAGGGAGAAAGGGCGAGAGGGTTGAGGGAAGGGGGGAGGCGAAGGATAATCATGTGGCCACTTAAGGGGGGCGAGAAGGGGATGGGGAGGCGTAGTTATTCATCAATCGAACTCAATGGAGGTCTACGTTTGCAAGTTGAATCGCATTTATTCCGACCGTTTTGCACGGAAAGCAAGCGAGGAGTGTGGAAGACAGATCGAATACACTGGTTAGTGTTGGCCGCCAAGGGACACAGCGCAAAGGTTTACACACAAAGGGACTGATGGTCTTGACGGATAAACCGTCAACTCTGCCGGCGGAAGGCTGGGGTTAAAACCCGACAAAAACGAAAGTGCATCAATTGTTTTGCTTTGTTCAATCGTGTGCTTTGCTTTTCCAACCCCTAGATCGCGTCCTTCACCCCCTCCTGCTGTAAGCACAGCCTTACCCACATGCTTGCTCCATCCAAACCTTATAAATCTCCTCCACCCACCACACCTTTTACATTTTGGTTCAATACCTCGTTCTACACTCCCCACGTTTCCTTCGTTCAGCCTTTCACCTGGCCTGGGATTAGCTAGCCTAGGAACTGCCAAGCCTGCGCGAGCAAGAACCCAATACACGCATCTCGTGCTCAGAAATAAAGCTACTAGCCAGGTGTTGAGGACTTAAAGGCTATCAGTACGTTTGACTTGTTGCAAAAGGTAAACCAATTGCTTGCCAAACTAAGCCTTATAGCACCCTCCCTGAAACGGCGGGATGGCAGGTCGGCCGGATATACGGGCGAACGTGTCAATATCAAACAGGTTCATTCCCCGAGGATATCGGGGAGTCTTCGTCAAGTTCGACATCGGGAAAGTCGTGAAGGTTAGTTATTGTTGGGTGGTGGGATTCGAACTCACGACGCAAAAACTCATGTTCGGTACGACGCCATTTATTGAGGAATTAGAGGGTGTTAGTCCTTTCGACTATTAGCAACAGGTGAACCAACTGCCTACCCAAAGTAAGCTGTGTAAAAACATCGATTAAGGTGCCTACGTAGGCTAGTTGGAAGTGCTATATATACGTGCACTACACAAAAGCTACCTGGTAACTGAGAGAACGGAACTCCTGCTCCAGAAATTATGTGGTGATTGACATTGCTTTGCACGAAATACTCGAGAACGTTCATGCGATACTCGAGAACGTCCAACTAGAACGTGCAACGAGCACGACTCAACGCTACAGGAGATGAAACTGCGTCAAGGTCATCAAGGTTGTCAAATACGGCCAATACATAAAGTGGATGTTTGCGTCGCAGGGTGTCCTGCACAGAGAATCTCGACAAGAAGAAACTCGAGAGGGTTCCCGTACGAGTGAAAGTAAAACAAGTATTCTTGTTGTGACATTGATCAGGAAAATATCTATTGCGGGGCTATGCCTATCTGTAGAACCTGCCCGCAGACGTTTTCGTCGATCCAGGTTTGTTTAAAATGTTCGATCAATGTGTCAACATGTTACTAATTTCTTGGTTGAGCTTCATCTTGATGGTCCAAGGCGGGTGTGGTAAGTTGCGTTTTCCAAGAAACACTCACACCCAGCTTGTCTGTTTGAGGTTCTTAAGATGTTTCCTACGTGGTATAGAGTTTTAGGTGCACGGGGTGCACAGACACTTCTCGTGTTTCTGACGTACATCTTACTCGGCACACAGCTCATGACAGCTGTGAGCTAATTTTTTTCGCTAGGTGGATCTTTCTCCCCTTTTCTCCTGAAATTATCTTCCGACCCTTTTGTTGTTTTGTCTCTTTCGTGCAGCAATTACTCCATTTTGTGTGCTTCCCATATTTTGTTGTTCAAGTAAATTCGCCCTTCTTATTACATCCTGTTTTCTTTTCCATTCATCTGTAAATACACTCTAGCTGTGAGCCACTGGTGTATGCTGTGGCCACCTGAAATATCCGTCATGCCTAGAATGGATGATCGTCATGCTGGACATGGAGAACCCATTATTCTGTGTGGCGCATGTCATGTTTCGTGTTGCAACCTGTGCATCCCGATGTTCAAAAGTGGGTCACTCGACGATACACTGTGGACTCAAAGCCACGATTAAGTCTCAACCGGTGGAGTATTCCAAACGGGATGAAAGAGTGCTGCACATATTAGATGAAGGGTCCTGCCGCAGATATCAAGCCATTTCCTGCGTAAACTTACTGATGTGTTTATCGCTGGAAACTCCAGGAGAGGGTTGACGGTGAATCTAGTCATGACTGCTATATTTTCGTAAACGCCTGTAGTACGTATCATGGACGATTGTTATGCTGGACAACAACGTAATCACGTCATGCCGTCCAAGATGAGGTTGCGCAATTCGCGGGCAACTGACGATGGCAGCGCTGATATACTTGCTAATCAATCGCATGCCTTCGAGCGGCATGGGAGACACGTGAATATCAAGGTACAACTCAACTTACCTATCAAGGACGATGGGAGAGAGTTCCACTCTACTTAGGCTGAATGTGTAGGAATCATACCACGGCGCCCAGTGTCGGCATTCTTAGTTTGGATCGTCACAGCACGACGGTTACAAATGTTGTAGAGGGTTGCGTATATATTCGTAGGCGTTTTTATGCAATTTCCCTCATAAGAGGAGAGCTCCAGCACTCCGCTATCTGCTCCTTCTCTCCTCTTCGTCCTGTAATACAACGAAGATAAGAACACTCGAGGCGGTCAGGGCATCCAGGCTTGGACTCTACGAACACACTAGTGGCTTGAAAGTAGAAGTTCTGGTACCAGGCGCCAAGGATGTCCGCACAGGTAAGAGACTCCTCGGATGAGATTCAGCAGCTGAGGAATGAGCTTCAATCGGTGATAGAGGAGAGACAAGCAATCGATGATGCATGATATGAGGGAGATGATGGCCGAGCTCATGAGGAACAACGGCCCGTCGGAGTCCAGCAGCGCTGAGGGCAGCGCTGCTGTGAGGGCCAGCCCGCGAGGGGCTGAACACACTGCTGTGAGGGGTAACGGCGCTGAGGACAGCGCTGCTGAAAGGGGTAGCCAACAAGGGGCTGACCCCACTGCTGCGGCACGACACATTTCTGCTGCTGGTGCTGCTACTGCTGGAGGCGGAGCGCGAGGATATGCGACAGCAGCAAGAGAGGCAACTTTTCGTGAGGATGCCTCGCGTGGTGTTGGAGTGACGGGACGCAGGGAAGCCGCTGTTCCTGTCGAGGTTGGCCCAGCGAGGGGTCAGCCAGACCAGCCAAGGGTGGCTGGAGAATGGGGGTCATACCCCGGCGGTGAGTTGGGATTAGGATATGATATGCCTCTACCTAGACTTGCGCTCAAACAAACCGTTGTCCCACAATTTAGTGAAAAAAAGCCCGAATTCACTGCCTGGACCAGAGACGCCAGGTACTACGCGGAAGGATTAGGTTTCCTATCTGCGTTTGTGTCGGATCCACCGCAGTACGTTCCAGTAGGGGAATTAGACACCGAAAACTCGGTACTTGTCGGAAGGGGGTACAACCGCGAACGTGTACACATACATGCACTCGCTTGGAATTTCCTATCGACGGTCCTGAAGAGCAAGAGCGACAAGAGTATCTTGCACAGGTGCACCTCGCCGAGAGAAGCGTGGGACGCGCTCCTCGCGTGGTACGGACCTCAAACGACGGGGGCCAAATCCGACCTCTCCCGCCGCCTCAACAGTTTCAATATAGCGCCAGGGAGTAACCCCCTAGAAGAGATAGGCAGGATCGAAGATCTTGCGGCAGAAATGCGAACAGCAGGAATGACCGTCGACGACCACATGCTGTACACCATTTTTATTGACGCTGTGCCTGCCGAATACAAGTTAGAGGCACGGAACCTTGCATCTCGTGGCAGTATCGGCCGCGATGACATCATCAAGGCTGTACGAGAACGGCATCACCGACGTTCTGGAAGCAGGAAGAAGGAGTCCAATGCTGGACATGCCGGCCATGCTATGTTCGCCGGCGGCGGCGATGGTGGCCAAAGAAAGGAGGCCGGCGGCGGTGCCCAACGGAAAGTTGGAGGCCGCGGAAAAGGAAAAGATGGACGTCGGGGACGGCACGGACGCGGCGGTCAAGGCACCAACGAGGACGGTGGGGGCTCGGCCGCGGCTGCCGGCGGTGATGGTAGCAGCGCCAAAGCCGCCGATGGTGGTACCTCCGAGATGAGATGCCACAGGTGTGGCGAGAAGGGCCATTGGAGGATTGACTGCACGGAGAAGCTATGCAGCAGATGCCACGGACGGGGGCACGCTGCTGATGTCTGCCCCACATCAAACGAGGAAGCTGTGCTGGCGACGTCGGACGACGATGACGATTCTGATGCGGTCGAGGCTTCAGCTTTCAAGGCCAGAGAGACAGGCAAGTGCAGTAATGTTTCGGGCAAAAAGGGGGAAGGGGAGTCGGCTTGGCAAGTAGGGGATGAGGCCTGGCTTTGCGATAGTGGAGCGTCTACTCACATGACGCTTCCCGCAGATGGCATGATCAACTTTAGAGAGTGCAATTTGAAACTGCGCATTGCTGACGGCTCAACCCGCACGATCGAAGGATACGGCGATATTAACTTTGCCTTTCGATCCGGAAATGGCCTTGTACGAGTAACGCTGACGAACGTTGCGCACGTGCCAGACTTCCGATATCATCTATTTTCCCTACCCACTCTCGTGAAGCACGGTCACACTTTTGAAGGACGTCCCGCAGGGATTGTAGTCAAGCTCAAGTCTGCGCGTTCGATCGTGTTTCCGTTGACCGTGAACCTGTACAGCCTGTACGGCTACCGGGTCGACTGCAGCACTAGGGGAGATGCCTGTGCTGTACTCGCCCCGGCAAAACTGCCAAACAAGCCCGTTGTCAACATAAACAACTACCACTGCGCGGCCGGACACTCCCACGAGGCACTGCTCCGCAAAACCGCGAAGCAGCAAGGGGTCGTCCTCGAGGGAAAGCTGCTGGAGTGCAAAGGGTGCTGCATGGCGAAGGGTCTCCGTCGAGGTATCAAGCAGTCCACACACACTCGAGCAGATAAGAAGCTCGGGAGGGTTTTTGTGGATTTGAGTAGGCCTGAGGTGGTAGAGTCTGACGGGGGAAAGCGTTATACTCTCATCGTGCGCGACGATTTTTCACGGTATACATGGGTGTACTTTATGCGCCACAAATCGGACGCCGCGGAAACGTTCAAGCAGTTCCTCTCGGACACTCGTGCAGATAGTGTCCCGTCACAGGTGGTGACCGTCCGATCCGATGGGGGCGGTGAATTTTGCGGGGGGAAGTTTGGCGACCTGTGTAGATCGCGATGCATTAAGCAAGAATTCACTACGGCCGACAGTCCCTAATTCAATGGGGTAGCCGAGCGCGCGCTAGGTTTGATTGAGACTGCCGCAATGGCGGGTCGAATCCAAGCTCGTGAGCTTTTTCCCGGCGCGCAATTGCCGGCAACTGAATCGTTGTGGGCTGAAGCGTCGCACTGGGCGTGCGATGCTCTAAACCGCACGGCAACGTCCGCTAACCCCGCAAACAAGTCGCCGTACGAGATGTGGTACGGTAAACCCCCCCCGGTAGTGCTCCTACCTTTCCTCAAGCCTGGCTACTGCAAGGTGAGGGGGAAAACAAGTCTCAGCCGGAAGCACAGGAGTGTTTTTACCTGGGCCCTGCGCCTAACCACCCCCGAGACGCCGTACGAGTGCTGACCAAACACCGTACTCTGCGTATCACGCGCCATGTCACCTGGCAACGCGTGTCGCCTTCACCACCTGTACCTGCCCCAATGCATGACTCTCTGTCCCAGGAAGAGGGGGGATCCGAGGCCGACGACGAGAGCACGTCAGATGGAGGTGGGGGGGGGGGTGATGGACGAGCAGGACAAAGGTCTGTCTCGCCTGACCGACCTCGACGTGGCGTGGGGGTTTGATCTGCACGCGTTCTTGCGGGAGCGCTCACAGGAGGCACCTGTTGCCGGCGATGCTGGCGACGGAACAGCCGAGACGATGGACTCGTCTCAGGGGGGTGCAGTAGACGCCTCCTCGGTCCCGGCAGGGAGGGCCGAAACAGTCGAGACGATGGATTAGTCTCAAGGGGGCGCGGTGGACGCCTCCTCGGTCCCGGCAGGGAGGGCCAAAAGCAGCTCAGACGCATCAGCAACCTCCGGCACCGACCAAGGTAACGGCGAAGGTCCCCCCGCGGTCCTGTCGGGCAGGGCCGCTCACGAGCTCAGTAGCTGGGGACGGCTAACCCCGACAGTAATGGGCCGGACCCGGGGTCAGAGCCAACGCCTGCAGGATGAATCTGCCCAACGTCAGCGTGTGATCGAGAATGCGATGTCTGCGGCAGTGCAAAAGTGGACGGAGTTTGGGAGTATACTGGCAAATACATCCTGGACGACGGAGGATGCAACGGCCATGATGGCCGGAGGACCTGCTGCGGAAGAAAATACAGGGGAGTCAAACGTGTGCATGCCGAGTGGTTTTCCAGAAGATGTAGAACCACCCCCGCAATCCGTAGCAGATGTAGAGCGTTCCCTATACAGGGCGGCGTGGCGTAAGGTCATGAAGACTGAGTTGAACGGTCACAAAACGACCGGTACGTACGAAGCTGCGACTCCGCCGCGAGTGCGGAAACCCGTAGGTGCGAAATGGGTATCCTCCTACAAGACGGACAAGGATGGTACCATAACAAAGACGAAAGCAAGACTTGTGGCTAAGGGCTTTAGCCAGGTGCAAGACGTAGATTACTTTAAACTTTTGCACCAACCCCATCGTCAGCGTCAATCAAAATTCTGGCGGCCGTTGCAAATGAGCAAGGTCTGACGATTTTCCATTTAGACGTAGCACAAGCTTTTGTCCGCGCGAAACTCGACGCCGAAATATACATGAAACTACCGGATGGGTGTGGTGACATGTCAGGAAATAGTGTTAGCCTCAACAGATCATTATATGGTCTAAAACAAAGTGGACGGCAGTGGGCCGGACTATTGGTAGAGACCGTGGTAGAATTCGACATGGAGCAGAGTAGGACTGATCCTTGTGTTTTTCGCATGGTTGTGGATGGCAAGGTAGAACTGATTATGGCCGTTCATGTAGATGACATTGTGATTGCAGGATTGGACAAGACATGCAGAGATTTTCATGCCGCATCAAATACTAAGTTTCCCACGAATAATCTAGGCGAGTTAACTTGGTATACTGGTTGTGCTTTCAAGCGTAACTGGGAATTGGGCACGTTGGAGATCACGCAGAAGGCTTTCGTTGAAAGCATGCTGAATCGTTTTGGTGTGAACTCGTTCTCTGACATCCCCGCGACCCCTGGCGTTGAACTAGGTCCAAGAGAGGAGGGCGAACCAAAAGGAGACTGGCCGTACAGGGAGGCTGTGGGCAGTCTGATGTGGCTGTCGACCACGACGCGGCCAGACATCTCGAACGCGGTGCGTGCTGTGGCGCGCCATTCTCACAACCCCACCGACAGGCACCGGAAAGCAGTTCTGAAGATCATGGGATACTTCCACGGGACAAGGGGTATGGATTTGACTTTTGTAAGGGGTTCGGGATTGGATCTGACTGCATATAGCGATGCTGACTACGCTGATAAGTCGAATGACAGGCGCTCGGTGTCGGGGACGGTAATTACCTTGGGGGGTGCTGCCGTCAGTTGGGCAAGTAGCACGCAGAGGTGCGTTACGTTGTCTACAGCAGAAGCAGAGGACGTAGCCCTAGGTGAAGGGGTGAAGGAGGCTCTGTTCACGGGGGCAGTATTATCTTTTATTTGTCCAGAGCTAACCGGATCGTGTGTCCGAGTTTTTGAAGATAATCAGGGGGCCATACCACTGGCTGAGAACCCTCTTAGTTCTGCGCGGAGCAAGCACATAGATGTGCGGTTCCATTTCGTCCGAGAGCTACTTCGTGCAAAGAAAATTGATATTCAATTCGTAGCTTCGGAAGAGCAGCACGCGGATGTTTTGACGAAATCCCTCGCTGCGACCCCTTTCAAATCTCACCGTAAGTTTTGTTGAACCTACCGTTGGGTGATGAGTAAGGGGTGTGAGCATTATTCGTACCATGTTTCAGTCATGCGAGGAATAATTTGTCAGGCCGCCACCCCACGCTACTTTGAGGGGCATGGGTGAGTAGGGCGCTACTTGGCATTTTAGTTTCTGGCCATGGTAATCGTTTGAATGCGGCCATTGTTGCAATGACAATGGTTTGGATGATATAAGACATACAAGGGTGTTTGACCCGGTGGCCGGGTTTCCTCCTGCGGGACTGTCGTTAGCTGTTCGTTGGTCCTAGCTTTTCGTTTTGGATGCCCGTTCGGTCTCGTCACTGCTGTGAAGAGCCAGGGAGGGTGTTAGTTTGGATCATCACAGCACGACGGTTACAAATGTTGTAGAGGGTTACGTATACATTCGTAGGCGTTTTTATGCAATTTCCTTTATGAGAGGAGAGCTCCAGCACTCCGCTCTCCGCTCTCTGCTCCTTCTCTCCTCTCTGTCCTGTAATACAACGAAGATAAGAACACTCGTTAGACCGCGAGGCGGTCAGGGCATCCAGGCTTGGACTCTACGAACAGGCATTCCATAATTTGTGGGAATCGCACTACGCGCGGAGTGCCATTCAACTCTACCGAGGACACCAACAAGTGAATGCGCATCCTGGCTGGCTGCATAGACGATGTAGACGAAGTGCTATATAGAGTGCATATCAGCAGTATTCGGTTCGACCGTGGAGGTAAGCACGCGTGCTAACCACTGTTGAGCACGAGAAGCTGAGGTAAGCAGCTCTTGTGGGTGTTTTCATAGGATCAGCGATAGCATCTGCACAGTGAAGGTAAGCATATGTGAGGCTATCGCTGAATAGATGGGGAAGTGAGGCAAGCGCTTCTCTGCGTTGTTCTTGGAATAGATGACGGTAGTATTGGGTTCAGACGTGGAGGTAAGCATGTGCTGTAGTCGCTGCTGAGCGGGACGCTGGAAGTAAGCGGGTCTCTGATGTGGTTTGACTATAGGTTCATTGGTAGCTTGCAGACAGTGAAGGTGACTACTAGTTTTGTTGCCACTAAACAGGAGAGGTGGGGTGAGCACCTTCTTTAGAGTTTGCATGTCTGGGGTGCTGTTGGGTGGTGGTGTACATTATTACTTGTTGTGGTTATATTGGTATATTAGACTATGCACTTAGTATTTAGATTATGGTACGAATGCACCGATACTGAATTTGCGTATTTAGGGTTTAACGGTTCCACTTCTTTGTGTAGGAGCTAATGGTGTATTTTGATGTACTTTTATCGACGTTACATACGCACCGGGCACACACGAATAGTCTTTCCATACTGGCATAGAGGCATCGACACTGACTTTCTGTGTTCAGTGTTTAAGGACTGCCTTTCTTCGTTTTATTTTTACGATGGCGAAGGTGAGCGCCTTTATCTATGCTGGCGAAGATAAGCACCTTTGTGTAGTCCTGGCGGTATTAGATTGAAATGTGAGGTGAGCACGTTGTCAATCGCTACTGGTCGCGAGATGAGGTAAGCATCTGCCGCGAGTGTTATAAGTAAAGTTGACGGTAGCACTTCGACGGTGGAAGCTTTGCACTTGCCGTGTTATTGTGCAACGGGCAGGTGGAGGTGAGCGCCTGCTCGAGGTTGTGTTTCTAGAGTGAAAATTTCTGGGTGTATGATATGTCTTAGTAGCAACAATGTTAGGCAGCCTCAGCCTAGCCTTTACGACCGTATGAATGTTACCTATTGTTCTGAACCATCGGCGGGTCGAACGCTGTTGTTTGGAAAAAAATGTGAAGATCGGGACCGTCGTTCTTCTCACCACTGTTCAACAGTGACACAGCTGGAAGAGGCGCGTTGTAGCATTGAATCGATGGCGATGGGCAGAGGAGAAAGGTGAACGGATTATTATGACCGGGATGCCCGTTTGGCTTCGACGCTCACATGCGCCGGGCTGGGAGGTTGTTGCAGTGGCGGTGGCGCTGGGGAAAGTTGTTGTATCGGCGGTTGCGCCGGGGAGAAAAAAGCGCTCAGACCGCACCCGATCGGATTCCAGATATTAGCTGGATTAATCACCGACTGTGGAGGTGAAGGACTTCAACTTTGAAGGTCAATGGGTGGGATATTGTTACGGCGATTGGAAGAGACTTTCCTTGTCAAGGACCTTCACGGAGAAAGGAGCTGGGGTCCTCCCGAAACCGTTTTCTCAAACGGCGGAGCTGATTATGGAAGTGTACGACTTCACTTCAGCAACACGTACTGGCGAGTGAGACTTCCAGATGGTGACTGCGAAGAGCTGAATCGTCAAGAGATCAAAGAAAGAAAGGAATTGGCGACTTCAACTTGAGCCGGATTTTCAGGATTGAGCGGAGTCTGAAAATGATTAAAGGCCTTATCCTAAACCGTGTGCTCAGGGGGCAGGTCTGGCTTGGAAGGGCAATACTAAATGTTCCACTGACCGGAGCTGCACTCTTTCAAGCTCTGGAAGGTCATACTAGACTTGGAAGGAAGGGTGTTGCAGCGGCCAGCGTGAGAACATTTCATGGCGTCAACCGGGGCCACATTTTTCCAAGTTCTGGATGACCGTACCAAGCTGGGGTGGGTGTTACGGCGGCAGAGTGGCGTGGGACTTAAAAGCACGGTGGGTCATGTCCATGGCTATGTGGGTGTGGCTTAATCGGACGAAGAACACGGACAGGTAGTTCTGTGGGCGCGGAAAGACGTTTTGTCTGATCGATAAAAACCTGAAACCGTCAGAGTGGCATATCGCCTTCCACGAAGGTAGTGCAAAGCAGCACCGCTGCAAATTAGCCTGGTGTTTTGGCTGTACCTCACGGTTTCAGCCTCTAAACACCCCCATGAGAAAAGTGAATGCTTAAGCGTGATTACTGTTAATGGCAAACCACTGTTCACATGTGTGCATGAACACTGATGTTCGCTTGTATGCATGTGCATCCGCATGAACAACTGTCATCTGTGATCTCACGCGCTTGTGAGACTCAACGATGTGACTTTGTTTGAAGCCACAAGTCTCGGATCAATCTGATGGATCGATTGCAAATCGGGACGAACCCAAGAAAGGTACAACTGGAGGAATCTGATCGCTCGACATTACGAACTCTCCCGGTGGCAAGGTGAGCGACAAGTAGGGCGGCCCGCCAAGCCACCGTATCAGTCCCGTTGTTGAAGAGAAATCACGTTCAGTACACTGACGCAGTCCACTATATATCGTGGCTGTTGACTAATCCCAAGTCAAAAAATAAAACATATACTGATTCGGGTTATTGGCCGCGCGACCAAGCATTGTTTTTCAAGTAAAAACGAATCAATACAAATGACGCAATCAGCGATGGCAATTGATACACACATGATCAACGTACAACTTTAATAACGTATGCGATACACTGCTTGCAATCATACACTAATCACCGAGGCCATGGGTATACAGTATGCTATTATTTAAAACAGACTACTATTACAATCAATTCATCCTATTTATCAACATGAGATTTTTTTGTGTCCGGAGGAGGTCCAAGACAGCTGCCTGCCAAGGGGCAAAAGTGCAGGAAAACGACACACATATGTGCTCGCTCGTGACAGTACAAATGTTCCATTTTCTACGCAAAGACCCTCTTCTTGTGCTGCCGAGATGGAAGAGGCCGCCGCTGCCATGGCTTTGACAGTTCATTGCCGCAAGAATGTAGGACCTATAGGCTGGGGCGGCCGGTCTCGTGCTCCGCCGATATGTGTGCGTCGAGGTGTGGGCGATACAGTAACGAGTGTCGAACGATCGACTCGTCGCATTTTACGCGTTATACACAGCACCATTTTTTCAAAGAAAATAATGTTGACTTTTACGCGCTAGCATGTAGTCGCGAAACGGGAGCGTCTCGAGCCTTTGCCTTTACTATGCACAGTGGACCACCAGGCTGCGTGAGGCCGAGAGTGTGAGGTACTTGGTTCCAACTGAATCGGATAAACCTATGCTGCAGAAGGAGCGGTGCCGTGGGAAAGATTCAAACAGCTATTACGATTTGATTTTTGGAAAAATACAGCATCGTGTGAAGCATGGGGTTTCACTTTTTTTTGTTGTGAAGGAGTGTTTCCGTTTCTTGATGCAACCGCTGACAAAAATTAACTTACTCTTAATACGTGTAATATGAGTACGTCCGCGTCTGCACGCCGTCTGCCAAAATAACCAAGAGCTTGCATGGGAACAAATGGGATGGGAATCCCATCTAATATGGGATGGGAATCCCATCTAATATGGGATGGGATGGGAATGGGACGGGAATCCCACAGTGGGATACGCGCTTCCCATCCCACGAAGTCCCATCCCATCTAAAATTCCTGCCCCACTTACTCCCACATAACCGATATAGCACCGCTTCCATCCTACCTGCTTCCCATCCCACTATCGGCACAGACAGCTACTCCGGTCCCAATCCCACGGTATAAGTAGCCACTCCCGTCCCAGTGTGCACTGTGTAATAGAGTGTCGGTGTAGCGGGCAATAGATTCGGTAAGATAGTCCGCAGAGTTACGGTCTATTGGCCACAAGGAGATTCTCTTGAACGGAATATTCTGAGTGAAGCGGATAACCCGTAGAGAATAGCTAGCTTACACCATAAGAGCGTTCTCGGTAATGGAACGTTCCTCCTCTGGACAAGGTAGGTAGAAGTAAGCGCGTTAAGCGCTCATGGGAATATAGAACACCTATTAATAGGAGAACGTTCCTTGTACGTTCCATAGGTAAATGTCCAGAAGAGAGCACAACAGCAATGCTGGAGGGTGAAGCGAACTCTGTGAGCCTCACCCCACCCCCATGCTCTCATTCCTTCTCCTTTCCTGTCTCCTCGAGCTTCTCATAGCTCAACGCCAGTAATAAGAAATCAACAAAGAAGAAACGGTGCTGTCTCCAAGCGAAGCTGATACCCCTGCGTCCTTTCCCTCCCACCACCCGGCACCACGACTCCTTCACAATTTATCGTCGTCGTCAGCTCCGAGAATGCCGCCGTGAACACCGGCGCTCCTCCTGGCTCGGCTTCCAGGCCACCCGTCGTATCTTACCGAATCTATTGCCCGCTATACCGACACTCTGTTACAACTGTGAGCGCAAGACTTCCCATTTGCCAGTTCCCCATTATATTCCAAATAGAATGTCCCGCAGCGCCCGGGCCACTGGGCCAACACCCACGCACGCGGGTTGAATCTGAATGTAAAAATAAAGAATCTTGGCATGTTTGTTTTTGTGCCGCGGGCAGCAGGGCACACACACAACTCTATGTCGGACCCTACCAGCGACGGCGGCTCTCAGCCTTTGTCACAGACACCCGGTGTACAGTCACCCGATACATTATTCAAGGTAAACGGCGTTACCGTACAGCCGATCGGTGCTGGGACAAAGAGAAAGAAGCAGACGTATTCGATTTGTAAGCATGTCGTAGAGTTTACGCCGGCGATGATGGACATCAAGAACGTCAAGTGTATGGTCAAGATTCCACTTCCCGCGGTGGAAACGTTCCAGCGCGCGAGATGACCTGCGGCTTCTTGACGAAGTACGTCCGAGCTGACCCCAGCAAAGGCATCGCTGCTGGAGGGACGAAATGCATTTGGAACCACTTCGGAGGCTGTCATCCTGAGATACAAAAAGGACGAGATGGCTTTGAGCTCCCACAGCAACGCATGTTTTCCCTGTTTCAGTTTTGTAGGAAGATGAGAGTGCAGACTAGACAGGAGACGGGTATAACCTCTTTACTTCGTTGCATTCAATAGTTGGTGGCTTTCTGTTCCACTTGGTTTACATGTTTTGTGTGACGTCCTGTTTCCCCATTTCTTTCCAATCGTGTGCTTCCTTTTTTTTATTTCTCCTTGTTTTTTCATTTCTTGTTGCAAACACATGCTGACTTGCACGCGTGTATCCCTCGTGTTCCTCATGGCTAGCATTGCATGGCCAAGTTACCTTGCCGTATTATCTTATTTGTGTTATATCTGTCGGGTAGTTTTTCGCGACCACAGGGAGCCCGTCTCTCTCTTGAAGCCATCGCCATGGAGACTGGCTGTGCTGGATGTCGATAGGTAGAAACATCAGATCAATGTGAAGAAAACACACAATGTGCACCTCATCTCTCTCTGGGAAGCATCGACATTGACACTGGCTGTGCTGGATGTAGATATGTGGAACCACCAGTTCAATGTAGAACGCAGACTGTGCAGAACCCAAACAAACACACATTTCCCTTATGTACCATCCACTGTGCAAGTCAGACGTTCTGTTTGGGAACTTTTTGCGAAGGGAAGATCTCCGTGCATTCAACCATTAGACCCCCTGGTTTGTTTTCTGACCCAGACAAAATATCGCATCCAAACAATATCATACGGTGCGCCGAAGATATGAGTCTCGGCAATCCATCAAACACACGAGAGTTCACTAGAACATAGCGAGCAGCACACCGCCTTGAGGGAAAAACAGGGTTGGATTTTGATTGAGGCTGGGGCTACTCCAGGCGATTATAGATGAACTGGTTGAACTAGTTGCTGGCTCCTTTGCTTTGGTTTCATTTTTATCGTGCCTTCTTGCTTCTCTCTATTTCCAATTGTATTTTTCCGTTTCGTTTTATTTTATTCTTTTTTCGTCTTCCTGAAAATAGTGTGGTGTACTGGCTTTACATATGTTTATCCCTCGTGTCACTTGCGGTTGACATTGCATGGCCAAAGCACCTTGCGACGACGGAGCTCGTACCTCGGCACGGACGCTGGTTGTGCTCGGTGTAGATGGGTGAAAATATCAGTTTGATGTGAAGAACACACACACAAGTCACACATCGTGTCGGTGAACATGACAACAGAAACAGCGGCACGCTCTTGTATACGCAACCCCACGATTTCTACCGCATTCCTCAGAATACCTGTTGTGTTGGGCAGACAAGCCTAGCGGGTTGGCTTTCGTTTTGACGGCGTGGCCATAGGGCTGTATTGCTGTCGACGAGGTGACGTGTGCCAAGTGTGCGCTCCGTAGGCCCCCCGTGTTTCGCGTGATGCTATAGGGTGATTGTTGGTTATGTAACACTACGAACGACTGGATAATTATATATCTATCTGCAGCTGCGACGGAATCTCGACGCAGACTGCCAGCTTTGCCTAATTGTATTTCATCCGAAGGCGTCGACCAGTCATTAGTGTCTCTCCGTCGGCTGGCCAATCTGAATCAAACCCACCCAAGGCAAAATCCGGAAACTCACCATATCTAGTGTTTTTTAGCAACAGTAGTCTCATGATAGGAAGATCCATCAAGTTCATAAATCGCAAGATAATTCTATCCCAACCAAATTAACCAAACTTTTGTTGCCGCAAACACCCTGGAGATGCTTGTCAGTGTGGGAGGGTATAGGGCGGGGACACGGAGTGTCCCCTGCAGGTCTGCCAATTGAGCAGGTCCTCGGAGAGTACTCCCTTTCTTAGCCTTGGGAGAGACGTAGCTTACTAGTTTTCACCAGAGCCCCGCATGACCTCTGAGAACGCAGGCACGCGCCTCCGTTCTATTTCCTGACTATCCCGAATAGAAATATCTAACCTTATGATACGAAACCCGGCCAAATCATCTCGATTCGGATAATTACAGGCCCTTCGAGGCCGTATCTTAACACTAGCCCACCCTGATGAGCTGCATATTCAGAAATATGGGAGATTCGAGGAAACTCCGGTTCTACGACCTAGACCCTGAGTCGTAGATGCGGCTCCTTAAAACCCACCCCCACACCTCTCACGGCCTGGATATGGAGCCAAGAAAACGTGAAGAAAAGAACTTGAAGGAAACACAGACCCTAAAACAAGGCATACCACCAATCAAAATGCTGCCGCGTATCGCCAGTGTGGCGGGGGGGGGCAGAAAAGGCTCTAGAACCTGCCGCATACCGCCGGTGTGGCGGGGAGGGGGGGCAGAAAGGCTCTACGGCGAACCAACCACAGAAAAAGGTTTTATATTGAGGCGAGCCCTCGTCGTTAAGGAGGAGAACATGGGCGCTAATACAAGAGAGAAGGCATACAAAAAATCTCTCGCTTGCCATTGGTATGGCGGGGGGTTTGACGAGGAAACGACGAACACCCTGGATAAAAGGTGGCATCACCTACAGCCCCGCGAGGGGGTAAAAGGTTTTAGCCGAAAAAATAACGTAGAACAAATACAGCATACAAGAAAAAATAAAAGATGACACACATATGGAGCCTGGCCTCTCACGGGGTCCTGGTGTCGAAGTGGAGAGGGCGGTCCCGGAGGTCTGCTGCTCGTCTCGTAGCTGGCGTCGGAGCGAAGAGGGCGTCGCGAAGTTTAAGTCGAAGCGGCGAGGGCGTCGCGGTGTTGAGGTCGCGTGACGATCGCCTTCACAGTGCGCGTATGCTGAAACCTTTATTTCTTAGATGTAGCAAGAAGATGCTAAAGCTATAGTGACGGTGGGTTTATGCCCTCTCGTCATGCGGCGGGATCATCTTTCGGTGGCTGACCTTCCGGGGACGAGTCAACGCCGTCTATGATGAGTGACACCGCTCGCGACCCGGGATCGTGCATTTGCTGACCGGTGACGTGTCCTCTCGCGCATGCATGCACGAGATCTACGATAGGTATCTACGACCCTGTCTTCCACATCACCTCCCTCTGTATTCGCTGCAATATCATCTTAGCTAGGGATGGTATAGCTAGGGATGGTATTGTAGCGGTTATCGGGAGGATGACAATTTTAGGAAACGAGGTGTCGATTCATCGTATCGAGACACAGCAGTTGTTATGTGCGTGCATCCACTCCGTATAACTGACGTGTTTAATAAACACGGGTGTGAAACACCGGTCCCGCGAGGATGCTTACATTTTCGAGCTTGCATGCTGACAGCGTATACTGGAATTGTATGGGGTTTCCAAATATTATTTCAACGCACGTATTCCGTGTGGCCACACGTACTGGTGCGCCCCTCGTGGTTGCGGTTCTGGGAACCACGGGCAGCGAAATTGTTTTGTGTTTCATCTTTTGTGGGCGGGTCCGCCTAGATATTTTCACTCGGAGTCGGCTCAGTTGATCTAGGTGCATCAACGTGTGACTTCGTATCAGGTAGGGTGGAGTCGCGTGGGTCTCATTCCTCGTTTGTGTTTAGTGTTCGAACAATTTTGTTTGTGGCTTGACGGTGGTGTTGCTGTTTTGCCCTGTTTGGAACGGAGTGTCGGGCACGGGCATGAAGCGTCACGCTTCTTACAGCCTTTCCCCGTTGGGCACAGCAATTTTCTTCACGTCTCCTTGCCCCGACTATTCCAACCGGAAAGCCGGGTAGAGCGCCTGTCAGATCATGGTAGATACGAGCGTGTACTGCCATGTCTGCTGGTGCTACTCTCATCACCGTTGTTGACTCTTGTGCCTACAGCCGAGTCAACTGTGTTTGCCAACTTATTCGTTATTCGGTTACGCCGCGGAGAATATGATAATCTATCTGCGCTGTATCAGTTCGTGCGTGTCCCCGCCTATCCTACGCTTCCGTTTAGGTCGTTATGTATTCTTACTCGTGGGTTCGAATCCCACCGTGGTCACCACAATAGGGCCTGGCCTCCCACGGGGTCCTGGTGTCGAAGTGGAGAGGGCGGTCCCGGAGGTCTGGTGCTCGTCTCGTAGCTGGTGTCGGAGCGGAGAGGGCGTCGCGGAGATTAAGTCGAAGCGGCGAGGGCGTCGCGGTGTTGAGGTCTCTTGACGATCGCCTTCACAGTGGGCGCACGCTGAAACCTTTATTTCTTAGATGTAGCAAGGGCATGCTAAAGCTAGAGTGACGGTGGGTTTATGCCCTCTCGTCATGCGGCGGGATCATCTTTCGGTGGCTGACCTTCCGGGGACGAGTCAACGCCGTCTATGACGGGTGACGCCGCTCGCGACCCGGGATCGTGTAATGGTTGACCGGTGACGTGTCCTCTCGCGCATGTATGTACGAGATCTACGATAGGTATCTACGACTCTGTCTTCCACACACAGGCCCGTACATATCCCTGTACCACATTGCGCGCAAATAGGGTATACTGGTCGCCTCCCGGCTTTGGGCTGGGGAAGGCGTCGGCAGGGCGAAATTGAACAATCTACGAAAAAGCGACAGTCCTGCGCCTCAGATAGCGGCGTTTTACCCGAACCCTGGCCTGACATTGAACAGGGCCTTCGACAGGACGAAAAACAAAGAGAACTACCGCCCTCAAATCAGATCAAGACTCTCAGGACACCACGGACAACCCCAAGAGAAAGACTCGAACCTCAGAACCCCTCCCAAAAAATGTAGAACTATCGAGGAGCGGTGGCGGCTTGAAGGTCAACTGGCTACGGCCGTGCCTCGAGATTCATCGGCGTTACGTTGAATCCACGTCCTGCCGAGAACGCCATGGTGTGAGGGTATAGGGCTGGAGCAGAGTGTCCCTTCAGGTCTGCCAATTGAGCAGGTCGTCGGAGAGTGCTCACTTTCTTAGTCTTGGGAGAGACGTAGTTTTATTAGTTTCCACCAGAGCCCCCCATGACCTCTGAGAACGGAGACCACGCGCCTCCGTTCTATTTCCTGACTATCCCGAAAATGAGACCCCAACCTTAGGATTCGAAACCCGGCGAAATTATCTCAATTCGGATATTACAGGCCTTTCAAGTCCGTATCTTAGCAATTGACCGAGGCTCAAGCACTAAACACCCGTGGATTCATGCACGGCGGCGTTAAAAAATGGTCTATACATAAAGTGCACTTGCCTGCACATTGTTGGGCTACAAAGAAGATACTATCGAGTTTTCGTTGCTACAGACTGCATCGCCCACCTCAAAAGAGAATATTATCGATTCATCATTTTTATGGAGTGCATCGCCTACCTCATGTCCGTTTGAGCCTAAACGTTGGCCAGTCCCGGGTGCCGGGGGTCGAAGGTTGCCCGGCTGTGTCCTAACGAAGTCGTCCGAGCGGTTCCATACGGTGTCCTCCGTCGGTTGATTTTGCGTGAACTCTGTAACGACCCACGCAATACTGACGAGTAGAAGCGTGATCGTCGCGACGACAACCAACACCCCCCACCAACGCCTGCAGCTCTTGAAGGATCCATAATATTTGGTGCTGAATCCACGAGAGAGTCAACGAATGATACGGTGGGAAGAGCCACGTCATGCATGGTGTATGTGGGTGATGGCGGTTAGAGAGAAGATCATCAAAAACAAATGGAGTACAACGAAACGTGGGAACATTCATTGACAAAAGCACCGACAAACCCCGACTAAGAAGTAAACGAGACTCGCTGTTTCTGGCTGTTTTGGGGACCCTAAGGTCACTAGATTGCCAGGAAATTATCATCAGCGACAGGTGCGCTATACTAAACGAAACATGAAACAAATTACAAGTCATACCTGGGACCACGTAAGTCTATCATTGACGACCGGCAAGTCTGTCGACTAGACTAAGTATCTAGTCTACATGAAAAATAGCGTTGATGGCGACCTTATTATCAGTATTATATTCAAGGTTGATGGGGTGTCGCAATATATCCTCATGCAGAGCAGGTACTTCTTGTTTTCGGGAGGGGCCTGTTAAAGATGCTTCGGTTTCAGATACTGGTCTACCGACACTCGGGGTTTTTTTTTGCATGCGGAAGGATGGTGATGTGCGTTTGAGTCTTCTTAAGGCGGATGTCTTGGCTGCGGAGGGATTCGATGATGCTTTTACGATACGACTCGGGTGCGTGATAAAATGATGACATCCGCATATATGGCCGGAAAGAGACCGCGACGGAAAGGTATGGCTCACTCGTGTGTGTATGCGCAGTTAGTGACTATTTGGTACAGCTTCCTTGTTAAGTGTGTGTGGGGCGGTTGCGGTTGCAAGCGGTGGTGCTACATTCTACAGCCCTCTTCGACTATCGTAGTGTGATCGCGTGGATCAAGTGCATGCGTTTAATAGCGGGCGCGAAAGCGAACGCGCTTCAAGTTTCGTCCCGGCCGGGAGTCGGTGAAGGTTTTCATTGTGTTTGAAGAGGGCAGTGCTGCGAGAGCGATGTTTAGGGGGTGTTTGTGGTGGTAGACGGCGGCGTCGGAAGCATTTCAAATTGGGATGAAGCAAAATGTTGACAAATTTCAACTTAGTCGAGCCGGTGCTGCTTAACATCTGCAAGAACGGTGGATGCGATTGCAATCTGCAAAGAGGAGAGCAGGAGTGGTTGGGTTACTCGGCCAGAGTTATCATTACATGATGTAAGAGGGGTTGGCGATGGTAAATGCCCGATTTGAGCTCTGGGACATTTGCGCCAATTTCAGTGTGACCTACAGCGCACCGAATCTAAAGGGTGGTTTCGGTGGGCAAGGCGGAACTTGGATTCTGCGCTGGAGAAACGACGACATGGTAGTGTGATCTAGGGCCGCAGTGCAAGAGAAAATACGGGCCGTCGTGCAGCAGCAGCTGCAGCACTAAAGGGTGCACGGGCCGGGTTCGGTGGAGGCGGTGGAAGGCAGCGGTGGGAAGGAGAATTCGTTGGGATTGCAGAGGTTTGCACGAGAACTGGATTGGGATGTGGGGCGGAAAATTGTCAAGCCCACGGCCCTGCCAGCTATGGTTCTACTGCTGCTTTGTTGTTGAATGAATCAAATACGGTGGATGCTAGTGTTGTTTCTGGTGTTGTAGCCTGGCGCAAGCATGCAGTGGGGAAGGAGCTTGGTGGTTCGGGTGTCTTAGGGGTTGGGACGCAGCAGCAGCAATGTGAGGTTATGGAGCTTGTTTTTGCTGGTGCTCTTGCCAAACAGCTTGAGCAGTGGGCACTGATCGGTGGGGTTGGTGACTCGGTTGGGGTGTTTGAGGGAGCTGCGTCTATATGCTCGTTGAGCAGCAGCATGAGCAGCAGCGATGCAGAGGTGCCGGACAGCAGCAGCAGCAGCAGACTATTCTCGTGATAAATGTTCAGTAGCGACTACAACAGTACAACATCAGTACACCTAGTCAATGTTCAGCAGCATAGAGCACTGCTAATATAGCAGAAGCATCGAAGTCAGCATTATGCGATCGTTCTACATAACGTACGAGCAACGCAGTGTAATAATATACGAGTAGTAATGCCGCGCAATAACGAACGTATAGCAATGGTCAGGGAATTTAACGTTTGGTTGCCAATCGGGACGTTGAGCTATTTAAGCTCCCATGGGCAAACCTCAGGGAACGTTGCCGTAAGTACGGTGAACCACAAGCAAGCCTCAGGGAACGTTGCTGTTGGTAGATCAGGCAGCCACCCGTAGAGTACATCTGCCCGTAGCATGGGCATTGTGCCGTCTCAATCATCAGGTGATGATCAGCCCCACGTTGGTCACTCTCCTGTTTCCGCCCTCTTGTTCTTGATCTGCCGTTTTGCCCACAAGCGGCTAATTTCAAACATGAAACATCTTTGAGTTACAAGCGCCTGGAAGGTAATTCAACCACTACCAGCGCAAGGCTGGGCTACTAGACTACTTGCCAGCGGTATTTGAACCGAATATCGAAGAGGTCACAAGTAAGTGTCGATATAAGCGTTGCGCACAGCACGTTCGTAGGGAAGACGTTTCCGATGACCCAAATCTGGCCAGGATCAAATACGAGGACAGTTGCTTCATCATCAACGGGCGGCGAGATTTGAACCAAGATACACGTACAACAGAAATTAAAGCGAAAACAACGGCAGAGTCAAAAAGCGACAGACTGATCATCTTCTATTGCTGAGATAACTGTACGGTTCTAGGAAGAGCGCGTGTACCGCGCGTATATACGAGACAGCATCTGCATCAGCCCGCTGAGCCATCACTGACTGGTTTAAAGCGCGACAGTAGTTGCGTTCGCAGTTTATTTTGGTTCGGGCCGGGAATGACAAAGGTACACTTCTGGGGAGACAATTGGACTCAAGTTACGTCTATATATGAAGCCCACGAAGTCGTGGCGGAAGCTCGTACGTACAGTAGGACAGCAGGAAAATGCATATCGTAAAATTACGGTATCAAAAGACCACTATATATTCATACATTTTGGTGCCTGAATGCGCGCACGAAGTAAACTGCGGCGACGACAACAAGACAACCACACGCAAGTTGGTGCATGCTTGTAGCAAATGCGGGAAACGTGAAGCTCGCAGAGCCCGTACGAACCCACCAGCTGCGACACTGTAGTACCAGAAGGGTTCTTCGAAACGTGATAGACAGAATGCTCGCAATGCTGCGCAAGCTGTTGCTTCATCTGGTCCGCAACGCGAGTGCTTGTATTTCATGTTCAGTATTTTCGGATCGAGGTTGCGGGTTGCACAGGAGCTGCATCTCGGGGCAATTTTTGAAAAACACGCTACGTCCGTCACACAAATCCACAAAGCTATGGCTGAAACTCGCCCGAAAGCAAGCAAGTACGTACCGTGAAGTTACGGTATCCCAAGCCCACAAGGGTGGCAGAGTCCGCAGCAGCTGCAGCTAAGATCAAGAGTAAAGTGGTGCTCGCTCGGACCTGGTATACTCGTACTCTTCTACGAATATTGTTTTTGTTACGTGGGACTGGTTCTACGATAGCCCACCCCCCCGAATCAGCGATTTTCTTTGACGAAGGTTTCACGACTGCCCGGCACGAGGAAGAATGGCATGAAACCGTAATCTTCATACAGTTTCCCGTTTGCAAAGGACTATTGAACGACGACCGTCGGGATGGCAAGGGTCACCGTATTTCAGGAGGTACGGCCGGGAGCTGGTTTCAAAACCGGCGATTTCGTTACGAAAATGTTGGGGGGGTTATCGTAGAACGAATCCAACCGGCGATTTCGTTGAAGAAATGTTGGGGGGGTTATCGTAGAACGACTCGTCGCAGTTCAGAAATATGACTGTAGTAAAGTGCCATATTGGTGCGGCGCAATACAAAACTCTTCGCAACATGCAAGACAGCAACAGAAAAAAATAGCGACAATGGCTAAGACCCCCCGCGGTTTTCGACGAGAAGGAAAAGCACGCCTATCGTGACTGGAACGCAATGGTAAAGTCGCACCTCAACATGTCAACTCCAGATATGTACGACATGTTTATGGGGTAGGAAAAGTCCAATCCAGCACCAGGCGGAAACTTGGCCAACTGGCGGCGGAGCAGTGCCGACTCAGTCATCTTCCTAGCTACGAATGGGGGAGCCACTACAGTTGTACGACGTCATGAGGTCTAGACACCGGACGTTGGTGTCGGAGACGGACAGGGGATCTGGAACGCGCTCGAGGAGAAATACAATTCGGTTAGCAACGACATTCGTCAAGAGCTGGGAAAAGACAATTTTCCAACAGCAGCCCACCTAGAGTTCTTCGGTTCGTGCGTATTTTCGTCGCGTTAGACCGCGAGTTTAGGCTGGAGGCCATCAAATCCAGGATGCGTAATGTGTCATCTCACGTTCCTTAAGCACGCCATCAATTGCAGAATGCGGGGTCGCCATGCCAGCACAGGACGACCTCAGTCGTGTGAAGAGCTTCATCTATCCGCGAGCAGCAAGGCGGGTTGTCCCGAGTACAACCCCAACTACACAAGAACATCAGGAAATAAGGGTATTCGAAATGGTCATCTCTGCGCAAAACACGTCTCGTTCCGACGACGAGTGCAGGGCAAAAGGAAATAAGCATTATACTCAACATAAATAGAAACTAGGTGGAGTAGGCTCTAAATTAAGCTCGGTGCTTTTGACTAGGTGTCATTCCTACGACGAGCGAAAACTTCAAAAGAGGCAGGCCGACAACGACACCGCTGGGTTCGCCACGACTTTTCAGCAGCCTCATTAAACGGCGTCAGGGACACAAAGCTTCAAAGGAGGATATGCGTTCAACGCCATCACTGCCATGCAGGACGCGAAGCCCATTGGGGGCACACAGGGCAAGAAGCCCAACATACTCAAGACACCGGCGCACGAGTACGAAAAGTACCTCAATGGACCCTCGATCGCGATACTTGGGCTTTGCGGGCAGAACTCTGAAGACTCAGCCCTTCAAGCAGTCAGCGTCGAGGAAGTCTACAACTACAGAAGGTACACCACCAACAACAGCTCCTTGGCGATTTGCGTGGACAGCGGAGTATCCGAGCACTACTTCGACGACACTCCAGGGCTAACGGGGAGGCTATCCGACTACGAAGTGCGCGAGGAACCGCGCAAAAAATCCCTACTGCAGGTAAACAGCTGGAAGGAGATGCTACGGGGGTCATCACCGATGCTATCATAGACGAAGTTGGATGAAAACAGCCAGGGAAAATCCCGATCTTGGTCGTACCCGGTTTTGGATGCAACTTCTTCCCGGTGCCTCAGGCGACGCTACAAGCCGCCACCACCAGGTTTACGGCCAGCGCTGCGTGCATCAAGACGGACAGCAACGGGGTACACTTTGCCGGGGGACTGTCGCACTGCGACGTCTGCGCAATCGGCAAACATACCCAACGAGCTCAACCGCATCAAGACGGACAGCAACGGGGTACACTTCGTTGGGGGAGTGTCGCATTGCGACGTCTGCGCTATCGACAAATATACCCAAAGAGGTCACCCGAAAAAAGGCACAGTCAACACCAGCAGTACTTTTAGGCTGGCCTATACCGATCTGATGGGGTCAGTTTAACCGACAGTAGTGCTGGGAGGATTCAAGTCTGTGAGCAAGATCACAGACGAGTACACCAATCGGACATGGTTAAATTCAGGGGAAGCCAAGACAATCGATCACTCTATCAAACAGCCAAACATGTTCAGGACATCGGTCAGCGAGAGCAAGAAGGACCTCAACGGGCCATCGGTCGGGACTCTTGGACTGTTTGGGCAGACCCCGGACGACTGGAAAGCCGTTCAAAGAGAGGAAAAATGGTGATAAGTTTCGAACACCTTTTTTTCGAAGTCGCAGCATTACCGGATGCGGCTTTTTGGAGGGACGCATCGACAAGGATATGGTAACCTGGAGCAGCAACAACGTCTTCCGCTGTGCTACTCTGTCTCCAACGGAAATATCTTAGACTGCCACAGCTACTTCGTGTTCTACTTACACTACTACTCCTTCATTATACCATCAGCTACTACATCAGTTCCGATAGCTGCGTGTGCTTCATCACAAACTTCAGCGTCATCGGCTGCTTCAGCTTCACCAGAAACAACAGCAAGGCGGCAAATCGTCTTCTACGAGCGACACCAAGGCGTGACGACCAAGAGAGCACGGGATAACGGCACACCTCATATGGTCTACATCGATCATCGTCATCATCATGATAAGCTTTACAAGCGCATTACCTCGCAGGCACGATCAACTCAAGGCATCACCTACGAGATAGGGGGTTTCACCCTAATCGCGTGTTCGGACGCTAGCTGGGGCAACAACCCGGCCAGCGGCAAGTCGATATCATCACGGCCCAGTAAGCTTGAAGGAACGAGAGGTTAGCATTCACTACGTGCCGACAGCGAACAATATCTCAGATGTAGGAACGAAGTTTTTCAGCAAGCATCGTCGCCGTTACCTCATCCAAGGATTTTAGGGCCTGGACAAACATATCCGACTTTAACGGGACGATCTGACAACATCACGGATATTTTCTGAGGCGGATACAGGATAGGCTTCTACAACAGGGACTGCAGCAGAGATAGTGGCGGATAAAAAATTTTCAACGGTATTTTCATCAGCTACATGAGGCTATTCAGCTTCATCGGTTCAGCTGCATAAGCTTCATCAGTGACTTATTATAGTGAAACTATACTGGGAGCATAGAGCGTACCCGTGGGGATCGGATATCAGTGTGTGTGTGTGTTCTTCACATTAAACCGTTCTTCTACTCGTCGACATACAGCACACCCAGTGTCCGTACTGATTCTTCACCCTAGAAAGATCAGCTCTGTGGTCACAAGCTACGACACAGAGATAATGCATCGTAATGCATTCGACAACGCCATGTCATGCCCTAGTACTGGGTACGACAGGCACAACATACATACGTCAGCAACAGAAATACATTGGAAGAGAGAATACGAAATAAACAAAAACAAAAACAAAAACAAAATAATAATAAGAAAACAAATAAAAACAAGGATAAAAATAAATCAGTACACCACTGTAACGTGCACATTTTACGTGGTATTATTATATTATATATATATAATATCACGATTCAGCTAATGGCTCCCACATCTTGATTAATGAATCCGGTTCATGCGAGGTTAAAAAAAATCATTTTTTTATAATATCACGATTCAGCTAATGGCTCCCACATCTTGATTAATGAATGCATCCGGTTCATGCGAGGTTAAAAAAAATCATTTTTTGATATTTGTTGGCCTCTCTCGCCCAATAGTCCATTTCACGACTTGAAACCACGCAAGTGCATTCATCACGTGCACTTTATGGCACCTACGAATGCAATGACGCGTTGCTCGTTATATGCCACCGACATGAACACCTTCAAATGAGTAGACCTCAGCCGCTGTGGTGCTGCCCAACATCCTCGGCATCACTCTGTATCTCCGTACTCGTTGTGCATGCTTCGACGCGCATGGACGTGACATTACACAACACAAACACCGCCACCCTATTTATGCATTCATCAAACGTCGTCACAACATGTCAAGTAGTTACGATTGGCCATGCCCACTGCAGATTACAGCATTGAGATGCCCCATGCCCGCTGCCGCATACGAGCAAATATGCGGATTTTCTGCAGACAACCTCGCCAATCAAAATTCCGCCGCATATTATGTTTACCCGCATCTTCACTACGCATCTACGCATCTACATTTCCGCCGCAATCATACGCGGCACCCCGCCAAACCTCTACTGCCCATTCCGATGCCGTCAACACGACAATACTCGAAAGCTCAACAGAACCGACGCAACGAACAAAGGCGACTTCGACGCGCGAGGAGGAACGAAACACTCAATTGTCGCAGAAATTCACGTGATGGAAGGAGCGGCGAGGGCGCCCGTCCAACATCAACATACGTGCGTAGTCCTAACGTGTCCACCTCCATATCTCAGTTCTGGGAATAACGGTAAGTCGAAGGACAAAGCCGTCCACCACGACAGCGACGACAACGAGGAGACTTCGTCTGAACCTGATCCTGAAATCATATCCATCGACGACGACACCGACAGCGACAGTTCCTCATCCTCTTCCGACGAGGACACGCCGGATTCTGCATCGTCATCCGGCGAGGAAGAAGCTTCGTCATCCAGCGACGAGTCGTCTTCCGATGACGAAGATTGATTCTACCGACGCACCTAAGCTTCTGTTTCACATACCGTAGATGATCGTCTTCTTTAGCCATCAACTTTCTTCCGGCTCATTTTCACCTGAAGTTTGTCATCTGCTATCAGCGTCTCAGTCGTTTCACTTACAACGAGTTCGTAAGCTATCACACGTTTCGTGTACACTACGTAATTATTTCCAGGTCGACCTTTTCATGTTTTTTTCGCTTTCTTTCGCTGTAGCATAGCAATCGAGATTTGCTGCTTTTTGCCCTTCCATCTTCGGGGCTTTTCCGATTCTTTCATTCACGATTTCGATTATGTGTTCGAATTAATCACCGTATCATCTTCGTCGCTTTCTTCTTCACCGGGTTCACCGTCATCTTGCTCTCTTCACCATTGATTTTTATCACGGAGCTATTACACTTACTCCGTTACATAAACAACAGTGCGGCGTCACCGATGTCTCTTTCCGAGTCATTCATCCGCCTGCCCATCCTGCGTACTTTCCATTGATATTTCATCTAAAATTATACTGATTACACATTCATCGCCCCTGATACGGCCACCGCGTTTCAATTCAGTCATGCCCAAAGTCGCGGGGATGTATCATCGATGCCACTTCCTCCTTTAATAGACATAACCTGCATCCTCCTCTCTATTTCCCGCACTTCTCATCCTCAATTCATTGATTGACCTTCTTTGGGCGTATCTCCGGGTGGCCGTCCCGCCGCCTACGGCGGGCGGCCACCTTACCCTAGTTATAGGAATTCTTTAATTATTTTTCGAGTTCAGTACAACTCACGTAGGCTCAAAGGCATTCGTTGCGACGTACTTGGTACCTTTAAATGGGTCATTGATGCCGTTAGACTAACGGTTTGTAATGTTCAGAGACTTACTGGTATTCAAAAAATATGTTTTGTAATTCAGAGACTCGCTGGTATTCAAACGAGATATATCGTTAAAAATACATTAGTCTCGTATCATTTAAAATACATTAGGGACTTGTCTATGCATCTACATTCCCGTCGTCAACCTACGGACCTGAATGTATTGTCTCTGGTATTTGATTTTATTTTCTGAGTATCAGTTTCAACATTGATAGCGTACACATGCATTAACATGCCTCCAGTGAGTTCACAAGCTCAACAGTGAAAGAGGGCACCAGCTACAAGAACAGTTCACTGCACAACCTTTGCGTTAGGGGGTGATCACAGGGTAGGATGCAACAAGGCATTTGTTTTGGACGTGAGCATTTTTTGCAGACGTGACTTTCCGAGGGGGAAAGTGTTGAGAAATAGGGAACAACAACCTATTCTCGTTATAAATGTGCAGTGGGGACTACAATAGTACAGCAGTAGTATACCTAGTCAATGCTCAGCAGAATAAAAGTACTTCTGCTATAGCAAAAGCATCGTTGTCAGCGTTATACGCGGTCGGTCTGCCAAGCAGATGTACGCACGAGCAATGCGTGTAACTAGATACGAGTAATATTGCCCCGCAAAAGCGACCATATTGCAGTGACCAAGGAATATATTTTTTGGGTGATAATTGGGAAGTTGAGCTAGCTAAGCTCCCGCGCGCAAATTTCATGGAACGTTGCCGTAAGTACGGAAGACCCCAAGCTAGACTCAGGGAATGTTGCTGTAGGTAGATCAGGCAACCACCTGTAGAGTACATCTGCCCGTAGCACGTGGGCATTGTGCTGTCTAGAACAGGTAATGGCCAGCCCCACCTCGGTCACTCTCCTGTTTTTCCCTCTTGTTCTTGATCTGCCTTTTTGCCCACAAGCGGCTAGTTTCGATCAAGATGTTCTTGAGTTCAAAGCGCCAGCGAGGCAGTTTGACCACTACCAGCGCCAGCCTGGGCTACCATTTGCCAGCGGTATTTCAACCAACAATTGAACATACTATTAGTACCACCACCACCACCACCACCACCAGTACTACCACGACTACCAACACGACTATTAATACTACCACGACCAATATCACTACCACCACCACTACCACTACCACTACCACCACGACTATGACCACGACCACGACCACGACTACGACTACCACACTACCACTACCACACTACCACTGCTATTGCTACTACTGCTACTGCTACCGCTAACTACTACTACCGTTACTACCGCTACTACCGCTAACTACTAATACCGTTACTACCGCTACTACCGCTGCTACTACTACTACTACTACTACTACTACTACTACTACTACTACCACTACCACTACCACTACCACCACTACTACCACTACTACCACTACTACCACCACCACTACCACTACCACCACCACTACCACTACCACTACCACTACCACTACCACTACCAGTACTACTACTACTACTACCACTACCACCACTACTACTACTACCACTACCACTACCACTACCACTACTACTACCACTACTACCACTACCACTACCACCACTACCACTACCACTTTACTACTACTACTACTACTACTACTACTACTACTACTACTACTACTACTACTACTACTACTACTACTACTACTACTACTACTACTACTACTACTACTACTACTACTACTACTACTACTACTACTACTACTACTACTACTACTACTACTACTACTACTACTACTACTACTACTACTACTACTACTACTACTACTACTACTACTACTACTACTACTACTACTACTACTACTACTACTACTACTACTACTACTACTACTACTACTACTACTACTACTACTACTACTACTACTACTACTACTACTACTACTACTACTACTACTACTACTACTACTACTACTACTACTACTACTACTACTCTACTACTACTACTACTACTACTACTACTACTACTACTACTACTACTACTACTGCTACTACTACTACCACTACCACTACCACTACCACCACTACTACCACTACTACCACTACTACCACCACCACTACCACCACCACTACCACTACCACCACCACTACCACCACCACTACCACTACCACTACCAGTACTACTACTACCACTACTACCACTACCACCACTACTACTACTACCACTACCACTACCACTACCACTACCACTACCACTACTACTACTACCACTACCACTACCACTTTACTACTACTACTACTACTACTACTACTACTACTACTACTACTACTACTACTACTACTACTACTACTACTACTACTACTACTACTACTACTACTACTCTACTACTACTACTACTACTACTACTACTACTACTACTACTACTCTACTACTACTACTAGGTGATGGAGTGCTCTGTAGAAGAATGGTTGTAGATTCGATGTGAAACTATGTCGTCTTATTGACGTGAAACCATTATATATGTCATTTTTATTTGAGTCTGCAGTCAATCGAGCGCTCTACGTAAAACGATAGTTTGTAGAATCGACGTGAAACCATGTCATGGTTGAGGTGAAACCACGTGATTTTTTTTTTTTTTTTTATCCTCCGGC
Organism: Undaria pinnatifida; assembly: GCA_012845835.1. Lineage (NCBI taxonomy): Eukaryota > Phaeophyceae > Laminariales > Alariaceae > Undaria > Undaria pinnatifida. The sequence continues at coordinate 6,602,072 of JABAKD010000006.1, read as the reverse complement.
GGATGGGGAAAAATAAAGCTTTAGCTCACCACACTTCCGCGTATTTTCATACGCGTCGTGTGTCGATTTAACTCAGTTGCTTTCGCAGCCCAACGCTAGCTGGCGCACCCTTCGAGTCCCATTGTAGGTATAGCGTAAGCTGTCCCTATCATTGGTCCTCGTTACAACCCCGGCAGCGCAAGCTGCCGTTGTATACGGGTGCGTGTGTATGTCGACCCGGCCTGTCCCCTGAGGGTCAGGTTCGGTGGAGATAGCCACCCGGAATGTCATCTTTCCGGGTAGTGTGGGACTTGCGCAAGCTCACCCACTAACAAAACCCCTGGCCATGGGAGATAGCCTTCCGCCGGACTTGGTCCAGTTACGGTCCACCCTACCCATTCGGGCGTTGGTCCTCGGATATTATTAATTTATGTCCATGTCACACTCACGGCGAGGTCATCATAGATGGGCGATAATGTAGCTCACGATGACGGGACAAGCATGGCGCTCCTCATCTCACCACCCTGCATACCGTGCTTAGCCCTGTTACGTCTGCCGTGTAGTCTTCTATTTGAAAAATAATGCATATTAATAATGATTCAAGGCTAGCCAGCGAGCCATGAGGAGAGGCTACCAGAGGACGCCGGAACCCATGAGGGGCACGCTTCCCAACTCCGACCAACCACGCATCCCCCACGCGGAGTACTGACACAACTAGTACTAGTATTAGTACTACTACTGGTACTATCAGTACTACCAGTAAGTACTCGTACTAGTACTACCAGTAGGTCCTACTAGTACTACCAGTAAGCACTATATTAGTACTGAGTACTATTAACAGTGCACAGTTAGTACTAGTAAACTCTGTACTAGTACTAGTACTAAATATCCGCATATACCATGAGTTGAACCCCCAACTCCATCCTCTTTAGTAGTTTAGATGCACAGATGTAGTAGTAGTATTTTGAGGCTTGACCACTTACTTGTTGTTGTTGTTGTTGTTCTCACATTAACTCGCATAATCAAGTCCGTGGTCACAGGACAGGCTCCAGTCACTCTGGAGCTGAGGAATACCCCAGGGAAAAACACACACAACCCAAGGTGGTACACGCATATATCACAGCTGACGCAATTCATGCCTCCACCAGAAACATAAAAGTGAAATCGGGAGTCAGTCTACGATGTGCCAGGTCCAGGCCGGTGCATACGTCTCACTACTCACACCACTTACTTGTTGACTCACATTAACTCTTGTCAAACATCTAGAGTCCGTGGTCACACGTAGGTGCTGGAGCCCTAGGAAGATCCGAAAAACCAAATGAAACCAACGTTCGTCCGGGGAATACACACTAGATAGTGTGTTCGGTACGTGTCGAGGCGTACCGGCGGTAATACCGGTATCGGAAACTTCGGTACTACATCAATACCGGTATCGGACACTTGGGTAAGTTCGGTACGACATCAATACCGGTACCGGCGGTGCCGGTATGCACGTTTGTACCGGAGCCGGTACTGGACACAGATACCGGCACCGGACACTACTTCGGTAAGATAGGCACAACATCAACCCGGTACCGGAAACTTCGGTATGTTTGGCACAATGTCAACCTGATTCCACCATATAGTGACGCCATCCCTTAGATCTTTGGCTCCAGGCAGCACTCCAAGCCACACACAGCCCGGTTCCCAAGCATCTCCCAGTACGCTCGGTATACCGAGACTTCGAGCACGCACGAGCAAGGGCGCAACTTCCAACAATGAGGTGGCCCCCGGCAGTGACGCCGCCGCTTTTGATGGCGGGTCATCTTCGCCAGCTCCCACGCATACACCAGGACCGGCGGTGGAAGTTATCGACGTGGACGCGGAAAAGAATGCCGTGCCGGTGATTTTGCCTGCTCTTGTGTACAACTCGTTCACGGGAGACGTGTGCGAGTTGCCGGCGGAGACTATCAAAGCCGTCGATGGCCTCCCGGTGCCGGCCGGTTTTCGGAGGGAACGGGCGCGTAAAACCTCGTTCATGTACCCGATCGGCGTGTACGTCGAAACCATTGACGAGGAGAAGGCGCCCTGCTGAAATTCAAAGGGTACCTTACCTTTTGAACAGCATATATATGTTATAAAAATTAAAATACACTCCAGCTGTGAGATCGAAGATTTCGTCGAAACTCATCTTTGCAAGCTGTGTGTGATACTCCGATCGCGCGCATCACGAGTTGTGTGTCCTCATTAAGGATATAGGTCGGCGACTCCCCTTACAACTATAGTGTAGCTATCAGGGTCAACAGGATGATTTTAGTCAGTCTGTGCGCGGAAACTATAAAACCCGTTTCTGAGGGGGACAAAATCTGACAGCTGTGAAGGGAAAGGGGGGCCTGGTTTTGATCAAAAGCGAGGGGGTTTGGAGGGGGGCGGGGGGGGGGCGGGGAGAGGCAATTTGTGCATGTAAGCTATAAATCCTTTCGAGGGGATAAATCTGACGGTTTTGGCACCAGTATATTATTGGGGGCGGGGGGGGACGGGGGGGTTGGGGCGGGGGGGGGCAGCTCAATATGTGCCTGGAAACTATACATTATTTTGAGGGGATAAATGTGACATTTTTGGAAATAATACATCAGTTTATCATGTATATCCTGGGGTAATTCGTACAATCAGTGAGTAAAGAGAGGGTGGAGTGTTCGAGGGGGTGGGGTTGGGATGGGTTGGGGGGGGAGGGTGGGAGGTGGGGGCGGGGGGGGGGGGGGGGGAACGGCTTTAGGTGAGGGGTTTGTTATACGTGTGGTGCTAGGTCTAGGCGAAGGTGCGGGTGATGGGGAAGAAGGGGGCGTTCGAGGCTGATATATATATCAAGACAAAGATCGAATATGAGAACAATATTGAAGTATGATACAAAACCAATTATAATTACATTTGATTGTATACCTCAGCGGGTACCCCCGGCCAATACCGCCGATTTAGGTCCAGTTTATGTACCTAAGCGCAACTGTACATCGGTAACTTGCCGGCGGTATATACCGCCGATACTGCCGGTATATGTATGATCGACGAGAAGACGGCGCCCTGCTGATAATCCAAAGGGTAACTTGCCTTTGTACAGCATACGTCAAGACAAAAATGAAATATGAGAAGGAATATTGAAAATATAGTAGGAACCAATTATAATTATGCTCAATTGTATCCCTTAGCGGGTACTTCTGGCCAATACTGGATTTGCTCTGTACATGTTCCGCCAATTCATGTCATTTTTTTGTACCTAGCGCAAGTTTGCGTCTGTACCTTGCCGGTGGTATATACCGTCGGTACTGCCGGTATATGCACGATCGACGAGAGGACGGCGCCCTGCAGATAATCCTAAGGGTACCTTACCTTTTGAACAGTATATCAAAACAAAGATCAAATATGAGAAAAGTATTGAAATTATGATGAGAACTAATTATGATTATTATGTTCAATTGTATACCTCAGCGGGTACCCCCGGCCAATACCGGATTTGCTCTGTACATGTACCGCCAATTTATGTATATTTTATGTACCTAAGCGCAAGTGTGCGTCGGTACCTTGCCGGCGGTATATATATGCCGCCGGTACTATATTATAAAAATTAAAATACACTCCTATATACCGCCGGTACTGCCGGTATTTTTGTATTCAAGTGTGTGCCGGCACCGGTACCGATACCTGTACAGACTTTTGTACCGATACGCTTCGGTAAGTTCGGTACGACATCAATACCGGTACCGGAAACCTCGGTAGGTTCGGTACACCTCCAATACCGGTACCAGACAGTTCGGTAAGTTCGGTACGACGTCAATACCAGTACCGGACACTTCGGAAAGTTCGGGACGACATCCATACTGGTTGTATCGAGATTACCGGTACCGTACCGAACACTTCCTTAGAATGTCGCTTTACCGCCTAAAACGCACGATACGAAGAAAGCGCGCAAGTGAAACGATCCAATTTGGTACGACATCAGTACCGGTACCGGAAACTTCGGTAAGTTCGGCACGACATCAATACCGGTACCGAAAACTTCCGGAAGTCCGGTACATCAATACCGATACCGGAAACCTCGGTAAGTTCGGTACACCTCCAATACCGGTACCGGACAGTTCGGTAAGTCCGGTACGACGTCAATACCGGTACCGGATACTTCGGTAAGTTCGGGACGACATCCATACCGGTATCGAGATTTCCGGTACCGTACCAAACACATCCTTGAAATGTGCCTTTCCCGCCTAAAACGCACGATACGAAGAAAGCGCATAAGTGAAACGATCCAATGTGCAAACCTAACTCACACGGCCTCGGAGAACCAATCACCTACGGCATAGAGTTGCCCATTCCCACAACTAACCAACTCACGGCTACAAATTTCAGCGGTTGGGCTGCCTGCACCGTACGAACCGCATGGTAATCGTGAGCACACACGAACGCGCCTGCTTTCTGGAGTGCTGTCAGAGTGACGACCCACGGGCATGCAGTGAAAAAAGAGCAATCGAACCAAAAACCACCACACAAATATCGTCTCGTCTTCCCGGGATATCTGACAGGTTGCAGACCGGTTTCCGCCGATGCTAGCATTCGTACCTACTATTGAATACGACGCCCGTGCCTGAAAAATAAAATTGCGGGGGGTCGTTCCCCATGAAGGGTATACAACTCTACAAACTCTACAAAATCGGTGACGTAAGAAATGGGTACTACTGCCTCGTAAAAAAACCTGAAAAAAAAGACGATCGCTGCCCTCGTGATGACAGTGTGCGTGCGGGTCGTGGGTGTCCGTGTGCTATCCTACTTCTGTGGTTCTCCATGGCCGCCTCGTCGCCCTAGCTCACTCAGTCCGCTCCTTCACACTTGCCCTCGTTGACCTCAATTCCAATCGGTTCCCCTTCTCCCCCGTCCAAAAAACAAAAAGCTCGTCTCAGCTTGCGGAGCTGATCTGAAAAACAAAAATTATCGTTCAAGGAAGAGTTCAATCCGTCGTTTCCCCGCCCGTCGACGCCCAGTCGCCCTCCTCTTTCGTCGTCGAATCCAGCCTCCTGCCGGTGCTGTTCTCTCTGCGCAATCCGAGACTGCACTGTAGTGTGGATCATGGTGGCGCCTGCCTCCGCGCACGAGCATCCCGATTAACCCCTTTAGAGCCCCCAAATCCCTCCCTATACTAAATTCAAGTAAAAGTGTCCCCAAAAAGGGGTTCCAGTTGTGAAGGCATTGCTGCTCCGCTGCTGCTGCTTAGAGTGACGCGCGGATCTTTAAGTGACCATGCCTGACGCACCACATACAACCCAACTCTACCGCCACGCCCAAGCCTCGCGGCAACACGCAGCAGCAAGAAGGTATCACTCCTGGAGGGTGAGTCCGGCCTTACACCCGCCGAAAAGACCCCTTCCACTTGCTACAAGCCTGCTAGGGCATGCCTCGCAGCATGCCTTATCGAGGCGGAAAGGGGAACGGAGGACATCACCGGGGCGACCGGTCTGTGCTGTAATCGTCACTACTGTTTTTGCATTGTTTTGTCAACAACGCTGTTTCATCTCCCATAGGGAAAATGGTCGACAGCAGATGTTAGCGACACAACTCTCTCATTTACTTTCTTACTTTCTTTCAGCCTTGCAAAAATAGCGTGCTGGGTTGCATATCTGTTGCCATCGTTTTCATGTTTTCTTTTTATCCCCTGATAGGTGGGTGAAGAAAAAATAAGGCAACCCACCGCACTTTACGCATTTTTTGTACACGTCGTGTGTCAATTCATTTGTATTCGTAAACCCGGCGCTAGCTGGCGTACACCAGGCCGACTAGTAGGTACATAGCACTTTTCGTCTTTTTCTGGGGTATTTTTTTCCCCTTTGTTCCCTCCTTCCGTGTCCAGGTTTTTGGCTCGTGTTCGGATTATCTTATTTTGGTTTTACTTTACTTTATTTTATTTCATTTTATTATGTTTCTTTTCCGAGCTTTGGCTCTCCTTTCCGGTTGGGTTGTTTCTTCGATTTCCCCTTCATTTTGTTTGTTTCATTTTTTGTTTTATTTTTATCTTTGTTTTTATTTGTTTTCTTATTTTGTTTTCGTTTTTTGTTTTTGTTTTTGTTTATTTCGTATTTCTCTCTTCCAATGTATTTCTGTTGCTAACGTATGTATGTTGTGCCTGTAGTACCCAGTACTAGGGCATGACATTGCGTTGTCGAATGCATTACGATGCATTATCTCTGTGTCGTAGCTTGTGACCACAGAGCTGATCTTTCTAGGGTGAAGAATCAGTACGGACACTGGGTGTGCTGGATGTCGACGAGTAGAAGAACGGTTTAATGTGAAGAACACACACACACACACATCCTTCAGTTCCCGTAGTAGCGACAGCGCGAGAGCTGTCCATACCAGCGATCCCCGTTGCTATTTCAGCAGCCTTTGTAGCCATTGCCATTAGCACTGCGATTGGCATTGCAGACGAAGGCTCCTCGGTAAGGGGCTACCCCCGTGTTTACCAGTAAAAGACTTAAGCCACTCGCACGAGTGACTTTGTACCTCACTGACAAACGACTTTACACGATATATATGCTTGGCGCAGCGTGGTAAACTATTGCGTTGCGGATAGATGTCGCCAAAAAAAATACAAAAACACCAGCTCACGACCGCGAAGGACGAGGGTTCATCCGTGCGAGTGACTTCGGGCCATCACTGTAATAAAAGGCCCTTAAAAGGGGACCCAACCCCCAATCGTAGCATTGGTCGGCATGGACATTGCACCTTGCTGAATGGGGGCAGTGGACTTGCACCATGTAATAGTCTCTGTATCTTTCCCTTGTCATTTGCAGTACTGGTAGTTTTTGACCACAGCAAGGTCGTCTTGGCATTTATTTGTGCGGGACACTGGTTGGACTAGTGGTGTATTGGATGGATAGGTGAAAAGGTCGTTCCGTAGTAAAGAGCGAACACACGACCACACATACATTATATGCCCAAATATGAGAGTTTCACCGCGGCCCGACAAGGGAAGAATTTCCTCCATTATTTTTTGTGTTTGTTTTCACAACCATGAAAATAACCCTAACCCTAACCCATACGAAATGCCGGTCGAAGGGCCTCCCGATGAAGTTACTAGAGTGAAATTAAACTCAGTGAAAGTGTATCACTGCTCGCCCCGCAGCATACTTTGCTAATAAAGCCTGGCGACATCGCATTTTCGTATCCTGTATCATTGTGGTACGTAGCTCCCTGTTTCTCAAACCCAGGCCCCCACTCCGCCCTCCCCTCACCGGTTTTACGACTTACCAGTACATAATACACCCTTGATAACTGATGCATTTCCTTCCACAGCTGTCAAATTTTGTGCCCCTCCAACACCGGTTTTACTGTTCATAGTTTGCGCGCACACACTGATTGACATCACCCTGTTGATCCTGGTACAAGCTACAACTGTAATTCCAATAGGAGTCGCCGACCTATATCCTCGACGAGGACACACCCAGTAACAATACGCGCGATCAGAGTATCACACACAGCTTGCAAAGGTGAGTTTCGACCAAATCTTTGATCTCACAGCCGGAGTACCTTTTATTTTTATAATATGTATGTTCTCGGTATGTTGGGAAAAAGCGTCAACATACCTGATTGACAAGACGACCGCCCGAGGGGCGGGGAGGTGAGGGTCTAATGCCAAGTATCCAAGTTCTGTTATGTGTTTTAAATTTCATACCCACAAATCCCTATACCCCCCTTGGTTTGAATTCCAGTTCCACTTTCCTTCGTGAGCGAACCATGTCTGCCTCTTCTCGCCGGGTGCCCTCAGATGGGGCCGGGTAGTAAATGGTAGTAAGTGTTGTCACGGAGGGGCCTTGATGTGCATTAACGCAGATAAGAAAAAGGGATCTAGGCGAAAGAAATATATATAGGTTTAGCTTTAGAGTTAGGGCTATCCCTTATGGTGAACGACCCCCGAAAATTTTCATTTTCAGGCAAGGGCATCGTACCTCACTAGTCCAATACTTAAACACTGCGCTGCAACCTGTCCGATAACCCGGAAAGGTGGGGCGAGCATTGATATTTGTATGGCCAGTGTGTGTGTGTGTGTGTTCTTCACATTAAACCGTTCTTCTACTCGTCGACATCCAGCACACCCAGTGTCCGTACTGATTCTTCACCCTAGAAAGATCAGCTCTGTGGTCACAAGCCACGACACAGAGATAATGCATCGTAATGCATTCGACAACGCAATGTCATGCCCTAGTACTGGGTACGACAGGCACAACATACATACGTCAGCAACAGAAATACATTGGAAGAGAGAAATACGAAATAAACAAAAACAAAAACAAAAACAAAAACAAAAAACAAAAAACAAAATAAGAAAACAAATAAAAACAAAGATAAAAATAAAACAAAAAATGAAACAAACAAAATGAAGGGGAAATCGAAGAAACAACCCAACCGCAAAGGAGAGCCAAAGCTCGGAAAAAAAAACATAATAAAATGAAATAAAATAAAGTAAAGTAAAACCAAAATAAGATAATCCGAACACGAGCCAAAAACCTGGACACGCAAGGAGGGAACAAAGGGGAAAAAAATACCCCAGAGAAAGACGAAAAGTACTATGTATCTACTAGTCGGCCTGGTACCTTGCTACCCTGCCTGCCATCTCCTTCCTGCCTTCGTCCACCGCGGTCTCCCTTCTATTCCTCCTGTTGCCCCCCCTGCCCCCATTCCCTTGGACGGCTTTCCTTCTACTCCTCCTGTTTCCCCCCCTCCCCCCTTTGTGTTCTTCTCATTAAACCAAAATACCTTGTAAAAGAGAGAAACAACGAAAGAAACCAAGACAAAATAAATAAATAAATAAATAAAAAGGGGAGCCAAAGCACGGGAGATAGAAACATACCCCGAGCATGAGCCAAAATGGACATGCAAGGGGGAAAGGAAGGGAAAAAAAAATACCCCGGAAAAAAGAAACAAGTAGAAGAAGGAAGGCTGGGAGGGCCAAATAAAAGAGGCTCGTCACCTACCCACCATGCAAGACTCCCTTCATAAGGATAAGAAGGGGAAAGAAAAAAAAAAAAAAAAAAAAGTGTGGCGGTTTTTGGTTCGATTGCTATTTTTCACTGCATGCCCGCGGGTCGTCACTCTGACAGCACTCCAGACAGCAGGCGCGTTCGTCTGTGCTCACGATTACCTTGCGGTTCAAATTTCTTGCCGTAGTTGAGTGGATACCCGCGGCCACGTGAGTTCAGTTTGCACATTGGATCATTTCACTAGTGCGTCTTCTTCTTCGTGTCGTGCGTTGTCAGACGGAAAAACGTAGTATTTCCCGGACGAATTTTGATTTTATTTGGGTTTTCGGATCCTCCTAGGGTTCCAGCATCTTTGTGTCAGCACGGACTCTAGATGTTTGACAAGAGTTATTGTGATGAGACGACAACGCCTCCACCGGAAACAATACAAGAATGAAATCGGGAGTCAGCATACGACGTCCCAGGTCCATACTGGTGCATACGTCTCACTACTCGCGCCTGATAAAGCAGACTGTCCTGCTTGCCACCCAAGAAAGACGGCCACATATATGTTGCACATGGTACCTATCTCTACGCATACGCACGACAGACGAAAGTCAATTGGTCAAGAAGAAACGAAGAAAAGACAAAGAAAAGAACAGAGAAGAAAGGAAATAACGAAAAAGAAAAGAAAAGAAAAGACAGGACAAGAAAAGCAAGAAAGGACAAGACCAGAAGAGGGACCAAGGGGAGTAAACGAGATAAAAATGTCATGCTAGCAGACGACAGGGAGTACCTAAAGACGACATTGGGCTGATAGAAAGTATCGAGTGCATCATCAATGGCTCTGGGGAGAGAACGCAACATGGCGAAGAAGTAAGGGCGGTTTTTACTCTATCTTGTGACGGCCATTAGAAGGCCACAAATTTCAAGACGATGATGGTCAGACCCAGACTTCATTCAGCTTCTTGGGCAGGACGCCCCCCCTTCCCCCTCCACGAGCCATTACCGTGAAAAGAAGCCCATACCCTTACCCCGCTATATACCGCAGCCATCGTTTCACACTCCACCCTCCGGCTTTGGGCGCCGTGCATCCTGGGCATTTGCTTTGCCGCTGTGTTTTTTTTCGATTTACTCTTTAATGACTTTTTATCGGGGACAGGGGCGATAATGTCGATATGGGCACCACTACTAGTAACTGTCGTCAGGAACAGTACTGAGTAGCCACATGGCAACCACATCATGGACCATGTGGGTGGTTCTCTATATCTCACGACGGTGGTGTCTTCACCGACCTCATCGCCTTCATGCCCAGTGCCCCCCAAAAGTGCCCTACGTAGCCGGAATAGAAGGGGCAAACGAAAGGAATCGTCGTTGGTAGTCCCGCGACGAATATGGACAAATGCTTTGTGTACTCTACGTAAGGTTGATACCCGGGTTCGAGCCTCTCTCTTGTCAAGACAAAAGTCGAGGGAAAGCGTTTGCCTGATAATATTGTGTGAATATTCAATGCACCGCGAGTCGACGGGGGAAGCACAGAGAGACGACTATTTCTCGCAATAAAAACGACGGCACGCACCGTGGTGAGCGAGGGGAGGAGTGCTTGCTATGTGACCCCGGATCAGAGTTACGAAAAGGGAGGGAGCTGGATATAGTGCCAACACAATGGACGCAACGAAACAGGGGGCGAGAAGCAGAAGAAGCAAACGGCGGAGAACCACCCCATTCGCGTGAGTCATGGCGATTTGCGCGTGGTGCGCGCAACAATGTCTGTCTGGTCGTTGAAAAATTGGCGTTCTCCGTCCCGCCGTATTGGCGTGCTCCGTCCCACCGTTGTGGGTATGCGAGGACACATGGTCCTACGCACTACTGCCATGAATGGCGCGATAATTTTATCCCGCTCCCTCCGTGAGGCGAAACTCGTACCCAGCATGGGTAGCGGCCGCAAACGTAAACGTCTCCCATTGTATTCGGGTGTCGTTGCATTATCTTTGATTCTACTGTACAACCGACATGGTAAGAGCTACAACACCCCCTTTTAGTCAGGAGGAACGATACGCTGCTGAAGCACAGATAAAAAATCAACAAGCTAAATACCGTCTTTGCCCCTGAGATAATTACTAATACCCCTTTCTGCCCTGATGGTAGTTAGCGCAGCGCCAAAAACGCTACGAATGGTACCCTCTTCTTCTGCGGGATAAGTACCTCTCTCTGCAATGAGTAGCACATAGCAAGTGTTCGCGTGACGTGGCACTATGCAGGACAAGCGGTGTATACAGTACGAGCTACACGTACTTGGGAATTGGGGAGGAGGGGCGATACCGCAGCACTGCGAAATCCATCTTCTACTCTATCTAAGTGGTAATATTATAGTCTATACGGGATAAATGTCGCTCTCTGCCCGAGTATCGCTATTAATAGTAGTTCAGAGACAGCGAAAACTATACGAGAAATTGCTCTTCTCTGTGGGACAAATACCGATCTCCGCCGAGAGATGTATCGTATAGCTGGCAACACGGGGACAGCGAAAAAGACACCAGTTGTACCATCTAAGGGACCAAAGCCCCTCTTTGCCATGAGTAGCACACGTAGCACACAACAGCAAAAAGCCTACAGGCGGTAGGTACTTACGGGGTAAATACCTTTCTTTGCCATTAGTTGCACAGGTAGTTGCCTCTTCCAACGACGACGCGAGGTGCTGGCCATGTTGGCGGTCCGCATCCGATTCCGAGTCTTGATGTAGCTTTACCATGTTTGCCAGAACCGAACAAAGACTTCTGCTCTGTTTACCACGCCTCAAAGTAGGTTTGTAAAGCTATCTAGGGCATCTGCTATATCCGGCCGGTGATATCTGTTTGCTGTGCGGGTGCTGCTTTCGTGCGCTAGTGTAGGATGTGGATGTGAGATGTGTGGGTGTATCCGTGGACGCTCCTCATCAGTTGCGCTCACTATGAAATAAAATTGAAAAATTCAGTTCATTCAGGTATTCTATAAGATCGACCAAAAAGGATTTCGACCAAGACTCAGCTTTGGATTTTTTGTTGTTGTTTACTTATATATTTTTTTCATCCCTTTTATTTTCCACGCACTACTCTCTCTCGTGCTCCCTCCGTGTAGCACCTTAGATCCGGGGTCACATAGCGGGCCCTGCTCCCCCTTCCCCACTACGGTACGTGCCTTCATGATTATCGCGAGAAGAATTCAGCATTTCGAAAGAGAAATCTCACTACGGTGGGAATCGAACTCCAGGACCAACGCTAGTAGTATTCGAGGGTAACCACTAGATCACCGGGGCGACCGGCTACACAATTTATCCCATCCCAAGGCCAGAGATGCACAATACTGTTATATTACCATGTTTTTTCAACCATTTCACCCCAGTAAAATCATCAGGCGGCACTCATCGGTATATTTTATGTCGGTCACCCCGGTGGCGTATCTATCAGGTTATTACCTTCGAGCCTGGTATAGCTTAGTTTCGTGAGTTCGAATCCCCCCGAGTGCATACTTATATAAATTCGTGGGGACTTTTTTTTGCGCACAAATTGAGGTGCGGAAAACGCGAGAGCGTGAGTTAGCAACAACACTCAATGAAAAATTAGGCCTCACCCGTTTGATGTTTTGTTTTTTTCTCGTGCCCACTTTTTCGGAATGGCACGAGTATAGCCAGGCCAACTATGGCAGCAGGGTTTGGCCATTTTCCCACAGTTTTGGCTTAGGTTATGGTAGCCATAAGTCACCTTTTTGGGTGCAGCTTGTATCTGGTTTAGTCGGTTTTGCACAAAAGAGCGGACTATGGCAACAGGGTTTGGCGTTTTTCCCACAGCACAGCGTTGGCATGCGTTATGGTAGCCATAAGCAATACTGTATGCCACGTTCGTTTGGGCTACTCGTGGTACGCGTTTGTTTTCGTCGCTTACGCTTTTAGGGTCGACATTCGTACACAATCGTATGCAAAATAACTAGAACTCTGCACGTGAAATCCTGCTCCTACGTGTTAGTACATACCTTGTATAGTTAGTATTCACTGTAGATGATACAAAACTCTATGCATGTTAATAAGGAACAAGCGCGCCCGCGGTATCACGCAGCTCGGAAAGTTGAGTATCAATCACTCAATCGGTTGAAATCGTACATGTAGCTGATGTTTTTCTAACATTTTCACGTAACGATAATATGCGAGAAACAATTTTAATTTCATCAAATTCAAAGAAGAACAGCATCACACTTCAGCAGTTCCTCAGACATGCTGTCCAGCTCTTCCTTATTCAGGTAATATAAATATACACCAGGTACGCCATACGCCATGTGTGTGTGTTCTTCACATTAAACCGTTCTTCTACTCGTCGACATCCAGCACACCCAGTGTCCGTACTGATTCTTCACCCTAGAAAGATCAGCTCTGCGGTCACAAGCTACGACACAGAGATAATGCATCGTAATGCATTCGACAACGCAATGTCATGCCCTAGTACTGGGTACTACAGGCACAACATACATACGTCAGCAACAGAAATACATTGGAAGAGAGAATACGAAATAAACAACAACAAAAACAAAAGCAAAATAATAATATTAAGAAAACATATAAAAACAAAGATAAAAATGAAACAAAAATGAAACAAACAAAATGAAGGGGAAATCGAAGAAACAACCCAACCGGAAAGGAGAGCCAAAGCTCGGAAAAGAAACATAATAAAAATAAAATAAATTAAAGTAAAGTCAAACCAAAATAAGATAATCCGAACACGAGCCAAAAAACCTGGACACGCAAGGAGGGAACAAAGGGGAAAAAAATACCCCAGAAAAAGAAGAAAAGTGCTACGTACCTACCAGTCGGCCTGGTACCTTGCTACCCTGTCTGCCATCTCCTTCCTGCCTTCGTCCACCGCGGTCTCCCTTCTATTCCTCCTGTTGCCCCCCCTGCCCCCACTCCCTTGGACGGCTTTCCTTCTACTCCTCCTGTTTCCCCCCCTCCCCCCTTTGTGTTCTTCTCATTAAACCAAAATACCTTGTAAAAGAGAGAAACAACGAAAGAAACCAAGACAAAACAAATAAATAAATAAATAAATAAAAAGGGGAGCCAAAGCTCGGGAGATAGAAACATACCCCGAGCATGAGCCAAAATGGACATGCAAGGGGGAAAGAAAGGGAAAAAAATACCCCGGAAAAAAGGAAACAAGTAAAAGAAGGAAGACTGGGAGGGCCAAATAAAACAGGCTCGTCACCTACCCACCATGCAAGACTCCCTTCATAAGGATAAGAAGGGGAGAGAAAAAAAGAAAGAAAATAAATAAATTCACGGAAAAATCAAAGTACCAAGACATCACATTCCGAGCAGCCGCAGCAGTTGGCGGTACGAGTGGCATAGATAGAAAGGTTCCACCTACTAGTCGGCCTGGTACCTTGCTACCCTGTCTGCGGTCTCCTTCCTACTTTCATCTACCGCGGATTCCCTTCTACTCCTCCTGCCCCCCCCCCTGCCCCCATACCCTTGTGCGGTGTTCCTTCTACCCCTCCTGCTGCCCCCCCTCCCCCCGTTCCCTTCGACACCACCCACGGCGGATGCGCGGCGCTGTCTACTCAGCTTTGCCTCATCCTCGTGCCACCTGCCCATGAACCGTTCAGCTGCTTCGAGGACCCCCCGGTACCACTTGCCCGCCTTTTTTGCTGCAGTGGGCCACAGCGCGGTCCCAACTCCAAAAATTAAGGGGGAGTGTTCCGTTGATCCCTCGTTGGCTTTGAACACCCTAAGGTCCTCAGCTATGGCTCTAGGCCAAGTCTTGAGTTGTCCGCCTGGTTTCGGGTTCTCCCCACCAGCGATCGTCCCGAACATCAACCGACGGGGCAATCGCCCCTTGTGTTGTCGCACCAGGGCCCCGGCAAAGAAGAGCCGCCGTTTACGGATGGTCGTTTCGATGCTCTCGCATCGTGTCATCCTGAGGGCCTTCGCGTACGAGAGGGTGGTGTGGTCGGTGCGTAATCGGCGCTGGAAGCCAATGACTCGCAAAAGGACTTCGTGGTGGGCTGATCGGAGGTTGGCGAAGTGGTCCGCATTGAGGGTCCACGTCACACACCCGTACAGCAGGGTCTCAATGACCTCGGCCTTCAGCATGCGGACTTTCAGACTAAGCGGGGCGGTCGTCCTATCATACAATTCCGGGCCAAACCGTTTGAGGCATGCCCGTAGCATGCGTTTAAGACTACTGTTACGAATCGGAGCCTGATTGGCGGAGTCAGTCTGGGATCAGGGTGGACATGCGAGTATATTCATGGCGAAGAAGACGAAGGTATCTAGCCTACTAGCATCGCAAGGTCCACACACAGGCTGAATAGGTAGCCCGCATCAGGTATTCATAATGACTGACCTCCGTAGGTCCGATACGACCGAGTTCAGAAGGCGCTTGAGCGTTCCTCGGAGAAAGAGGGAGCAAGTCCCTTGTGCAAGTGCTCAGGATGGGAAGTCTCCCGAGAAGGTGGCGTGAAAATGGTAACTTGATTGCTGATCCGAAGGTTTATGAACGTGAACCCAAGGAACTGTAGATTTGTGTAATTAGAACTGGAACCGGAATTGAAATTGAAATTGTCGCAGGGTGGAGAGGCCACACCCGACTAAGGGAGGGGACATAAATAGCGCGTCCCCTACTATAACAAAAACGCCTGTCATAGTAACTCTTGAAACTGTCACTAAACCGTAACATCCCCCCATTAGTACATACTGTACTATATGTACTAATTAACGGTAGCAGGGATAGTGACAACCGCGAGGTGACACACTCCCTTTGGCGAAAACTACCGGTGATATCTTCGAGTAGGTCGAACGGCCAACCGAAAATTACAAGAGGCAATTAGTGGCAAAACTCAAATAAAATCCACAGCTCTTCATAATTCTCACTGCGCGTTGGCTCGCGGCCCGATATCGACTTGAGCGAAGGTAAACCCGGCTTCCGGGACAAACCCTTCGCTCCCCATCCCGAGAGCCCTAGAATTTAGACAACAACCGAAAACACCAAGTGACACTCGGACGTAAAATACTCTAAAAAAAAACCGTCCCTCGCTTGGTGTTTCCACTGTAGTTGCTGCCCGGCTCTCAACCCCTACAGCGCGGGAAAAACCTGGCCATCCAGGAAAAAACCCATTGCGCAACGCCCTACAACACCAAGCTCACACAAACGCCATGGCACACCGCACGGACCCACAAGGGTGCTACCGGGCGCAGGGCCACCCTTCGACTACCAATCAGACCAGAACATCTAATCAGCCCGTCTCCAAACATTCAAACTTTAACTGGCTGTCAACTGGGGGGCACGCTTGAAATCGACAACACCAATATCTTCCCCCCTAGCATAATGCGATCAGTAGTTACGAAAGTCGTCAGTAGTTACGAAAGTCGCGAGGTTCCCCTATTATCAACACGAGACACGTACATCACTGCTGTCTAATCTCTCAGCGCAAGGCATTGCTGTTGTTGTGAGTGTAAAAATTCGAACATCGTACGACTTTGGGCCTCGCCTGCTGTAGGCAGTGCTCACGGGGCACCACAAACAGTGGAGAACAAGCAACGCAAGCAACAACGCGCGGCAACAGCAGCAACGCGCGGCAACAGGAGCAACGCGCGGCAACAGCAGCAACGCGCGGCAACAGCAGCAACGGCAGCGACGGCACCACAAACAGTGGAGAACAAGCAACGCAAGCAACAACGCGCGGCAACAGCAGCAACGCGCGGCAACAGCAGCAACGCGCGGCAACAGGAGCAACGCGCCGCAACAGGAGCAACGCGCGGCAACAGGAGCAACGCGCGGCAACAGCAGCAACGGCAGCGACGGCAGCGACAGCAGAGACACACGTGCGGATAAAAGGCCTGGGAGTTTCCGCAGCCAGTACACCCGTGGCGCGCACTCAAACCACTATCCCGCATCACTTCGGACTTACGCTCTTTGCTTTTCTTTTATCATTTTTCAGCTGGCTGCCGGAAAATCTAGGGCGGGGGCCTAACCGGGTGTACTGCTGTTTAACTCCCACCTGTGCCATCCGACAACGACAGAGAGGGCAATCGGAACTGGAGGGAGCCATGGTGAGAGCAACGATGCAGACACACTCCAGGGTAGCGTGCTCCCCTGGGTGTGCCGTGGACCCCAAAAGATCAGCGGATACGGGTCGAAATAGTACAGTCTCACAGCAGCAATACTACCCTAAAAGACGAGATAACAGCATGTTGAAAGCGACGCAATTGGGTTTCGACGCGGGACGCGTGCAAAGGCGGCACCGTGTCCATTTAACTGCTGCAATGCACCGTGCCCAATTGACTTCTGCTGGACAGGCTGGGCTCCCAGGAGCGCGCGCAAAAAGTCGCGCTCACGCGCTCTGCAAAAGAGGAACAAAATGAGCGATGATGCGCTCGAAGCACAAAAGATACAGCAGCAGAGGAGCACAAAAGAAGCAGCAGCAGAAAAAGCAGCAAACAGAACCACGACAAGAAACCCAAAAGACCCGGGCTACGGTAGGGGGGTCCCCTTTTGGGCCTTTTATTTCAGTGGCTAGGGGTCACTCGCGCGAGTAACCCCTTTGTTCCTACGTAATCTTACGTTTTCTTTATGTTTTACATTGACAAAATCAATCCGCAATGCAAAGGTGATCTAAGCTGCGGCAAACCAAGTTCCTAAACCATCTTCATCCGTAGGGTACAGAGCTACTCGTGCGAGTGGCTCAAACACACCAGTGAAAATGGGGGTACCCCCCCTACCGTAGCCTCGGTCAAAACTAGAGGGAGATACACAGGGTGATCACCAGCGAGGGCAAGCGCGTATCCCGGATGGACACCATGTTACGAATCGGAGCCTGATTGGCGGAGTCAGTCTGGGATCAGGGTGGACATGCGAGTATATTCATGGCGAAGAAGACGAAGGTATCTAGCCTACTAGCATCGCAAGGTCCACACACAGGCTGAATAGGTAGCCCGCATCAGGTATTCATAATGACTGACCTCCGTAGGTCCGATACGACCGAGTTCAGAAGGCGCTTGAGCGTTCCTCGGAGAAAGAGGGAGCAAGTCCCTTGTGCAAGTGCTCAGGATGGGAAGTCTCCCGAGAAGGTGGCGTGAAAATGGTAACTTGATTGCTGATCCGAAGGTTTATGAACGTGAACCCAAGGAACTGTAGATTTGTGTAATTAGAACTGGAACCGGAATTGAAATTGAAATTGTCGCAGGGTGGAGAGGCCACACCCGACTAAGGGAGGGGACATAAATAGCGCGTCCCCTACTATAACAAAAACGCCTGTCATAGTAACTCTTGAAACTGTCACTAAACCGTAACACTACTTCGTATTATAATACAATAATATTCAAACACATAATAAGCGGTATGTGCAAACATAAATAACTACTGAAATGCCGAATCGACCAAGGCTACAGTAGGGGGGGTACCCCTGTTTTCACTGGTGTGTTTGAACCACTCGCACGAGTGACTCTGTACCTCACGGCTGAAAATGGTTTAGGCAGTTGTTTTGGAGAAGCATAGAATACCTTTGCATTGGGGATTGATTTCGTCAATTTAAATCATGAAGAAAGCAGAATATTATCGAAGTATGAGAAAATATGGGTTTTGTACGTACGTAAGAAGTTTGACCAATCAGATCAATGCGGTAATTCATGGTCGTATGAGCGATAGCATTGGGCACACCTGGCCCAGCTGTGTAGGCGACGACCTGCACGCGGAGCGCGTAGGGGAGCAGAGTCAGAACTTACAGGTCCAAGGTGTGATACAGACTGGTTTAAGTTCTAGTCTAAGGCTAGTTTAAGTTCGTGCACTCCCCGACGATGGAGGAGTGCAAGTCACCGGAGGCTGAAGCTCTCGTGGCTGCTGCTGTACGCGGTCCTAATCAGGCCGCCTCGGCTGCTGCTCGAGTCGAGGCTCATGCTGCTGTCGACGCTGTGCAAGCTGGGGTCGACAAACGCCGTGCCGAAGCTCTGGCTGCTGTGCAAGCTGAGTCCGAAGGTCGCCGTGCCGCAGCCGCTTCGGCTGCTGCTACTGCTGCGTCTGCCACCGCGGCACCATCTTTGCTCAGCCCCAGTCCCGCTGTGTCCGAGGCTGCGGGGGTAATATAGGCTGAAGTTCTGCGCTGGCAAGGGCAGGTGTCTGGCGAGTTTGCTCGGATAGACGGAGATGTGTTCCGCCTCAAGTCGACGATGGATCAACTGCTGGCCTCCTTTAAAACCCTGCAGGATGCGGTGGCTGGTGGCGTGTCTAAAACCGTCGGCGAGAAAGGTACGGTTTCTTGTGTGCGTGTGAGTGAGTTGCCGGCTGACTTGCTGCGTGTACAAGGGGCGTTTGATGGCGTACGTTCGGGTGCCTTGCGATTCGTTGCGGTCGACCCTTGGTTGGAAGCTCGGGCGGTTGTGATGCAGGCGATGGCCGAGCAAGGCTCCGCGAGCCTCGGTCATCTCGCCTCGGTAAACTCCCCCGGTGTCAGCGCCCTCGTCTCGTACAACTGCTTCAGCGAGGCAGGTGTCGCAGCTCGTTGGCTTCCTTATACATGTCTCCTTTGTTGTGCGTCCGGGGCGGTTTTTCGTGAACCGCTTGTTGGCTTCGGTGGGTATGCCGCGCATATCCGCCGGATCTGATTTCGGTTTTCAAGGCGCAGATGTTTCCCAAAAAAAAAAAAAAAAAAAAAAAAAAAAAAAAGGGGCTGCTGCCGTCGCGCACGTCGGAATTTCCCCGCCGCGGGGGGTTCCAGTTGTCTCTATCCCGGGTGATTGTGGGCCTGTTTCTGGCTCTGGTGGCAACGCCGGGAACTACTTCTTTGTGAGGTATTACGTAGACGATGGCATTGTCGTCGAGTTGCAATGGTGGCCGGAAGGTCGCCGTTGTTTGCACGCTGTCCAGTCGCTGGCATTGAATATTTTCGCTTGTTGGGCGAACGTGGTGTCTCTGATCTGATCTCCTGTCCGCCAGAAAAATCACTGACTGGGACACGCAACTGGAGGTGTTGGGTTGGATCATTGACACGGAGGCGCTTACGGTTACGTTGCCGTCCCATAAGCGCCTCAAGCTGCAAAAATCTCCTTGCGGAATGGCCCTCGTCTCGTAATCTGCTTCAGCGAGGCAGGTGTCGCAGCTCGTTGGCTTCCTTACACATGCCTCCTTTGCTGTGCGTCCGGGGCGGTTTTTCGTGCAGCTCGTTGGCTTCCTTACACATGCCTCCTTTGCTGTGCGTCCGGGGCGGCGTAAGATCGCAAAAGAACAAAGGGGTTACTCGCGCGAGTGACCCCCAGCCACTGAAACTCAAGGCTGAAAAAGGGACCCCCCTACCGTAGCCTGGATCAATCGTATGCATATAATAAGTCAAATTTTGATGCTGTTTAAGTAACCGGCGCAGTTCCCGGTGCCGGCGGGGCATCTTGTCTGGGCTATCAACGTTCCCAACGCCAAACCCAGGTGTGGAATAGGCAGCCTATAGTACTTTTTGCTTGTTTTAACACCTCCTGTGCCCACAATCCTAATGGCACGGGCCCACTCGAGGTTATGGCTTTGCTCATAGTACGTAGAGCCAATTATGTCACTCGCAATGCCCACCAAATGGGTCGGGGCCTATAAAAAAAAGACGAGCCGTGGGATTGCTGAACCCTATGCGTGAAAAAATTGGACGCAAGAAATTTGGGGGATAATGAACGACACCTGTGACCACGGCTTGTCCAGAAGCTGGAAAGTAGAAGTGTGCGAAAATATATACCTGGTACCAGTTATATAATATAAAAAATAAAATACACTCCAGCTAGCTGTGAGATCGAATATTTTGTCGAAACTCATCTTTGCAAGCTGTGTGTGATACTCCGATCGCGCATATTACGGGTTGTGTGTCCACATTAAGGATATAGACTAGGTCGGCGGCTCCCCTTGCAACTACAGTGCAGCTATCAGGGTCAACAGGGTGATGTTAGGCAGTCTGTGCGCGCAAACTAAAAAACCCGTTTCTGAGTGGGACACAATCTGACAGCTGTGGAAGGAAATGCATCAGTTTATCAAGTACTTGGTGAAGCCTGTAAGTCGAAAAACCGGTGAGGGGTGGGCGGACATTTTAAGGACGTGGGGGCCTGATTCGGATCAAAAAGAGGGCGGGAGAGGGGGAGGGGGGGGGAGGGGGAGGGGGGGGAGGGGGAGGGGGGGGGAGGGGGAGGGGGGGGAGGGGGAGGGGGGGGAGGGGGAGGGGGGGGAGGGGGAGGGGGGGAGGGGGAGGGGGGGGGGAGGGGGAGGGGGGGGGGGAGGGGGGGGAGGGGAGGGGGGGGAGGGGACGGGTGGGGCGGGTCAATTTGTGCGCGGAAACTATAATTTTTTTTTGTGGGGGAGGGGGGATGGATGTGGCGGGGGGGGCGGGGGGAGGGGGAGGGCTTCAGGTCGCATACATGTAGGGGTTTGCTACACGCGTGGTGCTACGTCTAGGCGATGGTGCTGGTGGTGGGAAAGGAGGGGGCGTTGAGGGTGGGGGGGGGGGGGGGGGGGGATTGCAGCAGCGACATGGACGGCTCTAAAAAGATAATGAGGCGATATCCAGGGCGTGGAAGTGTTTATTACTCTGGCGGATTTCGATATCAGGTGGGGCGTTTCAGCATAAAAGAGCGAGGAAAAAAAAAGCGAGGGGGGAGGGGGGGGGCAGTCTTCAATCAAGAGGTTTAGGTCACATATAATATTAAAATACACTCCAGCTATGAGATCAAGGATTTGGTCGACACTGATCTTCGCAACAATGTGTGTGATCTTCCGATCGCGCGTATTAATCATATATGTAGGGGCTTGCTATACGCGCGGTGTTGGGTCTAGTCCATCGTGCGGGGTGTGGGGAAGGAGGGGGCGTTGGAGGGGGGGAGGGGGGATGAATGAAAGCTACGTCATGGATGCCCAGAAAGATAATGACGTGATCTCAATTGCTTAGAGGTGTATATTGCTGTGGCCGATTTCGATTGTAAGTGGGGCGTTTGAACGAACTGGGCGGGGAACAAAGGGGGGGGGGGGGGGGGGGCGATGGGGGGGGGGGGGGGGAGGGCGGAGATGAGTTGGAGCTGCGGCATGGATGGCTAGATGGACAATGAGATGATATCAGCTGGCTGGTAGTGTTTACTACTCTGGTAGATTTTGATCTCAGGTGGGGCGTTTGAACAAGAGGGATCGGGGGGGGGGAGGGGCGAGCATTTTAATATGTGCGCGGAAACTGTAAACCCTTAAAGGGGACGAATCTGACGGTTGCAGCAAGATGACACCCCTTTATATCACCCGCCTGGTAATGTTTATTATTCTAGAAAGTTTGATGTTACATGTAGTATGCAACCCAGTTCTTAGGTTTAGTAAACAACGTGTAAAAAGCTTCATAATTTGTTAAACGTTGTCTTCGAGGGGGGGCGTTCCCTACCCAACGACACCATTACACCCAGTGCCCGTGCCGATTTTTCATCCTAGAGAGATGCAACTTTTAATTATGTGGTCACAGTCTGTGAAACAGAGTAGACCAAACAATCGCAATTTATCAAGGTATGAAGCAGGTGAAATGCTACCGTACCGGGTGTGTGTGTTCTTCACATTAAACCGTTCTTCTACTCGTCGACATCCAGCACACCCAGTGTCCGTACTGATTCTTCACCCTAGAAAGATCAGCTCTGTGGTCACAAGCCACGACACAGAGATAATGCATCGTAATGCATTCGACAACGCAATGTCATGCCCTAGTACTGGGTACGACAGGCACAACATACATACGTCAGCAACAGAAATACATTGGAAGAGAGAAATACGAAATAAACAAAAACAAAAACAAAAACAAAAACAAAAAACAAGAAACAAAATAAGAAAACAAATAAAACAAAGATAAAAATAAAACAAAAAATGAAACAAACAAAATGAAGGGGAAATCGAAGAAACAACCCAACCGCAAAGGAGAGCCAAAGCTCGGAAAAAAAACACAATAAAATGAAATAAAATAAAGTAAAGTAAAACCAAAATAAGATAATCCGAACACGAGCCAAAAACCTGGACACGCAAGGAGGGAACAAAGGGGAAAAAAATACCCCAGAGAAAGACGAAAAGTGCTATGTACCTACTAGTCGGCCTGGTACCTTGCTACCCTGCCTGCCATCTCCTTCCTGCCTTCGTCCACCGCGGTCTCCCTTCTATTCCTCCTGTTGCCCCCCCTGCCCCCATTCCCTTGGACGGCTTTCCTTCTACTCCTCCTGTTTCCCCCCCTCCCCCCTTTGTGTTCTTCTCATTAAACCAAAATACCTTGTAAAAGAGAGAAACAACGAAAGAAACCAAGACAAAATAAATAAATAAATAAATAAAAAGGGGAGCCAAAGCACGGGAGATAGAAACATACCCCGAGCATGAGCCAAAATGGACATGCAAGGGGGAAAGGAAGGGAAAAAAAAATACCCCGGAAAAAAGAAACAAGTAGAAGAAAGAAGGCTGGGAGGGCCAAATAAAAGAGGCTCGTCACCTACCCACCATGCAAGACTCCCTTCATAAGGATAAGAAGGGGAAAGAAAAAAAATCCGGTACAAGGTACAAGAACACAACAAAACAAACCAGATCATAAAATAAATTGAAAATGAACAAAACGAACGGAGTGGTCGCTTTGAAAAATCGCAGTACGAGAAACAATGTTTGGTCAGTCTCTTTCGTCGCCGCTCCCAAAAGTCGCCCCGTATATATTGGTCCACGATCAACAATCCATCTTTCAGGCCCGCATAATAAATATCCCACATTAATTCCATGTACTTTTATCCCCACAAACGAAACGTGGATGCACATACATCTAACGGTAGGTGTGATCATCAAGGCAGTGGTGTTTCGAACGCTCTGTTGTGTGTTTGCAAGAAATGCGCTGGCTACTGACTGTTGTTGTTGCTGGTCAATCCGTTTTACAGCACCTCGGGGTGAACGCGGATGGATGCTGAGCGAGACAAGCGAGAAGCGCGCAAAAAAAATATTTTGAACGGTACTCTGCAGTTATTCTTCGGATCTTGATGTATGGAGATGTTGATAAAATAAAAACATGACAAGACATTATTTCCAAATTGGCGCCATTTTTTGTGCCAAAACAAAAATGTTTTCTGAAAAAGAAATCATCATGGTACTGTAGTAGGTATTATAGTACCTGGTAGTGCATTTATATCTTGAATTTCGGTAGGTACACGTACATACATGGATATAGACGTGGGAAGCGGACGCATGACCAAAACGAGGAAAAGGTAGTAGTAGTGGTTACGATTACTTCGCCAGAAAAAGCCACACAGCAGCATTGCGGGTAGCTGCGTCCCCGGGGCCTCGAGGGTGATATTATACAAGTTCGGGCAAATTGACATGGTTTGTACTCTCGTGCAAGTAATATACCCCGGAGTAGGTACATACGAGTGAGATCACACGCAGTGATGCTCTATTACACACAACATGCTTTTTGTCTGTGACATATTTTATGGCACGGGCAGAGATTGTACCAAAAAACAGGAAATAAATACATTTTCGACACACAAAACAAGGGGAAAAATAATCGTTCCTCCTGTTGTCAAGCTGCTCCACCCGAAGGTCGTAGCAAGTAGACAGTGTCCACGGGAGAAACCAGTGAGTGGCATGTATTCGTCCCAGTATCGCATCGTACATTTAGCGTTTTCTTCCCGCGAGAAGACTCTTTGGAGAAATATAGGCGGTGTGCTTTGTTGTTGCTGTTGTCTCTGACTCCGTTGCTGGGGTCGTTTGCCGGTCAAGTGCAAGCGGTCGTGTTGGTACGTAACTGACAAACAAGTTTGTGTTGTTTCGTACTTGACGTGGTCCTTGCTGCTGATTGGTCATTGATAATCTCTTCTTCTAGTGAGTTTTTCTCTTTTTTTTTGGCACGCTTCTACTTTCCAGCTTCTGGACAAGCCGTGATCACAGGTGTCGTCCCTCCCCCCCCCCCCGGTTATTGCATTAATATTTTTTGGCGCATAGGGTTCAGCACCCACTGATCGTTGAGTTTTCATCGAGTGTTGCTAACTCACGCTCTCGCGCTTTCCGCAAGCCAATTAGTGCATAAGACGGAAAATTATACGAGCACGCACGCGGGGGGATTCGAACTCACGAAGCTGACCTATACCAGGCTCGAGGATATAATAACCCGATACGCCACCGCGGCAGCGAATGATATAGAGCCGATCGCCCCCGTGGTCTAGTGGGGTTACACTCGAATACTACTATTAATTCTAGCGTTAGTCTTTGAGTTAAATAACCACTGTTGTTGTGACATGTTTTTGCATATTTATTTGTAGCAATAAATGGGGAAAAAAGGGCCAACAATAATAACTGATGAAATCGCCTATTAATTTCAGCGTGGGTAGGCACAAATCGACGCGAATCGACGAGGGAAGAAAATACTGAATTCTTTCCGCGATAAAAATTAGGGCAGGTGCCGTGGTGGGGAGGGGGGAGGGGAGCCCGCTGTGTGACCTCGGATCTAAGTTATAATACTGCATTGGGAGGGCGAGAGTAATGCGAGCATCACAATAAATAGGATGGGAAAATGAAAAGAAACGAAGTGTTACTCTGCTGTAATAATACGATACCCAAGCAAGTTGCATTGATCGACACGATCTGAACTGACTGCTGTTTTATTATGCAATTAGTCCATGTACAACTTCTTTAATCACACGCAGAGGACATGGTCAGTCACCTTACTGGCCTCGGATGCTTGATTGAGTAAAAAATAAGTAAGAAACGCACTCGACACGTTTCACACGCAGAGGACATGGTCAGTCACCTTACTAGCCCCGGATGCTTGATTGAGCAAAGAATGAATAAGAAACGCACTCGACATGTTTCGTCGACAGACTAAAGGCT
The DNA here is from genome assembly GCA_012845835.1 of Undaria pinnatifida. NCBI lineage: Eukaryota > Phaeophyceae > Laminariales > Alariaceae > Undaria > Undaria pinnatifida. The sequence continues at coordinate 6,576,265 of JABAKD010000006.1, read as the reverse complement.
CAGTCGGCGTGTGCTCGGATTTATCAAAAAAATATCTGATGAATGAAGCTCGTAATCGGACTCACATGAAAAACGGTAGCTATCAATAGTAGTACATTGTTGTGATTGTTAGTCTATATCAAACTCTTGGCATTACCTTACATACTGTACGCGCAGACCATGATTGTGTGTGGTGACTTTGTTTACTCTAGCAAGTATTGAATCAAACAATTCGAAGTGCTGCCCTGCCTTACCCGAAGCATGAGTGTCGGCGTATGCCGACACCCATGCGGAGCCCTTGTATATATATTTATTTATGATCATTCTCTTTACTTTGTGGGGGGATTCGGTCAGGAGTGTTTTTTCGTCTCGGCCTTAATGTGCGATTCTCGGAACTGGAATCCTTGGTTAAACAGCTTCGTTCGAGAGCCGCCTTCGGGGGGCGACTTCAATGCCCCTTGCCCTGCCGTATCCGTTCCGCACCTCGACGTGAACGCGGGTAGACGCGGAGCGAGACAAGCGAGAAGTGCGCTTTTATTTTGTATGCTGGGCGGTATACGCCCGAGCTATTCTTGGACCTTGCCGTATGTAGAGCTTGAACGAATAAATAAGGGACATCGTTTCCAAATCTCGGCATCATTTCCAAAATGGCATATAATTTCCTCAGGACGATGCTTTTTTCATGGCCGCCTCGAAGCGCTTTCCCTATCGTAGCTACTACTACTGCTGTGTGTGTCGTTTCCTTCCGGCTCAGTGGGTAAAGTGTTATATAACCAACGAAGGATGTGTCGTGAGTACGATTCTCACCCAGATTGTATTTGGTTTTCAGGAGCGTGCGCGCTGGAAACGTTATGATGAATGGTTATGATAGTTGTTAGTGTTCTCCTAAATACTACTTGCTGTAGTACATGGAGAGGGGATAGATCCGGAGATCGCTCTTACGAATTCGGTGATAATTAATTAACGAACTCGAAAGCATACATTTGCAAGGGGGTTTGTGAATTCCGGGTAAGGGTATGGGAGCCTTACAGGAATTAACTTCCAGGAGTTTCGGGCACGGGTATGAAAGTGTTAAAGAACTTCCAGAAGTTCTGGGTATTGTGGCACGAGCGTACAGAACTGACAGAAGTTCCGGGCGGGTACGAAAGGTGCCGTAGCAGTACCCCGGGTATTGTCGCACGGGGTGTACAGAACTCACAGAAGTTCCGGGTACGGGTATGAATTTCCCACACAACTAACAGAAGTTCGGGAACGGGAATGAAAGTCTTACAGAACTGCCAGAAGTTCCGGGTTTTGTGGCACGGGCGTACAGAACTTCCAGAAGCTCCGGGTACGGGTATGAATGTCCTACAGAACTTACAGAAGTTCCGGCTACGGGTATTACCCGGGTAAATGCACACCCCCTCGAGGGGGAGTTCAATTTGAAGTGGAGGATTTAAGCCAACTATGTCGACCCGGCCTGTCCCCTGAGGGTCAGTTTCGGTGGAGATAGCCACCCGGAATGTCATCTTTCCGGGTAGTGTGGGACTTGGGTAAGCTCACCCACTAACAAAAACCCTGGCCATGGGAGATGGCCTTCCGCCGGACTTGGTCCAGTTACGGTCCACCATACCCATTCGGGCGTTGGTCCTCGGATTTTTACAGATGGATGGCAAATTTTCACTGGGCCAATGTCCCCGAGGCAATCTGTGAATTATAAACTATTGACAAAACCACCACCGAGAGCGGCGATAAATCGTGAACCTCAATGAGTGACGGCCGTGGCAACCGCCGCGCTCACGGCTATACTGCGATATGATCATACCATAGCGTACCCTGGCTGTGGCGATTCAAAACAAATAATGGCGGTCGCAAGCCCATATTTGCCACCACAGCTCGATTAGCCAAGTGCCGCGACAAAGAAGCCAAACTACCGAAAACACAGAAAGAAGATACTTCTACGAGACGTCGATGGTTGCTGCATCGCCGTCACGGCAGATCTAGGTATTATTCCGATCGGGAAAAAAAAACAACGAGAATAGGCAATACATGGTTTCCCGATCGCCGCCAAATTTGTACCAGGTATACTGAATGTTTCCACCAAATCGAATCCAATTCAGTTCGATTAATAAAAAATATTATTTTTTGCAAAGTTTCCTTCATATGCGCCCACGGGTTAGAAACGACGAAAGAAACACGGACAGGACCAGCTACTATCATATACGATACGTACTGCTACTACTGCTGTACATTCGGTGTTCGGTTGGTTTCTGTTAAATTAAAGGTGGAGGACACAGAGTGTCCCCTGCAGGTCTGCCAATTGAGCAGGTCCTCGGAGAGTACTCACTTTCGTTCCTTCGTAGAGATGTAGCTTTATTCGTTTCCACCAGAGCCAGGGATAGCTTCTGAGATCGGAGGCACGTGCCTCCGATCTACTTCTAACTTTCCCGAATATAAAACGCCAACTTTATCATACGAAACGCATCCAAATGATGTCAAATTCGGATACTTACAGGCCTTTCGAACCTGTATATTAACACTAGCCCACCCTGATGAGTCGCATATGCAGAAATATGGTAGATTCGGGGAAACTCCGGTTCTACGAACTAGACCATGAGTCGACGATGCGGCTCCTCAAAACCCACTCAACCACCTCTAACCGTCTGGCTATGGAGCCAGGAACCCGCCATTTCACTGACGACAAGATATGACATCACAATAGAATGTACAATACACTTTTTGGGTTATTAGACCTGAATTAATCCATGTGGGATCCCCAGGTATTGTAACAAAGGTATACCCGTACCCCGGGTATTGTTTTTGCCAGTCTTACAGAAGTCACAGGAGTTCCGGGTTAGTGTATGGGTATCTTACATAACTTACAGAAATTCCGGTTACGGTACGGAAGAGTTACAGAACTCACAGAAGTTCCGGGTATTGTCGTACGGGCGTACAGAACTCACATACGCTACAAAAATGATACTTCCAGAACATCCGGATACGGGTATTAATGTCATACAGAACTTCCAGTAGTTCCGGGTACGGGTATGAATGTCCTACAGAACTCACAGAAGTTCTTTGTAGGGTATGGTTTGTGCGTACCATACAGAACCCAACCTTGTAATATATATATATATATATATTTATAACCCATTCACTGTGAGTTTCACTGAGTCACGTGACAGTGGGTAGTAGTGCTATGTGTCGTGAGTTCGATTCTCATCGACTTCATGTTTGTCTTTTTCAAGCGCGGGCGCTGACGACATTGTGAATGGTATATGTAGTAGCACTACCCGCTGAGTTACTGAGTCAAGTGATTCAATAGCTCAGTGGGCAGTGCTGTAGCATTTCTCGGTCAAATCAGGCCATTTCTTATGCAGTCGGATTCCGCCAGTCGAAAACGGCCCTTTTCGACTGGACTTTTTTTCGACTGGATTCTTCTGGTCCTTCTTCTTATCGTCAGTCAAGTTGATTTTATAGTTTTTGTGCTCTTCCTAGAGGCGGTTGGTGTGAGGGAGTACTGCTATACAGCAGGCGAAATCGGTTGGCAGCTCTGTGCTTCGCGCTGTCTCCGCGAGCAACGGCTCGACGAACCTTCGTCCCAGCGAGTTGGTGGCTTTGGGCTTAGCCGAAAGCCGCCAACGCTATGTTCTCGGAGTTGCACTAAGCCGAGAGCCGCCAAAGCTACAGCCGGCGCAGCCTTTCGTTGTTGGCAGCATGGCATCGAGACCGCGCGCTGCTGCCGTCGTGTGCTACACGCTGCTGGCGAGCGGAACTAGGAATGCGCCACGCTGACTTGCTGCGAGAAGAAACAGCAGGGATAGCCAAGCCAGCGTCAGCGCCTTGTACAATATTGCAGTGTGGTACCTGGTATGGGTGTGTGGCCGTGTGGCCGTGCGTGTGGGTGTGTGTTTGGTAGTGGGATGGGTGATGCGATCGGTTCAAAAAATACGTGTAAAAGTTTTTCGACTAAGTTTTTCGATTGGAGGATCCAGTCGAAAAAATCGAGTTTTTCGACTGGATCCGCCAGTCGGAATTGTCAGTGGAAAAAAGTTGAGTCGAAAAAGTCCTTTTTCGACTGCGTAAGAAAGCCCGATTTGGGCTTCAGTCGAAAACGGCCTTTTTCGACTGGCAAATCCGACTGCATAAGAAATGGCCTCACTCTGCTCGAAGACCGCCGTCCAAGCGAGAAGCGCGAAAAAAAACGTATTTTGAACGGTACTCTCCAGTTATTCTTCGGATTTTGATGCATGGAGAGTTTGATAAAATAAAACATGGCAAGACATTATTTCCAAATTGGCGTAATATTTTGTCCCAAAGCAAAAATATATATATATGTAAAAACCCGAGGACCAACGCCCGAATGGGTAGGGTGGACCGTAACTGGACCAAGCCCGGCGGAAGGCCATCTTCCATGGTCAGGGGTTTTGTTAGTGGGTGAGCTTACGCAAGTCCCACACTACCCGGAAAGATGACATTCCGGGTGGTTATATCTCCACCGAAATTGACGCTCAGGGGACAGGCCGGGTCGACATACACACGCATCCGTACACAACGGCAGCTTGCGCTGCCGGGATTGTAACAAAGACCACTGATAGGGACAGCTTACGCTATACCTACGATTCGGGGTGCGCCAGCTAGCGTTGGGCTGCGAAAGCAACTGAGATAAACCGACACAAGACGCGTATGACAATACGTGTATGTGTGGTGAGCTAAAGCTTTGTTTTTCCCCATCCGCCTGAGGATAAAAAAAAAATAAAAATGTAAAAAAATGAGCCATGGCCGAAATCGGGTACACCCGATCGACCGATAGCCGTTATCGGGTACCCCTTGAACACACAGTCCCACAACGACTCAGGACGATATCTCATTGATCGAAACCACACCGCATCCAAACGCAGCCGCATGTCCATCGGGTGCACCCGATTATGGCTGAACAAGTCCTCGAAATGTACCCGACTCGCATACAAGCTACCCGATTATGGCCCGACTGCTCGACCACCAGCCCACACGCACACACGCACGCGCAGCGGGCGCGACCTCGCGCCACGTCACGAGGCGGGGCATCGTTTGTTCTTTCGTCTCGGAGCTCTTTTTCCGGAGCTCTTTTTTGTGGACCATGAAGTCGCAGTTAGCACCCCTACACACAAGGCAAAGAAGCGCATCTATGCAGACGGTCTAGACATAGGTCACAGAGTACCCGGGCACGGACACGGCACGAGAAGGGCTAAGGATTCAGATGCTCCTTTCCAAATGGCACAGGGAGATATGTTCGTGGCGTGGCAGGCCCGAGAAATGTATTGCCGCCACCTGTCACATCACAACACCAGCGACAGCCGAGTACACACAAAAATGGCAACACAACGCAACATGTGCACGAATATACATGAGACTCCACACATAACGCGAAGCACTGCTGTGTACAGGACTGCTGGATTTTGGCCATTGCAAACTGATTCCCATGTAAGAGAGGTACAATCACGACCCTCACAGCTTTTCTCGAAAACTGCGTCCCTGCATGGCACCTGTTAGCGAGACCTAGGAAATCATTTGAGGAAACCATTTGACTCAAATCATTTGATCAAATCACTTCTCGGGGTGTGATATGACAGGTAGGTGGCGGCAATACATTTCTCGGGCCCGCCACACCACGAACATATCTCCCTGTACCATTTGGAAAGGAGCATCTGAATCCTTAGCCCTTCTCGTGCCGTGTCCGTGCCCAGGTAGTCTGTGATCTATGTCTAAGCCGTCTGCATAGATGCGCTTCTTTGCCTTGTGTGTAGGGGTGCTAACTGCGACTGACTTCATGGTCCACAAAAAAGAGCTCCGGAAAAAGAGCTCCGAGACGAAAGAACAAACAATGCCCCGCCTCGTGACGTGGCGCGAGGTCGCGCCCGCTGCGCGTGCATGTGTGCGTGTGGGCTGGTGGTCGAGCAGTCAGTCCATAATCGGGTAGCTTGTATGCGAGTCGGGTACATTTCGAGGACTTGTTCAGCCATAATCGGGGGCACCCGATGGACATGCGACTCCGTTCGGATGCGGTGTGGTTTCGACCAATGAGATGTCGTCCTGAGTCGTTGTGGGACTGTGTGTTCAAGAGGTACCCGATAACGGCTATCGGTCGATCGGGTGTACCCGATTTCGGCCATTGCTCTTAAAAAATCCCCATGGTACTGCGGTAGGGATCATAGCTGTGCATTTATTTATTGAATTTCGGTAGGTACAGGTGTATACATACATGGATATAGACGTGACAGGCGTACGCACGACTAAACGAGGAGGAGGTAGTAGTGATTACGATTACTGCGCCAAAAAAAAACACACAGGAGCATTGCGAGCAGCTGCGTCCCCGGGGCGTCGAGGATTGTATTTTGCAAGCTCCTCCTCCTGTCGTTAAGCTGAGCCACGCGAAGGTGGTAGTTAAGTAGACCGTATCCACGGAAAAAAACAGTGGTGGCATGCCTTCGTCCTGATATCGTTTTGTTTTTTGTTTTTTTTCGCGAGAAGACTCTTTAGAGAAATATATGGGCGGTGTGTGGATGGCGTGCTTGGTTGATGCTGTGGTCCCTGACTACGTTGCTGTGGTCGTTTGCTGGTCAAGTGCAAGCGGTCGTGTTGGTACGTAACTTACAAATAAGTTTGTGTTGCTTCGTACATGACGTGCTCCTTGCTGCTGATTGCTGATTGATCATCTCTTTCTTCTAGTGAGTTTTTCATTTTTTGGCACACTTGACTTCTTTCCAGCTTCTGCACATACATCCCGTCGCCACAAGTAAGTGTCGTCCTTCCCTTTTCCCCCCCGGTTATTGCCTTCAATTGTTTCGGCGCATAGGGTTCAGGACCCACTGATAGTCGAATTTTCATCGAGTGTTGCTAACTCACGCTCTCGCGCTTTCCGCAGGTCAATTAGTGCACAAGAAAAAGTCCCACGAAAAATTATACGAGTACGCACTCGGGGGGATTCGAACTCACGAAGCTGACCTATTATACCAGACTCGAGGACAACCTGATACGCCACCGGGGCAGTGAATGATTTAGAGCCGATCGCCCCGGTGGTCTAGTGAGGTTACACTCGAGTACTGCTACCACTACTATTACTGCTAGCGTTGGTCCTGGAGTTAAATCACCACCGTTGTGAGCTTTGTTGGCTTTATTTGCACAAATAAATGGGGGAAAAAAGGATCAACTATCAATGACTGCTGAAATCGACTAACAGCGTGCGTGAGTACAAATCGCCGCGATTCGTCGAGGGAAGAAAATTCTGAATTCTTCTCGCAATACGAATTAGGGCAGGTACCGTAGTGGGGAGGGGGGAGGGGAGCCCGCTAGATGACCCCGGATCTGATTTATACTACTGGGAAGGGGAGAGTAGTGCGAGCATCACAATAAATGGGAAGGGAAAAAGAAAAGAAGTTGAGCGTATTACTGCTACACTGTAATAATACTATATCCAAGCAAATTGCATCGATCGACTTGATGTGGATTGAATGCTGTATTGCGCTATCGGTCCATGTACAACTTCTCTAATCGCAGGCCAGTATGAGATGATACTTGTAGTCATTGAACTTGCTGAACTTCTTAGTGAGTGGCGGTTTCCTCTATCCACGAACTCCGGCCGAGCCAATCAATCGAAGATTGGGTTACACTGTGCGGGGTAGTATGGTCAAATGAAATGTCCTCCTACCGCGCGGTTGGGATTTACGAATTAAATTTCAGAAGTAGCGCGAGTTGCCCCATTTTTTCCTAGTTGTTAATACCTTGAAGGATTTCAGAACCGGGGTTGGACCCTGTTCTGTGGTGCTGGCGTTGTATACGAACCTCAGCTAGCTAAGGCTTCCACACCATGCGGTGTGGTGTCGACGGGGGGTAAGTCGGTTTCGTCCCCGGTTTGTTAGAGTTGATGGGGTATGGAAGGATTTCTGGAACGGCGGTGGAGCCCTATCCTCATCGGGTGAGTCGGAACGCCGCCCGCCCGTTTGATGTTCTATCTCCTCCCCGGATGTCCCTGGCTCTACCAGCTGCACTGCCACACATCGTTAAGCCAATGTGAATAGTAAATAGATGTTTGTCGCACCATCGTGCGGGGCTGTGTCGACCCGCGGGAGAAATCGGTTATCGTCCCCAATTTGTCAGAATTTCTCAAAAACGGGCAAAGGACTATATCCTCCCATGGTGGCGTAGCCCTTATGTCCGAGCCCCAGCCAATTAGCGGTAAGCTAATATGGTTGGAGTTCCACGTCGTGCGGAGTGGTGTCGACACGGGAGGTCATCGTGATTGTTCCCGCGTTTTTGGAGCTGTTGAAATTCGGGGGATTAATGAATCGGGAATGGAACCATATCTTCCCCGTGTGCGACGGAAATGCCCCCCACTGATGGGCCTCTATCCGCCTAGAACGGCGCTGTAAAGCTCGAACCAATCAGCGATTAGCCAACGGAATTGGGGCTTTCTCACCGTGCAGGGTGGTGTAAACCGGAGGAAGCTCGGTTTGCTTCCCCGGTTGGTGGAAGGTTTAGAGATGTGAAACGACCTCTGGACCGGGGACGGGACCCTATATCCGCCGTTGTGGGGCTTGCTCAACATGCGAACCATGGCCAATCAGAAAATCGGCGGGTGGGGTTGAGATTTCCACACCGTGCGGGGAGGCATCAACCCGGATGATATCCGTGTTCGTCCCCGGGTTGTCGGAGTTGTAGATGCGTGGTTGGGTTCCGATCCCGGCATGTGACCCCATCGTGCCCGGGGGACGCCTGCTTTGTGTATGAATCCTGGCCAATGAGCTATCAGACAAAAATGACATTTTTATTTTTGTCTAATAAAACTCGAGTCGTAATTTCTTAGCTGTCAAAATCGTAAGCGCTGTGGTCGCGTACTGTATCTACAAGAAGTGAGCGATCTACACAGCTAACAACAAGCAGCAGCATTGCAATAATAGCATTCGGGGAATTTAATGACGAAGGCAGTCATACCACCGTGTTTCGCGCCTGGAACAACGTCAGCACGTCTCTCCGCGATCAGGCAACACACAGACAGTCGATCCGGGAGGCTTGGATCTAAATGATACTAATATATCATGCATTGTATATTTCAGAAACTGGCTCAGAGTGCGCTACGTAGAGAACACGCAGCGGACATGGTCTGTCGCTTCACTGGCCTCGGATGCTTGATTGAGTTAAACTAAAATAAGAAACGCACTCGACACGCTTCGTCGCCAGACTGAAGGGTCAGTCGGCGTGTGCTCGGATTTATCCGATCGAAATCTGATGAATGAAACTCGGGATCGGACTAACTTAAACAACAGTAGCTATCAATAGGAGTACATTGTTATGATTGTTAGTCTCTATCAAACTCTTGGCATTACCTTACATACTGTACGTGCAGACTATGATTATGTGTGGTGACTTCTTTCACTCTACCAAGTATTGAATCGAAAATTTTAAAGCTCTGCCCTGCCCTCCCCGAAGCATGGGTGCCGGCATATGCTGACACCCATGCGGAGCCCTTGTACATATATACGGGTATCAACATGGGTTGTGTGACCTGTCTTTGGTTGAGTAGCGGTGCGTGCCGTGTGCCGAAGGGGTGTTACAATGGTTGCAAAAGGGATCCGAAATATGAAAGCGCGCATGCTACATGAAGTGGTGCCCGTTCTTGAGAATCGGTCGGAATCTGAAAGGGTGTGGGGCGTGAAGAGCCTCGGGCAAAGTCGGTCCGTATGGTATGTTTTCCGACAGAAAGCGGTATGGATCATGCCAGAAAGCGGCAACGGCCGAGCTGAAAAGCCACGGTACGATGTACCGCAAGGAGTTGGTGTGAATGACCGGTAGTAGGCTGAGATGACCAATCAGCGTCGCGGGTCGGAGTCAAGAATCTAGTTGGATTCTGTTGTACCGCACAGTGGAGCGGAATGGTTGCGGCATACCGCTTTCTGTCGTCTGCCCTATTTTTTATATTATACTGTGGGGTGCCCTCTATAGTGCGGGTATGTGTCAAGCCATAGAACGGGCACAACAGCGGGTACCCGCACAATATGAATTTGGGCCTGAATAGTGCGGAAAGGCGCACTATTCGCGATATCAGTGGTATCAAGTGTAGGGTGCAGCCAATAACAAGGCATATGAAGGTTACACGGTAGTGTACAAAGCAAACGAAGGGTACATAGTGAGATATGGCGTCTGTAGGATAGAAGCTTGCGTTCGTTCGTGGGTGAGACGAGAACGCAACTGCATGTTGGGAGCACTGCGCAGCGGCGAAACCCAACCCTAGAACGGATCACAGCATACATACTTGATCCACGATATTTTGCGCAAGGTACTGTACGCTGAGCACAAAAGCTATGTCTTAGTCCGCGTTGCTCCGTTGTGCCTTGAGTCCCCTTGTCATTACTAAATTATTCACAGGATAACACTTTTTGTGAGTCAAGAGCTGATCTGTAAAACGAAACCCAACTTGCCATAATACGAAACACGTCCGTTCACATGACCGAAGGAACACCTTTTCAAAACAACTTTCAACATCACCCAGAACGCCAGACGACCCCACATATGCGGTCTACTTGTGTGTGGGTCTGGTTCCAGGCAGAGCTCGCCTGCTGCACATGGCATCGTGTACGTCTCTCCCGTTCTCGTGTGAGTGTGTGTGTGTGTGTGTGTTTTTTTAAATCCTCCGGCGGATGGGGAAAAATACAGCTTTAGCTCACCACACTTCCACGTATTTTCATGCGCGTCCTGTGTCGATTTAACTCGGTTGCTTTCGCAGCCCAATCGGACTGTAGGGGTATGCTGCTGCTGCTGCTTTTATGCGGTAGGGGTACTGCTGTAGGTGTGCTTGTGTGCCGTGTGTGTCGGGAATTGGTGGGTATGACCCGCGCCATGGTGTGGCGTCAGTACCCGCACTATAGAGGGTATGAAGAGGGACCAAACACGCACTATATAGGGGCGCCCCGAATAGTGCGGCTGTCACACTATTGAGGGGTCTAAGTTGTGCCAAGCGATTTCACCCACACTGTAGCGGGTACCCGCACTATAGAGGGCACTCCACTGTATATCAAAAGAGAGGTTGCGGACGGCCCGCACAACCCATAGCTCCACCTCAACACACCAAACGCGTTATCATGGAGTCGTGATGCTTGGCGCGCAGCGGCCGTGGCGAATACCACACTATTGGCAGTCTTGATCATCTTCTACTACGACGTACTTAATGTAGTACTACACTGTTGCTGCTGCTGCTGTTGTTGTTGTTGTCGTTCTCACATCAACTCGCATCATCAAGTCCGTGGTCAAAGGACAGTTAAGTCACTCTGGAGCGGAGGAATACCCCAGGGGAGAAACACAAACAAAAACAAAGTGGTGCAAGTACACGCATATATAAACAGCTGACACAATTCATGTCTCCTCCAGAATAATACTATAAAACAGTGAATTCCGGTATAAAATACCAACGTGGGAAGCAGGGAGGGTGGACATTGGGGATAAGTGGCAATCAATCTGCATCCCAACCGTTTCACAGCTCGGCGCCCCGTGCCGCTTCATGTGCGTGCTCAGGGTGACCTCTCCGACTCCGCGGGTGATCCTCTATACTAATCGTAGTTTTCTCCAATATGGAACGGGATAGATAATGAGCATGTCACTCATGCCTCGAAAATGAAATGCCGTCACTTCGTGCCGGCCCCGCGTGCGGTGACGCATCCATTTTTCGTTTTGCGTGATTACGATCAACCTGCATCATAACAAGCACCTCCACCCAAATTCACTAAACGTGTGTCCATAGCGTCGTGATGGTTGTTGCACATTCACCTTGGCAGATAAGGTTTCGGGATCTACGTCCCGCTGCTGCTGATTTTCATGTCTCAATGTGGAGAGTGTGGGTTTCGACGATTTTCTCTAACACCTGACTGTTTCGCTCGCAATGGATTGAGTTGGTGCATCGTATGTGTAAGAAGCATCTTTATCACGCCACAGGCCTTTTGGTGCTCCACCCCGCCTCATGTGCGTGCCAAGGATGGCCTATCCGACTCTGTGGGTGATCCCCTGGATCGTCAACGGATGCACAATATTTGACCATTTCTTGGCGTGCCACGTGTTCGTGATAGCGGCCGTGTGTATCGATTGAGATGCGGTAGAACATCTGATTGGAGTATTGGAATAGCCGAATTGTCGATTTAAGGTTGCCGAGCTAGCCAATAGCAATAACCTTTGTGGTGCTGCGGTAGTTCGGTAGGTTGTACACACCTAAGGGTTATACATTGGACCGTACGAGTATGTATGGTACATCGGACAATTGTCAGGTAGGATACTCCCGTAGTGTTGCTAGAGGTCGAATTTTCGGCTTATTGCCGTGGTCGGTACGTTGCATTGGTCCGATTGTGTGCCTCTTTCCAAAGTGGCGTAGGAGCTCGCAGCCTTTGTGCTCGTCCCACTCGTTCACTCCACCTCCCGACCTCTCTCCAGAAGTCACGCCTTTACCAACACGCGATAGCGCATCAGTCGGCTGCTGCTTCGTCCCCCTGGATTTGCTCGACTGGTCTGTCGAGGAAGGCTTGATCACCCTACCTCATCATGGCTGAACTGGAGAAGGAGAATCCTGCCGTCAACCCATCTCAGGGTGAATCGCTGGAGGTTCGTGAGAGGATGGGTTCCTTAGAGACACAGTTGTCTGAGCTTGCGACTCTAGTGCCATTTCAGCAAGATTTACTCAAGTCGCTCGTTGAGGTGCAGCAAGGAAGGGAAGTGGAGCCCTCTGGTTCTGAGCGTGTTGCACCTAGAGACACCGGACTAGAGGTTGGTGTGCACTAATCGGGTGCCACCAGCGGGGCCGCGAGAAGTACGGGCAGCAATACCACAAGGCTTTGTCGTGTCCAGCATGCGGGTTGGGAGTAGGAGTGTTAGCTCAGGCTTGAACCCCCATGTATCTGCTGAAATAAGTACCTCTGTTCCTGCAGCAAACTTTGGTTCGATTCACGGGACAGTCGGTAGGGCTGCTGTAGGTAGCCAATCCGCTGTTCCGCCCGCTCCTTCTATGTCGAGTGAGTGGTGCGCAAACGTCGCCAGTGGAATCACACTGATTCCTGGGGCTGACATTACTGACACAGGAGAGACGTTGGGTAGGGGTCCTTTTAATGTTCCTAAAGCTCCTGTTTATGACGGCAGCGACGTTCTTACCTCTCATGGTCGCAGTACGTTCTGCTGAGTGCCCGACACAACAACCTGTACTTGAAGTATGAGACGTTTGTTTCCGAGATTGAGATTCCGATTGCAGACATTGGTTTTGACTTGACCTTCTGGGTAGAGAAGGGTTTCAATGTGGGTGTGATTCGTCAGACGGAGATGGCTTGGTGGTTTCTGTTCGACTGCTTGAAGAAGGAGAGTCTGAAAAACATGGCTAGGCACTCTGGTTCCCCCAGCAAGGCGTTTCGTGTGCTAAAGGATCATTTTCTGCCGTTGAGCTAGAGTCACATTCGTGTGCAGGAGGAGAAGCTGAAGTCACTGCGCATGCGTTTGAACGAAAATCCCGCAACCTTCTTTGCATCCATGAGAGAGACCCTTGGTGTTCTGCAAATGCTTGAGGTCAAGAAAGATGACAGGCAGGTGTGCAATCTGATGTTTGAAGGGCTGTCGCACGAGTACAAGACTTTGCGTGAGACTCGTGTGGTGTTCTGTCCGAATTATCCATCGTTCATCAACACTAAAGCGCGTGAGCGTTACCTAGACTTGCAGGCACAGGGTGGTTCGAAGAAGCACAGTAGTGTTGTTCTGGTGTCTAGGACTGAGAGGAAAAGTAGCAAGAAGCACCACAACAAGCCGAAGTCTAACTCCGAGTCTGATTCGTTCAAGAAAAATACTTTTCAGAGGTAGTCGGGAGAAAGGACTGCTTGACTCGCATCATAGCTCATCCCGCACAGACTGGAAGATCCGAGGCCGACGAGGATGAAAGCGGTGAAGAGTCTGACGTTTCTTATTTGGAGTGTCTGCTAGCACCCCGGAATGATGTGATTGTGCAGGCATGTGAAGAATGGGGCGGTATGATGTACGATGTTTCCGGTTTGAAGTGTCTGCTAACACCACGAGATGATCTGATTTTAAGCGCTGTCAACAAGGATATGATTATGAACGCTGTTAACAAGTCTAAGTATTTCGAGGATTGGTATGCGGACACGGGCACTGCTTTTCACATGACAGATTCTCTCGCTTGAATGAAGGACTTTAAGCCATGCCAGAATATCGTCAACGGGATTGGTGGCGTGTCTTGTGAGGTAGAATTCTCTGGAACACTGGAGTTGGTGTTTGTGATTGCTGACAGCGAGCTTTCAGTGGATCCGCACAACGTGTTGTACTCCCCCAACTTGGGATACAACCTCGTTTCTCTGAGCGCAGAGTTTGATGGCGAGTCATGCAATAATCTTGGTGGTCCTGATGGTGTTATGACTGCTTTTCAAGGAAAAGTCACTTTTCAGAACTTCGATGGCATGCTGATTGCGACTGCGTATCGTCTAAGAGAAGACTCTATTGGTACGGTGTTGGCTGCCCTCACTCCTTCAAACCCCAAGCATGAAACCATGATGGATGTGAACGAGTTCCACAAAATTTATGCTCCTTCGCACGAGAGATTGCTTCGTACTACTGCAAAGCGACTAGGTACCGCGGTGGTTGGTGGCATGCATGCTTGTACGGGATTTTCAATGTCGAAGGCTGTTAGGAAAGGAATTTTTCATGAAGCTAAACGTAGATCAGATAAAAGTTTGGCAGAGGTTTTGTTGACCTGGGCGGGAGGAAGGACGTTGCGTCCGTAGGGGTAAACATTACCCCATGAATGTGAAGGATGATTTCACAAGGCGTGCATGGATATATTTCCTGAGAAATAAATCAGACGCTGGCAGTGCTTTCCGAAGTTTTCTTGCGAGTGTGCGTGCCGATGGGATCCCATCCTTGGTTGAGATTGTTAGATCTGACAATGGAGGAGAGTTTTCCCGGGGGGAATTACCATCTGTGTACAATGAGCTCTTGATCAAACAAGACTTCACACCAGCTTATAGTCCGCAATATAATGGTGTTGCAGAGCGTGGGTTGGGATTGATTGAGGAGGCCGCGATGGCGGCTCGTATTCAGGTGAAAGTCCTTTTTGGGCATGTGCAGTTACCAAACACTGACAAACTCTGGGCTGAAGCTGTGCACTAAGCTTGCGAAGCAATGAACCATACCGCATGTTCCGCTAACCCTGACTCTAAGTCACCGTATGAGATGTGGTATAGAGAACCTCGTCGTGCTAGACCGTATCCGTTTTGGAAACTGGCGTACTGCAGGAGGCAGCGACCGTCAAAGCTGTTACCGAAGGGTGAGAGTTGCTTTTATATCGGTAATTCGAGAGACCACCCCCGTGATTGTCAGAGAGTACTTACAAGGGCTGGAACTATTCAGGAAACGAGAGATGTGACGTGGGAGGTGGTGCCGTCACAGCTCCATCCACTGCAACCTTCCTTGCCGATAGAGGTCGCAGGAGGGATGAGAGAAAAGTGACGACAATGTAGAAGCCGAGGTGTGGCCGATTGTTGGGAGAGAATTTGCCCACACACTTTTATGACGTGATGTAACGGCTTCGGGTGCAGAAATCGATGACGTTGTCAGTGTTGATGCAGGCAGTGTAGGCCAATCCCCCTCTGTTCCACCGTCCCCCTCTGAATCGTCTTCGCTCATGAACAATTCCTCTGATGGAGCTGCTCTGTGTCTTCTCCAGCGTCTGAAACTGATGGGGAGGGGCAGGGAGGGCAGGAAGCAGGGGAGGTAGAGATGGGGAATCCGAGAGGGGATGACGAGGTAGAGTCCATTGGGCCGAGAGGGCATGGTGATGTAGAGTCGATTGGGTCGGGAGGGCCGGAAAAGGCGGAGGCACCCCCTCCAGCCGCTCGTCGTCCGCCGAATGTCGCTGAGCTTGCTGACTTTCAAATTCCTGCGCGTGAGAATGAAGAAGTAAGAGACGGTAGAATTCGCGCGCAAACCCGTGCAGTTATCCAGCAGAGCGTACCCGGCCTTGTGGCCACCCTAGGACCCATCTCCGCATCGGAGATAGTATATGCACTTGTAGTGGAGCAGAGAGCAGGTGACGAAATCGAATTGCCGAAATAACTGGTTCAGGATATCAAGTCAGAGCCTGGTAGCTATCAAGAAGCCCAGCATTCAAAGTACGCCAAGATTTGGGAGGTAGCCAGGTCTGCCGAAATTGAAGGCTTGATAAGAGCAGGAACGTTCACGTTAGCATTAAAGGTCCCAGTAGGCTGCAATGTGATTGATGATAGATGAGTTTTCAAATGGAAAGTAGACGAAACAGGCAAGATAGTAAAGGCCAAGGCTAGGCTTGTAGCGAAGGGCTTCAAGCGCAAGTATGGATTGGACTATCTCGACACTTTCTCGCATACCGCAAATGCTGCATGTCAGCGATTGTTAGTAGCGTTGGCGTGCAAGTACAACTTGGAATTACTCCACTGGGACATTGAGCAAGCGTTTGTTCAGTCGGAATTAGATCACGAGGTGTTCTTGCAGTTGCCTCCTGGCTGTGGTTCGATGTCAGGAAAGGTTGTCGGTTTGAACAAGAGTTTGTACGGATTGAATCAGGCATCTAGAACATTCTACAAGAAGCTATTAATAGTGTCGAACCTGAAGAGGATTGGTTCCGAGCAGTCTATGTCTGATCCCTGTGTCCTGCGTTTCATGATGGGATGAGATATGTTGGGGATGGTTGCGATTCACGTGGATGATATTCTGTATGCAGGAACTAAGAGTCTGGCTAAGGTGGTTGTGGAAGCACTAGGTGATTCTCTTCCTACGAAGAATTTGGGTGAGGTCAAGTTCTTTCTTGGTTGCGAATTTATTTGCGACCGCGAGGCTGGCACGATTGAGATTTCTCAAAAGAGTTACATCAGGAGTGTTATCGAGCGATTCAATATTTGTCGTACCAGCTCGATCCCTGCTTCCCTTGCCAACGATAACAGGTCCTTGAAGGAGGATGAGGGGGCAGGAGATGCGCCGTTCCGAGAGGTGATGGGGAGCCTGATGTGGATCGCCAGCCAGACGAGGCCCGACATCTCGAATGCTGTGCGGTCTGTGGCGAGGTACTCTCACGAACCACAGAGAACCCACTGGAAAGCAGCCCGGAAAATTCTGAAATATATTCTGGAAACGGCACATCTAACTCTGAAGTTCAGGACAGTTCGGTAGACGTAGGCACGTTTGTGTGTGTAGATGCCGACTTTGCGAGCAAGGCTACTGACCGTGAATCGGTTTCCGGAGCGATGGTGTTTGTGGCTCCGATGCTTGTGGTTTGGATTTCTAGGACGCAGAAATGCGTTTCACAGTCGCCTTCTGAAGCAGAGTATCGTGCGATGGGAGATGGTGTGAAGGAGGCCATGTTTGTGAACGGAATGCTTCAGTTTCGGAGACCTAGTAGGAAGCCTCATAAGATCGACGTCATTGAGGACGACGAAGGAGCGATTGCGCTTGCAGAGAGTCCGCTTGACTCGAGTAGGAGTAAGCACATCGACGTGAGGCACCACTTTCTTAGGACGTTGACCAAGGAGGGTGTGATCGAGGTCACGCATGTTCTCAGCGAAAACCGGCATGCGGAGATCCTCACGAAGGCTCTGCCGAGAGATCTTTTTGAAGTTCACCGCAACTTTGCACTTGGCTCGAGGGATGAAAAGTAGAAGTCTGAGTCGTTATTTATTTTTATTTCCCCTTGGATAGTCTATATATTTTGGTCTGGTAGATACAACAGCCCCTACGGAGGGTGTTTGTGATAGCGGCCGCGTGTATCGACCAAGTTGCGGTAGAACATCTGATTGGATTATTTGAATAATAGAACTGTCGATTTGAGGTTGCCGAGCCAGCCAATAGCAATAATCTTTGTGGTGATGCGGTAGTTCGGTAGATTGTACACACCCAAGAGTTATACACTGGACCGTAGGAGTATGTATGGTACATCGGACAATTGTCAGGTAGAATACTCCCGTGTTATTGCTAGAGGTTGGATTAACGGCTTATTGCCGTGATCAGCACGTTGCATTGGTCCAATTGTGTGCATCTTTCCGAAGTGGCGTGGGAGCTCGCAGCCTTTGTTCTCTCCTCACTCGTTCACTCCCGTTTTCGACCTGTCTCTCCAGACCAAGGTCTCATTAATACAACATCTCTTTCTCCAGAAGTCACGGATTTACCAACACGCGCAACTCGTACTAGGGGGTGTGTGGTATGGCCAACTGATGTATGTACCCCTATTCCGTAGCGACACGGTGCAGGAGTAAGGTGTGGTGCAACGGAGGCGGCCACTCGAATTTGTCCAATGCACATAGCTAACAGGATTGGTTCCAACCGCGAAATTTCCCACAAAGTGTTATCAACCTTGCGGGTCATTCTGAGACAGGGCTCTCAACATGGGCACAAACCACTTGGAATTAGACTAGGAACGTTTTTGGAGTTGGAAAAAAGGAGGTAAGACAAATAACATATAGCACCAAAACAAATATAGGGGATCACTTTCCTTGTCCGGTTGTCATAGTAGTGCCCCACGAAGAGAGAGCATGGGAGGACAATATATCGAAAAGCTGCTGCCGCAAGGTTGTGCAAGGTTGTGGTAGCTGCAGACCGAATGTGTCGGCCACATAGCAGAGGCGGGAAGGGGCCAGTGGTTTATGGATAGGAGACAAAAGGATAACTAAGCTCGCTACTGGATAAAAGGAAGCATGTTGAAAGGCGAAATGAAAAGCACAAAGAAAAACTACCTGAAGAAACGAGGAAAATGTAAATGCAAGGCTATGTATGCATGGCCAACTGAGCTTGCCTTGGAGAGAGAAGAGCAGCGAGGAGGAAGGCGCCCAAGCCCAAGATCGACGCGTTCACTGCCGACGACATCATATATGGTAGTAATCCGAGTGGGGGACGCGTGATTGGTCGGTGTTGGGAAGCGTGCTCCTCATGGGTTCCAGCGTCTTCATTGGTCTTTCCTCATGGCTCGCTGGATAGACTGAAAAGCGTTTATGGATTATTTCTCTCTACATTGAACTCTAAAGACAGACAAAGCAAGACAAGACAGAGTAGGGCAGGATAGAGCAGGTAGTGAAATATGGATAGAGCAGGTAGTGAAATATGGGGCGTCCGGCTTGTCGCATCATCATCACGTACATTATCGCCGATTTATGATGGCCTTGACGTGAATGTGACATCAAATGTAACGCGGTTTCACCTCAACCATGATATGGTCTCACGTCAAATCTATAGACTATCCTTCTACAGAGGGCACTCCATTACACTGTCCAATGAGCATCCTCAGGGCAAGTTGCCAGATGCATCATACATCAAGCTCCTAACGGATAGTCTTTGAAAAGTGCTTTTCTCGGCTCAATGT
Source organism: Undaria pinnatifida (assembly GCA_012845835.1). Lineage (NCBI taxonomy): Eukaryota > Phaeophyceae > Laminariales > Alariaceae > Undaria > Undaria pinnatifida. The sequence continues at coordinate 6,556,920 of JABAKD010000006.1, read as the reverse complement.
ACTCGTTACGACATCTGATTATCGGCTACTCAGCTCACAAGGGTCTGAAGTAAGCCTGGGAGAGCACATGGTCATAGATAAGCATCGGGTTAGCCCCATGAAGGGCCATCCGGAGCCAGACGCCTACAAGCGACAACAAGTATGCACGGGTACACCGATGCCTCGTTCACAGGCAATCTCGACAGCCGCAGGTGGACATTGGTCCACCTCTTCACGATGGTCGGGAAACTCACAAGCCGCGGAGGCCAAGGCACAGACCCTACCAGCGCAATGGGAAGTGGAGTCAGTGTTGCTTGCGATCAGCTTTGGACGCAGGAAATAAACTTACGTCTCTGGCTTTCTGAAAGAGTGCGCTTTCACCACAATTGGCTATTTATTGTCAATCAATTGCGGCAGTGTACCTTGTTGCTGTTGTTGTTGCTGTTGTTGTTGTTGTTGTTGTTGTTGTTGTTCTCACATTACCTCGCATAATCCAGTCCGTGGTCATGGGACAGGCTCCAGTCACTCTGGAGCTGAGGAATACCCCAAGGGAAAACACAAACGGACGAAAGGTGGTACAAGCATATATCACAGCTGACGCAATTCATGCCTCCAACAGAAACAAATAAAAGTTAAATCGAGTATCAGCCTACGATGTGCCAGGTCCATACTGGTGCATACGTCTCACTACTCGTACCTGGGAAAACCGACTATACCGCTTGCCACTCAAGAAAGACTACCACGTATATATTGCACGTAGCACTTATCACTACGTACACGCACGACAGACGCAAGTCAGTTGGAAAAAAGAAACAAAGACCTTACACAGCGCTGGAAACCCAACCTACACCTCATAGACCAATCGCATCGCCCTTTTCTCTTGTTTATCTTTCCCGATCTGGTCAAAAGCGACATGCTAACATAGTCGGCGCGCTTTCCGACATCGCCACCAAGTACCTCGCCAAGAACGCGTTCAACTCGACCATCCAGTGGATCGTAGACGTTCAGCGCTAAAGACAAGTATCCTGCCGACAGGAGAACCGGGCTATATGCACGTCTCGAAACTCGCAAACGCCGACTCATCATTTCCCGGGGACGTCCCTATACACCCACCTGGGGTGGCCATCACTATGTTTGGACCACCATAGCAACATCGCCCGAAGTCTCCGTCGCCTCGCCTGGGACCGCCGGAGCGTCATCGCCTGGGTCGCCGTAATAATTCCGGCCTAAAACGTGTTTTAAATATTCAGAATATCAGTTGGCTGTTAGGTTGTAGCGGGCAATTGCAGCGCAGATTAGAGGAACGGAGGTGTTTGTGCACCCCCCAGCTCCAGCTACTGTTTCACGCCCCGCGTCTGAACTCAAGCCTGCATATCTTGATAAGCCATATGTTGGCTCTAGAGCACCACTTGCAACTAATATTCTATATACGTTCTTGCACATAATCAGTGCCACTCGAGCTATCAGACAACAACACGAACCTTCTAAGATCATAATCGGCCATCGGTCTGAGGGCAGTATTCGTCAGACCACTTGAGGACTGTCAACATCACACGATCTGTGTCTTAATTATGAAAATCGATCAAAACAATGGCACCGCTTCCCGCGGCATAAATCGTATTTTGGTATAATCCTGTCGTGAAGAGGACAGTTTAGGCGTCTACTTACCTCTGTTAACTGACGCTTCGTGATTGGGTGTGTTTTGATCAAACTCATTGTTTTTCTGTCTTTCATGGCCAAGCTTGAGTGGACCACACGTACGTTTCAGAGAGCTGGGACGTATTCTTTAACGCCTGTTAGGTGGAACGGAGAGCCTCCACTCTTCGATCGTTCCTCTCCCCGACCCCTACAACCCCTCGTGGAATGTAATCGTGGTTGTTGCGATAATAACCGTCAATCAACGTTCAAGAAGAGAAGAAGCAAGGCTCAGGGAGTGTCGGCGTGAGCAGCCCATATGACGCGTTCGACTACCTGTGCTTTGTATTTGGGCCGTGATGAGATTTGCAGGTGGCGTCATTCATCGTAGGTGTATTTTTATGTTTGTCAAAGAAATATATTTCTATAACAGCTCGGATCGCAGTTTTATACAATTGTGCCAATTGCACACCGACTGTAAATCGTGCAGTCACCGTGCTTACCCTTTCGAGGGTTTCTCATGGAGGTGTTAAAAAGTGCTCAACATTGATAGACAGACTATAGGTTTGATGTGAAACATTGCCATGGTTGGAATTAATCCAGGTGAAAGTATTAGTCACAGTCACGTAAAAGGTCATCAAAGCAGAGCGGAGATGTAGGTGTCAGTGATGCTCCTAGGAGAGCGTTGTCGCCTTCCTCTCACTGTTCCATAGAGTATGGTATTTCTTGCTTTGTCTCTCGAGCTGTGAGCCAACGGAAAGATGCATAGAATACACCATGAACCTTAAGAAGACAGCTACCCAGCGCTCTCTACCGCTGCGTCCCCACTGGACCATCATCACACTTCATGTCATCGACTGTGAACTGATGGCGTTTGGGCCTAATAATAATAAGAAACCAAACACACGGCTCCCAATGAGCACTAAGTACGTACGTAGTGCAGAAATTATAGATAAAGGGCCAAGGAAAGCATATCCCAGTAGGTTGCGGACTGCCAATCAAGGCAAGCCAAGCCGGCGGAAATAGATAAAAGCACGGCAGGTCTTAGGTCTAACTACGAAAGCGGGGCAAGCTAAACTGGTGTGAAGCAGAAGGTGGACAGCATTGTGAACGTTCGAACTAACATGCTACTGCATTTAAAGTAGCCCGATTTTTGTTTTTTGCTACTACGAACTGTGGTAGAACGCAAGTACATACCCGACACCCGAGCTCCATTACAGCGTTGTCACTCTTGCAGTAAAACTTCTCAGCCTCATCACGAGGCGAGGGGAAATAGATAGCCCTATTTATCGTTCGTTTCGAATAGCCGCTTCTTCGTCTCCTTGCCAATTTATGGCTGTTTCGAGATAATTCTTTGGCTGTCGTGTGATCTGCCTCTACGACTATTTAGGGTGGGCTAATGTTATAGAATGTTCTAAATGGATAGATAAACTGTAGCTTTGGTATGAAATCATGCCCTGGTTGGAGTGAAACCAGGTGATAGTAGATGTCACAGTCACGTCAAAGGCTATCAAAGGAGATTGAGGAATAAGGTGACAGAGATGCTCCCAGGGGAACATCGTCGCCCGCTCTTCACTCTTCGATAGAGTATGATATTTCTTGTCGTCTCTACTGGAGTTGTGAGTCATCAGAGTATGAACGAATACCCCATGATTCACAAGGAGACAGCTATCCAGCGCCGGCTACACCTGCGTCCCTACGGGACCCTGATCACAACCGCGGAGGTGATCCATTTTTATTACAAGTATGACTGCACGACGGGGAATAATTACTTCGTCGCAGCCCCGATCGATATCGACATGGTATCGGACCAAAACAAGTAGGTTCCGGGAGCCTCTCGGAGGAATAACGGTTACGGTTTGTGAAACGCGACAAATGGATGGTGCCAGAGGAGATTAAATCATTGCTAATCACCGGGAATACACGATGCATTTTCCTATTTCGAGGTACACAAGGCGTGTTATTACGTGTTTTGTAAGGCCGGCTGGGCCCACACCACGCCGAGGTCTACCTGCCGCATATAGCACCGAACATGCCCAACCCAGTACACATTTACAACGGATACATTTGAAAATATCTTCAATATGGTAACTGATATTCATTTGTTTTGTAACGACCGCCCGAGGCCCAGGCAAAATTACTAACTGTGGCTCGGTTGGTGCGAGTGGGATTCTTGGAATTACGCACTAACGTCCCCCACTCTGAGGGTGCCCGGGGGAGACATCGGACTTCAACCCTGAAATGTGCGATTGTTTTCCTGGAGCAAGGTAGAATGCTCAAAAGGAGGCGTTCGGGTAAGGTGAATGAGCTGAACTGCTCGAAGGGCTGAACATCCAAGGCAAAAATAACCACCCGGAGATTATGTCCGGAGACCTGGAATTGTAAGGACCAAAAGAAAGAGCATTGCGAACAGGAAAAAGCGCACAAAAACAAAGGAGTACAGCTGAGTGCACAAACAAGAAGCTCTACTATAGGGCCCGGGGCCTCTAGATTTAATGAAAATGTCTGGAGCCTAGACGTGCAAACATACGGTATGGTAGCCGCTTGCTTAACCCCTTCAGAGCCGCTAAACCCCTCCTTATATTAATTTCAAGTAACTTTTCCCCAAAGACGGGTTAGTTGTAACGGCGTTAACGCACCAGCGTTTTGTAACCGGGATACGTGTTGACGATCAACACAGACCTGGTGCGCCTTCGCACGGCAAGTGTACGATAACCGCCGGCATCCTACCCTGTAATGCACCATAACCTTTCCATGTCCGGGTACTCTGCTATGATGCCCGTCCTGCGTGCGCACCAAATCAAACCCTTATCGTAGTTTGGCAAATGTTATTGATGTTCTCTCCTCCGACTGCGGTTGGAACACGCCGTGCGCAGAAAAACCCAATCGAGTAATGGCATTGCGCCCTTGCGCTGGTGCGCTCCTTACAAACTGGCTGGCAAAGGAAACGGCTGCGTGAACGCGGCGTTCTCCCCGAATGTCTGTAGAGGCCCCACTGCAGTATCTCCCCGATCCACTGCGCGTATCAGGCCCGCGACAACCAGTCTCCGACGGGGTCCTCCACAATCGAGCACGTAAAACGGTGAGTTCGGCAGCGTAGCTTGGGACATTATCTCGTTACGGACGAAACACTCACGCTGTGAATATCACTGACGCCAAGAAATCAGCATAGCATCCGGTATTCTTAGCGCACTTATATTTGCCCGCAAAGTACACCCTCGCGTGCTGATTGCCGTTTCGAATTTTTGGGTTGGCCCTCAATGTTGGCTCTGAACACGGCGCGGATTGTAGGTATTCGAAGCCGCTTTCGTATGCTTTGATGCCCAAGACATCAGGACTGAACCCCGCCCCAAGGCCCCTTGGCCCCGTTGAGACATCAGCAGGAGTTTCCAGTCTTGAAGGGGTTAAGAGATAGATCACGCGTCGTGATTGCCGCCGCCATAGGAAGGCTTGTATCGCATACACCAAATGTGCACCAATACGTACTACCTGTGCTAGCAAGAAACCTAATCCCTACAGCCACCCTACTGTACGCCCTTGGGCCGTCTTACATGGGTGACGGTGATACTTCTGTCACCATAAAACATGTAACATGCAATATAATGCAGCGCCAGGGAGATATGCGTTATCGTGCTGGTCCCTGCCAGCTGCGGACCATCAAAATGAGAAATATGGAACTAAAAACAATGCGTTGGACCATACATAAGACAAGCTTGCGTGCCTTGGTTGCGTCCCTAAGTGCATGTAGAAATACATGCTCCTTTGGAAAGCTTTAGTAGTCATTGTATGAACTCTGGGTACGCTTAGCAACCGCCGAGATAAGCTCCAGAGCGATGCGTTTTGCAGCTAGCGGAACCGCATTCTTTCGCACAAGAAGCCACGAATTCGCTTGGGTAAACGTGTGTCCAAACGCCACGTTCACCGGAGCCTCTGTTTCGTCGACATTCTGGCACGTACCTAAACCCGCTATCGTGCACTTTCAGCGTTACATCTCAGCCCTTGTACGCCTGCACACATGATCCAACACATACTTCAAGCAAGTTGTCCTCCAAAACGTGGGTGCAATTCCAAAGGAGTTACACCGGCTGCAAAGGAAATGGGCTATCGTAGTTGATGCACACAAGACGCGGGGTCCAACACCAAGCGGCGCGCGCCCACCTGCAGACACCTGCAGACAAACGTCTCATCCGAGAGTGAGTTGCCGGCATGAGATTGAGCCCTCCAGACTGCTGAATTTTCCCGACACATGCTTCGATAAAGGTATCATAGCACCTTTAGTTGTTTTGCGGTCCCTTACTCGCGGAGCTCTGTACCTCGCCCAGACGCCGCCGACGTCGGAACAAGAGGAAGGTTCAGCCCGATGAGCCACCCCACGGCCTGGAAATGTGACAAAAAATGAATTGTAAGGCTTAATCGCTATTCCAACAACATCGTGTAGCTTCTCAATATAAACAAAACGTCAGTCAGACGTTGTTGGCCAACACGTGCTCCCCGATCCGTATGGCAGCATGTTTCTACCATTTTTCCTCGTCGGCTTTCTGTACCACCTTTTTTTGGTCATGAGTCTTCAGCAGCCTTGCGCGCCGCAGTATCGTGAACGTGTCGAGTGATATGACTCACAGGGCTGAACGTTGTCACGATCAAATGTACTAGCGACAATGCCCGCACCAGTAGTCGGGCACGTGTCAGCCTTGTACTGAAATTCCTCAGTATCGCCGCCCCACGCCCCTTTCCCCTCCGCTGTCGCACCGTGTTGGGCTGCCGCCCACAGCATACCCATCTCTTTGGGGTACGAGTGGTGCACACCCATCTGTACCTGGCACACAGATGCAAGGGTCGAAGAATTCACCTCGCCCATGCGCAACCGTTTCCACAAACTTCCGTAGTGATCGAGCCGATGGTCGTGAACCCAGCGCACGTCGCCGTTTTCGTTGGCCTCGTTACCGACCGTGAACCACGAGCCCGCCGAAATACCCGCGTGAGCCCCGCACCGAAGATCCGGAATCGACAGGACGCGGTGGACGAGGGCGCTTGACAGGAGCATGTACGCCTCGTCTATCCGCGTCTCTTGTTTCTTACAGTATCGGAAACCGGCGTAAATCATCGGTTGTGGCAGCTGCGCCGATGGATTTGATTCTCCATCGGCTGTCACCAAGTCTTCCATTTCTGCCGTCAACAACTTCTTCGCCGTTTCCAGCTCATCCAGCAAATGGTCGAGGCAAACGAAGTAGTCGTCGTCCAGTCGAAGGAAAAAGTCAAAGTCGTACCGGGCGGACACGTACTTCATCGCGGTGAGCAGCTTGAGAGCGAAGTTCATGCCTCTTTCGATATCGAGTATGACAACGTCTCCATACGCCGCGGACTCTATTTCCAAGTCCCTCGCCTCAATTTTGCCATTCGGCATGCTTTCGTCCGGCGCCTCCGTGAAGAAACGCAGCACCAAACGGTCATCCCCCCATGCTAGCCACGAGTTGCGTATCGCTGTCCTCCTCTCGGGCCGAATGGTCACAACAGCTATCACCAGCAACGCGGGGAGCTTGTCGACGTTCACGGCTGCTTCAACCGTTCTTTCCTTCATGTCTTCCACTTCCCCCCCCTGCTGCTGACCTTTCTCTTCACTTGGGGTTTCTTCCGTAACTTGCAGCTCAGACAAAATCCTGGACCTTAGAGGAAGCGTTTGCCTCGGCGTTGCCCCCACCTCAGCCGCTTCAGCCATCGCTAACCCCACCGTTCTGTCATCCTCTACCAAATTCCTTTCCCCTCCAGGATATCCTACCCGGTTCAAGCGGCCGGTGCAGCCTAGAAGCTCCCATCGCTGCTGATCGGTCATCCCTGCTTCGCCCCTGTTATCAAGCGCTGACATGTGCAAAGCCGCCCGCATCTGCACGCATTCTTGTTCTTCCGGTGACAGGGTTGATTGTGTCGTCGCCGATGCTTGGTGTCCTTCTTGCCATTTGCCACCTCCGTTGACAATCATCTCGCTCCGTTCGTATTGCTGTAGGCCAAACTCGGCGGTGATATCCGCCAAGATGCCGTGCGAATCTGCCACCTGAAACGGGTCAGTTCATGGAAGGGAGAAAGGGCGAGAGGGTTGAGGGAAGGGGAAAGGCGTAGGATAATCATATGGCCACTTAAGGGGGGCGAAAAGGGGATGGGGAGGCATAGGTTTTCATCACTTATACTCAATGGAGGTCTACGTTCGCAAGTTAAATCGCATTTATTCCGACCACGTCCGTTTTGCAAGAAAAGCAAGCGAGGAGTGTGGAAGACAGATCGAATAGACTGGTTAGTGTTGGCCGCCAAGGTACACAGCGCAAAGGTTTACACACAGAGGGGCTTATAGTCTTAACGGCTAAGCCGTCAACTCTGCCGTCGAAATGCTGGTGTTCAAACCCGATGAAAACGAAAATGCATCAATTGTTTTGCTTTGTTCAATCGTGTGCTTTGTTTTTCCAACCCCTAGATTGCGTCCTTCACCCCCTCTTGCTGTACGCATAGCCTTTCACACATTCTTGCTCTATCAAAACTTTATAAATCTCCTCCATCCATCACGCCTTTCACATTTTGGTTCAATACCTCGTTCTACACTCCCCACGTTTCCTTCGTTCAGTCTTTCACCTAGTCTGGGATTAGCTAGACTAGGAACTGCCAAGCCTGCGCGAGCAAGAACCCAACACACGCATCTCGTGCTCAGAAAAAAAGCTACTAGCCGGGTGTCGAGGACTTAAAGGCTATCAGTACTTTTGACTAGTTGCAAAAGGTATACCCATTGCGTGCCCAAACTAAGCTTTTTAGCACTCTCCCACCCTGAAACGGCGGGATGGCAGGTCGGCCGGGTATACGGGCGGACGTGTCAATACCTAAGCGGGTTCATTCCCTGAGGATAACGGCGAGAGTATTTGTCAAGTTCGTCATGGGGAAAGTCGTAAAGGCTTATCATTGTTGGGTGGTGGGATTCGAACCCACGACTCAAAAGCCCATGTTCGGTACGACGCCATTTATTGAGGATTTAGAGGGTATTAGTCCGTTTGACCATTTGCGACAGGTTAACCTACAACCTACCCAGAGTAAGCTTTATGAAAACAACGAGTAAGGTGCCTACGTAGGCTAATTGGAAGGGCTATATATACGCTACACATAAGCTACCTGGCAACTAAGAGAACGGAGCTCTTGCTCCAGAAATTATGTGGTGATTGACATTCCTTTGCACGAAATACTTGAGAACGTTCATGCGATACTCCAGAACGTCCAACGACTTAACGCTACAAGAGATGAAACTGCGTCAAGGTCATCAAGGTTGTCAAAGACGGCCAATGCCTGGAGTGGATGCTTGCGTCGCAGGGTGTCCTGCACCGAAAATCCCGACAATGAAAAACTCGAGAGGGTTCCCGTACGAGTGAAAGTAAAACAAGTATTCTTATTCTGACATTGATCAGGAATATATCTATTGCGGGGCTATGCCCATCTGAAGAACCTGCCTGCAGACGTTTTCGTCGATCCAGGTTTGTTTAAAATGTTCGATCAACGTGTCAAAATGTTACTAATTTATTGGTTGAGCTTCATCTTGATGGTCCAAGGCGGTTGTGGTAAGTTGCTTATTCCAAGAAACACTCACATCCAGCTTGTCTGCTTGAGGTGCTTGGGATGTTTAATGCGTGGTATAGAGTTTTAGGTGCACGGGGTGCACAGACACTTCTCGTGTTTCTGACGTACATCTTACTCGGCACACAGCCCATGACAGCTGTGAACGCAATTTACATGCCAGGTGGATCTTTCTTCCCTCTTCTCCTGATATTATCTTCCGACCCTTTTCGTTGTTTTGCCTCTTTCGTTCAGCAACTACTCCTTATTGTGTGCTTCCTATATTTTGTTGTTCAAGTAAATTCGCCCTCCTTCGTACATCCTGTTTCCTTTTCTATTCATCATAAAAATATAAATACACTCTAGCTGAGAAATCGAAGATTTGGTCAAAAAATCATCTTTGCAAGCCGTGTGTTATACTCCGATCGCGCGTTATACTGGGTGTGTGTCCTCATCAAGGATATAGGTCGGTGAATTCCCTTGGAGCTACAGTGTAGGGTCAACAGGATGATGTTAATCAGTCTGTGCGTTAAAACTTCGAAACCCGCTTTCGAAGGGGACAATATCTGACCGCTGTGGAAGGAAATGCATCAGTTTATCAAGTGTATCCCGTAAGTCGTACAACCGGTGAGGGGAGGGCGGAGGTTTCAAGGGCATGGGGGCCTGGGTTTGAAGTAGAGGGAGCGGGGGGCGGGGGCGGGGGGGGCTTATTACGTCCGCTAGCGGTATGGAAACGACGACTGACTACGGAATATATTTAATAAATGAAAAAATACGCTTCATTCAGCTGTGAGGTCGACCAAAACGGATTTCCATCAAAACTCAGTTTTGCAAGCTGCGTGTGATACTTCGATCGCGCGTGATACGGGGTGCGTATACCCCCCGTGAAAGACTCAGGTCGGTGACTCCCCTGCTAATGCCAGGATCAAGAGGACTAAGACGTTCAGCCTTGTTCCGCGCACGGGAGCAGTGTAAACCGCATTGAGGGGGACAAAAACAGACAGCTAGCTGTGGGATTTAGTGTGCATAAAAGGAATAATTGCAATGTGAGTTAACGTTTGAGTTGGCAACTTGTGTCTACCGGAAACTGGCAAAACATAAAAACAGTGGTGGCATAAGGATTCCTTTTGTATTCCCAGTAAGAAGGCGCATACAAATTCACGGTGAAAAGCATGAAAAATCGGTGCAACAGTCGCTCATTTTGTGGATCTCACCGTAGAAAATAGTTTAATTGTATAGACTATAATACGTGGATTATTGGCACGTCATATCTCTTCAAGATATATTAGGCGATAGTTAGGACCTCGATCGTTGGGCCGTACCCCAAGAAATGTTCACACCGAGTACACCAGCGGCGTCGTTAATCGGACTTTCGTATACGCTTTAGTTTTGACTTTTGACGGGAGAAACAGTTTCTCAGTTTTCTCGAAAAAATCAAAGCATATTCCAAAAATAATAACTTGGGCAGATTCGCGGCCGAACCAGTATCACTGAGCACTTCAAAAATTAGAGTAATATAATGAGGCGCGTGAAGCGCGCAGCGCTGGACCTTTCTTTCTTGGTTTTCCAACGAAAAAAAGCCTCTTCATATCGGATCTCATACAAGCCTAGGGCGCCTCGAATTTTTTTTCTCTGTTTGCGTGTGCATTTGTGTGTATGTTCGTGTAAGTCAACATCTTTTCCGGCCACTTTTTTTTTTTTTTTTTGTCCACGGCACTCAATGCACATGGCACTAAGGCCAGTTCCGACGGGTCCTGTGACGCAAAAATTTCAAGGCAACTCTTCTCGTGCTGGTTTCGCTAAAAGTCGTCGAGAGTTCGTCGAGACAGGTGCGACAATGTGTGATTTCACATCATTGCTGGGCTACGTAATATGCGAATACAGTATGTGTTTATCGGATGATGGTTGTGTGTTTTCGTGACGGAAATGGATGTAGATCGTCCCTTCAAGAGTTCAACCGAAACAAACGGGCGAACTACTACAGAAGGATCTATGTCTCTATGCTGCTGCTGTTCAAGTACCTATTCTCGGGAGGTTGATCCTTCTGCCTCTGCTGTGAGGCTGATGATGATTCTAATGCTGCCCCTGCTACGAGTGCATCACCACCAGTCGTGCGAGTACCGATTTTTTTCTTCTCTCAAAACAAAACAGAACGTAAATAATAAACAACGTAGATGTTCGCGTTTGTTTGTTTAGTTCGCATTGTCTACTGTATGCCAAGTGACCAGGTATGCCTCTTGTGCTGTTCTTTCGATTGCTGGTCTCCCCTGTGTTTTCAACGTGCACCCAGCATCCAGATTGGACTACTGCGGGCATAGAGGCAGCGCGCGTTATAATTTACCAATGACTAGTATTAGTCCAAAATTGTTGCAAAAACGCAGGAGGAACACAAAAGTTTATATTGGCTGGCCCAGCATGTAATCCTCAGACGGCTATCTTTTCTTGAAACAAGGTTTTTCATATAATTGTTTTTACAGCGGCTGAAAACTTCTGCCTGAGGGCCCCGACGGCTGCACGCCCGCGGCGGGAACTTCTCCACACGCCACCCGCCGCCATCTGAGAACTCTCGAGATCGTTCTTGCTGAGCTCGGCGAGTAAATCCCGGAAAAAGTACCAAAACTCATATCACTTGCTCAAGGCCAAAACAAGTCTTGCTACGGCGGCGGGATGGCGTGGGATATAAAAGTACGGTGAGTCATGTCCATGGTTGTGTGAGTGTGGCTTAATCTGGCGCAGAACAAGGACGGGTAGTTCCGTGGGCGCGGAAAGACGCACTGTCTGGTCGATATAAACCTGAAACCGTCAGCGTGGCATAAGGCCTTCCAAGAAGGTAGTGCAAAGCAACACCGCCGGAAATTAGCTGGTGATTTGGCTGTACCTCGCGGTTTCAGCCTCTAAAAACACCCCCCATGAGAAAAAAAGAATTTTCAGCGTGACCAATGTTAATGGCAAACCATTGTTCACATGTGTGCATGAACACTCTCGTTCGCTTGTATGCATGTGCATCCGCATCAACAACTGTCATCTGTGATTTCACGCGCTTGTGAGACTCAACGATGTGACTTTAGTTGAAGTCTGAAGTCTCGGATCAATCTGATGGATGAATTGCAAATCGGGAGGAACCAAAGAAGGTAGAGCTGGAGGAATCTGATCGCTGGACATTACGAACTCTCCCGGTGGCAAGGTGAGCGATAAGACGGGCGGCCCGCCCAGCCACCGTCTCATGGTGTCACCAGGGAGATAGTTGGTGAACGTATAGATAGGTAGGCGAGAGATAGGTGAGTAACGTGGAGGAAGATTGGTGGGTAAGCCCAGGACACGGGCGTAGGAGCACAGGGGGCGGGGTTGGTGTTTAATCTGATCAACATGTGTCTGGAGACATTGATGGAAGATTTAGAGCTCGAGTTGAACCGAATTTTCATACTTCATCCAACACAATAATTTTTGTGGCGTTTTTGAGACGGAGTGTTGAGGTTGAATATGTACTGACTTTAGTACGGAACAACCTTTTTCCTTGAACGATCACAGCGAGCGCTGAAATACACTGGTTTGAGTCAACTGATCAACCCGCAGACTGGGAACAACACGTATGCACCTGCGTGCTGCTTGAACCTTCCGGCTCTCGAGTCTTAGGATGCACACGAGTAGATGCTCTGTACGCTTCCTCGCTTTTGGTGAGTTGGTGAGTGCTTGTTTGTGCAAGTTACATCAATGACAGAAGCAAGATGTAAGACCACCACCGCAGATCATCAAGACCTACTCTGCTGATTACCATGATGTCGCTGCTGCTATAAACACGGTCAACAGCAAAACAGCCCTGACCGAAAAAGACGCTATCATAGCTACTGCTGTTGTTTTTGCTTGTGTTGTTAACCCTTGCAAAGCTACGTACAAGCTGTGGGGTAACTGCAACTGCATAGCTTCAAGGGTCAACGAGAGAGCAAAGGAGTAGGAGTGAGCTTGCGGAAGTGGATTGCTTTCTTCCGGAACATTGCATGAAACGTACCGGTTTTGAACAACAACTCACACATGCTACTGACGGCAGCAAGAAGCAAATTCGCCATGACTGACTTTTGCCCAACGTGAGAAGGATGCTATGATAAGCCATTTAGGCCGATAACAGCACGGCGCCGTCTCGTACGGAAGAGAATTCGACGTTGCCCTCGCTGGTGCATTGTCAACCTTTGCAAATCTATGCTGCCACCATCTGTGTTCATCTGTTCCTACCAACACGCTGTAAGGAGGATCCCATCACTAATGCTGTTTTACCCTTCCTACAGGCTGTGCCTATGCAATTTGGTCTTATCTCCAGTACGGTCTTAAAACAGGCTGTACTACGTACGTCAATATTTTGCATTTGCAATTGGTCACGCATGATCATAAACGCAGCTGCTGCTTTATGTCATTTTGAAAAAAGGCCGCAAAGGAGCAGCAACTAGCACAGGTGAGGTGTCCTCCCTGTGCCCTGTACTGATGATGATACTGGCTCGTGATTGACACTACTTGTCCTTCGTGCATTGACCGAGCAGTCGGCCGCCATGGTCCGCGGTGCGTTCGTGCGTGCGCTGGACGCCCTTTGCGTGGCTACAATATGGAAAACACACATAACACAGCCCCAAGGGCAGCGGCAAAACAAAAACAGATCGTCCTGTGTATCGAAGATGTATCATAACGAAAGCAGATTGTCCTGTCTTGATTAAAAATCAAAACACGTCAGCTGTGAGTACGACCCATTGAATGGTTGAAACTCAACTTCTGTTTGTCGAAGCGGTAAATACTTGTTGACATTTAAAAAGAGAAATATCTACGAGGATTCCGCTCGGCGGGCGGGTGACGCTCTCTGTAAACGACAAACGATAAGACTACCAGATTGTTGTGCGTATTGCATACGTATCGTGTATACGTATCGTTGCCTTGCATACAAATATATTGAATGTAATGAAATCATGGACTGATACCTTGTACTAAGACTATAACGAATCTTAAAGTCCGATGAACGATATGATTAAAATGATATAAGAATAAAAATACAAATCAGCTGTGAGATCGAAGATTTTGTCGAAACTAATCTTTCCACGCTGTGGGTGATACTCCGATCGCGCGTATTACGGGGTGTGTGTCCTCATTAAGGTTATAGGTCGGCGACTCCCCTTGGTTTACAGTGTAGCTTACCACGGTCAACAGGGTGATGTTAGTCAGTCTGTGCGCGGAAACCGTTGTTGATGGGACAAAATCTGACAGCTGTGGAAGGAAATGCGTCAGTTCATCAAATGTATCCTGTAAGTCGTATAACTGGTGAGGGGAGGGCGGAGGTTTCAAGGGAGTGAGGGCCTGGGTTGGAACAAGAGGGAGCGGGGGGGAGGAGGGGGGGCACGGGACAGGCTGGGCAACTCAATCTGTGCGCAGACATTATGAATCCTATAGAGGGGACAAAGCTGACCGTTGTGGAAGGAATGCACCAGTTTATCACGTATATCCTGTGAGTCGTACAATCAGTGGGGAGAGGGCGGAGTGTTCGAAGGGGTCGGAGGGGGGGGGTTAGGGGGGGGGGGGGAGGAGGGGTGTCAACCTTTAGGTCGCCTAGATGTAGGGACTTGCTATACGCCGGGTGCTAGGTCTAGGCGATGGTGCGGGTGGTGGGGAAGGAGGGGGCTCTGGGTGGGGGGGGGGGTGAATTGGAGATACGGCATGGATGGCTAGAAAGATAATGAGGTTTATCAACTGCGTGGAAGTGTTTATTACTCTGGCATATTTCGATTTTAGGTGGGGCGTTTGAACAAGAGGAAAAGGGGGAAAAGAGGGTGGGGGGGGGGATAAATTGGAGCAACGGCATGGATGTCTAGAAAAATAATGAGGTGATATCAGCTGCCCGGTAGTGTTCATTACTCCGGCAGATTTTGATTGCTCTACCAGCATTCGGCACTGATGTTACGGCCGCAAACATTATGTGCGATGCGGCGAAAGCATGCCGTGTTTACACTGCCGTTAATACTGCTTACGCTTGGCGATCTGCACCGTTGCTGCTGGTTTGGCGACACCGCCACAACTACCTAACCATATGGCAGCACAAGGAGCACCCCCTCCCCCTAATAAACGCACAACGACTATTTTTAGACGTCTCTCGTTTCTGGGTGAAAAACAGAGTCATCCAAAAACGACGGGGGGGGTGTTTTAGGATCATACACATGCTGAGTTTACTCACACACGTACACGTTGTACCTGTAAGACTTTCAAATGCATGGTACATAGCACGAAATGTCTGTAATGGAGTGCCCTCCGTAGAAGGATAGTATATAGATTCGACGTGAAACCATGTTATGGTTGAGGTGAAACCACGTGACATTAGATGTCACGTTCACGTCAAGGCCATAATAGATGGGCCATAATGTAGGTGACGATGATAGGACAAGCAGGACGCCCCTCATCTTACCACCTGCTCTACCTGCTCTACGTTGCACTACGTGATCTACCCTGCCCTACTCTGTCTTGTCTTGTTTGTCTATCTTTTTAGAGTCCAACGTAGCGGAAATAATGCATAAGCTTTCGAGACTACCCAGCGAGCCATGAGGAGAGATCAAACAGAGGGCACCGGAACCCATAAAGAGCACGCTTCCCAACACCGACCAATCACGCACCCCCCACTCAGAGTACCACTACAATTGGCGTCGTCGGAGCAGTGAACGTGTCGACGTTGGACTTGCGCAACCTCCTCCCCGGTGCTCTTCTCTACCCAAGGCAAGCTCTTTTGATCTTGCATACATAGCTTTGCATTATACTTTTTTTCGTTTTTTTCAGATAGTTTTTCTGTGTTTTTTTTTTTTCCTTGCGCCTTTCAACATATCATACTTCCTTTTATCCAGTAGCGAGCTTGGTTATCCTTTGACTCCTATCCGTAAACAACGGGCCCCTCCGGGCCTCTGCTTCGCAACTGAAGTCTACAGCTAACGCCGCTTTGCGGCAGCAGCTTTTCGATATATTGTCTCCCAGTGCTCTCTCTTCGTGGGACACTACTATGACAATCGGACAAAGAAAGTGCTCCCATATAGTGCGATACTCGCCTCCACCTTGTCCAACTCCAAAAGCGTTCCTAGTCTAATTCCAAGAGGTTTGTGCCCAAGTTGGGAGTCCTGTCTCTCAGAATACCCCGCGAGGTTAATAAAACCTTATGGGAAATTTCGCGGTTGGAACCCTGTCAGCTGTTTGCACTCGACTAATTCGAGTGGCCGGCTACGTTGCACCCCCCCTTACTATAAATACTGTATCGTGTCGCCACGAAGTGGGAGTACATGCAATAGTTTGCCCTACACCCCCGCGCTTCAGATGAATGAAATAACTCGCCCTTGTTCTTTCTCCTACTTTTGGTCATCCCGTCGCATTTTTGCTACTATTCTACTATTGACAGTGCGTGACTATGTTGGTATCCTCGTACTGCAAGAAGGTACGATCGTGACCGCCTTACCCCGGACTTATATTTTTTGGGGGTTTCGTTTTTTAGCAGAACCATGTTTGGGTTTGGTTTCTTCGCCTATTTTTACCAGGTACCAGCACGCAGTGCGCTAATACCTTTCTAGCATTGCTTCTGACCTATGAGACACTCCACCTTTATGTGTGTTCGCACAGAGCACAGCTGATCTACTCGTATAGGCGCACCACCAGCGGTGCGCGACGCCTACCTGTACTACTGCTGGGTTGGCTCGTTCAGCGAGCAGTAGTGCAGGGTCGCGACCATTACTAGTGTTAATTATTGTACTCTTCTATCTGGCTTTGATGAAACTTTCGAAACATTTCGTCTTGCCTTAATGGAACGTTTGAAGCATCTCGTGTGTGAGATGGACACCCGTAGGTACCATGCGACTCTCAGGACCAAACTCAGCAGCAGTAGTACCATGTGCCGATAGTCCTCGTCGTGCGCTGTTGGTGTTGTCTCCCATTGCTTTCCTCATGCACTCTTTTGTTTAATGCATCGTAGCTGTGCATTTTACACGGCTACTGAATACGACACAACACTTGTCCTCAGTGAATTCTCTTCGTTGGCAGGTTTGGTCCTATGGAACAAATCGATGTGACACGTATGTGGTGCCGACACCATAAGCACGTTCCACGACCCCCGAAACGTTTGTATGGGTCCCAACCAACTAGCCCCCTGCGGAAACAGCGTACCATGGTTGCAACAGTATAGCGTATTCAAATCAGCGTGACAGCAGAAACTTGATGAAAAAAAACAGCTGGGTATTACAGTGGAATACGGAAGAACACCCTTTCTGAAAATGCTGAATCAGCTGTCTCTCATTCTCAAACCGTTTTATGTGGTGGTAGAGAGCAGCTTTTTTTTTTAGTGCCAACGTTACGATTAATATCGGGGTTTGCTGGCTGTTACACTATTTATGACATGCTGTGTGCCTTGTGTCATCTATGATTTCCCGCTTTTGTTCCTCTTCCTGCGGCTCGACGTTTTCTTTTTTGGTTTGAAGACATTAATTTCTGCTGTTAATTTGAAGACATTCATTTCTGCTGTTAATTGCTTGATAATTATTTTGCGAGCAATCACGGGAAATGCCCCCTCCGTTTCTCTGCCAAATTGACACTGGTTTGGCAAATCTCAACTTATTCTGACGTGCCCCCTGAGTTTTCTTTTGTTATGCCGAACAAAATCAAATTAGTACAGCTATCTATGATGCACTTGTTGCCGTCATTATGCGGGCGCGCATCTCGTCGTGCAAATTACGATCAACGATTGTCATGCAACCACGATCGCTTTGTCACGAGCATCAACACGCGCTGCAGATAATGCTGACTTGCGCAATTGACAATGATTGCTTTGTCACGGTGCATCAAGGTTTTGGGGATTTCAACCGCAGAATGCGCGAACGACGGTATTACATGTCGAGCATCCCACTATATCATATCGGTGGTATGATCACCTTTTATAAAATCCTAACACGGTGCACTGTGTTCTATTTGGAAAGCTTCTGTGAGGGTGAAGACTCAACGTGCGACAAGACCCGTCAACACGCTTAATACCCACGCGTGTTTGAGCTATTTTCATGAGGCTTCCGTTTTTGCTGTTAAGTACCCCCGGCCTGATGCAGCGTTGGAATGACCCGAACTGAATTAAAATGGTGCTTGAGCAAACATACTGTTGATTAAAACCGCACTCCGAGTGCCATCTCTCTCTTTTTCACGAGTATATTACGCGTGTTACACGGAACCCCCCCCGGTATGTTTAAAACAGTGCACCCCCGAAGTACGCCGTCAGTTTAGGTCCGGATCTTTGCTTTGGAAAACCTCAAATATAGCTTAGGTTATCGACGGGTACAAGAGGTACACACATTTCCTTGTTGTAGGGTCTAATTTTGTTTATTTTCGACTGGATAACTTGGTGGTTCCAACCATGTCCTAAGCACCACGCTCCTCTCCCCGAAATATCTACAACCGTTCATCACCTTCCGGTCTTCTTGATGTTCGAAAACTACTTGTACTGCATCTTGCCTCTCTACTCCGGTGTGTCCGATGCCAAATCTCCTCATTTCCCATCCATTCCGGACCAATATGGACCCCCCCCCCAGCCGTCGCGGTAAATCCCGCACCAACCAGGACCCAACCCCTCAACCCTCACAATCAACAGTGTGCTTCGCGTTCTTCTCCTGCTGTAGCCATGGGTGGTACAGTTAAGGTGAAGGACATTATCATTATGTTCAATGAAATCAAAATGATGCCGCCAGCGCATTTTTTCGGCCGGTGTCGTTGACGGTATTTCCACCGCCGACACTGACCCCGAGCCATTCAGTCAAACCGGATCCCTCGACGTTTAGTACGGCCACCTTACACGCCGAGACTAGAAGGACGGATCCCTCTACGAGAGACGCCCACCTTACGCGACTAAGATCTTTTTTTATCGACTGAGGCCAAGAGATTTTATTTTTTTCCAGTGGGGGATCGCAACAACGCCGCAAGTGCAGCGACTGCTACCACAGTGCTTCGCCGCAACGGCATCCATTAGGCCTGTGCTGCAGGTGGTTACCGAATATTATACCACCGCGACTGCAGCCCTTTGTGCCCCACCAGCTCGTGTACTCGAGTTTAACCGTCTCTTGCACCCCCCCCCCCCCCCCCCCCATCTGAGCCACGACTACCGCCCCAACCGACACGTTGTTGCTCACATCCCATCCCCGGCTCCCGTACCCGCCCACCCCACGCCGCTGCGTCTATCACCACAACGGTTCAAAATCGCCCGGCCATCACTGCGCTTTATCCCTGCGCCCTATCGCCCCTGTTTTAGTTTGCTGGTACTCGCTCACAACTGCATCCGGCGCGCCCACGGTCTCGACCGAGCGGCACCCAAAGACACCCCTGTCAGCGGTATAATTTGTTTGAGGGTTATTGGTCACGTCGTGCCTACCCAACTACGACTCATGTCGTCTGCGGTAATCTGCATGTTCGAGTTTTCTCCCTTGAAAATCCGACCCACTTCCGCCGCTGATTCAGTTGTTCAAACGACCACCGAGTCAAATCAATTCCCCTGCCGCGACCGCCGGCTTTCTACGCCACTACCGATTTAGTCTATTTCCTCGAAATTCCGACCCTCCCGCTGCTACTACAGTTGTCAAAACGGCCACAGAGCGCCCACCAACTTGATTGCCGCATTTCCCTACACGCCTCAAGCCCCAGCACCCGCCACCAGTGAACTCACGGCATGAAAACGCTGCACGCGCCCTCCGCAAGCAGCCCCCAAAAACATCGCACGCACCACCCCCCTACATCACCTACCGCTTGGGTTAAGACCACCGATCTTCTCCGACTACCACCCACACCACCATTCCTCTCCGCCTACCACCTACATCACCGATATTGACCGCAGTAGCAGCAACATCAAAGTCACCCAACGACGCAGACGCCATCCTACCCGTAGTGGCCGCGACAGCGGTCGCGACCACCCGAATTGTGACGCCCACGACGCCTGCGTCAGTCTCGCAAACCGCAAAAAGCAGTGGTTCGCAACCACCACATTTTGCGATACGGGACACAACCTGCGACGAACATCATTCTCAACCACCTGGCCATCGACTATCACTTCGGTGGCCTTCTGGCGTTTCTCCTGACGCTTGCATCGTGCCAGCGACATTCTTGCACCGTAGCAACACCGCTACGCCTCTGGTGCGCTAAACCCAGGTGTGGGCATGCTTCAGGATATATGTTTTTACTTTCGGTATTTGCGGAAACGTGCGGACCGTATACCCGTCGCCATCATCCGGCAATAACCCGCGACAACCAGTGCCGCTCGTTGTAAATGCCGTGGCAACTATTTTTGGGTCAAAAGCGCCATGATCGCCTTTCTTGCTTGGGCAACTGCTGCGACAACGACGACAACATCGACAACAACAGCGTGGCCGGCCGATAATCATTACTGCACAAAACCCTGGACGCTACACGCTGATCAATCGATACAGCACTACCAGCGCCTGGCCATCTAATTGCGGGACGAGGTTCCATCTTCAACTTTGAAAGAACTCGCTCCACCCACGCCCCCGCCCCCCCAACAATCTACCCCCCCCGCCCAGCCCCATACATGTGATATCGCTTGTCCAAGCCTGATCCCCTTGTTCTAGCGATGGTTTTGCGGTGTGGGTGCGAGGAGGCCACGACGTCGAGCCCAACCGGGAGGCTCCACTCGACGTCTTCCACCGATGAGCAACGCTACTTGCCAAAGACTACGGCTACCAGCGGTTCCGGACTACAGAACGAGCTTTCTGCCTCCAATTCCGGGTCATAGCATCCTGAGTCCGCCTCGCCTGTTTATCGGCGGCTCCACCCTCGCTCATCCTAAGACGTACGCGTTTTTCGAGTGCCAGCGGTGGGCCCGCGAACGACGGGTTCCCACTGGCTGCCACGGTGTTGACAGCACCACTGCCCCTGGGCCCCAGGGACAGTTCCGTCAAGACGACGGAAGACTCGCGATCATAGTTGACCAGGGTATACCCTGAGCCCCCTGCCCCGTCTTCCTCGCAACCCTCGTGGATTCGTAGGTCAAAAACGCACCTCAGCTGAGAGACCGACCAAAAAGGTATTGATGAAAACTAAGCTTTGCAAGCTGCGTGTGATACTTCGATCGCACGTGTTACGGGGTGCATATACCCTCGTGAAAGATTCAGGTCGGAGACTTCCCTGATAATGCCACGGCGGTCAACAGGACTAAGGCGTCAACCTTGTCGTTCACACGGAAATTGCATGGCCCGTATCGAGGGGCCAAATCCAGAAATATGTGGAATTCAATATGCATGAAACAATAGACTTACTGTTATAGTATTTTAAGTCAACTGTTGGAGTAGTTCGTACGTAAGTTCTTGTGTTTTTTCTTGTGAATGTGGCAGGCCAGCGGAGGTCCAGCCCACAGGTCTGATGCTCGGGTTGTAAGTGCTGTCGAGTCATGATGGAATATGCAGTGGACGTCGATCGCTGCTGTTCCGAAGTGATCTCTCTTCTGCTCTTGGTGTAATGCAAGGGCACAGTGACACATCTGTATTGATCGAATTAAGACCGACGAGTGAGATCTAGCGTTCTGCCTCAGGCGGCGGGCAGTGCACACTTGATCCTGAAGCTCTCCAAGCGCTCATCTCACAGTACCAGGGAATACACAAACTAAAGCGTGGATCCAAAACGCCAGACCCGTGCACTCCTACAGATCGAAGCCATTGCGCCAATACTGAATAATCAAAGGTGCGTGTCGCCGAATACCCGATTGTAGAGTACTTGGTCTAAAAAATTGTATCAGTACCCACATCCAACAGCAGAACGTTGATACTTTATACCTGTGTATGGAGCACTTGAACTTTAGTTTGCTGTTCAACCCAACAACGAACCATTTATATTGCAGGTATATTGTATTGGATAATGCTCGTACACAACGCTGATACATCAGTTTCATACAGAGACATACGAGATACCAGGTACCAGGTATAAGCTATTGCTGTCGTTCACTATCAATAGCTGCTCTTCTGTCAGGTATGTATCACACCTGCATTTCTCTCGAAAAAAACTCAAGAGTCTGAATGGCAACGAACCACATGTGGCATGCATCAGATAGATTATCGTCATACCTATCGTTCATATCACATGAATGAGAAAATAAAGTGTGATACTGCTGTATGTAGTGTAACCTGTCGCCCCGGTTATACTCTATAATACTACTGGCGTTAGTCCTTGAGTTCAATTTCCCTTATGGTGAGGTTTTCAATTCATTTGCACAAATGCAAAAATAGCGCTCACGGCTGAGGACGCTTAGGCCATTTCTTATACAGTCGGATTTGTCAGTCGAAAACGCCCTTTTTCGACTGAAGCCCAAATCGGGCTTTCTTACACAGTCGAAAAAGGGCTTTTCCGACTCAACTTTTTTCCACTGAGAATTCCGACTGCCGGATCCAGTCAGTCGAAAAACTCGGCTTTTTCGACTGGATCCTCCAGTCGAAAAACTCAAGTCGAAAACGTTTTGCACGTTTCTCGAACCGATCGCATCGCTCATCCCACCACCAAACACACACTCATACGTCCACACACCCATACCAGATACCACACAGCAGTATCATCCAAATGCTGACGCTGGCTTGGTTATCACTGCTATTTGTTGCTTCTCGCAGCAAGTTAGCGTGGCGCATTCCTAGTTCTGCTCGCCAGCAGCGTGTATCACACGACGGCAGCAGCGCGCGGTATCGATCCCATGCTGCCGACAATGGCTGCGCCTGCAGTAGTTATGGCGGCTCTCGGCTGAGTGCAACCCCACGAAAGTAGCTTTGGCGGCTTGCGGCTGAACCCAAAGCCACCAATCCGCTGAGACGAGGGTTCGTCGAGCCGTTCGTTGCTCGCGGAGAAAGCGCGAAACACAGAGCTGCCAACCGATTTCGACTGCCGTGCAGCAGTACTCCCTCGCACCAACCGCCTCTAGAAAGAGCACAAGAACTATAAAATCGACTCGACTGACGATAAGAAGAAGGACAACAAGAATTCAGTCGAAAAATGTCCAGTCGAAAATGGCCGTTTTCGACTGGCGGAACCCGACCGTGTAAGAAATGGCAAGGATAGTATTTGGCCGGAGTCGACTAATAATGAAGAAAATACTGAACTTTTGTCGCAATGAAAATTAAGGCCTGAACCGTAAAGGGAAGAAGGGCCCGCTATGTGACCCCCGATCTGAGTTACTACTGGGAAGGAGCACGATCGAGAAGTGCGAGGTTAATTAATGGGATGATATGAGTAAGAAGGCGGATAGATTGTACAAATATACTTTGCCTTCTCGAACCCTGTTCAATGCACGTACTGACAGAAGAATAAGAAATGACCACACACTTGATAGTCCCTGTATGCCACTCGTTTGTATGTATTGTGCGCACAATCCATATATATATATTTGTTAACACGGTTTCCCTGCTCTGATCAATATTGGTTGAGGTTCCGTCATGCACTACAGTAATATGACATGCTACCAGGTGCTCTGTATGTATTCGATGCTATCATGATGCAATACAGCAGTAAAGCTAGTACTAACTTACTGTTGTACTACCACTGCAGAAAGAAACCTGAGTAAACCTGTCTGATTTTCTCTGTACACACACCTTGTTGATCAGAAAAAAAAACAGGGGGTCCAAGACATTTGCCTGTCAAGGGGCAAGAGTGCAGGAAAATGACATATATTAGAGTGTTTGCGAAAGTACGTTTTTAGAAATTTACTTTTTCAAAAATTGTCCCGAAGGCAATATTTGCGGTAAATTTTTGAAAAAAAGGCAAAAATGTACTTTGTCGAAGGTAGGTTTTGATCAAAAGTTACGGTAAATTTTGTCTCTCTGTTTCATTGGCCTACAATACACCGAGCATTTGTCCGAGGCAGAACGCCTCTGCAAGGGTCTATAGCGCCCCAACCACGGGACAAACAGGACAAGCACCGCTGTTTGCACAGCAGCAGTACAAGCAACGAACGCACGGAGAATGGAGAGGGTAGTACCCTGAGCACGACGCACAGGCGTAACATCAGAGATATGCAGCAGGCCGGTGATGAACCGTCTGTTGCTGCCCTCTGCGTCCGTGACCAAGGGTTCAGCGCTTGCTGCAAGCTGTGGTGAACTTCTCGCAGCTGGCGGAGTCGAACGCACGCACGCGGAGAGGAGCCTCAACGCAGAGAGCGACACCACGCGCCTTGATTGCGGCTATCGTGTGCCGCATCTGGCAAGATAGGACTCGTATCGGTCCATCTGTGCGACAGCAGCCACCGCGCTTCTCCAACATCACCGCGACTGAAGCGTGGCATGACTTTTGGTTTAGGGCAGAGGAGCGGAAACTCCTCTGCCCTAAACCGCTGCGTGCAGATTCTTCGCAGGGTGGTGCTTCGCAATAACAGGTCCACGTTCCATGGGGAAACTGCGCTTCGCCTTCCCTTCCGTCGCGTAAGGAAGGCGTTGCTCTGCTTGTAGCACGTGTAATGAGGTAGTCCCTGCTCACACGGAGTTTTTACGCGCGAGACAGACCGCCATACCTCTAATTTGTAGTCTGTTGGGTGCTTGCATGTACCGTGTTCCAGGTACTGCTGCACCTGAAACGAGAGGCTCGAGACTGGAGTACGTACAACGAGTACTCGTATCGTATAGTACTATAGAGCAGTAACTCGCACTGCTGCTGGTGTACTCGTACGTATATTACAATCGCGCACATCCCCGTTTCCCTTCTAAATTTCGGAGGCGTCGCCTGCAGGATTTTGTTTATCGCTAGCGCAAACACACCAAAAACTCGGTGGGAAGGCAATTTACTTTTTTTAGCGGAAGGCAAGTAAATTTTTAGAAACGTATTTTCGCAAACACTCTATTATAAAAATTAAAATACACTTCAGCTGTGAGATCGAATATTTTGTCGAAAGTCATCTTTGCAAGCTGTGTGTGATACTCCGATCGCGCGCATTACGGGTTGTGTGTCCTCATTAAGGATATAGGTCGGCGACTCCCCTTGCAACTACAGTGTAGCTATCAGCGTCAACAGGGAGATGTTGGGCAGGCTGTGCGCGGAAACTATAAAACCCGTTTTTAAGGGGGACAAAATATGACAGCTGTGGAGGGAAACGCATCAGTTTATCAAGTGAATACTGGAAGTCGAATAACCGGCGAGGGGAGGGCGGAGTTTTTAAGGACGTGAAGGCCTGATTTTTATCATAAAAGGGGGCGGGAGGGGGGGAGGGGGGGGGGGGGCAGGTGGGGCAGCTCAATTTACTATAAATCCTTCTTAAGGGGGAGGGGGGGGGGGGGGTGTGGCGGGGAGGGGGCGGGGGGGGGGGGGGGGGGCTTTAGGTCGCATAGATGTAGAGGTTGGCTATACACGTGGTGCTAAGTCTAGGCGATGGTGCGGGTGGTGGGGAAGGAGGGGGCGTTTGGGGCGGCGGGGGGGGTGGGAATTGCAACAACAGCGTCATAGCCGGCTCTACAAAGATAATGAGGAATATATATAGTCTATATGTGCTCGCTCGTGACAGCACAAATGTTCTATTTTCGACGCGAATTCTCTCTTCTCGTGCGGCCGAGATGGAAGATGCCGCCGCCTCCGTGGCTTTGACAGTCCATTGCCGCAAGAATGTAGGACCTACGATATAGGATGAGGCGGCCGGTCTCGTGCTCCGCCGATGTGTGTGCATCGAGGGGTGGGCGATACAGTGACGAGTGTCGAACGATCGACTCGTCGCATTCTACGCGTGATGCACAGCACAAATTCTACAAGAAAACAATGTTGACTTTTACACGCTCGCATGTAGTCGGGAAACGAGAGCGTCTCGAGCCTTTCCGTCTACTGTGCACGGTGGACGACCGGGCTGCGTGAGGCCGAAAGTGCGAGGTACTTGCTTCCAACCGAATCGGATAAACCTACGCTGCAGAAGGAGCGGTGCCGTGGGGAAGCTTCAAACAGCTATTACGATTTGATTTTAGGAAAAATGCAGCGTCGTGTAAAGCATGTTTTTTTTCTTCTTCTTTTTTATTGTGAAGGAGTGTTTCCGTTTCTTGATGAAACCGCTGAGAAAAATTAACTTACTCTTTACGTGTAATATGAGTACTACGTCCGCGTCTGCACGCCGTCTACCAAAACAACAACGATCATGTGATACTTACCGTTCTAAATCATTTCTCACGGAAATGCCGAAATAGTAAATAATCAAATCGCTTCCGCCAGACAGAGCATATCATACGGTACGATATTTGTTTCTTGGTTCTTATGGATGTCAATCATCCATATGTAAATCAAGGGTTGGGGAAGATCCTAAGGCACATCCACTACTGAAGTATTGGTGGAAATATAATATCAGTTTCACGTAGAGTATTCACGATCCAGGTCGTACAACAGTGGGGGACCCGCTGTAAGAAGAGCCTTCTTTGGGTTGTGCCAGGTTGCTTCCGTTCTCTTCGTGGGAATTACTTTTGGCATTTTACGGGCAGATCACGTTACTTAATGTATTTGCAATGTGTGCGTTTTGTATAGACTATGTATATTGCATACATATTTGTATTCTTGTTGTTTGTGACCACAGAGCTCATTTCTATATGAGGAGGCATCAGCACGGACACTGGCTGTGCTGGATGTAGTTGGGTGGAAATATCGGTCTAGTAATGTACTTTTAACCTCCTAGGAATGCATTTAGAACCCAGTTTAGCCGCTGCCCCGACGCCGGTTGGGTGGTGCCATCGACTTCGTTGCCGTGATATTTCGCTTGCTTAATAATTTTTAGGTTCGTTTCTGTAATGGGTGCGGGGGCGATGATGATGCATGGGCACACCACTGTCGCCAAACTCAGTGCACAGCTGATAAACCATGCCGCAATGCTCCTGCTCTACAGCAGGTGCA
Source organism: Undaria pinnatifida (assembly GCA_012845835.1). Classification (NCBI taxonomy): domain Eukaryota; class Phaeophyceae; order Laminariales; family Alariaceae; genus Undaria; species Undaria pinnatifida. The sequence continues at coordinate 6,529,866 of JABAKD010000006.1, read as the reverse complement.
TTCGGAATTCAGTATGGTTGCTGTCCCCAACGAAGGTTGGGTGGTATAAATTATTTTCTTCGTTGCATTTAATAGTTGCTGGCTTTCTGTTTCGCCTTGTATACGTTTTTCGCTTGACGTCCTGTTTGCCTATTTTTTTCCAATCGTGTTCTCCCTTTTTTTGTTAATTCTTCTCATTCTTCTATTTTTTGTGTACAAACACATGCTGACTTGCAAGCGTTTACCGCTCGTGTTCCGTTTGGTTAGCATTGCATGGTCAAGTAACCTTGCCGTATATCTTCATCGAGTTATCTCTGTCGGGTAGTTTTTCGCGACCACAGGGAGCCCGTTTTTTCTTGAAGCCATCGGCATGGAGACTGGCTGTGCTGGATGTCGATAGGTGAAAACACCAGCTCAATGTGAAGAAAACACACAATGTGCAGCTCATCTCCCTCTGGGAAGCATCGGCATTGACACTGGCTGTGCTGGATGTAGAAATGTGAAAATACCAGTTCAATGTAGAAGACACACTGTGCATAACCCACACAAACACACACTTCCCTTATGTACCATCCGTTGTGGAAGTCAGATGCTATATCTGCGAAGGGAAGATCTCCATGCATTCAACCTTTTGACGTCGTTGCTTGTTTTCTGCCCAAGACAACATATCTCATCCAAAAAATATCATACGATGTGCTGAAGAGATGATTCTCGGCAATCCATCTAAGCACACGAGAGCACACTAGAACATAGCGAGAAGCACATTGCCTTGAGGGAAAAACAGGGTGGGATTTTGATCGAGGCTGGGGCTACTCCAGGCGATTCAAGTTGAACTAGTTGCTGGCTTCTTTGCTTTAGTTCCATTTTTATCGTGTCTTCTTGCTTCCCTCTGTTTTCAATTGTAGTTTTACATTTATTTGTGTTTTTTTCATTATATTATCTTCCTGAAAATAGTGTCGTGTACTGGATTTACATATGTCTATCCTTCGTGTCACTTGCGGTTGACATTGCATGTTCAAAGCACCTTGCTTGCTGTAGTTTCAATGTGTAACTATGTCTCGCAGCTTGCGACTACAAAGTTTGTATCTCTAGGAGGCATCATCACCAACGCTGGTTGTGCTCGGTGAATATGGGTGGAAATACCAGTTTGATGGAAGAACACACACAACTCACACATCGTGTCGGTGAACATGATAACAGACACAGCGGCACGCTTTTGTATTTGCAACCCCACGATTTCTACCGCATTCCTCAGAATACCTGCTATGTTGGGCAGACAAGCTTGGGGGTTGGCTTTCTTTTTGACTGCGTGGCCATGGGGCTGTATTGCTGTCGACGAGGTGCCGTGTGCTAAGCGTGCGCTGGTGTTGATGCCGTAGGCCCCCGTGTTGCGCATGATGCTATAGGGTGATTGTTGGTTATGTAACACCACGAACGACTGGATGCTTGGCTATCTATCTGCAGCTGCGACGGAATCTCGACGCAGACTGCCAGCTTTGCCTACTTGTATTTCATCTGAAGGCTTCGACCAGTCATTAGTGTCTCTCCGTCGGCTGGGCAACCTGACTCAAACCCACCCAAGGCAAAATCCGGAAACTCACCATATCTAATGTTTCTTAGCAACAGTAGTCTTATGATAGGAAGATCCATCAAAGTCATAAATCGCAAGGTATTTCTATCCCAATAAATTTATCAAACTTTTTACACCCTCTACAACTACAGTAGTTGGTAGTTACCTGCCAGGCATCTACTTATTTGAAATCCTGCGCAACTGTAGTTAGTTGTCTGTGGGCAACTACTGGCTTGAGATCCTGCGCAACTAGTTGTCTACGGACAACTACTGGCTTAGGATCCTGCGCAACTAGTTGTCTGCAGGCAACTACTGGCTTGAGATCCTGCGCAACTAGTCGTCTGCAGGCAAATACTTGTTTGAATTCCTGCGCAACTAGTTGTCTGCAGACAACTACTGTCTTGAGATCCCGCGCAACTAGTTGTCTGCAGACAGCTACTGGCTTGACATTCTGCACAACTATTTGCCTGCAGCCAACTACTCGTTTGAATTCCTGCACGACTACTTGTCTACGGACAATTACTGTTTTATAGGCCTGCGAAACAATTAGTTGTGGTTATTTTGGCAACTACTTTCCTAATAGGTGCTTCATAGAGTGGGGGCGAGGGATCGGAAGGAGCCTGTAACCATAAGCCATATGTCATGCGATGGGAGAGATTGACTACGGGACAGTACCGACTCAAATGCATCCACCTTCATCGTGGCGAATGTAAAAAAAGAGAATTTGAAATTGAAATTGCCCACCACCAATGTTTTTGCCTCTCCACTGTTGCCTCTCTATATATTTTTTTGTCGCGGATTGAAGCCACCCAGAACACAAAACAAAACACACCGCAACAAACTCCAACACCAGCCCCACTGCCGCCGTCCCCGTCATTACGCACATTACAAGAGACTGCTGTGCACAATTTGAAGATCCACCTAAAACAACCACCCAACAAGTTTCTATGCACTACTTCTCGCAGACGGTGTGGCCGCCATTCAGCGCGCCATGCCCCCCCGTTTCCACAATCACTGCTGCTGCTGCTGCTGCTGAACAAGACCCGCCATCTCCTTCCTCAGGTGGCGGACCATCACCGTTTGCTTGGGCAACAGTTGACATGTTGACAGTTGACAACAGTCCACGTGTGTTGCCCGTACGCGTGTGATGTGCGGCGGTGGTCTCGTTTGCACCACTGGATCTTGGCGATTGGTTTCAACTATTCTAGGCTGAAGAGGTCAAATTCAACGGTCCTTTGAAACTCGGAACCATAACCATCTCCGCTCGTCTCTCAACTCAACTAGTTGTCTGCAGACAACTACTGTCTCAAGATCCTGCGCAACTAGTTGTCTGCAGGCAACTACTTGTTTGAAATCCTGCGCACGTAAATGTCTACAAAAAACTACTGGCTTGAATTCCTGCGCAACTAATTGTCTACCGACCAACTACTGGCCTGGATCACTAAGCACAACTTTTTGTTGTAGTTGTTAGTTGTAGTTGTACAGGGTGTGAAACTTTTGTTATCGCTAACACCCTGGGGATAAGTGTGTGAGGGTGTAGGGCGGGGACAAAAAGTGTCCCCCGCAGGTCTGCCAATTGAGCAGGTCCTCGGAGAGTGCACACTTTTTTAGCCTTAGAAGAGCCGTAGCTTTATTAGTTTCCACCAAAGCCCCGCATGACCTCTGAGCGGAGACACGCGCCTCCGTTCTATTTCCTGACTATTCCGAATAGAAAACTCCAACCTGAAGATACGAATCCCGGCCAAGTTATCTCAATTTGGATAATTACTGGCCTTTCGGGGCCGTATCTTAACACTAGCCCACCCTGATGAGCTGCATATGCAAAAGTATGGGAGATTCGGGGAAACTCCGGTTTTACGAACTAGACCGTGAGTCGTGGATGCGGCTTCTTAAAACCCACCCCCACGCCTCTAACGGCCTGGCTATGGCGCCAGGAACACGCGAAGAAAAGCAGTTGTTGGAAGCGCAGACCCTAAAACAAGGCATACTACCAATCAAAACCCTGCCGCGTATCGCCGGTGTGGCAGGGGGGGTTCTAGAACCTGCCGCATACCGCCGGTGTGGCGGGGGGGAAGCATAGAAGGCTCTACCGCAAACAAACAACAGAAAACGATTTTATGGCGAGGGAAGCCCTCGCCGATATGGAGGGGAACACGGGCCCTAATACAAGGGCGAAGTCATACCTAAAATCTCCCGCGGGCCATCGGCATGGCGGGGGGTTAGACGAGGGAACGACGTACACCCGGGATAAAAGGTGGCATCACCTACAACCCCGCGAGGGGGGGAAGTGTTTAGCCGAAAAAAGAAAGTAGAACAAATACAACACTTGAAAGAAAATAAAAGATGACACAAAGACCCGTACATATCCCTGCACCACGTTGCGCGCGAACAGGGTACCTTGGTCGCCTCCCGGCTTTGGGCTAAGGAGAGCGTTGGCAGGGCGAAATTGAACAATCGACGGAATATCAACAAGTCACCGCCTCAGATAGCGGCTTTTACCCGAACCCTGGCCCTACATTGACCAGGGGGCTCGGCAGGACGAAACAAAAGGGAAACAACCGCCCCAAAACCAGACCAAGACTCGCAGAACACCACAACAACACCAATACATAGGCTCAAACCTCTCAACGCCTCCTCCAAAAATGTAGAACTATCGAGGAGCGGTGGCGGCTTGAAGGTCAACTGGCTACGGACGTGCCTCGTGATTCATCTACGATGCGTTGGATCCCCGTCCTGCCGACGACGCCATATTGTGAGGGTCAAGGGCGGGGGCACAGCGTCTCCTCTCAGGTCTGCCAATGGAGCAGGTCCTTGGAGAGTACTCACTTTCTTAGCCTTACGAGAGATGTTGCTTTATTAATTTCTACCAGAGCCCCGCAGGACCTCTGAGAACGGAGGCACGCGCCTCCGTTCTATTTCCTGAATATCCTAAATAGAAAACGCTAACCTTATTATACGAATCCCAGCCAAGTTATCTCGATTCGGAAAATTTCAGGCCTTTCGAGGCCGTATCTTAACAAGTGACCGAGGCTCAAGCGTTCAAATACGGGCTGATGCACGGCGGCGATAAAAAATTGTCTATAGATAGAGTGCACTTGCCTTTACATTGTTGGGCTACAAATAAGATGCTATCGAGTTTTCGTTGCTACAGACTGCATCGACCACCTCAAAAGGGGATACTATCGAGTTTCCATTTCTATGGAGTGCATCGCCTACCTCATGTCCGTTTGAGCCTAAACGTTGGCCAGTCCGGGGTGCGACGGGTCGAAGGTTGCCTGGATGCGTCCTAACGAAGTCGTTCAAGCGGTTCCATACGGTGTCCTCCGTCGGTTGATTTTGCGTGAACTCTGGAATAACCCACGCAATACTGATGAGTACAAGTGTGATTGTCGTGGCGACAACCAACACCCCCCACCAACGCCCGCGGCTGTTGAAGGATCCATGATATTTTGTGCTGAATCCACGAGAGAGTCAGCGAATGATACGGTGGGAAGAGCCACGTCATGCACGGTGTATGTGGGTGATGGCGGTTAGAGAGCAGATCATCAGAAACAAATGAGGTACAACGAAACGTGGGGTCATTCATTAACAAAAGCACCAAGCAAACCCCGATTCAGAAGGAAAGAAACTCGCTGTTTCTGGCTGATTTGGGGACACTGAGATCACTAGATCGCCAGGAAATCATCACCCGTGACAGGTGCGCTATACTATACGAACCATAAATAAAATTACATGTCATACCTGGGAGCACGAAAGTCTGTCATTGACGGCCGGCACGTCTGTCGACTAAGGATCTACATGAAAAATAGCGTTGATGGCGACCTCATCATCAGTAATATATTCAAGGTTGATGGGGTGTCATAATATATCCTCATGCAGAGCAGGTACTTCTTGTTTTCGGGCAGGGCCTGTTGGAGATGCGTCGGCTTCAGATACTGGTCTACGGACAATCGAGTTTTTTCCTTGTATGCGGAAGGATGATGATGTGCGTTTGAGTCTTCTTAAGGTGGATGTCTTGGCTGCGGAGGGATTCGCTGATGCTTTATGATACGACTCGGGTGCGTGATAAAATGATGACATCCGCATATATGGCCGGAACGAGACGCGACGGAAAGATACGGCTCACTCGTGTGTATGCGGAGTTTGTGACTATTTGGTACAGCTCCTTTAATTATTTTTCGAGTTCAGTACAACTCACGTAGACTTCGAACCCCTGCGTTTGTCGTCAAAGAGTCATTCGTTGCGACGTACTTGGTACCTTTAAACGGGCCATTGATGCCGGTCGACTGACGGTTTGTAATTTTTAGAGACTGGCTACTGTTCAAATAATATATTTTGCGATTTCAGAGACTCGCTGATATTCAAACGAGATGTATTGTTTGTAATACATCAGGACTTGGCTGCATCTACATTCCCGCCGTCAACCCACGGGCCTGAATGTGTTGTCTCTGTTATTTTTAATTTCAGAGTACTAGTTTCAACGTTAATAGCGTACATATGCATCAACATGCATTCAGTGAGTTGGCAAGCTCAACAGTGAAAGAGGGCACTAGCTACAAGAACAGTTAACTGCACAACCTTTGCGTTAAGAGGTGATCACAGGGTAGGATGCAACAAGGCATTTGTTTCCGACATGAGCATTTTTTGCAGACGTGACGTCCGAGGGGGCAAGTGTTGAGAAATAGGCAACAACAGCCAATTATCGTGATAAATGCGCAGTAGGGACTACAACAGTACAAAAGTATACCTGGTCAATGCTCGGCAGCATAGAGTACTTCTAAAATAGCACAAGCATGGTAGTCATCGTAATGCGATCGGTCTACCAAGCAGTAGTACGTACGAGCAATGCGTCTAACTAGATACGAGTTATAATGCCCCCGCAAAGGGGACCATATAGCAGTCACCAGGGTATACGACTTTTGTGTGACAATCGAGACGTGGAGCTAGCTAAGCCCCCACGCGCAAATTTCAGGGAACGTTGCCGTAAGTACGGTAGACCCCAAGCTAGCCTCAGGGAATGTTGCTGTAGGTAGATCAGGCCACCTCCCGTAGAGTACATCTGCCCGTAGCATGTAGGCATTGCGCTGTCTACGTGAGGTGATAGCCAGCCCCACCTCGATCACCCTCGTGTTTTTGCCCTCTTGTTCTTGATCTGCCTGTTGGCCCACAAATGGCAGATTTCGATCTTGAAACATCTTTGAGTTTCAAGCGCCAGCATGGTAGCTTGATCACTACCAGCGCCAGCCCGGCCACCAATCATTGACCATTCTATTACTAATAGTACTAACACTCGTAGTAAAAGTAGTCTAGTTAGTCTAGTAACTAGACTACTAGTACTACTAGTCTAGTCTATTAGACTACAAGTACTACCAGTACTACTGGTGCTAGTACTACTAGACGTCTAGTCTACTAATCTACTAGACTACTAGTACTACTGGTGCTAGTACTACTAGTGCTAGTACTAATAGTACTACTACTAGTGCTAGTACTAGTACTAACACTACAACTAGTAAACAGTACTAGTACTAGTACTAGTACTACTACTAATACTACGACTAGTAAACAGTACTAACTAGTAATACTAGTACTACTACTAGACTGATACTATTACTGATACTACGACCAGTAAATACGACTAGTTAACAGTACTAGTAGTAGACTAAGTTTACTACAAAACTAGTACCACTAGTACTACTACTAGACTAATACAACTACTAGTACTACGACTAGTAAACAGTTCTAGTACTGTTCACTAGTCGTAGTATTGGTAGCAGTACTACGACGACTAGTAAACAGTACTAGTACTACTAGTAGTACTGTTTACAAGTCGTAGTAGTACTAGTAGAACTAGTCTAGTAGTAGTAGTCGTAGTATTAGTATTAGTACTGGCACTACTAGTAGTACTAGTAGACTAGAACTTACTAGTAATACTACTAGTAGTAGTTACTACTACTACTACTACTACTACTACTACTACTACTACTACTACTACTGCTACTACTACCCCATTACATCACTACTACCACTACCACCACTACCACACCACTACTACCACCACTACTGCCACTACTACCACTACTACCACTACAACCACTACCACCACTACCACCACTACCACCACTACCACTACCACTACCACTACTACCACTACCACTACCACTACCACTACTACTACTACTACTGCTACTACTACTACTACTACTACTACTACTACTACTACTACTACTACTACCACTACGACTACCACTTCTACTACTACTACCACTACTACTACTACTACTACTACTACTACTGCTCCTGCTGCTGCTGCTGTTACTACTACTACTGCTACTGCCACTGCTACTGCTACTGCTACTACTGCTACTCCTAGTCCTACTCCTACTCCTACTACTACCACTACCGCTACTACCACTACCACTACCACTACTACCCCATTACCTTACTACTACCATCACTATCACTAGTACCACTAGTACTACTACTGCTACTACTATGTAATGGAGTGCTCTGTACAAGGATGGTTGAATATTCAACAAGAAACCATGTAGTCATGGTTGAGGTGGATTTACATGATAATACCCCCCCCCCCCTCCCCTCCCCCTCCACTGACCTCTTTTTCATAACAAACCCTAACCCTTTCCCCCCCCGGCCCTCCGTCCCCCGATCCCCCCCCCCCTTTCCGCCTAGTCTGTCCAAACGCCCCACTCACAATCAAAATCGGCCCGAGTAATAAACACCTATACGCAGTTGATGTCACGTCATTATCTTTCTGACCATCCATGACGTATTTTTCAATTATATTCACCCCAACCCCCCCCCCCCCCCCCCCCCGCCCCCCCTCCAACGCCCCCTCTTTTCCGACCACCTACACGATCGCCTAGACCTAGCACCACGCGTATAACAAGCTGCTACATATCTTTGACCTCACAGCCGAAGTGTATTTGAATATTATTTGTGACCTAAACCTCCTAAAAATCCCCCCCCCCCCTCTTGCTCTCCCTTACTCAAACGCCCCACCAAATATCAAAATCCGCCACATTAATAAACACTTCACGCACAGGATATCACCTCATTATCTTTCGAGAGCCATCCATGCCGCTGTGTTCCCCCCCCCCGCCCCCACCTCCAACGCCCCTTCTTTCCCGACCACCTGCACGATCGCCTAGACCTAGCACCACGCGTATAACAAGCTGATACATATCTTTGATCTCACAGCCGAAGTGAATTTGAATATTATTTGTGACTTAAACCTCCTAAAAAGTCTCCCCCACCCCCCCTCTTGCTCTTCCTTACTCAAACGCCCCACCAAATATCGAAATCCGCCACATTAATAAACACTTCACGCACAGGATATCACCTCATTATCTTTCGAGAGCCATCCATGCCGCTGTGTTCCCCCCCCCCCGCCTCGAACGCCCCCTTCTTCCCCATCATCCGCACCCTCGCCTAGACCTAGCACCACACGTATAACAGCCCCCTCACCTGAAGCCCTCCCCCCCCCCCCCCCCTCCCCCCCCCCCCCCCCCGCCCCTGCCCTCACCCCCCACCCTCCCCCGCCAACCCATCCCAACCCCACCCCCTCGAACACTCCACCCTCTCTTTACTCACTGATTGTACGACTTACCCCAGGATATACATGATAAACTGATGTATTATTTCCAAAAATGTCACATTTATCCCCTCGAAATAATGTATAGTTTCCAGGCACATATTAAGCTGCCCCCCCCCCCCCCCCCCGCCCCCAATAATATACTGGTGCCAAAACCGTCAGATTTATCCCCTCGGAAGGATTTTTACATGCACAAATTGCCCCTTCCCCCCCCCCCACCCCCCCCCCCCCCCGCCCCCCTCCAAACCCGCTCGCTTTTGATCAAAACCAGGCCCCCGCTTTCCCTTCACAGCTGTCAGATTTAGTCCCCCTCAGAAACGGGTTTTATAGTTTCCGCGCACAGACTGACTAAAATCATCCTGTTGACCCTGATAGCTACACTGTAGCTGTAAGGGGAGTCGCCGACCTATATCCTTAATGAGGACACACAACTCGTAATGCGCGCGATCGGAGTATCACACACAGCTTGCAAAGATGAGTTTCGACGAAATCTTCGATCTCACAGCTGGAGTGAATTTTAATTTTTATAATTTTTATAATAATACCCGCAATCGCAGTATTACAAACAACTTGCAAAGATGAGCTTCGACGGAATATTCGATCTACAGCTGGAGTATATTTTTATTTTTATAGTATTATATGTCGACATTAGATTTCTGTAGAGTGTTCTTCGTAAAATTAAAAAGGGTAGTTTGAGGATTCGTTCTGAGACCATGTCGTCATTGGCGAGGTGAAACCACGTGATGAATAATGTTTCACTATTAATATATGTCCGTAATAGGGGGCTCTTTGTAGAAAGATAGCTTGAAGAATTGACGTGAAACCACGTGATATTAGATGTCATCAGATGTCACACTCACGGCAAGGCCATCATAGATGGGCGATAATGTAGGCCACGATAATGGGGCAAGCATGACGCCCCTTATCTAACCACCCTGCACCACCGTGCCTACGTAGCCCTGTTCTGTCTGTCTTTCAACCTTCTACTTGGAGAAATAATGAATAATAGTGAGCTTAGGCCTAGCCAGCGAGCCATGACGGGGGGCTACAAAAGACACCGGAACCCATGAGGGGCACGCATGCCAACACCGACCAACTACGCCTGGAGTACTGTCACAACTAGTACTAGTATTCATAGTACTACTGGTACTATTAGTACTACTAGAGTACACTACTGGTACTACCTGAATGTACAGCTAGTACTTATATCATTCGTCGTTGCGTACGCCCCAACTGATTGTACCAAAGACACCAAGCTGAAAGGTATTTTCTGGCAAAAGCTGGAGGACCTGGTTGAACAGATCCCCACTAAAGAGTGTTTGTTTGTACTGATGGATGCTAACGCTCGAACTGGGCAGAGGATGGAAGGGTGCGGTGATGATGAAAGTAGGGTGCTTGGAGCATACGGACGAGATGCTCGTAGCGATAATGGCAAACGACTTTTGTCGTTCGCTACCAATTGCAAGCTAGCTCTCACCAACACATTTTTCAGCACGCGCAAGGGTGGGATATCGCATACGTACAACGGCACCAGCCCGAATGACCGTAAGAGGATAGACTACATCCTAACCCGCCAAGCCCATCGACCTAGAGTACATGATGTTAAAGTCATCCCACAGCCTCCGCCACCAGCTAAGGCCGATTCAGACCACAACATTGTGTACATCAAGGTCCGACTTAGTGGTCACTTTTCGTCCAACAGAAAAATGCTGAAACCCCCAAAACGCCGAGAATTCGACAGGCAGCTTTTTTTATCCGACGGAAAGCGTCGCCAACGAGTAATCGCGAGGGTTGTTTCCACTCTCAACCAACCTATCCAGCCCTGTAACACGTCTGGCATGGTTGAGTTTTTCACCACGACTATCATCGATGCTGTAGAGAAAGAGGTGCCACCTCCACCACGTCGCCACCGCCGGCATGGTTGGTGCGAGCCTGCCGAAACTTCGGCCGCTTTCAGAGTAGCATGGACAGCGAGGGAGGATGCGAGACAGTTCTTGCGTGCCAACCCCCGAGATAGTGTAGCGTGGAAGAAATTGAGATCTGCGTGTGCGAATCTGCAGGAAGTGGTTGCCGCAGGAGTACAAGCGTACTTTGAAGAGTACCTCGCCGAAACCGAGAGACTCCCAGCGAGTAACGATCAACGAGGGTTCTACAAGCACCTGAAGAGTACGGTGGGATTGCAAGGTACAAAAGCGAGGAGCGAGCAGTTTATTATGGACGAGGATGGCACGTTGTTGCGGGATCAAGCGCGAATTCGTGAACGATGGGCGGGGCACTACCACAAACTCTTGAACACGAAATCGCTAAAACTCGATCCCACGATCATCGACCTCTTGCCACCGCGACCGCTTAAACTATCGCTTGGAGATGAACCATCCATGGACGAGATGACGGATGCGATTAAGGGCATGTCAAATTGGAAAGCCGTTGGACCAGACGGTCTCCCGGTCGAACTACTAAAACTTGACCACCCCGCTTTCGTCCAGTGTTTTCACAATATCCTTGTCAACGTGTGGGTAACGGGCGAAGTCCCCCAGCAATGGAAAGATGCTATCATCAAGACCCTTCACAAAAAAAAGGATCGAACTGATTGCAACAATTACAGAGGGATCTCGCTTGTTGCCCACGCAGGCAAAATATTGTTGAAAATCGTTGCGTCCCGCCTTAGCAACTACTGCGAGGCCGAGGAGATACTTCCTGAAGAACAGTGCGGCTTCCGTCCCGCACGGTCGACGGTCGACATGCTGTTTGTCGTGCGCCGGTTGCAAGAGCTCGGACGACAGAGGAAAATCCCCCTGTACATGTGCTTAATCGATCTGCAGAAAGCGTACGACTCTGTCGACCGGGAACTGTTGTGGGAGGTACTCACACGCCTTGGCGTACCAACCAAGATGCTTACAGTTATCCGCAACTTCCACGAAGGCATGCGGGCTCGCGTGCGTGCGGATGACGGCGAGCACTCGGATTGGTTTAATGTCACCCAGGGGCTGCGGCAAGGCTGCGTGCTATCACCGTTACTGTTCAACGTGTTCTTCGCTGCTGCGATACACGTCGTGCTGGTACGCTTCAGCAAAGACGAAAGCATCGTAAGGGATTTGGTTCACCTCGAAGAGGGCAGTGCAGTCGGAAAAGATGAACCGTTGGCATGCGTGCAAAGGGCTGTGTGGGGCATGTTGTACGCAGATGACGCAGGAATTGTTTCGAAGTCGGCGGAAGGCCTTGCTAAAATGATGACAGTCATCGTGACTGTCTTCGAAGCAGCAGGCCTCACGGTATCGGAAAAGAAGACAGAGACGATGCTGCTACGAACACCGGACCAGACATCCCTCGCCCCACCGCTCGCGATCGAAGCATCAGGCCAGAGGTATAAACAGACGACCCAGTTTTTATACCTAGGCGGCATTATCCACGAAAGCGCTGACCTCTCGCTCGAAATCGAACGACGGATCCGTCTCATGCGGGCATGCCTCAAACGGTTTGGCCCGGAATTGTATGACAGGACGACCGCCCCGCTTAGTCTGAAAGTCCGCATGCTGAAGGCCGAGGTCATTGAGACCCTGCTGTACGGGTGTGTGACGTGGACCCTCAATGCGGACCACTTCGCCAAGCTCCGATCAGCCCACCACGAAGTCCTTTTGTGAGTCACTGGCTTCCAGCGCCGATTACGCACCGACCACACCACCCTCTCGTACGCGAAGGCCCTCAGGATGACACGATGCGAGAGCATCGAAACGACCATCCGTAAACGGCGGCTCTTCTTTGCCGGGGCCCTGGTGCGACAACACAAGGGGCGACTGCCCCGTCGGTTGATGTTCGGGACGATCGCTGGTGGGGAGAACCCGAAACCAGGCGGACAACTTAAGACTTGGCCTAGAGCCATAGCTGAGGACCTTAAGGTGTTCAAAGCCAACGAGGGATCAACGGAACACTCCCCCTTAGTTTTTGGAGTTGGGACCGCGCTGTGGCCCACTGCAGCAAAAAAGGTGGGCAAGTGGTACCGGGGGGTCCTCGAAGCAGCTGAACGGTTCATGGGCAGGTGGCACGAGGATGAGGCAAAGCTGAGTAGACAGCGCCGCGCATCCGCCGTGGGTGGTGTCGAAGGGAACGGGGGGAGGGGGGGCAGCAGGAGGGGTAAAAGGAACACAGCACAAGGGTATGGGGGCAGGGGGGGGGACAGGAGGAGTAGAAGGGAAACCGCGGTAGATGAAAGTAGGAAGGAGACCGCAGACAGGGTAGCAAGGTACCAGGCCGACTAGTAGGTGGAACCTTTCTATCTATGCCACTCGTACCGCCAACTGCTGCGGCTGCTCGGAATGTGATGTCTTGGTACTTTGATTTTTCCGTGAATTTATTTATTTTATTTTATTTTATTTTTTTTCTTTCCCCTTCTTATCCTTATGAAGGGAGTCTTGCATGGTGGGTAGGTGACGAGCCTGTTTTATTTGGCCCTCCCAGTCTTCCTTCTTCTACTTGTTTCTTTTTTCCGGGGTATTTTTTCCCTTTCTTTCCCCCTTGCATGTCCATTTTGGCTCATGCTCGGGGTATGTTTCTATCTCCCGTGCTTTGGCTCCCCTTTCTATTTATTTATTTATTTATTTTGTCTTGGTTTCTTTCGTTGTTTCTCTCTTTTACAAGATATTTTGGTTTAATGAGAACAACACAAAGGGGGGAGGGGGGGAAACAGGAGGAGTAGAAGGAAAGCCGTCCAAGGGAATGGGGGCAGGGGGGGCAACAGGAGGAATAGAAGGGAGACCGCGGTGGACGAAGGCAGGAAGGAGATGGCAGACAGGGTAGCAAGGTACCAGGCCGACTAGTAGGTACATACGTAGCACTTTTCGTCTTTCTCAGGGGTATTTTTTTCCCCTTTGTTCCCTCCTTGCGTGTCCAGGTTTTTGGCTCGTGTTCGGATTATCTTATTTTGGTTTTACTTTACTTTATTTATTTCATTTTATTATGTTTCTTTTCCGAGCTTTGGCTCTCCTTTGCGGTTAGGTTGTTTCTTCGATTTACCCTTCATTTTGTTTGTTTCATTTTTTGTTTTTTTTTTATCTTTGTTTTTATTTGTTTTCTTATTTTGTTTTTTGTTTTTTTGTTTTTGTTTTTTGTTTTTGTTTATTTCGTATTTCTCTCTTCCAATGTATTTCTGTTGCTGACGTATGTATGTTGTGCCTGTCGTACCCAGTACTAGGGCATGACATTGCGTTGTCGAATGCATTACGATGCATTATCTCTGTGTCGTGGCTTGTGACCACAGAGCTGATCTTTCTAGGGTGAAGAATCAGTACGGACACTGGGTGTGCTGGATGTCGACGAGTAGAAGAACGGTTTAATGTGAAGAACACACACACATATACCGAGATTTGAACCCCTAACTCCATCCTTCTCAGTAGCTTAGATGTACAGACGTAGTGGTAGTATTTTGACGTTTACCCACTTAGGGTCTACTTGTTGTCTCACATTAACTCTTGTCAAGCATCTACAGTCCGTGGTCATACGAAGGTGCTGGAGCCCTAGCGAGATCCGAAAAGCCAAATTAAATAAAAATTCGACCACAAATACACACTAGATAGTGCGTGTTCGGTACGGTGCGTATCGAGGCGTACCGGCGGTATGACCGGTACCGGATACTTTGGTAGGTTCGGTACGGCGTCAATACACGAATTGGAAACTTCGGTACGTTCGGTACGACATCAATACCGGTACCGGCGGTACCGGTATGCACGGTTTTGCCGGAGCCGGTACTGGACACCGATACCGGCCCCGGACACTTCGGTAAGACAGGCACAACATCAACCCGGTAACGGACACTTCGGTATGTTTGGCACGATATCAACTTGATCCCACATTGTGACGTTATCCCTTGGATCTTTGGGTCCAGGCAGCTCTCCAAGCCACACAAATCCCATTCCCTAAGCATCTCCTAGCACGCTCGGTATACCGAAACAATGAGCACGCATGAGTGAGGGCGCAATTTCCCAGAATGAGGTGGCTTCCAGCAGTGACGCCACCGCTTCTGGCAGCGGGTCATCTTCGCCAGCTCCCACATACGCCAGCGCCGGCGGCAGAATGATCGACGTGGAACGGGAAAAGGACGCCGTGCCGGTGACTTTGCCTGCTCCTGTGTACAACTTGCTCACGGGAGACGTGTACGAGTTGCCGGCGGAGACTATCAAAGCCGTCGGTGCCGGCCGGTTTTCGGAGGAAACGGGTGGGAAAAGCCGCATTTACGTACTCGATTGGCGTGTTTGTCGAAACAATTGACGAGGAGACGGCGCCCTGCTGTTAATCCAAAGGGTACCTTACCTTTTGGACAGCATATCAAGACAAAGATCGAATATGAGAACAATATTAAAATGCAATAAAAACCAATTATAACATTATATTCAGTTGTACACCTCAGCGGGCCCCCCGTGTGCGTCGGTACTTTGCCAGCGGTATATACCGCCGGTACTGCCGGTATATGTATGATCGACGAGAAGACGGCGCCCTGCTAGTAATCCAAGGGTACCTCACCTTTTGAACAGCATATCAAGAAGAAAATCAAATATGAGGAAAATATTAAATTTTAATCAGAACCAGTTATGATTATATTAAATTGTATACCTCAGCGAGTACCCCCGGCCAATACCGGATTTGCTCTGTACATGTACCGCCAATTCAAGTCCAGTTCATGTACCTAAGCGCGAGTGTGCATCGGTACATTGCCGCGGTACTGTAATAACCGCCAGTACTGCCGGCATATGTAGTCAAGTGTGTGCCGCCACCGGTACCGATACCGGTACAGACTTTCGACGCGGTACCCGACGCTTCGGTAAGCTCGGTACGACATTATATTGGTACCGGAAACATCGGTAAAATCAGTACACCGGTTGCTGGTACCGGAAACTTCGGCAAAATCGGTAGACCTCCAATACCGGTACCGTACCGAACACACCCTTGAAATGTGGCTTTCCCGCCTCAAACGCACGATACGAAGAAGGCGCACTAGTAAAATGATCCAATGTGCAAACTGAACTCACATGGCCGCGGGCATCCACTCAACTACAGCATGAGAGTTTTCCCGTTCCCACCACTAACCAACACGCGGCCACAAACTACAGCGGTTGTGCTGCCTGCACCTTGCGAACCGGACGGTAATCGTGAGCACATACGAACGCGCCTGCTGTCTATAGTGCTGTCAGCGTGACGACCCGCGGGCATGCAGTGAAAAAAGAGCGATCGAACCAAAAACCACCATACAAATATCGTCCCGTCTTCCCGAGATATCTGACAGGTTGCAGACCGGTTTCCGCCGATGCTAGCATTAGTACCTACTACGACGCCCGTGCCTGAAAATTCATAATTTCGGGTGGTCGTTCCCCGTAGACGGTATACAACTGTACAAACTCTAAGAAAAACAATGACGTACGTATGTTGTACTACTGCCTCGTAATAAACCATGAAAAAAAGACGATCGCTGATGTCGTGATGACGGTGTGGGTGCGGGGCGTGGGTCTTCGTATGCCATCCTACTCCTGTGGTTCTTAATGGAAGCCTCATCGCCCTAGCTCACACAGCCCGCTCCTTCGCACTTGCTCTCGTCGATGTCAATTCCAATCGGTTCCCATTCACCCCGGTCCCACAAAAAACAAAATGCTCCTCGCAGCTTGCGGGGTTGATCTGAAAAACAAAAGTTCTCCTTCAGGGAGAGTTCAATCCGTCTCTTCCCCGCCGGTCGACGCTCAGTCGCCCTTCTGCTTCGTCGTCGAATCCAGCCCCCTGCCGGTGCAGTTCTCTCCGCGCAATCCCAGACTGCGCCGTAATGTGGATCGTGGTGGCGTCTGCCTCTGCGCACGAGCATCCCGATCAAGAATTGCTTCTCCGCCGCTGCTGCCTAAAATGACGCGCGGATCTTTAGGTGACCATGCCAGACGCACCACGTACGACCCAACTCTACCGCCACGCCCAAGCCTCGCAGCAACGCGCAGCAGCAAGAACGTATCACTCCCGACGGGTGAGTCCGGCCTTACACCCGCCAAAAAGACCCCTTACACTTGCCAGAAGCCTGCTAGGGCATGCCTCGCAGCATGCCTTATCGAGGCGGCAAGGGGAACGGAGGGCATCACCGGGGCGACCGGTCTGTGGTGTAATCGTCGCTATTGATTTGCATTGTTTTGTCAACAACGCTGTTTCATTCCCGTAGGGAAGATGGTCGAAAGTAGATGTAAGCGACACAACTCTCTTATTTACTTTTTTACGTTCTTTCAGCCTTGCAAAAATGGCGTGCTGGGTCGCATATCTGTTGCCATCGTTTTCATGTTTTCTTTTTATCCTCTGATGGGTGTTTGGAGAAAAATAACGACACCCACCGCACTTGACGAATTTTTTGCACAAGCCGTGTGTCATTTCATTTGTATTCGTAAATATAGCTGGCGTACATGCTTCAGTTCCCGTGGTAGCGACAGCGCGAGTGCTGTCCCTACCAGCGATCCCCGTTGCTATTTCAGCAGCCTTTGTAGTCATTGCCATTAGCATTGCGATTGGCATTGCAGACGAAAGCTTCGATAGGGGGCAACCCCCGTGTTTTCACCAGTGAAAGACTTAAGCCACTCGCACGAGTAACTTTGTACCTCACTGACAAACGACTTTACACGATATGCTTGGCGCAGCGTGGTGAACTATTGCGTTGCGGATAGATGTCGCCAAAAAAATACAAATAAACCAGTTCACGGCCGCAAAGGAACAGAGTTCATTCGTCCGAGTGACTCCGGGCCACCACTGTAAAAAAACGCCCTCAAAACGGGATCCAACCCCCAATCGTAGCATTGGTCTGCATGGACAATTCACCTTGCCGAATGGGGGCAGTGGACTTGCACTATGTGAAAATCTTCGTATCTTTTCCTTGTAATTTGCAGTATTGGTAGTTTGTGACCACAGAAAAAGTCGTCTTGGCATTTGTACGGGACACTGGTTGTGCTAGTAATGTATTGGATGGGTGAAAATGTCGTTTCGTAGTGAAGAGCAAACATGGGGGCAGTGGACTTGCACTATGTGAAAATCTTTGTATCTTTTCCTTGTAATTTGCAGTATTGGTAGTTTGTGACCACAGAAAAAGTCGTCTTGGCATTTGTACGGGACACTGGTTGTGCTAGTAATGTATTGGATAGGTGAAAATGTCGTTTCGTAGTGAAGAGCAAACACACGACCACACATACATGATATACTAATATGAATGGGTTTCACCGCGGTCCGACCAGGAAAGAATTTCGTTCAAGTGTTTTTCACAACCATGAAACTGCGTTTCGGATGGATGTCGCCGAAATGAAAAATTAACCAGCTCACGACCGCAAATGAACAAGGTTCATTCGTCCGAGTGACTTCGGGCCACCACTGTAAAAAAAGGCATTTGAAAGGGGACCCAACCCCAAATCGTAGCATTGGTCTGCAAGGACAATTTACCTCGCTGAAGAATGGGGGCAGTGGACTTGCATTACTATGTAACAATCTCTGTATCTCTCCCTTGTAATTTGCAGTACTGGTAGTTTGTGACCACAGCAAAGTCGTCTCGGCATTTGTACGGGACACCGGTTGTGCTAGTGGTGTATTGGATTGGTGGAAAGGTCGTTTCGTAGTGAAGAGCAAATACACGACCACGCATAGACTACCCAATATGCCAAAATATGAGAGTTTTACCGCGGCCCGACCAGGGAAGAACTTCCTCTATTGTGTTTTTCACAACCATGAAACTAGCCCTACACCTAACCCATACAAAATGCCGGTTGAGGGGCCTCCCGATGAAGTTACTAGAAGTGAAATTGAACTCAATGAAAGTGTATCACTGCTCGCCCCGCAGAACACTTCGCTAATAATGCCTGGCAACTCGCATAGTCGATTTCTGTATTATTGTGGTACGTAGCTCCCTGTTGTTCAAAACTAGGCCCTCACTCTCTTAAAACCTCCGCCCTCCCCTCACCGGTCTTACGACTCACAGAACACACTCTTGTTAACTGATGCAATTCCTTCCACAGCTGTCAATTTTTGTCCCCCTCCAAAACCGGTTTTTTAGCTTTCGCGCACAGACTGATTGGCATCACCCTGCTGATCCTGGTACAAGCTGAACTGTAGTTCCAATAGGAGTCGCCGACCTATATCCTCAACGAGGACACATCCAGTAATACTACGCGCGATCAGAGTATCGCACTCAACTTGCAAAGGCGAGTTTCGACAAATCTTCGATCTCACAGCTGGAGTGCACTTATATTTTCATAATATGTATGTTGGGTACAATAATACCTGACTGACCAGACGACCGCCCTAGTGGCGGGGGGGTAAAGGTCTAATGACAAGTAAGTATCCAAGTTCTGTTATTATGTGTTTTGAATATTGTACCCGCAAATGACTATAGTCTACCCCCCTTGGTTTGAATTCCATTTCCACTTTTCTTCGGGAGCGAACCATGTCTGCCTCTTCTCGCCGGGTGCCCTCAGTTGGGCCGGGTAGGAAATGGTAGTAAGTGTCGTCACGGAGGGGCCTTGACGTGAAATAACGCAGATAAGGAAAATGGATTAGGCGAGAGTGGTGGTGCTCCGTGAAATATTTTTGTCGTATTTTGTATGAGGCAGACACAGCCGGCATGCTCGTTGTTGCTGAACCAGTTTTCCCTCTTCTTCTGTTTAGCCTATATCTTCCGCCCCTCTACTTTCGTTTTGCTCTGCCTTTTACATTTCCTGTAGGGTATCCTTAAGAGGTATGGAGGGGATGAGGTCGGTAGAGACACTGCAATAAATGGTAAATATATGGGAAAAAGAAGCGAAGTGTATCACTGCTGCTGAAACAACACGATACCCAAGCAAGTTGCACCGATCGATTCGATCTGGACTAAATGCTTGCTGTATTACGCAATTGGTCCATGTACAGCTTCTCTAATCACACGCAGCGGACATGTTCAGCCACGTTACTGGCTCCGGATGCTTGATTGAGCAAAAGTGTCGTAAGAAACGCACTCAACAAGTTTCGTCGCCAGACTTCAGGGTCAGTTGGCGTGCGATGGGATGTATCCGACCGAAATCTGATTAATGAAGCTCGGAATCAATTTCACTTCAAAAAAGGTACCAGGTAGCTATTGATAGTCGTACAGTTTGTTATGATTGTTAGTGTATATCGAACTCTTGGAATTGAATTACATACCGTACGCGCAGATTATTACCTTCTTTGTCGACCTTTTTCACTCTACAAAGTTTTGAATCAAACAGGTCAAAGTGCTGCCCTGCCCTACCCGTAGCATAGGTGCCAGCGAACGCCGGCACCCCTGCGGAGCTCTTGTATTCACCAAAAAATATACGGAGTAAATACACTCAGCCTTGAGATCGAAGATTTTGTCGAAACTCGTCTTTGCCAGATGTGTGTGTGATACTCCGATCGCGCGTATGACTGGGTGTGTGTCCTAATTAAGGATATAGGTCGGCGATTCCCCATGGAACTACAGCAGTGTAGCATATTTAAAGGGTTGTAGCCTTAGAGTTAGAGCTACGTATGCATTACGATGCATTATCTCTGTGTCGTAGCTTGTGACCACAGAGCTGATCTTTCTAGGGTGAAGAATCAGTACGGACACTGGGTGTGCTGGATGTCGACGAGTAGAAGAACGGTTTAATGTGAAGAGCACACACACATCCTTCATGGGGAACGACCCCCAGAATTTTCCATTTTTAGGCACGGGCGTCGTAGCTGCGCTGCAGCCTGTCCGATAACCCGCGAAGACGGGGCGATCATTATTATTTGTATGTGAGCTTTTGGTTCGATTGCTCTTTTTGACTGCATGCCCGCGGGTCGTCACTCTGACAGCGCTCCAGACAGCAGGCGCGTTGGTCTGTGCCCACGATTACCTTGCGGTTCGTGCGGTGCAGGCGGCCCAATCGCCGTAGTTGGTGGCCGCGAGTTGGATGGTTGTGGGAACGCGGGAATTCTATGCCGATACCCGCGGCCACGTGAGTTCAGTTTGCACATTGGATCATTTCACTAGTGCGTCTTCTTCGTGTCGTGCGTTATCAGGCGGAAAAGCATAGTATTTCCCGGACGAATTTTGATTCTTTTTGGGTTTTCGGATCCTCCTAGACTAGGGCTTCAGCACCTTTGTGTGATCACGTACTCTAGATTTTTGACAAGATTTACTGTGATGAGACGACAATGACTCCACCAGAAACAATACAAAAATGAAATCGGGAGTCAGCATGTTGTTGTTGTTGTTGTTATCACGTTAACTCGCATAATAATCAAGTCCATGGTCACAGGACAGGCTCCAGTCACTCTGGAGCTGAGGAATACACCAGGGATGAACACAAACAACCCAAGGTGGTACACGCGTATACCACAACTGACGCAATCCATGCCTCCACCAGACACATATAAAAGTGAAATCGGCAGTCGGTCTACGATGTGCCAGGTTTATATCTGGTTCATACGTCTCATAACTCGCGCCTGGAAAAACCGAATTTACTGCCTGCCACGTTGTCGAATGCATTACGATGCATTATCTCTGTGTCGTAGCTTGTGACCACAGAGCTGATCTTTCTAGGGTGAAGAATCAGTACGGACACTGGGTGTGCTGGATGTCGACGAGTAGAAGAACGGTTTAATGTGAAGAACACACACACCCAAGAAAGACTACCACGTTCATATTACACGTAGTATCTATCACTTCGCATACGCACGACAGACGCAAGTCAATTGGAAAAAACAAACAAACAACATAAAGGGGAGAAAGGAAAGGAAAGAAAAGAGATGAAAGCGAAAAAAGAAACCGAAAAAGGAAAACGAAAGAAAAGAAAGACACCATACGATGTCCCAGGTCCATACTGGTGCATGCGGGTCACTACTAGCGCCTGAAAAAGCAGAGTGTACCGCTCGCCACCCAAGAAAGACTACCACGTGTATATTGCACGTAGAACCTGTCACGACGCATACGACAGACGCAAGTCAACTGGACAAAAAAAAACAAAGAAAAGAAGATAAAGGAAAGAACAGAGAAGAAAGCAAAAAACGAAAAATAAATGCAAAGAAAGGACAAGACAAGAACAGCAACAAAGGACAAGACCAGAAGAGGAAGCAAGGAGAGGAAAAGAGAAAAATTGTCATGCTATTAATAGCAGACCACAGCGAGAAAATAAAGACGGCATTGGGCTCATAGAGAGTATCGAGTGCATCATCGATGGCACTGGGGAAAGAACGCAATATAGCGAAGAAGTCATGGCGGTTTTACGCTATCTTGTGACGGCCATTGGAAGGCCCACAAATTTCAAGACGATGATGGTCAGACCCAGGCTTCCTTCAGATTCTTGGGCAGGACGCCCCCCCTTCCCCCTTCCCAAGCCATTACCGTGCTAAGAGGCCCATACCCTACCCGGCTAGATACCGCAGCCATTGTTTCACATTCCACCCTCCGGCTTAAGGCGCCGTGCATCCTGGACATTCGCTTTACCGCTGTGTTTTTTCTCGATTTACTCTTCAATGTCGATTTTTTATTGGGGACAGGGGCGATGATGTCGATATGGGCACCACTACTGCCGTCGTCAGGAACAGTACGGAGTAACCACATGACAACCACATCATGGGCGATGTGGGTGGTCCTCTATATCTCACGACGGTGGTGTCGTTACCGACCTCATCGCCTTCATGCCCAGTGCCCCCCAAAGGTACCCTACGTAGCCGGAATAGAAGGGGCAAACGAAAGGAATCGTCGTTGGTAGTCCCGCGACCAATATCGACAAATACTCCGTACTAAGTAAGGTTGATACCCGGGTTCGAGCCTCTCTCTTGTCAAGAGAGAAGTGGAGGCAAAGCGTTCGCCTAATAATATTGTGTGCATATACAATGCACCGCGAGTCGACGGGGGAAGCACAGAGAGACGACTATTTCTCGCAGTAAAAAAGACGGCACGCGCCGTCGTGAGCGAGGAGACGAGTGCTTGCTATGTGACCCCGGATCAGAGTTACGAAAAGGGAGGGAGCTGGATGTAGTGCAAACATAATGGACGCAACGAAGCAGGAGGCGAGAAGCAGAAGAAGCGAACGGAGAAGAACCGCCCCACTCGCGTGAGTCATGTCGATTCGCGCGTGGTGCGCGCAGCAATGTCTGTCTGGTTGTTAAAAAATTGGCGTGCTCCGTCCCGGCGTTGTAGAGATGCTAGGACACATGGTCCTACGCACTACTGCCATGAATGGCGCGATAATTTTACCCCGCCCCTCCGTGAGGCGCAACTCATACCCAGCATGAGTAGCGGTCGCAAAAGTAAATATCTCCTATTGTATTCGGGTGTCCTTGCATTATCTTTGATTCTACGGTACAACCGACGTGGTGAGAGAGCTACAACACCCCTTATTAGTCGCGAGGAGCGATACGCTGCCGGAGCACAGATAAAATTCAACAAACTAAATGAGGTCTTTGCCCATGAGATGATTACTTGATACCATTTTCTGCCCTGATGATGGTAGTTGGCGCAGCGCCAGCAAAAACGCTACGAATGCTACCCTCTTCTCCTGCGGGATACGTACCTCTCTCTGCCGTGAGTCGCAAATAGCAAATGTTCGCGTGACGTGGCACTCTCCAGGACAAACGGTGCAAACACATACTTACTTGGGAATTAGGAACGAGGGGCGATATCGCAGCACTGCGAAATCCATCTTCTACGCTATCTAAGTGGTGAGATTATCTATGGAATAAATGACGCTCTCTGCCTGAGTATCAGCTAGTAATTTAGAGACAGCGAAAACTCTGCGAGTAATGCTCTTCTCTGTGGGACAAATACCGCTCTCCGCCGAGAGTAGTACCGTCAAGTTGGCACCACAGGAACAGTGAAAAGGACACCAGTTGCACCATCTAAGGGACCAAAGCCCCTCTTTGCCATGAGTAGCACAGCTAACACAGCGACAGTAAAAACCCTACGGGTGGTAGGTACCCTTCTCTACGGAGAAAATACCTTTCTTTGTCATTGGTTGTACGGGTTGTTGCCTTTTCCAACGACGCGCGTTGCTGGCCATGTTGGCGGTCCCCATCCGATTCCGAGGCTTGCTGTAGCTTTACCATGTTTGCTAGACTAGAACAGAACAAAGACTACTGCTCTGTCTACCACGCCTCGAAGTGGGTTTATGAGGCTATCTAGAGCATCTGCTATGTCCGACCGATGATGTCTGTCTGATGTGCTGGTGCTGGTGTCGTGCGCTAGTAGTGTAGGATGTGGATGTGAGATGTGTAGGTGTATCTATCTGTGAACGCTCCTCATCAATTGCTCATTATAAAGAAAAAAAAAATGCACTTCATTTAGCTATGAGATCGACCACAATGGATTTTGATCGAGACTCAGCTCCGCAACTTATCTTATAGGATGGCCAGAGATGATGCACAATACTGTATTATTGTTTTTTTTCAACCATTTCACTTCAGGAAAGTCATGAAGGAGCACTCATCGGTATACTATATGCCCGTCGACTCGGTGGCGCATCAAGTTATCCTCCAGCATGGTATAGATCTATAACCGGTCGCCCCGGTGGCGTGTGAGGTTATCCTCGAGCCTGGCATAGGTCAGTTTCGTGAGTTCGAGCCCCGCCGAGTGCATACTCGCAAAAATTCGTTGGGACTTTTTCTTGTGGACAAATTGACTTGCGGAAAGCGCGAGAGCGTAAGTTAGCAACACTCGGTGAACAATTGACGAGCAGTGGGATTGCTGAACCCTATGCGCGATAAAAATTGAAGGCAAGAACCGGGGAGGAGAAGGGGTGACACCTGTGACCACGGCTTGTCCAGAAGCTGGAAAGTAAAAGTGTACAAAAAAAAAAAAAGTCAGTATCGTGAGTTCAAATCCCCCCGAGTGCATACTCATATAAATAAATTCGTGGGGACTTTGTGTTGCGTACAAATTGGCTTGCGAAAAACTCAAGAGCGTGAGTTAGCAACACTCGATGAAAAATCGACGAGCAGTGGGATTGCTGAACCTTATGCGCGAAAAAATTGAAGGCAAGAAATTAGGGGGAGAAGGGACGCCACTTGTGACCACGGCTTGTCCAGAAGCTGCAAACAAAAAGTGCGCGAATATATTATAAAAATAAAAGTACACTTCATCCAGCTGTGAGATCAAATATTTTGTCGAAACTCTCTTTTGCAAGCTGTGTATCATACTCCGATCGCGCGTGTTACGGGTTGTATATAGTCTACTACATAGCCAAAACCGTCAGATTTATCCCCTCGAAAGGATTTATAGCTTACATGCACAAATTGCCCCTTGCCCCCCCCCCCCCCCCCCCGACCCCCCTCCAAACCCGCTCGCTTTTGATCAAAACCAGGCCCCCCTTTCCCTTCACAGCTGTCAGATTTTGTCCCCCTCAGAAACGGGTTTTATAGTTTCCGCGCACAGACTGACTAAAATCATCCTGTTGACCCTGATAGCTACACTGTAGTTGTAAGGGGAGTCGCCGACCTATATCCTTAATGAGGACACACAACTCGTAATGCGCGCGATCGGAGTATCACACACAGCTTGCAAAGATGAGTTTCGACGAAATCTTCGATCTCACAGCTGGAGTGTATTTTAATTTTTATAATATTATATATACTTTAATTTTTATAATATACATCGTTTATATAATTATAAAAATTAATTTACGCTCCAGCTGTGAGATCGAATGTTTTGTCGATTATAAAAATTGATATACGCTCCAGCTAGCTGTGAGATCGAATATTTTGTCGAAACTCATATTTATTTGCAAGCTGTGTGTGATACTCCGATCGCGCGTATTACGGCTTGTGTGTCCTCATGAAGGATATAGGTCGACGACTCCCCTTGCAACTACAGTGTAGCTATCAGGGTCAACAGGGTGATGTTAGGCAGTCTGTGCGCGGTAACTATAAAACCCGTTTCTGAGGGGGACAAAATCTGACAGCTAGCTGTGGAAGGAAATGCATCAGTTTATCAAGTGAATACTGTAAGTCGAATAACTGGTGAGGGGAGGGCGGAGTTTTTAAGACGTAGGGGCCTGATTTTGATCAAAAGGGGGGCGGGAAGGGGGCAGGGGTGGAGGGGACGTCAATTTTTGCGTGGAAACTGTAAACCCTTCTTGTGGGGGAGGGGGGAGGAAATATGCCGGGGTGGGCGGGGGGCGGGGGGCGGGGGGGGAACGCTTTAGGTCGCATAGATGTAGGGGTTTGCTATACGCGTGGTGCTAGGTCTAGGCGATTTATTGTATACTCCGTATATATTATATAGACTACGTCGTATTTCGTACCAGGTATGAGTTAGTTCCATTCATTATGAAACCCACAAGGCCGTCGTCCCCGGTGTGTGTTTATTGAATTAAACTGAACTTTCCACCCGTCTGCATGTGACACAAACAGACTTTTGTTATATTTTGGCTCAAGAATTGTGGAATTAATTTACGCAGTAAAATGATGCCTGTAAGGCACCCACATGGTACAATGGGATAACCTACTCCCAGAACTAAACATGGAAAAACACCCTTCGGGCTAACCCGCTACGTTTACGTTTCGGCCCCGTACCGCCGAGAAAAACGGAAACCCTGGCCCCACCTCAAATTGCACAAACTCCATATTCGAAATGAATTTGAATATATTAATTTGTTATATTTTGGCTCAAGAATTGTGGAATTAATTTACGCAGTAAAATGATGCCTGTAAGGCACCCACATGGTACAATGGGATAACCTACTCCCAGAACTAAACATGGAAAAACACCCTTCGGGCTAACCCGCTACGTTTACGTTTCGGCCCCGTACCGCCGAGAAAAACGGAAACCCTGGCCCCACTTTTCTCCATTGGGCAAGCCCGAATATCTCTGAAACTTATGTGTTAATTCTCTTCCCGCCTTACCTTGTTAGAGCTTCTGACACAAAGTCTGCCCCCTCCCCTCCCGCTCTTACGTAAACCATGAACGCCAGAGACTTCCACCTCCCCGCTCTTTGGATCTGAATGTCCGAAGCACCTTGTGCCGCCAACTGCGTAGCCCCACCAATCCTACCTGAGTGTAAGGCGTACTGCGTCGGGTCTCTCCCCAAACTACTGACCATCCGCCTCAAGGCCTTCGTCGCTACCGCACGCGAGATAACCTTCCACCCGCTTGCCGTGCGTGTCTGCATGAGTGGTGCTGACCCGCTCAATTCGGGGTGAAGGTCTAGCAGGTCCAGAATTATTTCCAGGGCCCCGTAACCACTCACACCCCTCGTCGCTTGATCCTTCCCTACCGTTACGCTCGTCCTGGTAACCGTTGCTCCCAACCTCTTGTTGTCTGACTTGGACGCGCGGAACGTCACTTCTACTCTGTCCGCTATGCGCCTGTCATCCCACGCCAGTTGCGACGCTCCCGCAAAAACAAAACCAAGTCCCTTCTCGTCAGACAAAAGTCCGGGTGTACCAGGCCATTACCAAACGCCCAAATTTCCGAGGCTCTGCACAATAGATGAAACGACAAAACGAGACCGCACCACACTACCCACCCTTCGGTCTCTACACCGGCCACGCACCCCCTCCCCTTGGTTAGCAGTTCCCACGACAGAGGTTTCCTTACCTTGGGGCGTACCTCCGACTTACCGTGTGCTCTGTCGATTCTTTTCCCTACTGCTGTCACCATGCAGTGTGAAGTGGGCAATTCCCAACCCTCAAACATTCTGTGAAAATACTTGATCGCTGCTAGGTAACCCCGAATCGTCTGACTCTGGTTTTTGAAGCTAAAGCAGCGCAACGCCATGAATTTCGTCAGCTCTGTAACTGCCGCATCGACTCCGTCTCTTTCTAACAGCCACGCCCCCTTCCCTTCTATCGCCCTGAGACGGCACCACGTTTTCCATTGAGACCAGTACACCTTTTGCGTGCTTCCCCCCACCGAGGCCAACGCTAGGGTCTCCACCAGTATTTTCGCCTCGTCCTCATTCCCTCCCTCTCCCGCGTATGATCCTGCTCGGAGGGGTTTGAGCAAGTGTTCATGATTCTGCTGTTCGTGTCATCGCATCCCATACATCGTCATTCATGTACTCTGTGGGAAAATTGGGTTGTAGAATTGTCTCGAAAAATCCGCACCCGCTCTGACCTATACTTTGCTCTCTCCATTCCCCGTGTACGAGGGGCTGCAGGTTGCGCGCGATCTGTTCTTTTGGCCATCTTGAAATGCCGTCAGCCACCACATTCTGCACACCGGGAATATGTTTTGCGTCATGGGTCCAACCGCTCGTGCTTTCCAGTCTACCCAGTAATCTCATGGCTAGGGCCGCACGTCTGTTACGTGATCCTCCACATCTGTTAATCCACGACACTGCTGCCACGTTGTCTCCTCTCAACAGTACTGGATCTCCTGGCGTTTTCGGCCTATCGTTCAAAAGGACTTGTGTCACGTACGCTGTCATTACCATGCCACACAGTTCGAGCAAGTTGATCGTTATTGCGTCCTCGCCCTTTGTCACCACCTGTTTTCGCAGAAGCTCGGACAGCCGGTGGTTCAGATCGTATCTCCAATACACCTGGAGCTCTGGGCAAAACCCCCGACTGCAGTAAAGCTTGCGTCTGAGTAGTATCGTCGTAAGGCAGTTCGTTGTACGTGTGCGTAAAAAGGTGCTCCAAGCGACTCCCCGGCGTTAACCAAGTTGTGGTCGATTGCCCACTTCCAGAAGGCAATATCATTGTGAAACTCCCAGCCCAGTTTAACTACTCTCCGCGTCCGTTTTTTCGACTTAGCTATTTTGTGAAGATCGGTCAAACGTAAAAGCTGCCAGACAAAATATCTTCCCGCTCTGACTACATACGTGAGGTTCCATAATTTCCCGGCCATGCTGAGAACGGCCTGCGCGCCTGCATGCGTTTTGCTACTAGGCCACTCAAGTTCTAAGAGTAGTCTAATCGCTTCTATCCTTTCCATAGTGACCGAGATTCGCATGGTGTGGGTGTTGATGGTAAAACCGAGAGCATCTACAGTTGAATTCCAATTAGTGCTCTTCTTCGGGGCAAGAATTGGAGTTTCACCTTTTTCGCCTGGTCCAAATAATCTTACGTTATCTGATGCGAGAGAAGCCGACGCTATGAGGGCTGTCTGATCTGAAGCGTTGAGCTGCACGCTGGCCATAATAAAATCATCAACGTACACGGACGTTAAAAACGGTTCGCTTGGCCCGCCCCTTTTCGGGGCGTTAACTCTTACTCCGGTCGGAATCCGGGTTGGACTTCCGTTCTCCCACGGCTTCACGATTTTGACGTGCGACATCATGGCCTTTCCTTCTGGTAGGATAACGGCGCTATTTACCGTAGTGTTACAGTGGGCGTGTTCGGCCGCTGCGGCCATGAGGCCCCAGTACCCTGGCGAGGCTGCCCATCCAAAGGTGAGTCTGAAATCCGATACCAACACAACATCGTCTACCACGTAACAAACGTTCTGTGCCTGGTGCGGTGCAATTCTAACATTCCTGAAAGCGTCAGTTACGTCTGCCTTTGCCAACAGTATACGACGGTTGGGGAACCTTATTCGAAGGTCTGTTAGAGCCTTTATAAGTGCGGGGAGGGCGTCACCACAGAGACATTTTGGTACCTCTTCGGTTTGTGTGTCTCTGTTCAGTCCCCCCTTCTCCCCCCTGGCCGCTCCGGCCTCAAACGAGTAGTCGTTAATGATTCTGACCTTGTGTGTGACCACCGCCCCCAGAGGTGCCACCCGCAGCCCTTTTAAAGAGGCAGCGGATTCTCTTTCAAACACGAGCACTCGATTTCGTCTAATATCTTCATACAGTTTTTTTCCAAACTAGGTCCATGTGTTCTGCCACGGTGCTGTGATTTCCATACTGCATTGCTCTGGTTGGGTCGAGGTCCGTGACCGATGTTTTTACCGGGACGCCATTCTTGATAATGTCTACGAGCTCCGTTATTGCTGGAAAGCCCTTAATAAGCCCAAAATAGTGTTCCACTTGGCTGAGAGAGAAAGGAGGTGACACCAAGGTGCCTCCGATTCCAACAGCCACGTCTCCCACACTACCATCGCGTACATGTAACAGCTCTGTGCCTATTTCTGCCATCTCTCGAATGACTCGTTTCGTTCTAGCAAGGTCGCGGTTTTCGGCGGCCATCGACACCTTTGTTTGATTCCATCTTCCGTTCAGCTCAGCGATTTTTGCTTTTCTGCTGTTGCCATTGTTGGTTACATTGCATGTCTGAACTTGAGTGTAGTACGATTCTTTTCCATCTAAAGGGGCTACTTGTCGCCCCGACCCGGGTACATATTTTTCTTTTGCGTACTCGCTTAAGTTGGTTGCCTTTGAGGACTCTCGCCAGCCTTGCGCCGACTGGACACGACCCACGTCAGGCAACTGGCCATGACTCTGGACTTTATTTTCCGCCCGGGACTCATGATCCGGCAACTGTTCGTGACCATGCCGCCCCTGCGGTGCTTTTGAGTACTCTCGCAAGCCTTGCGCCGACTGGGCACGACCAAGGCCAGGCAACTGGCCATGACCTTGGTAACGCTGTCTAGATTTACTGCTATCCTGTTCCGACTCGGAACGATCAAAGGCGGGCAACTGGCCATGCCCACAGTAAATCTGTCTTGCGTTATTGTTTTTAGACAGTCCCAACTGGGGACCATCACGGACAGGCGACTGGCCATGCCCACAGTAATGATGCACCGTGTGATTGAATTTTTTGTTTTTTTTCGAAACTACCAGGGTTCGGCAACTCACCTTTCTCCTGGCAACGCTGTGTGACCCTACCGCCACTCTGTTCCGGCTCGTTACCAACCGAGTCCGGCAACTGACAACCATCATTTCTAGCGTTGCTACGTTTTTCACCGCTATGCTGGTCCGTAAAAGTTGTCCTACTGTCAAGAACCCACTCGGCACATTTACGGTCACACGACTCACCCACGAACACCGCTTGCGACACCGATCCCGGTTGGGGCGCGCCAGTCAGTCCCACCGACTTACTGGTGTCCACGAACGGCGAAACTCCACCCTCCGCATTGCGCCACTTGCCGTCCGGCCCCGCCATCAGGCGAGGCCCGCCCTGTCAATTACGATTACGCTATCGGGGGAGTAATCATGTCGATGAGTCGCTTGTTAGGGTCGACGATGAACCTGAGCACATGAGACAAATCGCTAGACGACAATGGCAGCACAAACAGACCACCTCGGAGCACAAACATCGCCGCTGCTCCTGCTTCCTGCCACATCCTGATTTTTCGCTTGGGGGAGTCCGCCGAGATGGTACGGGCTTCTACACTGCTGGCGTGCTCCATGCTCCCAAATTGGCCGCCCACGCCACCCCACGGTGGCTGCAACGGAGGCCCTCCCCCCTGCCACCATCCTGGGAACTGCATGCCCAGAAGGTGTGGAGCTTGTGCGTAAGGCGGTTGTTGCATGACGTGCTGCTGCTGCCCGGCGACTACCTGCTGGGGGTGCCTGCTGGGGGTGTTGTCCTGCCAGCTGCGGTGGCTGTTGTGGTAACTGCGGCTCGATCTGCTGAGGCTGCTGTGCTGCGTGCTGCTGCTGTGCTGCGGGCTCAGCCGGGGGTGCTGGTTGGAGGTGTTGCTGCTGCTGGAGCTGCTGCTGTACTGCGGGCCCACCCGGGGGTGCTGCTAGGTGTTGTTGCTGTTGCGGAACGAGAGGTGCCTGCTGCTGCTGCTGTTGCGGCTGTTGTGCTGGTTGCTGCTGCGCTGGCTGTTGTTGCAAGACTTTTGTGAGCAGCAAAACGGCTTCCAGCAGCTGCTCAGCTGGCGTCTGCCTGCTGCCGCTGCTTCCTAGCGGCTCGTCGACTCGAGCTACGCCGCTGCCGGAGCCCGTGCCCGAGCCTGCTCCGGGATCCTCTCCCTCGGTGCTGACGGTGCCCTCTCCGTTTTTCTCCTCTTCGCCTCCCCTTCCCTCGCTGTTGCTGGCCCTTGCTTCTTCGCGGTTGCGGCCTGTGTCGTCCTCATTCGCCGCAAATAAGCGAGCCCGTCGCTTGCCTGCGTTGCTCATCTTGCCCGCGAAAAAAACGATCAAACCCGAAATACGAAACCGATGCTCGCTGCACCTCCCCTTGCGTCTGCGTGTTGCTCTGCAGTTCGTTTCGCTGCTCGCATGGAAGTGTCGAGCTCCCACGGCACTTTCACCGAAAGCCTTCCACTATAATACAACCCCTCTCCCCTTCCACATTCTTGCCTCCTCAAATTGCACAAACTCCATATTCGAAATGAATTTGAATATATTAATTGTCCGGGTCGATGCATCCTACATAGAGAGTCGATATCTGTTGGCACAAACTACGAGACAGAGACACGTATTGAGGACACAGCAAGGCGATTTGGCCACGCAATACCAACCGTAATGGACACGCGGGTGTTCAGACAAATATGTAAGCCCGCACACCAGACATTGCGACAAAGAGGAACAACAAGGACTGATACAAAACGTCAACAAGAAAGAAAGAAAGAAGAGAAAACAAAATTACGGCATCTCAAATGGGAACAAAGACGGAAGGAAGCAGGACGGCACACGACAACAATTTGATGAGGAAAATAACAACAACAACAGCCAGCCAGCAACTATTAAAAGCAACAAAGTGATCCAATATTCCAATTTGCAATACTCTCATATAGCCGTTATGCATAGCAAGCAGCGTGGCGAAAGTGGTCGAGGTCGTAGGTTCGAAGCTCAGAAGTAAGGCATTTGTTTTCTCACAAATAGAAAGGCCGAAAGCGCGAAAGCATGCGTTGGCCGGATTCGATGCAACACGACGAGCATGAAAGATGAATAGTAGTGAAAACAAAGCCAAATCAATGTTACAGTGGGTCTATGGATCTAAGACGGGGTTTCCAGTCAGGGGTTGCCAAGTAGGGAAATTGGGGCAGGATATGGCGGACCCCAGAGAAACATGATCCAGCTCCTGAGTGAGGTTTCGTGCTCGCCCGAATACCTCACTCTCCCGTACGCTTGGGTCTGCTCGAGAACCAACGCTGTGTCCAGAGCTAGCGATGGGACGCGAGTGTCAGGGCTACGACAGCGGGGCCGCTAAGGACGCTCTTCCAGGTGGTAGTCTCGTCAGTCTTGGTAGTCACTACTCCAGGCAGCTGGTATCACCTCATTCTCTCTCTAGCCATCCATGCCGTAGTTTCAATTAATTCCGCCCCCCCCTTCCCCCCTTTTTCTCTCGCCCCGTCTTGTTCAAACGTCCTACCAAAAATTGAAATCTGCCGGAGTAATAAAGACTACCACGCAGTTGATATCACCTCATTATCTTTCTAGCCATCCATGATTTGGCCCAAACCACCGCCCCCCCCCCCCCCCCCCCGTCGAACGCCCCCTCCTTCCCCACTCCACAACGGAGTAATAAACACTACCAGGCAACTGATAGCACCTCGTTATCTTCCTCGCCATCCATCCCGTACCTCCAATCCATCCCCCCCCCCCCCCCCCCCCCCGGGCCCCCTCCCCCTCCCGTTCCCTCTTGCTCAAACGCTCCACCTAAAAACAAAATCTGCCACAGTTATAAACACTACCACGCAGTTGATATCACTTCAATGTCTTTCTAGCCATCCATGATGTAGCTCCAGTTCGTCCCCCCCCCCCACCCCCCCGCCAACGCCTCCTCCTTCCCCACCACCCGCACCATCGCCTAGACCTAGCGCAACGCGTATAGCCAACCCCTACATCTATGCGACATGAAGCTGTTGGAAATGCCCTTCCCCCCTCCCCCCCGCCCCCCCCCAACGCTTCGAACACTTCGCCTTCTCCTCACTGGTTGTACGACTTACAACAGGATATACACGATAAACGGATGATGCATTCCTTCCACAACCGTCAGTTTTGTTCTCTTAAACGATTTATGGTTTTATCGCACACATTGAGTTGCCCCGCCTGTACCCCCCCACCCCCCCACCCACCCCCCCCCTCTTGTTCAAACGCAGCCCCCCACGCCCTTACAAACTTCGCCCTCCCCTCACCGGTTATACGACTCGAAGGATACACTTGATACACTTTTGTATTTCTTTCCACAGCTGTCAAATTTTGTCCCCCTCAAAAACGGGTTTTATAGTTTCCGCGTACAGACTGACTAACATCACCTGTTGACCCTGGTACAAGCTACACTGTAGTTCCAAGGGGAGTCGCCGACCTGTATCCTTGATGAGGAACCCAGTAATACGCGCGATCGGAGTATCACAAACAGCTTTCAAAGATGAGTTTCGACAAAATCTTCGATCTCACAGCTGGAGTTTTTTTTTATATTCTAATATGTATGCGACCTCGGTTAGCTTTGGGACGTGATGATGAAAGTGTGGGTGTATGCCTGCGCACAAGTCCATTGCATGATATTTATGACCGTGTAGAATCTACGGATATGGTAGAGAAAATATAACTTTTGATATGATTGGCGGTCCTAATCTTCGATATGTTCGAGTTAAGCTGCCTTTGGCTCAGTCCATAGTGCGTCCATATTGAGTGATATTTAGTGCATGTTCATCAGAGTGTTCTCCGGGACCCCCGGTACTTTAATATATATATATTCAATCTTCTTATATTCTCCTCCGCCTGATGGTCCCTCGTCGGGTACCGAGAGCAATCTCGCCGTGAGCCACCCTACGCCGTGCATACATATATAGTCGATTACGCTAACATAATCGTACGACAAGACAACTTGTGCCTTTGGTCGTAGAGTGCTCTGAGAAGCTCGAGACGAGGATGATTGTCGCCTGCAGCGGCTTTTGCGGAGGCTACAGTGGCGATGAAGGGGAACCAATTTGCCGGGTAAGCTATTCAGTCCCCGAATACCACAAGGTGGAAACCCAGCTTGGTACCTACAAGGCCATGGCTTGGCATGCTGCATACCTGTTGATTGTCCTTATGAACACGGCAGTTAGGATCTGTTTTATATGATGAGGGAGTTCCACGTATTGGTAAGGGATTTATGTATATGATATAAGGGGACAGTCAGCGGGAGGAATGGGAGGTTTATTTCGCCGATTGCTTCCTTGCATGAATCGACAGGAGCTGTCACTCGACGGCTGGATAATATAAGAGTTCTGTGTCACCGTCTGGAGTCATCATCACGCCTTCCCGCGCCAGCTACGTGTACACCTTTAGATATCTATCAACACACTAGACCAGTGAGTTAGCCGCTTGATTTCTATTGGTAAGCGCAGCCAAGGACAGCCTATAGAGGTGGGAAAAAGCCAAACATGTCAGATCACGATGGTCAAAACATTGATGCGAGCGTGTTAGCAGAGAGAGAGAGAGCAGAGAGAGATAAGAGATATGCAACATGAGATCGAGGTTTTGCGACGGAAAATGGACGAGCAGAAGCTGCGCGCCGAGAGGGACGCGCTGCACGCTGAGGTCGCTAGGGGGGCCGGGGGGGGGGAGGAGCGGAGAAACCACAGCGAGGAATTTTTCATCGTCTTCTGCTGTGCCAACATCTGGGCTGGCAGCCCAACCAGGCACGTCGCAAATTTCTCTGTCTCGTCCGAAATGGCCTCAATTTAATCCCCTCAAGTTTGATAACATAGAGGCGCAATTTAGAATATGGCGTAGCAAGTTCCAGGCGTTTTTGTCATCAGTTGGTTGCCTGTACGTCCTCAAGGCAACCGATAATCCTGTGATGGTATCATAGGTGACATCAATGTGTCCCAGGAAGAATTGGAGCGGAGACACACAACGAAGGAGATCATTGATGCGCGTGTGGTGTATGGATTGTTGGTGGACTCAATGACTGGGTATGTCATAGCAGAATTCCGCATTCAGCAAGCCAAGTCGCCAAGTGGCGCATGGCAGGAGCTAGAGAACTATTACATGCCGAGAACCCTAGCAGCAACGCACAGGCTGAAGAGAGAATTTTGAGGCAATACACATGGTGGAGGGAGACGACCCCCTTGTGTTCCTCGGTAGAGTTGATAAGGCGGCCGATGAATTGGCCATGCTTGGTTGTGGTAAAAGTGTAGGAGAGGTAAACAGACATATTGTCACTAACCTTTCATCATTATACACAATCCAACTCAAATCGATTCTCTCTCGCCCGTCAATCCCTCGTTTCGAAATTGACGAGATTATTCGGGATGCATATGTGAACGATAAGTTGGAAAAGGAGATGGTGACTAAGGCATTGGGAGTAAAGTGGGGGTAGATCCGCATGCCTTGTACGCCGGCGCTGTTCAGCCTGCTGGTGGAGCAGGCACAGGTTCAGGTAGTCGAGGGAGAAACAAGAGAGGGGGAAGGTACAAGCAGAAGCAGCAGCAGAAGCTATTCCAGCAGCAGCAGCAGCTATTTCAGCAGATTCCAGCAGCAGAAGCAGCAGCGGCAGTAGCA
The DNA here is from genome assembly GCA_012845835.1 of Undaria pinnatifida. Classification (NCBI taxonomy): domain Eukaryota; class Phaeophyceae; order Laminariales; family Alariaceae; genus Undaria; species Undaria pinnatifida. The sequence goes on along the minus strand of JABAKD010000006.1, from coordinate 6,493,427 downwards.
GCGGCAGCAGCAGCAGTGCTCAACAGCAGCAGCAGCAGCAGCAGCACGGTTACCCAAAGCAAAATTGTTGGGACAACTCTGGCCCAAATCAATTTGGGACGGGGGGACAGGTTTCTGCAATGGGTTGGGTACCTACCGACCCACCGTCAGGGTTTATGCCGCAGATGCCGCTGCCGCCGGTGGGAAAACCTACGTGCTGGGGTCCCCCACCGAACCCAGTACCACGTGGTCAGAGGGGGGTATGTTACAGATTCCATAAGTCGGGTCACTACGTAGCAGAGTGCCCAATTTCCCCAGCACACATGAACGTGGCGGTCCCTCTTACAGCACAACAATACCCCCACCCCATGCACTATGGTAGTGACTGGGTACATGAGACACCCTATTGTGGTGATGGGTTCACCACATCGGTAACCCCCCCACCACAGCCCTTTTCGAACACTTCCCACGAGCAGAAGAACGATGGTAGTTGTGCGCCTACGTTCAACCCACGTCTTCTTGCCGCGCAGATTACACAAAAAGACAAGGATGGTCACAGTGGTATTTTAGGGGGAAATGGGAAAGAACAGTGGATAGCTGATTCGGGGGCTACCTTTCATGTAACTGGTAACCCCGCCGGCATGGTAGGTTGTACCCCCCCCCTTCCTGGTAGGAGTACGCTGGTAGTAGGCGACATGAGGTCGCTGCAGGTGCTCTGTTTAGGGATACTACCACTGAAAATGCACTGCAAGCAAGGAGACTTTCAGACGTAGCTTACGTACCAGGTGTACAATTCAACCTGTTCTCCCTCCATGCCGTCATTCCGAAATGCTCCGTCTCGCTCGATGCCGAAGAAGTTCATATGTTAGATGGAGTTCTGTCGTTCTTGCGTAGGGACGCTGGGTCTTTTGTAGATGCCACTAGAGTAGTAGAGACCCCGATTGCTACCGCCGTGTTGGCCCCGGGAAGGATGAGGAGGATTGACATTAACAACCTACATGTTTCCCTCGCACATTCCCACGCTGATACCCTCCAAGAATCGGCACGGCAGATGAGAATCAAAGTTTTTGGGAGTTGGTTCCGTGTGCTGGGTGTTCCAAGGCGAAGGGGAGGAGGACTGCGGTACCGTGGACGACGGAGTGTCGTTCCACCAGGCCTCTGGAGCGTCTCTTCATGGATCTATCGAGGCAACAACCTAGGTCTGCCGGCGGTGCGGAGTATATAATGATCATTGTCGATGACTACTCGCGGATGGGATGGCCGTATTTTTTGAACCGGAAGTCTGACGTCCCGATGGCATTCGTTGGTCTTCTGGCTGATATTATTGCCAGGGGTACACCGTCCATCGTCGAATGCATTCGATCAGACAACGACACGGAATATACTAAGCCGAAGTTCGTGGCGTTATTCAACAACCGTGGGATTTGCCGCGAGTACACGCCTGTCAACCCCCCGAAGCACGACGGTGTGGTTGAGCGTCGAATAGCCATGACGGTCGAGCTTGCTATGGCATCCCGCTTGGAGGCTCCCCGTTTGTTTGGCGACGCGAAGATGCCGCCGACGCAGCCTCTATAGACTGAAGCGTGTAAGTACGCCAGCGACGTGATCAACATGACGTCAAGGGTCAGGGACAAGCCGGACATGCACTCGCCATACCGGAAGTTCCACGGGAGACTGCCATTTGCGCGGCTCCTCCCGTTCCTGAAGCCGGGTTTTCACCACGTAAGGAGGACCCTAAATTCGCAGCCCAAGGCAGAGGCTTGTTTCTACCTGAATGGTGGGAGCAACCACTGGGCAGATTGTTGCAAAATTCTGCTGATGTCTGGGCGTACGTCATACTCCCGCGACGTTACGTGGGAACACCCGAGGAAATTGTTTGTGGGGGTACTGCCTGCGGAGGAGGAGAGCCCTTCCCCGCCACCGTCGCCGCCGCCGTCCCCGGGTACGCTGGAGCCTCTGGGAGATGCCAGAGCTTGGTTCGAGCCACCGCCACCGTCCTCGCTGTTGCCGCCGCAACCGCCGTCACCACCGCCGCTGCCGTCGCCGCCGCCACCGCCGCCGCCGTCACCGTCGCCGTCACAGCCGCCGTCATCGTCACCGCCGCTGCCACCGCCACCGTCACCGCCGCCGCCGTCGCCGCTGCCGCCGCCGCCGCCGTCGTCACCGCCGTTACCGCCGCAACAGCCACTGCAGCCACAGCTTTCGAGGCGTGCTGCCCGGGAGCTGGGGAGTTACAACCCGGACCCCGAGGATGACGGTGTGCAGCGGGGCAGGACCAGGGGGGAGACAGTGCGACACCGAGAGGCTAAGGCGTGCCCGGATGGTGACGATGTGCAGCTAGGCAGAACAAGGGGCGAGACTGCGCGGCACAGAGAGGCTGCGGGGCATGGGCTGTTGTCGTTAATGGCAGCGAGAGAAGACATAGGTCACGTGCTTTTTCACCAAGCCCCGCCGCACGATAGTCCCCCTCTTCCCACACGCCCGGTGAGCGAGCTTTCAACGCCAAACTCGTTTATTGAAGCATGTGCGGATAAGTATTCGGCTGTTTGGAGGCAGGCGATGGCAAAGGAGTACCGTGGACTGGCGAGCGCGGGAACGTTTGGGGAGATGTAGCAACCAGACGGACTGAACGTTCTCTCGGCGAAATGGATGTTTGCCTGGAAGTCCAACGAGCATGGCTATGTGGTTCGAGCGCAGGCGAGACTGGTGGCGCGAGGTTTTAAGAAGTGTGAAGGTATTGATGTTTTCGAGACTTTTGCCCCGACACCTGCTGCGTCTTGTTTTCGTTTGTTGGGTGCTATTGCGTGTGAGTTGGGTTTGGATTTGTGTCATTTTGATGCCGAGCAAGCATTCGTTCAGTCAAGTCTGGACGAGGATATTTTTATGCGACTACCCCCTGGTTGTGGTGAAATGTCCGGTAAAATAGTCAGGTTAAGTCGCAGTCTCTACGGCTTGAAGCAAGCGTCGATGTCGTGGCACAACCATCTCATCACCCACATGAAGAGTCTTGGATTAGATCAGAGCCTAGCTGATGCGTGTGTCTTGCGATTGGTCGAGTCGGGCTCTGCGCCCATAGTAACAGTAGTGCATGTGGATGATATTTTTGCAGTAGAGCTTAAGGCAAGATGCGACCAGTTTTGTGAAGACCCTAACCGTCTTGTTCCGATCAACAATCTGGGCGAGTTGTGGTGGTATGCTGGTTGTCGTTTTTCGAGGAATTGGGATGCTGGTACTTTGACGATTTCGCAACAAGCTTTCGATGAAAACACCGCGGCGAGGTTTGACGTTAGATCTGGGAGGAATACCCCCCTTTCGACTGGTCTGAAACTCGAGGAGTTCGACAAGAATGAACCTGTGGGTGATTAGCCTTTTCACGAGTTGGTAGGATGTTAGATGTGGCTTGCGAACCAAACACGACTGGATATTGCAAACGCGGTGAGGGCGGTAGCAAGGTACGCGAACCAGCCTAGGGAAGTACACTAGAGGACAGCAATTGGTGTGTTAGAGTATGTCTTTTCTACAAGTGATTTTGGTATTACGTTTCAGAAGGGGAGTGAGCTTGAGCTGGTAGCGTCTGCAGATGCTGACTACGCCAGCAAAGCCGCAGACAGGAGGCCAGTTTCAGGTGGAGCTACAATGTGTGCGGGCGCATGTGTTTGCTGGTTTTCGAGAACCCAGAAATGCGTCACACTTTCGACCACTGAGGCCGAGTATGTAGCACTGGCAGACACCATTAAGGAGACGATGTTCTAACGGTATGTGTGGAATTTTATTTTCCCGGGGTTTGGCACGTCGTGCATTACGGTTTTCGAGGATAACGAGGGGGCGAAGAATCTAGCACAAAACCCAGTGTGCACGTCAAACTCGAAGCACACTGACGTACGACACCATTTTTTGCGGCAGCTTATTTCTAAGGGGGAGTTTGTTGTTACTCATGTCGAGTCAGACGATCAGCATGCAGACGTCGTGACAAAGCCGGTCGACTATATGACTTTTTGCTATCACCGGGATTTTCTGATAAACATTTGATGCGTTTTTCGGGTTGAGGATAGTTTTATCTTGATTTCAGAGTACTGATTTTTATCGTCAGTTTTTCCAAGAGGTGTTTGGTTATTCAAAATTGAGTTTTTGAGTAGTGCCAAATGTCCTGCCGCTCCGTGTGGTTCGACGTGTAGCGTGCGGAATACAACTAGATCGGTTTTCTGTGGCAAATTTCGAGTCGGGGATAATCAGAGAGTTTATTTGAGCCATACATCTGGAGAAAAAGGCCGTTTTCTGTGGCTAATTTCGAGGATGTTACCGTTTTCCTGGTAATTATTTTCAAGAGTGTTTGATGTTTCCAGTGCAAGACTGTTATTATTTTGTTTGAGAATTTGAGGATTTGCGAGCTTTGATTTTTTTGAATGGACGAGTTGAGTTTTCATATTGCGTTTTTTGTTTGAGAATTTTGGTCTGAGATTGATTTGCGTCGATGACGATATTGCGATATATCAACTCTGAGATGTTGTGCCTTGTCATACTCAGAGCAGGGGGGATATTAGTATGCTCGCCGTGTATAATAAGAAGGGGGGATGTTGATTGTCCTTATGAACACGGCAGTTAGGATCCATTTTATATGATGAGGGAGTTCCACGTATTGGTACGGGGTTTATGTATATGATATAAGAGGACAGTCAGCGGGAGGAACGGGAGGTTAAGTTCGCTGATTGCTTCCTTGCATGAATCGACACGAGCTGTCACTCGACGGCTAAAAAATATAAGAGCTTTGTGTCACAGTCTGGAGTCATCATCACGCCTTCTCGCGCCAGCTACGTGTACACCTTTAGAGATCTATCAACAATACCAAATACAGGTTCTTGCCAAGACAATCCTCCGCGGAGAGAAGCCAGCCGAGAAATGGACATACGCCCAAGGGAACGCTGCATTCTCGACGACTCAACAATCAATTCCTAGAGGGGATTCTCCAAGTGATCGCCGGCCAGTTGAAATGGCAACAAAGGCAAGGAATCCATGAGCAGTAGCAAGAGCTGCTCGAAATAATGTAATAGCGTGGTCATTGAAAGAAAAGCGATCGGAGGGAATTAACGCAAACCAACCCGAATCGGGAAGGTTGGAAGAGGACGCAGAAGCGGCAGAGTCCAGAAACGCCACCGCCGCCACCGCCACAATCGACACCGCCGCCGCAGCTGCTCCCGCCAGCGAAGGAAGCCAAACAGCTTCCGTTTGAGCAAGTCGAGGCGCCGCTTCCGCCGCAGCAGTCGGTGAAAGCGCAGCAACTCCCCTGCTGTCGCCACCGCAGGAAGTTTCCGCCGCAGCAATCGGTGGAAGCGCAGCAACTTCCCCTGCTGTCGCCACCGGAGGAAGTTGGCGGAGATCAGCACGAAGAGGTGATGGTATCTAAGAACATGGTGGTTGAGATTGGAAGAGTGATGGCGAGAGATGAGGGAAAAGGGATGATGGGGTCTATGCAGATGGACAAGGAGAAAGAGCTGCCTCAGCAGCATCCGCAGCAACAGCAGCCACAGCTACCTGGTGCTGCCACCCCGGACCCGTGGCCACCCCCAATGTCAGCAGATCTTGATGAGAGCAACGGCGAGCCGGAGATCGGAAGGCACGATTTTCTGGTTTTCGTGTTGGGAGGCAGAGCAGCAGCAGGCAGGGTCGTTTGCGTTGGGAAAAAGCAAAGCGAAGGGAAGTCAGAGCGATGGCGAGCAGGATGGAAGCGATTTTAAGCGAGAAGGCATTGGCACTCGTTGGTCCTTCAGCATCTTTGGTGGTTGGGGGCACGAGACGCCTGGTCGGCGCCTACTCGTCCACGCGAAAAGAGGTGACCTCCTACAGTACGAGGTCAGGGATCGAAAAGGCGCGTAATATTTTCAAGTACTACATACAGCAGCAGTAGTATTAGTAGTATCAAAATATGCTTGTTAGTCGAATCATGACAGACTACAGCTGGTATAATTAGCGGTTTATAGCGATTTCAATTTGCTTGACATAGCGCTTACTTGAGGTAGGGTCAGTCGAATGATGCTATACTACAACTGGTATACTTAGCGATTGATACTCTGCTATCACCGCAGACAGAGACCTTAGCATTGAAATATCGCGGCGTCTTCAGAGGGCCTGGGCGTGCTTCCAGCGGTACAAAATGGAACATCTATGATCGCCCGGGTGTGCGTTTACGGTTGAAGGTTTTGTTGCTGAAAGCCGAGGTGGTCGGGACACCACGTTTCGATTGCATGACGTGGAGCCCGAACAAGCCAGATTATGACAGGCTGCGACGTGTTCACCACTCCATGCTGCTCCGATGCCTTGGATGACAGAAACGGAAGCGCGACAACCACACCCTATCGTACGCCGACGCGCTTGCCATAACAGCTTCCCTTGAGCATAGAGGCGATAGGGCGCAAGCGGACGGTATTGTTTGCGGGATTCGTAGCATGTATGGGGGAGGAGCGTCTGCCACATAGGGTGATGTAAGGGGAGCTTGTTGGGGGTAAGGGCTACTCAGGGGGGCAAGAGAAGGGCTGACTGGCTCATCTAAAGGAGGATAAGTCGGTCTTTGGAATAACTTTCGAACGGGTGGCGGAAGGCTGCCCAGAAGGCCGGCAGATGGTTTCGACGAGTAGAGGAGGGAGCCGTGTTGTCCATGCCAAAAATGGCACAAGATGGAGAGACGCAAAGCTGCAGAGAGACGCGCGGAGGCGGCGGCAGCGCCATCCACCGTCGGTATCTTTAAGCGGCCGTGGGGGGGGGAGAGCGGGGAAAGGCGAAGGTGAAAAGGAGAGGAGGGGGGGAAGGGGGGGCGTCCTACCCAAGAGGCTGAAGTCTGGGTCTGGCCATCAACGTCTTAAAAATTGTGGGCCTTCCTGCGGCCGTCACAAGATCGCGTAAGACCGCCCTGACTTCTTCGTCTTGTTGCGTTCTCTCCCCAGTGCCATTGATGATGCACTTGATACCCTCTACGAGCCCAACGCCGTCTCTAGTCAGTTCCTAGGGTCTGCTAGTATGGCATTTTCTCTCATTTCCGTTCTTCGCTTCCTTTTCTTGTCTTGTCTTTTCTTGCTTTTGTTTTGTTTTCATTCCTTTCCTTTCCCTTCCTTTTTCGTTTCCGCTTTCCTGTCTTTTCTTTACTTCATCTTTTTTTTATTTCTGTGTTTCTTTGTTCCAATTGACTCGCGTCTGTCGTGCGTATGCGTAGTGATATGTACTACGTGCAATATAAGGTGGTAATCTTTCTTGGGTGGCAAGCGGTATAATAGTCGTTTTTTCCAGGCGAGAGCAGTGAGACGTATGCACCAGTATGGACCTGGCACATCGTAGTTTGACTCCCAATTTCACTTTCAATATTTTCCGGTGGAGGCATGAATTGCGTCAGCTGTGATATATGGTGTGTGTACGTACCACCTTTGGTTTGTTGGTGTGTTTTCCCTGGGGTATTCCTCACCTCCAGAGTGACTGGAGCCCGTCTTGTGACCACGGACTTGATTATGCGAGTTAATATGAGATCAACAACAACAACAACAACAACAACCACAACCACAACAACAACAAGAACAACAACAACAACATAACAGCAACAACAACAACAAAAACAACAACAACAACAACAACAACAACAACATAACAACAACAACAACAACAACAACAACAACAACAACAACAACAACAACAACAACAGCAACAACAACAACAACAACAACAACTACAACTACAACAACAACAACAACAACAACAACAACAACAACAACAACAACAACAACAACAACAACAACAACAACAACAACAACAACAAGAACAACAACAACAACAACAACAGCAACAACAACAACAACAACAACAACAACAACAACAACAACAACAACAACAACAACAACAACAACAACAACAACAACATAACAACAACAACAACAACAACAACAACAACAACAACAACAACAACAACAACAACAACAACAACAACAACAACAACAACAACAACAACAACAACAACAACAACAACAACAACAACAACAACAACAACAACAACAACAACAACAACAACAACAACAACAACAACAACAACAACAACAACAACAACAACAACAACAACAACAACAACAACAACAACAACAACAACAACAACAACAACAACTACAACTACAACAACAACAAAAACAACAACAACTCTGCTAATCAAGTGCATCTACGAACTCAAATGCTGCAGTTTTTGAAGGGATGAGCGATTGCTACTCGTACGATGCATTATCTCTGTGTCGTGGCTTGTGACCACAGAGCTGATCTTTCTAGGGTGAAGAATCAGTACGGACACTGGGTGTGCTGGATGTCGACGAGTAGAAGAACGGTTTAATGTGAAGAACACACACACACACTCGTAGTAGCCATGTTTGCCGGGCATATGATACATAGCGCTGGCCTGTGATGAGTGAATTTTCTGTCGTATATGACATGAATGAGTTGGCACTTTGGTTCATTTTTAATTAACCATTTTCCATCAGTTTCAAATGTTTGAGCAAAAATGAATACCGCCGAAAATGTGATTTCGATTTTGGTCGTGGGAAAGATCACGGTGCTGATTGGTGTAATTGCCGTCTATCTTATATAGCTCGGACCTGGTACGCAAGTGGCCGTGGTGGTATCGTATGTTCATTTTTGGTTGGCCGGAAAAGTTCGCATTTATGCATCCGTGCTTCATTTTCTTGTTGCAAAAACGAGAGGTGAAGGGTAGGATGGTTGTGTTTTTGGATAGGATGGTTGTGTTTTTAACACACAACAACTGAATTTTTAACCTTGCCTGCATTAATACCAGGGCTTTCCTCGAGGTTTATCCCGGCGTTGTGAAAAACTCGCGGGATCCCACTGGATAACGGGATTATCCCGTATGCATCCCGTGGAATTTTGGAAATCCCGTTTCCGTCCAAACTGATCCTGTGAAAATGTTTGCGATCACGATCCCGCCCCGTGTTTAGTTTTTTAAATCCCGATCTCGTGCAAACCAGTCCCGTGAAGTTTGAGCAAATCACGTGAAATCCGTGTACCGTCCCGTGCAAACCCGTGAAATTAGATATTTTCTAAATCCCGTCCAAACCAGTCCCGTGTGGTTTCATGATCCCGCGGGATTTATCCCGTGATTTCTGATTCAACGGTATTTTCCAGGGATTTTTGGTGTATACAAGTGACTCTAGTGCGTTGTCATATAGGCTTTTTTTGTGGGTTTTTGTTTGTAACCTGATATCCCCTAGTTTTCCTTGGGTGGATTTGTTCCGTACAACTAAACACGTAGAATACAATGCGAGTCTTTGCGTCTATAGTTTACCAGGTATGCTCGTACGTTGTCGACGGGAGGGGGAGGTGTCGTCGTTTTCGTTTATGAGGAGTACCACAGTCGTTAGCGCATCAGCTCGTAAATAAATGTGAAGAAGACGCTAAACAAAGAACCTTGTACGCATGACTTTTTGTTTTTTGCGCTCCTCATTTGATTAACGAATACAGTTCGTCCATGCCATGGCATGCGATTATGTTCGTGTATGATACAGTACAAAACGTGCAATCGTATAATATCATACGACACACCGTGCTTGCTGTGTACCGTGCAAATGCCGTGTGAAATCGTTTTTACAGTCCGTCTCGTGCAAGAACGTGATGTCTCAATCCCGTCCCGAGGAGTACCGTGCCTTTTTCGTCCCGTAAAATCCCGTCCAGTAAAATCCTGTGGTATCTCAACCCCGTCCCGTGGATTACCGTGCTTTTTACGTCCCGTAAAAGTCCGTCCCGTTAAATCCCGTGGCATCTCAATCCTGCCCCGTGGATTACCGTGCTTTTTACGTCCCGTGAAATCCCGTCCCGTGAAATCCCGTGGTCTCAACCCCGTCCCGTGCAATCCCGTGAGATCTCAATCCTGTCCAAATTTTCCCGTTCATTCCCGTGATGGTTCAATTCCGTCCTGTATCGTCCCGTGCTCTAAATACTCCTTCTTATCCCGTCCCGCCGTCCCGGGGAATCCCGAGGAATCTCGATCTCGCGGAATCCCGTCCCGAGACAAACGTTTGGTCCCGAGGGAAGCCCTGATTAATACCTGTTGTACCAGGTATGAGAATCGTAGCTTATTGACGTATTTGGGGGGCAATAGTGAATGGTAAGATTGTGTTCACCGCCCCCCCGCGAATGCCGTACAAAACCGAGTGATCAGCGGGGAAGGGTGAGATGCATACAAAGCTTATACTATCCACAGGTAATCACACGCCATGTACGAATATATGCACAGCAGAAAAATACAAGCTTTTATTTCAAATTCAGAAAAAAAACAGAATTTAGCAATGTTTCGTCTTGAATTTCATCGTTGTTGTTTTTTTTTTTTTTATCCTCCGGCGGATTGGGAAAAATAAAGCTTTAGCTCACCACACTTCCGCGTATTTTCATACGCGTCGTGTGTCGATTTAACTCAGTTGCTTTCGCAGCCCAACGCTAGTTTCATCGTTGAGTTTTGCCCACGGAATTGGAGAGAATTATCTTGATACCAAATATTGGTTGTTTTTGGGAGCGTTTGACAATGAAATTTGATATTTTCATATTTGAACTGATGGGGCGGAAGTAGGTATCGATCGTCCACGCGACATATTGTGAAAGTGTCGAGGTGTCGGGAAGGTGTGAGGGAAGGGACGCAGGGGTATCAGCTTCGCTTGGAGACAGCACCGGTTCCTTGTAGGTTTCTTGTTATTGGTGTTCAGCTATGAGAAGCTCGAGGAGACAGGAAAGGAGGAGCTCGCCTTCCCCCAGCATTGCTGCTGTTCTCTCTTCTGGACCTTTACCTATGGAACGTACAAGGAAAGTTTTCCTAGATGCTCTGTATTCCTGTAATACGAGCGCTCAAAGCGCTTATGTCTATCTGGTCCAGAGGAGGAGCGTTCCATCGCCGAGAACGCTCTCGTGGTATAAACTAGCTAGATTCTACGGGTTATATTCTCCACTCAGAATACTCCGTTTAAGAGAATCTTCTTGTGGCCAATAGACCATGACTCTGCAAGCTATCTTACCGCATCTGTTGCCAGCTAATCTGACATTCTAATAAAATATTATTTTCAGCATGCCGATTTACCGGGAGTCTTTCGACCATCACCACCACCGTACGAGTCGTGCGATGAACTCTTGGTGATATTAATTGGAGTTCAAGCTGGCAGGATGCATGATCGCGTTAAACAGAGTAGGTAAGGGGTTGATGAATGCTGGCTTCCACAGTTGAAGAGGCACATGTCCTAATCAATGTGTCCTGTAATACCCACGCGTGTTGAGAGCTTGGTATGATGGTCTACACAAGAGCGGAACTGGTTGGACAAAATGTGGCTTGACTCCGGAGTAGGGGAGTTTGACTCCGGAGTGGGGGAGTTATATCTTAGCTCATTTTTTGGTAATGAAATAATAGTTGAAGGCAATGCTCTTGAACTTTGTTTGGATTTGAGGATGGCATTTTTGAGTTTGCATTAATCTAGGATGGAACGGGCATTATCATGACAGTTGACTCGAGCAGGAGGGATGTAGGATTCATTATGTGCTCGCATTAATGTCCGAGAATCAAACTCGGGTCTGCGTTAATACTAATAATAGTTATATGATTTTTCATTTTGCTGAGGCATGTTGAGAAGGAGAGTATCTACCACCAGAATGTTGCTTAATTGAAGATTTGGAGGTAATATACCAACTTGGGGGAACAATGTTGTTTGATTTTGGGGTTATTTTTGGCTTGATTTGTTGAAGAACAATCGAAAGTTTTTCTATTTATTTGGTTTTACACGGATTAATCCTACTACTGCACTCTTGATCGCCCATATTCTCATCAGCGATTTCCGTTTTCATTACTGGGGTTCAACTCAGATAGCTACGCCGTTGGGTATCAATATTCGGGTTTTGGAGCAGAGAGAGGCAGTATTGTTTTGTAATTGGCGTTGATTTGATAGTTGGGAGCATGTTCTTTATTTGAATAAGCAAGGTTTTGGATGGTGCGCTTTGGTTGAACGTTGTCATGACGTGTACACAGGCAGGGAGAACGTTGGTTTATGCCTGCGTACAAGTCTGATGTATGATGTGTATGAGTGCGTAGAATCTACGGAAATTGTAGATAGAGTAGAACTTTTGATATGATTGGCGGTCCCAATCTTCGATATGTTCAAGTTGGGCCACCTTTGTCTCAGTCCATATTGAGGGCATATTCAATGCATGTTCAGAGTTGTCTCCGGGACTCCGGTGCTGTAGTATACATTTTTTTTTATCTTCTTATCTTCTCCTCCGGCTGATGGCCCCTCGTCGGGTACCGAGAGCAATCTCGCCGTTAGCCACCCTACACCGGGCATACAGATAGTTGATGAGGAAGGTTGCGCACAATTGACTGTAGCGTGTTGCGTACAACCGGGAAACCCCATGCGGGTATCACAACCGAGCGGCGTGAGTCGCGTGCACCCTGCGCGCTGCTCAGTAGGATTCTTCTACACAATGAACGATGTGTGCAAAGCCAAAAATTAGTTTCTGACGTGGTGTCTGGTCTGTTTGCATGTAGGCTGCTGGGTAACCTTGGTAGAGACAGACAAGTCGGCTAGAACGCACTAAAAAGAATTAAAAACATAATGTTTTTTTGGTCGAGGGTTCTACAGTAGTAGGATACCCGCATGTGTTCTCACTACAATATGTACGAGTACATGTTATTAACCCTTTTGGGGCCCATGTACAGCGATAGAACAAAGCACACGCTTAAGTTCTGTAGGGGTTTGTGGATCCCGGGCAAGGGTATGGCGGTCTTACAGAACTTCCAGAAGTTTCGGGTACGGGTATGGGTGTGTTACAGAACTTCCAGAAGTTTCGGGTATTGTGGCGGAGGCATACAGAACTCACAGAAGTTCCGGGCGGGTACAAAACATGCTGTACCCGTACCCCGGATATTGTGGCACGGGTCTTGCAGAACTCACAAAAATTGTACGGGTTTGAAAGTCGTTCAGAACTTCCAGAAGTTCCGGGTACGGGGGTATGAAAGTCTTACAGAAGTTCCAGAAGTTCCGGGTATTGTGGCACGGGCGTACAGAACTTCCAGAAGCCTGGGCAGGTATAAACATGCTGTACCCGTATCCCGGGTCTTTGAGGCACCGGCATACAGAACTTCCATAAATTCCGGCTACGGGTATGAGTGTCCTACAGAAGTTACAGAAGTTATTTGTAGGGTAATACCCGGGGTAAATACGCCGGGTGTGGTTTTATGTGTACCCTACAGACACATCGAAAATAGAAAGTTCGGCTACGGGTATGAATACCGTACAGAACCGACAGGCGTTCTGGATACGAGTCGGGTTGTACAGAACTCACAGAAGTCCTGGGTACGGGTAATTCCCGGGTGAATACCCACCTCAAAACGGGCGAAAAAAACAAATTGACTGGTCAAAAAATGACACATTTGTCAACGCATTTCCAATTACTGCGATTGGCATACTGCTTACACTGATGCACTAATAGAAAAAACACATATGTCTACTACGACACTACTGTTCTTCTGGAAAAAAGATCATACCATAGCGTACCCCGGCTGTGACGCCGTAAAATACAAAATGGCGGCCGCAAGGCCAACAATCCACTACTACTAGCTTCGGAAGCCAAGTGCCACGACAAAGAAGCAAATTCATCGAAATCGCAGAGAATAATCGTGTAAGACTTTGATGATATGATAGCGAGACCTGCAATTTTCCGATCGGAAAAAAAACATCGGCAATACGCATTACGTGGTTTCCCGATAGGAGGAATAAAAAACGTTGTTTCAAACAAATCGAATCAAATTCAATTTGATTAATAAAAAATATAGTTTCGATTTAAAAGTGTACACGCTAACACGTGCCCTTAGAAACGAAAGAAACACCAACAACTGTTACAACAACACGAGGTGCTTTTATTGTATGATCCGCACTGCTGTGTTCGGTGTTCGGTTTGTGCGGCTGACAAAACATGACGACATCCTAATTAAGGAAGATAATACGACACTTTTCAAATTAAGCCTGAATGAATACAGAGCTCTCCGGGTATTGTAACGAAGGTATACCCGTACCCCGGGTGTTGTGTCGCAGTCTTACCGGGGTCATAGAATTTCTGGGTAGGATATGAGGATCTTACAGAACTTCCAGAAGTTCCGGGTACGGGTATGGATGTCTTACAGAACTTCCAAAAGTTCCGGGTATTGTGGCACAGGCGTACAGAACTCACAGAAGTCCCGAGCGGGTACAAAACTTGCTGTACACGTACCCCGCGTATTGTGGGCACCGGCGTACAGAACATCCAAAAGTTCAGGGTACAGGTATGAATATCGTACAGAACTTCCAGAAGTTTGTTCCGGGTACGGGTGTGAATGCCCCACAGAACTTACAGAAGTTCGTTGTAGGGTAATACATGCGGTAAATACGCCGGGTACGGCTTGTACGTACCCTACAGAACACAACCTTGGAACAAAGTGTAAACGCGTCCTTATCATCAGGGTGCGAGCATGCAGCACGCCACAGTGCAAGCTATCATAGCTGTGTGCGCGTGTCTTCGTGTGCTTGCAGTGGACGTCGACTGGAAAATTGTCGCCGCCTGATTTATCTAGCAGTCCGGGTTGCTTCGTGCAAAGTTTGCACGGAAGTCGGCTGCAATAGTCGGTTTAAAAAAATTATTGTAACGACGTCAGCTGTGAGTTTTATTCGTCGAATTGCCGCTCCGAAGCTCCAAAAGGGTTCATACTACTCTGTGCATACAGCAGTATAAATATATATATATATATATACAAGGGCTTCGCTCGCGGGCGGCTGGCCGCCGCCCGCTACGCTTGCGGAAGGAGGAATAGACATTCAGTAGAAAGGCGGAAAAGAAGCACAAATGGCGCAACTGGCGACTTGAAAATGCCAAGAGGTCCATATATAGTACAACGGTACAGGATAGAGACGATTATGATTATGAGTTTGTTATTATCATCCATTCGCCCAGTCCATGATGGGCACGTCGGAGGACTTGCTTGGCATATCCTTCCACCTCTCAGGTAGCACCTAGGTCCTGTACACTCATTAATAGCTCTCTCTAAGTCGCTCATCAATAATAAATTATCGCAGTGCATAAACACCAGGCACGCGCTTGTCAAGGATAGAGACAGGAAAACTACTACTTAAGATGTAAAGGAGCGCAGTGCCAAAAGAAACATGCTGGAAGCAGGAACTTGAACGCACACACCGCAAACATGTGAAGTACATTTGTATTCCTGAAAGACGAAGAGCACGCATTTAGGCATAGTTCTCAAAAAACTATGCTGGTATAATAAACCACAACTTAACGTTCTATAAAGAACGTGCTGTCAACATTGCTTCCGAAGGAGCATGCAGGCTTGCTTGGACTCTTCCTCCTCAGCGGAGGTACCCAGCACCTTGCACTCTTGTTTTTTGTCGATGGTCTTGTGGATCTGTCCACAAACGTTGAAGCATGGCGGGAGAACGTCGATAAGTATGTGTAAAAAAGTATTCGTACTTCTCTCCAGCAGACGTCGTAACCATCCAAATTATTGGAGCTCCTTTCTTCGCTGTTAGTAACTGTTGTGGTATTGTTGTACTTGCTCTTGGTACTTGGAAAAAGAGCCGCACTTCATAGACTATATCCGCACGCCATCCCCTAGTCTTGAGCAAGAGACATGGATGTCTCGACTCGTGACACACAGGACGCAAGATAAGAGTAGAACGTACCTCGATGTCGAACGCCCTCGTGGCAGCGTGGGAATGGAATTCGGGATGTATATCGAGCAAGTGTTCGCCTGCCTTCTTCAGGAGGTCACCGACCTTGATGTCGCCGGTGCACTTCGTGTTTATGTCCTCGCCGACTTGGCGGCCCTCGGCGGCTGCTTCGCAGGGTTTCTGCAAACGACAACAACGGATGGGAATACCTAGCGTTCAGTGAATGTTCAAAATAGTGAGGCCACGTAGCTGTCGTCGATTTCCAAAGTTTGAAAGGAAGTCGTACAATTTAACACTGTTGTAATGAAAGCGGTCGTTTATGGGCAAAGCCCTGCCTGGTACCACAACGTTGCTAACACCTATGAAACCACCACTGGGACAGAAACGAACGGGATTCACAGCAGTCGCAACTGGTAAGCGTAAGCCCCGGTATACTGCTATATAAGGCCTACCGGCGGAATACCGACAACGAAGGGTAAGAGACAGTACCTGCTGTATATATTGTTCGGTACTACTCTATTACTGCTGCTATCAACACTATTACGACCGACGTGTACTGCGATTCCTGAAGAGGTTGCGCACCCTACTTGTACTCGTTAATACAAAGAGTTCATGTGGTTGTATGAAAAGTGAGTAACAGTAGTAGTACACCGCGTCACTACATGAACAACTCGCTAACCCCAATCACGGGACTGCTCTCCAGCATCACCCAGGTTAACTTCAGCTTCTGTTTACTGCTATATATCAACCTCCAGTGTGTACTGCGACTGGTGCTGAGGTATCATGCTGCTGTGTTATTTATCACTGCATGGGCCATCTTTACAACCCTGGCTGACCCCCGTGATGAGACTTGCCCGTTTTCATTGCGTCTTACATGTATAGATACCACGTACTGTAGTCGTAGTCGTACATCCAAAACGTGTGTTTACATCACAGCACAAAGCGTCACTGCATGGACCACTCGTTCAACCCCCGCTTACCCCGATGACGGGACTGCCCCGTACTCGTAGTCGTACATACATGAAGTGTGTTTGGCTGTACGTATGAAAAAGAAATCGCATCACACAGCGTCACTGCTGCATAGGTCTACTCGTAGACCTGAGTACTTGTACAATTAATTCCCGCTTACACCGCTATGACGGGACTGCCCCGTACATGTACTCGTACATGCAAAAGTGTGTTTGTACGCATGAAAAAGAAATCACAGCACAACAACAGAAATGTAACTCACGTTTCGTCAAGCTCTCAGCTCCTTCGTTAGGGACGCCGATCGAAGGTGAATCACAGGTGTCGCGTCACACCAGTCACACACACGAGGGTTGTCGCCGCTTCCCCAGTGCCTCTTGTTAAGGTTATGAAAAGCTTGGCACGTGGAAGGCTCGTCACTCCTGCAGGTGTCGCAGACAGCGTACTGGGAACTCCTGTTTTTCCTATTTTGTGCGATGAGGAAGCCGTCACAACCCTTGCTCGGGCACGGCCAATCAGGATTGCCAGAAGAAGCTGAGTCCCGTTCTTGCCCGACCAGCTTCCACACGCCTGATCCTGAACCTCCACCACCCCCACTGTTGGCGGAGCCTCCTCCCGCACTAGCCTTGGTCCGCTTCGCAAATTTCAACTTCAAATTGTTATTGCCGATCCGGCAAATTTCAAATTCAAATTGTTTGCAGCCGTCAACGGCAATTCCCTCTCAACAGCCAGCAATTGGCCAACTTCAAATAAAAGTACAAAAAAGAAGTTGCTGAAAAAGCAAAATAAAAATATCAGAGAGCAAGCAGTAAAGATCAGAGAATGAGAGCTAAAAAGTAAGTAAGAATGAGACTAGGGAAAGCAAGGAAGGCAAGGAACTTGGGGACGGTTCTTTTTCCCAGCAACTAATTTTCTTCTCGGCAATTACGGGCTGAGAAGGGCTGAGAGGGGGGAGGATATGCCGAGCGAGACGTCCGAGGGGGGCGAGGTCTAGGTATATAGTTTTATATATATATATATATATATGTATATCATCATTCTTTGGCTGGGGATTCGGTCGAGAGCTTTTTTCGTCTCGGCCTTAGTGTGCGATTCTCGGAACTGGAATTCTCGGTTAATAGCTTAGTTCGAGCGCCGTCTTTGGGGGCGGTTCCAACGCCCCTCGCCCTGCCCTATCCGTTCCGCACATCGACCTAAACGCGGATAGACGCTGAGCGAGACAAGCGAGAAGTGCGCTTTTTTTTTTTGTATTTTGGGCGGTATACGCCTGAGCTATTCTTGGATCTTGGCATATGTAGAGCTTGAACGAATAAATAAGGGATAACACTTCCAAATTGGCATCTTAATTTCTTCCCGACGATGTTTTTTTCATGGCCACCTCGAAGCGCTTGCCCTATCGTAGCTACTACGACTGCTGTGCGTGTCGTTTCCTTTAGGCTCAGTGGGTAAAGTGCTATATAACGAACGAAAGGTGTGTCGTGAGTACGATTCTCACCCAGATCATATTTGGTATTCAGGAGCGTGCGCAATGGAGACGTTATGAATGGTTAATATAGTTGTTAGTGTTCTCCTGACTGAGCACTACTAACTGTAGTACGTGAAGAGGGGATAGCTCGGGAGATCCCTCCTACGAAGTCGGTGATAATTAATTAAGGAACTCGAAAACATATTTTGGGTTGTTTTTTTCATAACCCACTCACTGTGAGCTTTACTGAGTCACGTGACAGTGGGTAGTAGTGCTATGTGTCGTGAGTTCGATTATCATCGACTTCATATTTGCCTTTTTCAAGCGTGCGCGCTGACGACACTATGAATAGCTCTTTTGGTAGTTTGACGTATTTATGTAGTAGCACTACCCACTGAGCTACTGAATCAAGTGATTAAGTAGCTCAGTGGGCAGTGCTGTAGGATTTCTCAGTTA
Source organism: Undaria pinnatifida (assembly GCA_012845835.1). Taxonomy (NCBI): domain Eukaryota; class Phaeophyceae; order Laminariales; family Alariaceae; genus Undaria; species Undaria pinnatifida. The sequence continues at coordinate 6,474,845 of JABAKD010000006.1, read as the reverse complement.
CATCTCTTTGTTCGAAGGCCGCCGTCCAAGCGAAAAGCGCGCAAAAATTTATATTTTGAACGGTCCTCTCCAGTTATTCTTCGGATCTTGGTATATGGAGAGGTTGATAAAATAAAAATTGGCAAGACAGTATTTCCAAACAAGCGTCATACTTTGTCCCAAAACAAATAATAATATTACTGTAAACAATTCCCATGGTACTACGGCAGGGATCATTGTAGTGCGTTTGTTTATTGAATTTCGGGAGGTACACGTGCATGCATACATGGATATAGACGTGGCAAGCTAACGCATGACTAAACGAGGAGGAGGTAGTAGTGATTACGATTACTGCGCCAGAAAAAGTCACACAGCAGGATTGCGAGTGGCTGCGTCCCCGGGGCGTCGAGGGTTGTATTTTACAAGTTCCTCCTCCAGTTGCTAAGCTGCGCCACGCGAAGGTGGTGGTACGTAGACAGTATCAACGGAAGAAACCAGCGGTGGCTTGCTTTCGTCCCGGTATCGCGTTGTTTGTTTGTTTGTTTTTTCCCGAGAAGACTCTTCGGAGACATATATAGGCGGTGTGTGGATGGCGTGCTTGGTTGTTGTTGTGGTCCCTGACTCCGTTGCTGTGGTCGTTTGCCGGTCGAGTGCAAGCGGTCGTGTTGGTACGTAACTGACAATTAAGTTTGTGTTGCTTTGTACTTGACGTGTTCCTTGCTGCTGATTGCTGATTGATAATCTCTTCTGGTGTTTTTTTTTTTTCACCTTTTAGTACAGTTGGCTTCTACTTTCCAGCTTCTGGACATACAATCTGTCGTCACAAGTGTCGTCCTTCCATTTTCACCCCCGGTTATTGCCTTCAAATCGTTTGGCGCGTAGGGTTCAGCACACACTGATCATCATTTTTCATCCGGTGTTGCCAACTCACGCTTTCGCGGTTTCCGCACGTCATTTTCGTGTACAAGAAAAAGTCCCACGAAAAATTATACGAGTGCCCACTCGGGGGAATTCGAACTCACGAAGCCGACCTATTATACCAGGCTCGAGGATAACCTGATACGCCACCGGTGCAGTGAGTGATATAGACCCGGTCGCCCCAGTGGTCTAGTGGGGTTACACTCGAATACGACCACTATTGATACTAGCGTTGGTCCTTGAGTTAAATACCACCGATGTGAGCTTTGTTGGCTAAATTCATTTGCAGAAATATATGGGGGAAAAAAAGATCAATTAACTGCTGAAACCGCTTAGCAGCGTGGGTAGTGTACCGACTCGCGCGACGGCGGGCCCGGTGGTATCAGCTCCGAGGACTTCCCCTCGTAGGCTCGGAGTGCGTGCGTCCACAATGCAACAGTTCGTTCGTTATCGCACGGGGAAGTGACATGCCATCGGCCATGGACCTTCCCGTTCGTATCTCAAGATCTCAAGAGCATCACAGGAACCGCCAATAATGACAATTGAACTTGCCGACAAAATGTATTCAACCATTGTAAGGTAAAATGCCCAATGATACGACCACAGCGGTACAGAACCCTCCAATAGCTTATCTCGGGCTACCAACCACAAGTTGGCCCAGACCGAATAGCTTTGATATACATAGCTGTCCGTACTTTGGGCAAAAGTCAAGTCCAATATATCCCTGTCAGTTTCACCACGACCTAAGTTCTACCACGTCTACTTACCGTGAACAACCGTTGTTCAGCGGCCGCGTCACGCCGAATGCATCTTCAAGCAAGCCACGCACCACGCGTCACACCTCCAATTGCGCATGCAACTTGCCGAAACCCAGACCACATAAAGGATTGTGTATTCCGGCACAATAGCCACCCCTGTAAAACGGAAGCATCAACCACGGACATGCTCTGTCCACACACAGCCTCGGCGATGAACCACCTGCTATGGCCGCGTCAGGTGCTATTAGCGCCCAGCGCAGAAGTTCCAAGTGAGCAAAACTCGAACATTCGACATTTCGATCAAACCGAAAATCAGGAGTTCAAATTCGGGATCCCCCCCAAACCACAATATGATCAAAACGCAGCCCATACCGCTGTACGAGTCCCCGCTTCTGATCCATCTTCAGATGCAGCGCCTTCAGCTCATTTCACAGCACGGCCGTCGCGCCAACAAACACGCGCGACACCGGCTCCCACGTGCTCTCCGCCTCCTCGGGCCCTTCCCAGGCCACCTTGACGACAAACTCGTCGTCACTACCGAGCGGCATTCGGGGCACGACTCTGCCGTACTCCACCGCAGGCTTTTACGTTCAGGTGGGGGTTTCGCCTGCACCACCCTTGCCCCTGAATGAAACCGGGCCGCCGCAGGCTTCTTGCGTGCAGGTGGGTAACCCGGCAACGCCCGACATAATACGTCAAGGTGCGTGCGAAAAACGATATCGCGTAGCATCCTGGCACATTCCGGTGGGGAGCTATGGTCAACAGCGTTATCGACAGCCGTCTCCAACACACCCACACGATCTCGAATCTCCACCTTGGAACCCTGGAATATCATGGGTCGTTGAGACGGCAGCGTCAGTGCGACCTCATCGTCCACGTCGCCTGGCGCGTCACCGCCCCGCACGAACGCTCGGACAGCCATCGCCGCTTGCAGTACATCACCATCGTTGGGCTCACCCACAGAACGAGCTGTAAACTCCATCCCAGAACCATCTTGACGCCCTTGTGCCTTCAGTACAGAGGCATTGAGCATCGCCATGACGTCGATGCCGAGTTTCTTCCCTAGCGTCTTCTGGCCGATGATAGCCACATCGCCCCCCCCAGGAAGCACGATAAGCGGCATGGTAAATCGGACTGGTCCCCATGGTATTTCGATCGTTAAGTGAAGCGGACACGATTGCGTCTCGATATCACACTTCTGGCCCAACGACGTCACCACACGCGAATGTCCAACAAACGCCTGCGTTAACGCGGTTCGCGTCATCCCCGGCTGTCCCGGCAGGGCCTCTACCAGCTCCTCCGATATAGCTGTATTGCCTGAACCAGAATCCATCAGCACTCTAGCCTCAGCAGCCCCGGAAGCGCCGGGAACCGCAAGACGCCCTGCGACATGCTGCGCCAGGGCCTCCAAGTGCGGTTCGATCTCCACCGTATCCACGCTCGTGTCACCACTTCCGCCGGGCTGTAAGACCGAGACACGCGCGTATGAAATGGTGCTGGTATCACCACATGACTGCTGCGACGTGGGTGCCGGCAGCTGCACCGGAATGGAGTGAAGAACTGGCGCTGCATTCTGTGGCCCTGAGCTCTGAGACACCTGGTGCTGCACCGTCTCGGTGAGCCAATAAAGCACTGGCGCCATCCTTTTCCGCGGCACGCGAATGTACAAGTAGTCGTCGTCATTCCGCCTAGGTGGTTCAAGCGCAGCAGGTCTCCGTAACCACCGCCTTTGAGGTGGTCTTGCACGCACTAGCTCAAGGGGTGGCAGACGCAGGTTCCATCCCGGTTGTCTTGCTCGGGGTATGCTGAGCTGGACTGTTTGTGGACTGCTGCTGCTGTGTGAGGACCTGCCATTGGCTTTGGTCATGGACGCCTTTCCCCGCCTTACCCTGCTGGCTTTGGGGGCAGTTCCATTGCTTGTGACCTTGATTGCCGCACACAAAGCACCCCTTGTTGTCGTACCAACGGTTCCGCTCTGCGTTTACACCAGCAGCCTTGGCACTCGCGCGTGAGTCGTGCCAGTCCGCAGTGCTTTCCTGCGGCTTGGTCCCCTCAGCAGCCACCAACCTAGCGTCACGCCGCTTTGCTGTTTGCCGGCGTACAGCATCGTTGGCCTCAATTACGGCTTGATCTCGTTGTTGAATGGCAATGATGCTGAACAACGCGTCAGGATCATGCGTTACGAGATCGAAACGCATCTTTTCTTCCACCTTGCAGCGGAAATCGAGTGGCTCGATTGCCGCCGCTATTTCCTCAACCAGCACTTTGCCATGCTTTAGCGTGTACTGCCGACCGTCGGGCCTCACCACCTCCGCGAGGCTGCTGTCAGCACGGTATTTCCGCAAGGCACCTTTTCGCATAAACACCCTGCTATCTACCGGCACGCTCGCATCCATCTTCAGCACACGGAATATCCGGTGGCGAAACCACTCATCACTCGTCTGCTGTATATCAACACCAGCAAACCTTTTGAGCCCTTGCAATAGCTCCTCCTCGGAGGGGTCGACCCAAGGCTTGCCATCGTAGAACTCATCAGCCACCATAATTTAGGTCGCCGAATTTACCAGCTCTCGCATCCTCGCGAGTACCCGGTCTCCTCCATCTTGGTTTATGATATGCATCTGCTGCTCGTATTCCGAGTAGGCAACAAGAAATTCACGCATATCTTCAAAGGTAACAACATCACCACCCAACCTAGGCGGTCTATCTCCCCCGATCGTCACCTTGAGTTCCGGCTTCAGCCGGCCGCCGGCTCGGCCTCCACCCCTCGGGTTGCCCCAGCTTGCAGCATGGACTCCGCTAGCGCCCTGCGCTCGTGCTCCTCTTGCTGCTGTAGGGTCTTCCATTGCTTTCGGCTGGTGTCCCACACCAGCACGCAAAACAGTAATTTCCGGCTTCCGGCAAGCAAACTGGTGACGTTTTGGGCAGTAAGAAGAACTTACCCAATTGAATTCAACTGTACCGACTCGCGCGACCGCGGGCCCGGTGGTATCAGCTCCGAGGACTCCCCCTCGTAGGCTCAGAGTGCTTGTGTTTACAATGCAATAGTTCGTTTATTGTCACACGGAGAAGTGTCATAAAATCGACCATGGACCTTCCCGTTCGTATTTCAAGATCTCAAGAGCTCACAAGAAACGCCAATACTTACGATTGCATCTCTGACAAAATGTGTCCAACCATTGTAAGGTAAACTGCCTAATAATACGACCACAGCGGTACAGTGGGTACAAATCGACGCGAATCGACGAGGAAAGAAAATGCTGAATTATTTTTGCGATACAAATTACGGCAGGTACCGTAGTGGGGAGGGGAGTGAGGTGCCCGCTAGATGACGCAGATCTGAGTTATACTACTGGGAGGGCGAGAGTAGTGCGAGCATCGCAATATTTGGGATGGGAAAAAGAAAAGAAGTGAAGTGTATTACTGCTGCTGTAATAATACGATACCCATGCAAGTTGCACCGATCGACTCGATCTGGACTGACTGCTGTATTATGCAATTGGTCTATGTATAACTTCTCTAATCACAGGCCAGTATGAGATGATAGTCATTGAACTTGCTGAACTTCTCAGTGAGTGGTGGTTTCCTCTATCCACGAACCCCGGCCGAGCCAATCAATCGAAGGTTGGGTTACACTGTGCGGGGTGGTGTCGAGGCAGGGGGTCAGAAGACATGTCCGTGTACCACGGGGTTGGGGTATACGAAATAAAATTCAGCAGTAGCGCGAGCTGCCCCATTTTTTTCTAGTTATAAATACCTTGAAGGATTTCTGAACCGGGGTTGGACCCTGTTCTGTGTTGCTGACGTTGTATACGAACCTCAGCTAGCTAAGGCTTCCACACCGTGGGTGTGGTGTCGATCGGGGAGAAGTCGGCTTTCATTCCCGGTTTGTTCGAGTTGATGGGGTATGAAAGGATTTCTGGAACGTCGGTGGGCCCTTGTCTCATCGGGTGCGTCGGAACGCCCCCCGCCCATTTGCTGGTCTATCTCCTCCCCGAGTGTCTTTGGCTCTACGAGCTGCACAACCAATCAACGATAAGCCAATGTGAATAGATGATAGTCGCACCATCATGCGGGGCTGTGTCGACCCACGGGAGAAATCGGTTATCCTCCCCGGTGTTTCAGGATTTGTAAAACTGGCACAGGCCTCTATATCTTCACATGGTGGCGCTGCCCTTATGTCCGAGCCCCAGCCAATCAGTGGTGAGCGAATATGGTTGGGGTTTCACGTCGTGCGGAGTGGTGTCGACACGGTAGGTCATCGTTGTTCCCGCGTTTTTGGAGCTGTAGAGATTCGGGGATTCATGAATCGGAGATGGGACCCTATCTTCCCCGTGTGCGACGGAAATGCCCCCCATTGATGGGCCTCTATCCGCCTAAGACGGCGCTGTGGAGCTCGAACCAATCAGCGATTAGCCAACGGGATTGAGATTTTCTCACCGTACAGGGTGGTGTCCACCCGAGAAGCTCGGTTTGCTTCCCCGGTTGATGGACGTTTTAGAGATGTGGAACGACCTCTGGACCGGGGATGGAACCCTATATCCTCCCGAAGTGGAGCTGGCTCAACATGCGAATCATGGCCAATCAGAAAGTCAGTCAGCCGGTGGGGTTGGGGTTTCCATACCGTTCAGAGAGGTATCAACCCGGATGATATCCGTGTTCGTTCCCGGGTTGTCGGAGTTGTCGATATGCGGATGGATTCCGACCCCGGCATGTGATCCTATCGTGCCCGGGCGACGCCTACTTTGTATATGAATCCTGGCCAATGAGCGATCGGACGAAATTTTCTTGTTTTATTTTCGTCTATAAGAACTCGAGTCTGAAATTCGTAACTGTCAAAATTATAAGCGCTGTAGTCGCGGACTGTATGTACAAGAAGTGAGCGATCTACACAGCTAGCAACAAGCAGCAGCATTGCAATAGCATTCGAGGAGTTGAATGACAAAGGCAGCCATGCTACCGTGTTTCGCGCCTGGAACAACGTCGGCACGTCTCTTCACGATCAGACAATACGCAGACAGTCGATCTGAGAGGCTCGGATCTAGATGAATCTAATATATCATGCTAGCTCATTGTGCGCCTCTCAGTGGCTACGAAGAGAATACGCAGCGGGCATGGTCAGTCACCTTACTGGCCCCGCATGCAGGGTTGAGTAAGAATATCATTTGAAACGCACCCGACACGTTTCGTCGCCAGACTAAAGGGTCAGTCGGCGTGTGCTCGGATTTATCTGATCGAATTCTGATGAATGAAGCTCGGAATCGGATTCACTTAAAATACTGTAGCTATTAATAGTACTACATTGTTGTGATTGTTCGTCTATATCGAACTCTTGGCATTACCTCACATACTGTATGCGCAGGCTATGATTGTGTGTTGTGACTTTTTTTACTCTACCAAGTATTGAATCGAACATTTCGAAGTGCTGCCCTGCCCTACCCGAAGCATGGCTGCCGGCGAATGCCGGCGCCCATGCGGAGCTCTTGAATTCTCGGTCCAATAGCTTCGTTCGAGCGCCGTCTTTGGGGGGCGGCTCCGACGCCCGTATCCGTTCGGCACCTCGGCGTGAACGCGGATAGACGCTGAGCGAGACACGCGGGAAGTGCGCTTTTTCTTATTTTTTGCGCGGGATACACCCGAGCTATACTTGGATCTTTGCATATGTAGAGCTTGAGCGAAAAAATAAGGGACAGCGTTTTCAAATTGGCATCGAAATTTCTTCCCGAAGATGCTTTTTCATGGCCTCCTCCCAGCGCTTGCCCTATCGTAGCTACTACTCCTCTGTGCCGTTTCCTCTCGGCTCAGTGGGTATAGTGCTATGTGACCAACGAAGAATGTGTCGTGAGTACGATTCTCACCGAGATCATATTAGGTATTCAGGAGCGTCCGCGCTGAAGACATTATGAATGGTTCCGATATTTGGTGTTCTTCTGAATATACTTACTATCAATACTAACTGTAGTAGTACGTGGAGAGGAGATGGCTCCGGAAATCCCTCTTACGAGTCGGTGAGCAGCAATTAACGAACTCAACAACATAGTTGGTTGGATTTTTAGAATGACCCAATGAGTAACTGAGTCACGTGACAGTGGGTAATGCCTTTGTGTCGTGTGTTCGATCCTCATCGACTTCATATTTGTCTTTCTCAAGCATGCGCGCTGACGACATTATGAATGGCTATTTTGGGAGTTTGACATTTGATGTAGCACCACCCACTACGCTACTGAGTCCTTGAGTGATTGAGTAGCTCGGTGGGGGCAGTGATGTAGGATTTCTCGGTTAAATCACTTTGTTCGAAGGGCGCCGTCCAACGCCTTCCTTATCCGTCCCATATCCTACCTGGTCGTGGACGCGCAGTACGTACGTACGGGAGGCAGGACACACATGCGAGAATCGCGGCGACGATTTTGAATTTTGGAGTCCTGGGCAGTGTTTTTCCGAGAACGGGTCAACGCGTGGCGTACTAATCGGTGGCACATCAGCAATCTATAGTAGTAGTAGAAATAGGTATCTTCTCGACGACAACATTGCTTGTTTGCGAGCAATCGATGATACAGCAGTAAATAATCTGTGATAATAGTCGACGATATACACCTGGTACTATGGAGCCTGGGCTCCCAGGGATTCTGGTGTAGAAGGTGAGAGGGTGGTCCCGGAGGCCTTGTACTCGTCTCGTAGCTGGCGTCGGAGCGGAGAGAGCGTCGCGGAGTTGGAATCGATGCGGAAAGAGCGTCGCGGTGCTGAGGTCCCTTGACGATCTTCACAGCGGGCGCACGCTGAAACCTTTCTTTCTTAAATGTAGCAAGGAGATGCTAAAGCTAGAGTGACGGTGGGCTTATGCCCTCTCTCCATGCGGCGGGACTATCTTTCGGTGGCTGACTTTCCGGGGACGGGTCACGCCGTCTATAACGAGTGATCGCTCGCGACCCGGGATCGTGTATTGCCTGACCGGTGACGTGTACTCTCGCGCATACGTGTGCGAGATCTACGATAGGTATCTACGACCCTGTCTTCCACATCACCCCCCTCTGTATTCGCTGCAAGCCCGTTGTAGCTAGGGATGGTATTGTAGCGGTCATCGGGAGGATGACAAATTTAGGAAACGGGGTGTTGATTTATCGGATCAAGACACAGCAGCTGTTATATGCATGCATCCACTCCTTGTAACTGACGTGTTTAGTAAACACCGGTGTGAAACACCGGTCCAGCGAAGATGCTTACATTTTCGAGCTTGCATGCTGACAGCGTTTACTGGGGTTGTATGGGGTTTCCAAATATCATCTCGACGCACGTATTCCGTGTGGCCACACGTACTGGTGCGCCCCTAGTGGTTGCTGTGCTGGGAACCACGGGCAGCGAAATGGTTTCGTGATGCCTATTTTGTGGGCGGGTCCGCCTAGATTATTTCACTCCGAGTCGGCTCAGTTGACCTAGGTGCATCAACGTGTGAATTCGGTTTATGTGGGGTGGAGTTGCGTGGGTCTCATTCTCCGTGTGTGTTCAGTGTTCGAACAATTTTGTTTGTGGCTTGACGGTGGTGTTGCTGTTTTGTCCCGTTTGGAACCGAGTGTCGGGCACGGGCATGAAGTGTCACGCTTCTTACAGCCTCTCCCCGTTAGGTACAACAATTTTCTTCACGTCTTCTTAGCCCCGGCTATTCCCACCGGCATGCCGGGTAGAGTGCCCGTCAGATCATGGTAGACACGAGTGTGTACTGCCAGGTCTACTGGTGCTATCTCATCACCGTTGTTGACTCTTGTGCCTACAGCTGAGTCGACTGTGTTTGCCAACTTGTCCGTTATTCGGTTACGCCACGGAGCATCTGATAATCTATTTGCGCTGTCTCAGTTCGTGCTCGTCCCCGCCTACTGTACGCTTCCGTTTCCCGAGAGAAGGGAGAGGGGGGCGGAGAAGGTGGGGTTATCGCGAGTTTCAAACCCTTGGGCTCAGTATGCGGCGATCAATACGTGACATTGGGGCATTTTGTCCGCGCAATACTCGAGGTCGGATTCAGGGGCGTATCCTCGGAGTCTTAGGCGGTACTTGTAGTTGTGGGGGCTTGGTCTGCCAGGTCCCCGTTTATGATCTACTACCCTGTCTACGACGTAGGGCTCAATTTTGAGTTGAGCTGCGTCTGGATGGTTCACCCGAGTAGGGGAATAGGCTTCTCTAAAAACAACTCCGCCAGCTTCTCAAATTGAGGTGCGGGTGGTGTTTCCGGTTGATGGTAGGGCTTTATATGGGCGAGGTGGACTGACACCTGTCGGGTGTCATTCGTGAGTCGTACGCTATACACCACTGGTGGTAATTGTGAGCAGACAACATACGGTCCTCGCCATGGTAATAGCAGTTTCGGGTTGGGCCCATCCGAATCCTGGTAGGGTCTGTATACGAGTACTTCCTGTCCATTTTTTGAAAACCGGGTACGGTTTAAGTTTTCGATTCTGTTCTGCCTGTTTATCTGCACGCCCAGTTAAGTTTCGGCGTGCGAGCTCAAAAAGATATTTGCAAATTGTCCCGTGTGTTTTGTGCGAATTCCTCGGTGTCTGCTGTTCTTCCTACATGAGGAATACCGAGGACTATATCGACTGGGAGTCGGGGTTGTTGTGTGAACATGAAAAATAATGGTGTCTCATGCATCGTTGCACTGAAACTAGTGTTGTGCGCTAGCTGTACAAACGGTAAGAGAGTGGCCCAGTTGCTTTGATCAATTGCACTGTGCATTGCTAGCATGCTGTGCATCGTTAAGTGCACCCGTTCGGACACTGAATTACCCTGCGGCCGGTACGGCGTTGAGCGGGTCTTTTTGTATCCGAGTATTGGTTGCAGCTGATATATCACCTTATTCTCGAATTCGGGGCTTTGGTCACTATGAACGGTTTCTGGTGGGCCGAAAATGCTGATTATTCTCTCGATTATGGCATTGGCTACTGCTTTGGCCGTTCTATTACGTACCGGCAACAGTACTACAAACCTCGTCAGGTGGTCCATCATCGAGAGAACGTATATACTTTTGATCCCTGCGGCTGACGTTGATACCGATTTGTACTCTACTAAGTCAACCGATATTCGTTGAAATGGCCGCCTGACAGGTAAATGGTTTGTCGGGAGTTTGGGTCTGTTGTGTGCTGTTTTTCGTCGTTGACAAGCTTGGCATTTTTCGCACTACTCTCGTACGTCGCGGCGGATGTGGGCCACCAATATGTCTGGCGGAGTTTTTCATAAGTCGGGCGAGATGCGGGGTGTCCTCCGGATAGAGCGTGATCGTGGTAGGCGTGCAGAATTATTCCAACAACAGCCTCTGGTACTATGCGTTGATCGCGGAAGGTGCTTCGTTTTCGAAGATATCCCGGAAGGTGCGGTTTAAACAACGGCCCGTCTTGCACTCAATAGTTATACATGGTTGTTTTCGTTTCTTTCTCGGGTAATGGTGCGTCTGCGTGTTGTATGTAATCGATGTACCGTCCGTACTCTACTGTTTGTGCAGGGCGGGAGTTTTCTTGATCGACGGACATGAAAAAAACTTGTCGCGCTCGCGAATACTGATTTCACACTAAAGAGCTCCAGATCGTTGCGTACTGGTTCTAGGTTAGCCAGTTTGTCGGCGGAGATATTATATGGTCGGGGGCACGGGCTATCTTTAGCTTGGGGTCATCTGGTACATTGCGGCAAATGGGCGCGAGGAATGCTACAGCTACTTCTTGCTGGTGCTCGAACGCAAACATTCGTGAAAGCGTGTCCGGTACGACGGGTAGTTTACCTGATTTGTGTTGGACGGTGAAGTTTAAAGACTGAAATGGTATTGCCCAGCGTGTTAGCATGTTTGATGTATCTTGCATTGAGTATAGGTATCGCAGGGCCGCGTGATCTGTCACACACACAAAATCTCGTCCCCATTAATAAGGTCTCCAGTGCTGGATGGCCAAGACCACAGCATAACATTCTTTGAGCGCAGCAGAGTAATGGCGCTGGCTGTCGTTAAAGCGTTGACTAAAGTATGCGATTATTACGGGGTGATCACCTTTCTGCTGGGCGAGGAATGCACCTGCGCCTGCTTCTGAGGCGTCATCGTGTATCGCAAAGTCTTAAGAAAAATCGGGAAATTGAAGTACGGGCGCCGAAGTGAGCAATCGTTTCACTGTTGCGTACGCCTGATCGTGTTCTGGTCTCGAACGCTTAGCGACTTCTTTGGCGGCCTCTTTTTCGTGAGGGCTACCAGGGGTGCTATGATACCGCCTAAGTTAGGTATAAACTTGCGTATAAAGTTAACCATTCGTAGTACTGACCGCAACTCCTTGATGGGTTTAGGCGTCGGCAAGTCAGCTATAGCTTTTACGCGATCCTCACCGATCCGAATACCGTCGGCCGTCAGTATGTGTCCCAAGTATTAACTTCTCGGGGGCCAAACTGTACTTTCGATGGTTTAAAGGTGAGGCCGGCTGCTTGCAAGGCTTTGAACATATTTTCTAGCAGCTGTAAGTGGCTTGTCCAGGTGGATGAACAACATATACAGTCGTCCATATAAACCAAGAGATCACTTTTTGGACCAAAATGTGCAAAAGCTAGTGACATAGTTCGCGAGAACAGAAACGACGCGTTAGCTACACCGAACGGTAGGTGTTTGAACACCCACTTCCCGTTCTGCGTGGCAAGAACAGTTGTATCTTATTCGCTCTCTGCCACTGGTATTTGGTGGTAAGCATTTTGCACGTCACACACAGTTATATAACGTGCTCCTCCGACCGTGTCAAGGTGGCTTTCTGAGTTAAGCATAGCCAGGACTTTTTGATCAGATTTTTATTTGTGGTAGACCTGTAATATACGCAGAACCGTAGAGTGCCGTCTGATTTTTCGCAATAGTTACTGCGGAACCCCAGGGACTAGGGCGCTGTTCAATGATTCCATCTTGTTCCATCTGGTTCATGCACTTGTCGATAGTCTCCTGTACGCGTGGGTTTGCACGGCACGGGGTTTCATTTACAGGCCGTGTTCCTGTTTCAAGAGCAAACGTTGCTTCGGCTAGGGTACATCTACCTAGCTCTTGAGGTGACAAGGAAAAACCGCTGCGATATTTCGTGCATAGAGTCAGTACTTGTTCGCATTCAGCAGGTGTAAACGTGGTTTTATCAAATGCTTGAGAAAGTGCTGCAGAAAGTTTGATGCGCGTGGGTTCCGCAGTTTTGCTGTCTGTTTGAATTGCACTGGTCGTCTTGTCCAGGGCTACCGATACAGGCGCAATGTGTCCTAGTAAGGTGTTCGTTTTAAGTATACGTATTGGTGGGACTGGTTCGCGATCCGGACTACTGCTGTTTTATCAGCGGCAGACCAGTGGATCACTGTACGAGCAACTATCATATCTTGAAAAGCTTCAGGTACGGCGGACGATTCGATGTCTTCGAACGTGACGATGAGTGGTTCAATGAGTGCCGCATTGATTTCTGTGGGTGCTGTCACTGACTTTACTTGTACTGCCATCTCACTTTGGGGAGGAATGCAGCATGTGTCTCGCAACAAGGCTGGTACCGACTCTATACCGGTGCTAACTGTGGCCACGAAGCACTGAGCTGTCGCAGTGTTCTTGGGGTGTGCTGAAAAGTCTACTCTACGATGAGATGGTTTGATCGTCACTTGAGATGTTTTGAAAAACAATTGCTCTGTACTCCAGTCGAGGACACCTCCGAAGGCGCCCATGATGGTGTTGTCCAGTAGCATAATGTCTGGCCCTAAAGGGGGTAATACGAGCGCTCCGACTGGTAGAGTAATATCTCCTAGAGTGAGTTGAAAGCGAACATATCGAGGACACCTCCAAAGGCGCCCATGATGGTGTTATCGAGTAGCAAATGTCTGTCCCTAAAGAGGGCAATACGAGCGCTTCGACAGGTAGAGTAATACCTCCTAGTGTGAGTTAAAAGCGACAATATGCTAAAATTTTGAGAGGCGGCCCATCAGCACTGCTGAGGTTGATCGCTCCCGGGGTCACTGCACAAATTTGAGTGTCTTTCATTGTGGGATGTGTCTGTACAAAGTGAACACATATGCATGGTACATCGGTCGCGGTGTCAATCGTGACATTGTGCGCTGGATGATCATTGACACTGGCGTTTACTCGTGCGCGCTTTGACGTAGAGTTGAGAGCTGTGGGATATCTGGGATACCCACTCATGGCAGACGCATGAAAAGCATCAAAGTGCGTTCCCCGGTTAGCGTTGCATGAAAATAAAAATTGATGTTTAACATTCTCGTTTAGTTTGGGGGACGCAGCAAAAACATACAATACGTGTGGTACCACGGAAGGTGAAAACGTATCATTCCGACGCTGACTACTCTTTTTGATTCTGCTTGCTGTTTTTACGGCTGGTCCAACTCCACGCGGTACTGCTAGAACACTCGGAACCTGCAGCTTATTTTTCAAGTATGTTACAGTGTTCGACTGGTTGTCTGCATGTACTTGTTTCGCGCAGGTACTCGCCAGAGGGGCGGTGCTATTTGTTCGGCCACACTTGTCCCTCCTCTTACTACTGGGTCTACCAGCACTTACCACGGCTACGCTAGCTGATCGTGCAATCGTTTTTTCCGCGGGTTTGGTGATCCTAGTATGCCTACTCCCCGAGCCGGTTTGAGGCAACCGGTGCGGGCCCCCTCACGGTTTTTGTTTGACCACTATCCTGTCACGCTCGTGCGCCTTGGCCAGCCTACAGTCTGGGCGCGAGTGCGAGTTGCGGTGGCGGCACATAGGATAGTCACATTCTTTGCCCGACGCTACCTTGACTTTTCGACTTTTCCCCGCGTCGCCAATCGGCGAATACTGCCCTGCTTGTCGGACGGGCCATATGCTGCTGCTTAATCGAACGTCACGCTTTTGCCCCGGCCTCACACTGATGTCAGTTTGGACACGATCGCTTTTGTTGTTGTTGGCCATAGATGTGAATAACTGTCCGTCGGTCCCAGGGGATGTACCAGTGACGCCCGATGCCTACGTGATCGGGGAGGGAGTGGGGGCCGCGCGTAAGGCATCGGTCTAGTGTTTTTGGCACTGGTACGTGAGGCTTGGTATGTGAGGGATGGGTCTTCACAAATAAGTTGCACACGTACGTGCGGAATTAGACCGGCTTCGAAAATCGCCATGAGCGATGTTTGCCATGCGTGTTTGTATGGCGAGACGCTGGCGGGGGCTGTTCGTTTGGCTTCCGCGAGGAGTCGCGCCTATGCTTGAGGTACACGCAGTCCGTAAGAGTCGACGGATTCACTGCTGCCTTGCTGCAGGGTAGAGACGGTTCAAGAGAGGAGGACGATGTGGTTCACTGGGCTAAACAGGTTTGTGAAAGCATCCACCCACTCGCTCTAGATTCGTGATGCCCTGACTTCGACATCCTTCGTGTTCAGTTGTGTTAGCTCTTTGTGTGTGCGTCAATCTAGCGTCTCACACTGTACTTGGTGCATGGTGCTAGCTGCTCCACCGTTCACTAAGTGTGCAAGGTATCTCACGGCGTGGTGGTCGATAACCGAGTCAGGGGTGCCGTCAGGGGCGTGCAAGTGGATGCGAGAGTGGAAGAGCGCCATGATTTCGAGCAGATCTTCAGTTGGTAATCCGTGCAACCTGAGCGAAGGGGGCAGATCAATTTTTTTCATCGAAAACATTCCGTGTTCGCTGTGGTGGTGGTGTGAGCTCGGGGGTGCTACAGCAGAGGCTGTACATGTTGTGGGAAGTGCTTCTACGGCCGAGGTGGTACATGCTGTCAGAGGGGCTGGGTGAGATTGGTCAGGCGGAGAGGTACGGCTGCTGTCAGAGCTACTTACTGTTGTTGGATAGGCGTGATAGGTGTTGAAGGATTCTGCACGCGTTCAAAACCAACATCGAAATTATGCTGCGGCGACGGTACTCCTCTCACCTCTGCGATCTGCTTGTCGGAAGGCCCACTCACGGTATTCCTGCTGCCAGGCAGCACCAGCTCCACGACCCACGCTGGCGGCGTGGTGCGGCCGAGCATGCACTTTCTTCCGCAGATAGGTGCCCGTCTTGACGCGGACCGGGTCGTTGGCTGGGTGGGTGCTCGGCGCGGCGACAATGTCTTCCGCCAGACTCGGGCCCTCCTCAACGTCTTCCGCAGATGGTGGTGGCGGCGATGCCTCGTGTTGTACCATGCGCTCCAGCATCATCTGCAGCGTTCGGCTCCTCCTCGTCAGTCTCGGCCGGTCCGCTCTGTTCGGTGGGTGCAAGGGCCGCAAAGGAGTTCCCCGGCGCTGCAGGGGTCGGCTCTTCGAGCGTGGTTGCTGCCTTGCGGACCTTGCCGCCGCTCTTCTTGGAGCGAGCTCCTGAGCGTGGCATATTTTTCTCATCTACGACGGCGGTTTATGGTTTGTTGACCCGATGGTGGCCACTATTATATATGATGGAGCCTTGCCTCTCACGGATCCTGGTGTAGAAGTGGAGAGGGCCGTTTCGGAGGCCTTGTACTCCTCTCGTAGCTGGCGTCGGAGCGGAGAGGGCGTCGCGGTGCTGAGGTCCCTTAACGATCGCTTTCACAGCGGGCGCACGCTGAAACCTTTATTTCTTAGATGTAGCAAGGAGATGCTAAAGCTAGAGTGACGGTGGGCTTATGCCCTCTCGTCATGCGGCGAGATTATCGTTCGGTGGCTGACCTTCCGGGGACGGGTCAACGCCGGCTATGACGGTTGACACTGCTCGCGACCCGGGATCGGGTATTGCCTGACCATGACGTGTCCCCTTGCGCGTGCGTGTACGAGATCTACGATAGGTATCCACTGTACGCTGTTTTTAAATTCCGAGCTTCAAGAGCAGCAGTGTTGTTGTTGTTGTTGTTGTTCTTCTTCTTCTCACATTCACTCGCATAATCAAGTCCTTGGTCACAGGACAGGCTCCATCAGTAAGTAGTGTTGGCTGACACCATTGCACAGGCAACAACTCTCTTAGTAACGCCGTGTCAACCATCTTAATATCATACAATTTCGGGCAATGTAATCTCTATGCAAATATCCTGTTCAGTTTTATTCAATTGTCAGCCGGTCGTCCCGGTGGTCAAGTGGCTTTGCCCTCGAATACTACTAACGTTTGTTTGTCCTTTAGTTCGGTTCCCACCATGATGAGATTTGACTTTGTTTGCAAAAATTCAATATAAAAGGGATCAACTGCTGAGAGCGCCTAGCAGCGTGCGTAGGTACAATTCGACGCGAGTCGACGAGGGAAGAAAGTGCTGACTTCTTCTCGCGATAAAAATGAAGGCACGTGCCAAAGTGGGGAGGGAGAAAGAGGGCCTGCTATGTGACCCCGGATCTGAGCTACTACTTGGAAGGAGCGCGAGAGTATTGCGAGGTTATATGTATATATGGAATGAAGAAAAAAAAGTATTGCAAAGGTATGCTATTACCAGGGCATTTCACGGGTCGGGTCAAACCTCGCGGGTCGGTCCGGTCGGGTCGGGTTGGGTCGGGCCCGGCCCGTGAGAATTTCGAGACGTCGTGACCCAAACCGACCTGACCCGCGAGAATTTCGAGGCGTCTTGACCAGAGGCGACCCGACTCGCGAGATTTTGAAAACCTCCTGACCCGACCTGATCCGACCCTCGACAATTTGAAAATCTCCTGGCCCGACCCGACCCAACCCGCGAGAGTTTGAAATCCTGATGACCGGACCCGACCCGACCCGCCACAATTCGGGTGACCCGCGAGATGCGGGTTTCATGCGGGTCAGGTCCACTTGACCCGTGACATTTCTCACGGGTCAAAGTCGAAAAGTCACGGGTCAAAGCATGTATTTATACCTCGGTCGCTTGGTTGGTCCTTGGTCCCTCCTGCTTATTCCAGGATGTCGTGTTCTCTGGTTCTTTCTACCGGTATTGTTTGCAGCAGAATTTTGTGGTGTGCGTGCAAAAAATGAGAAATAAACCGCAACCCACAATCATTGGCCAGGAGCCGTAGCGCTAGACCACCGGGTCGACGCGACGAGCAACCCGACGAGAGAACTAGTTATATGTGCAGTCTCAGGCCCCGGCAAGCAGCCTAGCTGAGCTGCTTCCGGTAGCAAGCCTACAACTGGGGCGGTGGATCTCTCAGCAGGGGCCGTGATCCGTGAGGATGCTTTGTATGCTGCTGCTGGTTGCTGCTGCCAGAGTGCTGCTGCTGCTTCTTCGACGACGACTGTTGTTGTTTTTTTACGTTCGGTCACATTTTGTGTTGGTATGATCATTTTCGAGCTAACTACTATGATATTGCTGCACCTATCTTCTATCTGTGCAGTGTCCAGCCCCGGCAAGCAGCCTAGCTGAGCCGCCTCCGGCAGCAAGCCCACAACTGGGGCAGGGGATCTGTCAGCAGGGGCTGCGATCCGCGAGAATCCGGGGTCTGCTGCCGGTGCTTGCTGCTGACAGTGCTGCTGCTGCTCCTGCTGCTGCTGCTGCTGCTGTTGCTGCTGCTGCTGCTGCTTCGACGACGACCGCCTTTGCCTTTCTACTTTTGGTCACATTTCGTACTGATATGACCGTAATATTACTACTGCTACTACTACAGTTGTTACGGCTTCAGCCGGCACGGGATTCGCGTCATACTGCATTCCTTGGTACGAGTAGCTAGGGGTACTGCCTGCTGAGTGGTTTGCACGCTGTGATGACATATGATCGGAGCATCGGCTCGGGAGAGGCAGGAAGCGGTAAGTTTTGTATTATTTACGGATCCGCGGGTCGGACCCGCGGGGCGCCTGCACGGCAATTTGGCCCTCAGCTGAATAAGTTCTAAAAAGGCGGATCCGCGGGCCAGATTCGCGGGTTTGACCCACGGGTCAGCCGAAAACAACTCGCGGGTCATGAGGACTTGACCCGCGAGTGACCCATATCTCGCGCGTCATGACCCGACCCGACCCGCGAGATTTTGAAAACTCTTGACCCGACCCGAATCGACCCGCGAGATTTGAAACCTCTTGACCCGACCCGACCCGACCCGACCCGCGAGATTTTGAATCCTATTGACCCGACCCGACCCGACGCAACCCCCGAGATTTTGAAACCTCTTGACCCGACCCGACCCGACCCGTGAGATTTTTAAACGTGATGACCCGACCCGACCCGACCCGACCCGACCCGACCCGCGAGAGTTTGAAACTCCCTTCACCCGACCCGCGGGTCGGGTCATGACCCGTGAAAAGCCCTGGTTATTACTACCACGCACAGCAACACCTGTCCTTTTCCGGGATTGTTTTATTTGTATGTGTCCATTCTTCAATTGACAGATTACTTATTTTTGGTGCAGTAGTAGTACATCTTGAAAAAAGATACTATTAATAGAATGTCTGCGCCTTTTTTTTCTGACGTTGGACTTTCAGTCGGAAATGAAAAACCTGAACATCGACCTTTTCCGCTATGCGCATTGTCCGAAATGAAAAAAATACTACTACCAGTAAATCATATTTTAGTCTCGTAAGTACTCTTAAGTAGAAAATACACATGACACTGTCATCAGTCGTCATGGTAGAGACACTCCGGATATTATTTATTGAGAGGACGCGTCCGATTTCGACAACGTGAAAACACCCCCGAAGCAAAGACAACAGATAAACATATCCCGCCCTCCCGAGTAAAAACAGAGAAGAAGCGCTGCGCCAACCTCCCGTACAAGCAAAGCCGCCCCACATCAATCTTAGACAACGCCGCCGCAACGAGAGATAGCTCTCCTCTTATTCGTTTTCCTCCTCGCCCGTGACCATGCAGACCAATCAATGCGACAGCCTTAAGGTAATAAACAAAGCTCTTCTTCCAAACCTCACCAGCTGACATAGCCCCATGTCGACGCTTGATGCAAACCGACTTTGCATCCTGTCGACTTCGAACCTGCATTGCGACGGGGACAGCAGTGCAGTCTCTTCATTGATGCCAAGTCCTCTTTCCTTTGGCCTAGAGGCGAAGCAGGTTCTCAATACTCTTTTCGGCATTTTTGTTTGATATACGCCAACTTTTACTTGACGGCGCATTTAACAACAGTAGTGTGTTTCGTCTATCCTTGCTTTCTTTGTTGTATATGACGTTTTTCTTCTGTCAAATTTTGCCCTTCATAATCTCATGTTCGTATTGAACTCTTGGCCTTACTTGAAAGTTCAATGAATGTCAATCGGACAACTACACCTTAACTTGTCGACTTTCTGCC
Source organism: Undaria pinnatifida (assembly GCA_012845835.1). NCBI lineage: Eukaryota > Phaeophyceae > Laminariales > Alariaceae > Undaria > Undaria pinnatifida. Next base: position 6,455,040 of record JABAKD010000006.1, on the reverse strand, counting down.
CTGCCCTACCCGATGCATGGGGGCCGGTGAATGCCGGCGCCCATGCGGAGCCCTTGTAATAGTGTCGATGAATCTTTCAAGGAGTACACGTAGCTGGCGCGGGAATGCGTGATGTTGACTCAAGACGGTGACACAGAACTCTTTCTTATATTATGCAGCCGTCGAGTGACAGCTCGTGGCGATTCATGCCAGGAAGCAATCGGCGAAATAAACCTCCCATTCCTCCCGCTGACTGTCCCCTTATACCACATACCTAAACCCTTCATCAATACGTGGAACTCTCTCATATGAAATGGATCCTAACCGCCGTGTTCATAAGGACAACCATCATCCCCCCTTCTTTTTATACACGGCGAGCATACTGATATCCCCCCTGCTCTGAGTTTGACAAAGCACGACATCGCAGGGTTGGTATATCGCAATATCGTAATCAACGCAAGTTAATCTCAGATTAAAATTCGAAACCAAAAACGCAATATGAAAACTCACCTCGTCCATTCAAAAATCAAAACGCTCAAATCCTCAAATTCTCATATAAAGTAACAACCTTGCACTGGAAACATCAAACACTCTTGAAAAAAATGACCAGGAAAACGGCATCATCCTCGAAATTAGCTACAGAAAACGGCCTTTTCTTCGGATTTATGGCTCAAATAAACTCTTTAATTATCCCCGACTCGAAATTAGCCACAGAAAACCGATCTTGTTGTACTTCGCACGCTTCACGACGAACCACGCGGAGCGGCAGTACATTTGGCACTACTCAAAACGTCAATTTCGAATAACCAAAGAGCTCTCGGAAAAACTGACGATTAAAAACAGTACTCTGAAATCAAGATATAACTATCGTCAACCCGAAAAACGCATCAAATGTTTATCAGAAAATCCCGGCGATAGCAAAACGTCATGTAATCGAGGGGCTTTGTCAAGACGTCTACATGCTGATCATCTGACTCGACATGAGTAACAACAAACTCCCCCTTAAAAATAAGCTCCCGCAAAAAATGGTGTCGTACGTCAATGTGCTTCGAGTTCGCCGTGCACACTGGTTTTTGTGCTAGGTTCTTCGCCTCCTCGTTATCCTCGAAAACCGAAATGCACGACGTACTAAACCCCGAAAAAAAAAAAACGACAAGTACCGCAAGAACATCGTCTCCTTAATGGTGTCTGCCAGTGCTACATACTCGGCCTCAGTGGTGGAGAGCGTGACGCATTTCTGGGTTCTCGAAAACCAGCACACACATGCGCCCGCACATATTATAGCTCCACCTGAAACTCACCTCCTGTCTGCGGCTTTGCTGGCGTAGTCAGCATCTGCAAACGCTATCAGCTCAAGCCCACTCCCCTTCTGAAACATAATACTAAAATCACTTGTAGAAAAAACATACTCTAACATACCAATTGCTGTCCTCCAGTGTACTTCCTTAGGCTGGTTCGCGTACCTTGCTACCACTCTCACCGCGTTCGCAATATCCGGTCGTGTCGCGTTCGCAAGCCACATCAAATGTCCTACAAACTCACGAAAAGGCCAATCACCCACAGGTTCATTCTTGTGGAACTCCTCGAGTTTCAGACCGGGTATTCCTCCCAGAACTAACGTCAAACCTCGCCGCGGTGTTTTCAGCGAAAGCTTGTTGCAAAATCGTCAAAGTACCAGCATCCTAATCCCTCGAAAAACGACAACCAGCATACCGCCGCAACTCGGCCAGATTATTGATCGGAAGGAGGCGGTTAGGGTCTTCACAAAACTGGTCGCATCTAGCCTTAAGCCCTACTGCAAAAATATCATCCACATGCATTACTGTTACAATGGAAACAGAGCCCGACTCGACCAATCGCAAGACACACGCATCAGCTAGGCTCTGCTCTAACCCAAGACTATTCATGTGGGTGATAAGATAGTTATGCCATGACCTCGAAGCTTGTTTCAAGCCGTAGAGACTGCGATTTAACCTGACTATTTTGCCGGACATTTCACCACAACCAGGCGGTAGAAGCATAAAACCATCCTCTTCCAGACTTGACTGAACGAATGCTTGCTCGGCATCATAATGGCACAAATCCAACAAACGACTAACACGCAACAGCACCCAACAAACGAAAACAAGATGCAGCAGGCGTCAGGGCAAAAGTCTAAAAAATAACAATACCTTCGCGCTGCTTAAAATAAAAAAAAAGTCTAAAAAATAACAATACCTTCGCGCTGCTTAAAATTTCGCGCCACCTGTCTCGCCTTCGCTCGAACCACATAGCCATTCTCGTCGGGCTTCCAGGTAAACACCCATTTCGCCACGATGGCGTTCAGTCTGTCTGGTTGCTGCATCTCCTCAAACGTTCCCGCACTCGCTGGTCCACAGTATTCCTTTTCCATCGCCTGACTCCAAACAGCCGAATTCTCGTCCGCATATGCTTCACCATACGAGTTTGTCGTTGAAAGCTCGCTCACCGGGCGTGTGGGAAGAGGCGGACTATCGTGCGGCGGGGCTTGGTGAAAAAGCACGTGACCTATGCCTTCTCTCGCTGCCATTAACGACAGCAGCCCATGCCCTGCAGCCTCTCTGTGCCTCGCAGTCTCGCCCCTAGTCCAGCCTAGCTGCACATCGTCACCATCCGGGCTCGCCCCAGCCTCTCGGTGTTGCACTGTCTCCCCCCTGGTCCTGCCTCGCTGCACACCGTCATCCTCCGGACCCTGCTTGTAACTACCCAGCTCTCGGGCAGCACGCCTTGAAAATCTGTGGCTGCAGAGGCTGTTGCGGCGGTAACGGCATGACGACGGCGGCGGCGGCAGCAGCGGCGACGGCAGCGGCGGGGACGGGGGAGGTGGCGGCAGCGGTGACGATGACGGCGGCTCTGACGGCGACGGTGATGGCGGCGGCGGTGGCGGCGACGACGGCAGCGGCGGTGGTGACGGCGGTTGCGGTAGCAACAGCGAGGACGGTGGCGGTGGCTCGAACCAGGCTCTGGCATCTCCCAGAGGCTCCAGCGTACTTGGGGACGGCGGCGGCGACGGTGGCGGTGGAGAGCTCTTTTCCTCCGGAGGCAGTACCCCCACAAACGATTTCCTCGGGTGTTCCCAAGAAAAGTCGCGGGAGTATGACGTACGCCCAGACATCCGCAGAATTTTGCAACAATTTTCGGAGCGGTTGTTTCCACCATTCAGGTAGAAACAAGCCTCCGCCTTGGGCTCCGACTTTACGGTCCACCTTATGTGGTAAAACCAGGCTTCGAGAACGGGAGGAGCCGCGCAAACGGCGGTCTCCCGTGGAACGTCCAGTATGGCGAGTGCATGTCCGGCTTGTCCCTGACGGCTGCCGTCATGTTGATCACGTCGCTGGCGTACTTACACGCCTCAGCCTAGAGGAGCTTACGTCGGCGGCATCTTCGCGTCGCTAAATAAACGGGGAGCCTCCAGGCTTGACGCCATAGCAAGCTCGAGCGTTATGGCTATTCAACGCTCAACCACACCGTCGTGCTTCGGGGAGTTGACAGGCGTGTAGTAGCGGCGAATCCCACGGTCGTCGAGAAACGGCACGTAGTCCGGCTTAGTAAATGACGTGCCGTTGTCCGATCGAATGCACTCGACGATGGACGGGGTACCTCTGGCGTTAGTATCAGCCAGAAAACCAGTGAAGGCCATCGGGACGTCAGACTTCCGTTTCAAAAGATACGGCCAACCTATCCGCCAGTAGTCATCGACAATCATCATAAGGTACCCCACACCGCCGGCAGACCTAGGCTGTTGCCCCGATACATCCACGAAGAGACGCTCCAGAGGCCTGGAGGAATGGCACTCTGTCGTCCACGGTACCGCCATTCTCCTCACCTTCGTCTTGGAACACCCAGCACACGGAACCAACTCTCCAAAAACTTTGATTCCCATCTGCCGCGCCAATTTTCGAAGGGCATCAGCATGAGAATGTGCGAGGGAAACATGAAGGTCGTTAATATCAGCCCTTCTCATCCTCCCCGGGGCCAATACGCGACAGCAATCGGGGTCTCAATTGCTCCAGTGACCTCTACAAGAGACCCAGCGTCCCTACGCAAGAACGATAGAACTTCATTCAATATATGAACTCCTTCAGCATCGAGCGAGACGGAGCATTTCGGCATGACGGCATGAAGCGAGATCAGGTTGGATTGTACACCAGGTACATAGGCTACGTCCAAGAGCTTGACCTGAACATCTCCCTGCTTGCAATCCATTATCATCGGTATTTTCCCAAAACAAAGCACATGCAGACACTTCATGTCGCCTACTACCAAAGTAGTCCTACCAGGAGGGGGGGGGTTACAACCTAGCATGCCGGCGGGGTTACCAGTCGTATGAAAGGTAGCCCCCGAATCAGCTATCCGTTGTTCTCTCCCATTCCCCCCAAAAATACCGCTGTTACCGCTGTGACTATCCTTGTCTTTTTGTGTAATCTGCGCGGTAAGAAGATGTGGGTTGAACGTAGGCGCACAACTGTCGTCGTTCTTCTGCTCGTGGGAAGTGTTCGAATAGGGCTGTGGTGGGGGAACTACCGCTGTGGTGTACCCATCACTACCGGGGGGTGTCTCATGTACCCAGTCACTACCATAGTGCATGGGGTGGGGGTATTGCTTTGCTGTAAAAGAGACCTCCACGTTCATATGTGCTGGGGAAATCGGGCACTCCGCTACGTAGTGACCCGGCTTGACCAAGGCTACGGTAGGGGGGGTACCCCCATTTTCACTGGTGTGTTTGAGCCACTCGCACGAGTAGCTCTGTACCCTACGAATGAAGATGGTTTAGGAACTTGGTTTGCCGCAGCTTAGATCACCTTTGCATTGCGGATTGATTTCGTCAATGTAAAACATAAAGAAAACGTAAGATTGCATAGGAACAAAGGGGTTACTCGCGCGAGTGACCCCTAGCCACTGAAATAAAAGGCCCAAAAGGGGACCCCCCTACCGTAGCCTGGGTCGCTTGTGGCATCTGTAACATACCCCCCTCTGACAACGTGGTACTGGGTTCGGTGGGGGGCCCCAGCCCGTAGGATTTCCCACCGGCGGAGGGGGCATCCGCGGCATAACCCTTGACGGTGGGTTGGTAGGTACCTAACCCATTGCAGAAACCTGTCTCCCCGTCCCAAATGGATTTGGGCCAGAGTTGTCCAAACAAGTTTACTTTGGGAAACCGTGCTGCTGCTGCTGCTGGTGCTGGTGCTGCTGTTGCTGCTGCTGCTGCTGGAATTGCTGCTGCTGCTGCTGCTGATGCTTGTACCTTCCCCTCGATTACCTGAACCTGTGCCTGCTCCACCGGCAGGCTGAAGAGCGCCGGCGTACAAGGCATGCGGATCTACTCCCACTTTTACTCCCAACGCCTTAGTCACCATCTTTTTTCCAACTTATCGTTCACATGTGCATCCCGAATAATCTCGTCGATTTCGGAACGAGGGATTGACGGGCGAGAGATAATCGATTTGCTATGGATCGCGTACAATGATGAAAGGTCAGTGGCAATGTGCCTGTTCACCTATTCTACACTTTTCCCACCATCAAGCATGGCCAGTTCATCGGCCGCCTTATCCACTCTACCTACCGAGGAACTCAAGAGGATCCTCTCCCTCCTCCATGTGTATTTCCTCAAATTCTCTCTCCAGCCCGTGCGTTGCTGCTAGGGTTCCTCGGCATGTTATAGTGCTCTAGCTCCTGCCATGCGCCACTTGGTAGCTTGGCTTGCAGCATGCGGAATTCTGCTATGGCATACCCAGTCATTGAGTCCACCAACAATCCATACACCACACGCGCATCAATGATCTCTTTCGGTGTTTGCCTCTGTTCCAATTCTTCCTGGGACGCTTTGATGTCACCTATGATACCATCACAGGATTACCGGTTGCCTTGAGGACGTATAGACACCCAACTGGCGACAAAAACGCCTGGAACTGGCTACGCCACATTCCAAAGTGCGCCTCTATAATATCAAACTTGGGGTTTTTTAATTGAGACCAGTTCGAACGAGACAGAGATATTTGCGACGTGCCTGATTGGGCTGCCAGCCCAGATGTTGGCACAGCAGGAGACGGTTTAGAATCCCTCGCTGTTGGTTCTCCGCCCCCCCCCCCCCCGGGCCCCCCTGGCGACCTCAACGTGCAGGGCGTCCCTCTCGGCGCGCAGCTTCTGCTCCTCCTTTTTCCTTCGCAGGACCTCGATCTCAAGTTTCATCTCTCTTACTTCTCTCTCTGCTCTCTCTCTGCTCTTTCTCTCGGCTCTCGCTCTCTCTCTCTGCTAGCACGCTCGCCTCAATGTTTTGATCATCGTGATCTGACATGTTTGACTTTTTCCCACCTCTATAGGCTGGCCTTGGCTGTGCTTACCAATAGAAATCAACCGGCCCACTAGTGAGTTGATAGATCATTAAAGGTGTAAACGTAGCTGGCGCGGGAAGGCGTGATGATGACTCATTACGGTCACACAGAACTCTTTCTTATATTATCCAGCCGTCGAGTGACAGCTCGTGGCGATTCATGCAAGGAAGCAATCGGCGAAATAAACCTCATATTCCTCCCGCTGACTGTCTCCTTATACCATATACCTAAATCTCTCATCAAGACGTCTCATATAAAATGGATCCTAACCGCCGTGTTCATAAGGACAACCAACAAATTGTAGTAAGGAGTACCTGGTAGGCGACGGGCACTGCGGTTGTTGAGCTCACTTTTTTAGCTAATCCCCACAACGCAGACCAGACCGTGTGATACAGCAGTATGCCAACGCAGAGCCCCCGGGGTCGTGCTACTCGTACCCGCGGTCGCTTATTGGTACTCGTAGCTTGTATTGGTCTTCTCGGGGTTTACGTATTGTTATTAACAACATGAAATAACACTCCAGCTTTGAGATCGAAGACTTCGAAGACTTCGTCTCAAAGCTGTTAGTCTTTGCAATCGGAGATACTTCGATCGCGCGTATTTCAGATTTCGTGACAAACATGGTAATCGTAATGCACCACCTGGTAATCGTACAAGTATGTAGACTGGAAACTCAAACTATGACGCCCATCAGATCCGTGTCCATTTCTCGCAGCTTCGATATCATTTGCCCTATGCCCTGGGAAAACTATTGCGTACCCTAGTAGGCCCCCATCAACGTCGAGCAGATAACGAGAACAAGGGACGAACAAAATTTGGCGGGTTTTTTCGATGAAGGATATCGGGATGTTTGGTGCGGGGTAATAAGTGAGAAAAGGAAAGTTCCACATGATCATGAGGCCGAGAGGATAACGAAGTGAATGTATTCGCAGGGAGTGATAAACCTCTTGGTGAAGTACAACACGGATGAGGGAACAGTTACCACAGCGGATGACGACTTCAATGTTTACACCGAAACGTTCGATGGACATCCCCAGGCCCCGTTCTTCGTATCAGAACACTATACCACCGAAAGCACATGCTACGTCGACGCTCACGGTGTGGCGTGCACAACCATGATCATGTCGTACGGTCACCGCGTCAATCTCCCAACTAAACAGGAAACGCAGGACGACACCCCAACGACCATACAGACAGGAGACGTGTCGGACATAATTTTTGTTGCTGTTGACGCACGGTTGCGGTGTAAATGGTCTCGCGAATGCGTTCAGACGATGTCAAGCGAGTACTATTGCTCGTCTGTAGAAGCGGTGTTCGTAGCACGTTTCATTCCCAATGAGCATGATATGGTGGTGTTGAAAGATTTGGTCACGAGGCATCTTTGATCCTCTAGTGCCCATGCTGGACAGCCACAGATCCAGCTGAAACCAGTTTCAGTTATCTTTTCGAGTCCATTCATGCTTCGATTCGGTCGCTTCGGGTGCATGTCCGTTCTTCGCGCATGTGGCCAATGACATCAGTCCAACTAATAGCTGTAGTCCAACGTAAAATCCGCAGGACGGTTTGTGAATGTAGCAACTAGCCTTGTAGAGGTAGTGTACGGCCTGGTTTCATAGTACTCAGGCTACACGCTGACGGAACATGGCATGTGATCGGGTCGAATTTGATATTTGTGAGGCCTTCGATGCCATGCTTTACGTGTATTTGTTTAACCGGGCGTATGTCGGCATAGACGAAGTGCCGCTGGTCAAGCATGGCTGGCTAGTTTAACCACAAATGAATTGGAGGTAAGTTTATCAAAACACAAGAGCCGGCGGCAACGTGAGTTGCATTGTGTTTTGTGACATGTGTGTCGTAGCGGTATGGTGTGGAGTGTACGATGGCCTCAGCATGATGCGAACGGAGGTGTGAGGCATCGCGATTGCTACGAGATTGTTCCACGTAGATCCCTTCAGTATTCTCGCTTTCGTCTGATGATGGCGTTTCCAATATTGAGTTAATCAATTTCACCTCGCGTATACATTGAATCAATCGTGCTCCCTCTCGCTGTGTCCTGCAGATTGAATCAACATAACGCCCTGTGATATTGTAGTTCGGAGAAGTACGCGAAGTTTCTCGCGGAAACAAACAAACACACATTTCATATCACATGACTATGTCAGTGTGCGTAACCATGTGTCATATAGACGCGATGTATTACATTCCAAGGCGTTATGAAACGAAACACATTTTCACGTCAGTCAACATGTACCATGGTATATGCTATATGTAGCTTGGGCAGCCGGATCGAGTCGTACATCGTACACATTGCACGGCGGTGTACAGTAGTACAAGGAACTATGGAACGTATGTCCAAGGATGACAGCATAGTCTGTAAAGATACAAATATGCATGATGCTTGACAGGCCATTAGAGAGTCTAGTGTAGAGCTAAACTGCATTGTTTTGATTTCACCTGTCGTTGTTGTTCTAACATTAACTCGCATGATCAAGTCTGTGGTCACAGGACAGGCTCAAGTCACTCTGGAGATGGAGAATACCCTCAACAAAAACCGAAGCAAACCAAAGGTGGTACACGCATGAAAAAAATATATACAATGGCTCCGCATGATGCCGGCACCCATATGCTTCGCGTAGGGCAGGCAGCACTTCAACTTGTCCGATTCAATACTTGGTAGACAAAAAGAAGTCACCGCACACATTATAGTCTACGCGTACAGTATGTAAGGTAATGCCAAGAGTTCGATATAGACTAACGATCATAACAATGTACTACTAACAATAGCTACCGTTTGTTTCGTATGTAAATCTGATTCCGAGCTTCATTCATCAGATTTCGGTAGGATAAATCCGAGCACACGCCGACTAAACCTTCATCTAGCGACGAACTGTGTCGAGTGCGTTCCTTGTGATAGTTTTACTCGATCAAGCATTCGGGTCCAGTAAGGCGACTGACCATGTCCGATGCGTGTGATTAGAGAAGTTGTTCATGGACCGTTTGGCATTATACAACAGCAGTCATTCAAGATCGAGTCGATCGGTGCAACTTGCTTGGGTATCGTATTATTACAGCGGCAGTGATGCACTTCAAGTCTTTTCCGTTACCCATCCCTTGGTTGCGATGCTCGCATTACTCTCGCCTTCCCAATGCAGTATTGTAACTTAGATCCGGGGTCATATAGCGGGCTCCCTTCCCTCCTCCCCACCACGGCACCTGCCCTAATTTTGATCGCGAGAGAAACTCAGAATTTGCTTCCCTCGTCGATTCCCGTCGATTTGTACCTACCCACCGCTGCTAGGCGACTTCAGCAGTTAGTTTATCCTTTTACTCCCATTCATTTCTGCAAATATATTACACCAACAAAGCTCACAACGGTGGTTATTTAACTCAAGGACCACCGCCAGTATTAATGGTAGCAGTATTCGAGTGCAACCGCACTTGACCACCGGGGCGACCTTTCTATATCACTCACTGCCCCGGTGGCGTATCAGGTGATATGCTCGAGCCTGGTATAGGCCAGCTTCGCGAGTTTCAAACTCCCCGAGTGCGTACTCGTACAAGTTTTCGTCTGGTGCTCTACATGACTTGCGGAAAGCGCGAGAGCGTGAGTTGCCAACACTCGATGAACAATCGATGATCAGTGGGTGCTGACCCCTATGCGCCAAAACCAATGAAGACAGTAACCGGGGGGGAAAGGGAAGAACGACACCTGTGACCACGGCTTGTATGTCCAGAAGCTGGAAAGTAGACGTGTGCCGATTTTTTTTTCAACAAATCACTTGAAGAGATGATCAGTCAGCAATCAGCAGCAATAAGGCGCACGTCAAGTACGAAACAACACAAAGTTATTGGTCAGTGACGTACCAACATACGACCGCTTGCACTTGACCGGCAAACGATCATAGCAACGGAGTCAGGGACTACAGCAACAACACAGCACGCCATCTTACTGCCTACTTACCACCACCTTCGTGTGGCGCAGCTTAACAACAGGAGGAGGAACGTGTACAATACAACCCTCGAGGCCCCGTGGACGCAGCCACTTGGAATGCTGCTGTGTGTGTTTTCCTGGCGCAGTAATCGTAATCACTACAACCTCCCCATCGTTTAGTCATGCGTGCGCTTGCCATGTCTTTGTCTATGTATGTACGTGTACCTACCGAAATCCAATAAACAAATGCACCAATATGATCTCTACCGCAGTACCATGAGGAGTTTTACGCAGTAATTTTGGTACATGTTTTGGCACAAAATATGATGCCAATTTGAAAGGAATGTATTATTGCCAAGTTTATTTCATCAACCTCTCCATACATCAACATCCGAACAAACCCCGGAGAGTACCGTTCAAAATACAATATTTTGCGCTCTTCTCGCTTTGACGGCGGCCTTCGAACAAGGTGATTTGACCGAGAAATGCGACAGCACTGCCCACTGAGCTGTACTCAATCACTTGACTCAGTAGCTCAGTGGGTAGTGCTTCTATTAACACATATATATGCTAAACTCCCAAAATAACCGTTCATAATGTTGTCAGCGCGCACGTATGAAAGAAGACAAACATGAAGTTGGTAAGAATCGAACGCACGACACATAGCACTACCCACCGCGGTCACATGACTCAGTAACACTGACATGAGTGGGTTATGCAAAAAACAACCAAATATGTTTTCCACTTTAGTAATTATTTATCAGCGATTTCGTATAAGCGATTTCCGGAGCTATCCTCTCTCCACACGTACTACAGTTAGTCGTACTCAAAAGAACACAAACACCTATCAAAACCATTCAAAACGTCTCCCGCGCACACGCTCCTGTATACCTGGTAACAAATATCATCTGGGTGAGAATCGTACTCACGACACATCCTTCGTTGGTCATATATCATTAACCCACTGAGCCGAAAGGAAACGACACACAGCAGTAGTAGCTACGATAGGGCATGCGCTTGGAGGCGGCCATGAAAAATGCATCGTCGGGGAGTAAGTTAGATTCCAATTTGGAAAAGTTGCCCCTTAAATATTCGTTCAAAGAAATTTTCGTTCAAGCTCTACATAGGCCTAGATCCAACAATAGCTCGGGCGTATACAGCCCAAATTAAAAAAAAAAGCGCACTTCTCGCTTGTTTCGCTCAGCGTCTATCCGCGTTCACGTCGATGTGTGGAACGAATACGTCAGGGCGAGGGACGTTGGAGCCGCCCCCCAAAGACGGCGCTCGAACGAAGCTATTTGACCGAAAATTACAGTTCCACGAATCGCATATTGAGGCCGAGATTTGTTCGTCTTGCAGCCTTTCTAATATTTTTGCATCGCATTCTTCACAACTATTCGCACTTATCCGTGTTTCATTCGTTCAAGCCCTGCAGACGTCAAGCAAAACCACCGCAATTTGGATAGTTACTTGCATAATAGGTCGCGCAAAAACCCTTAGCCTATTGGGTCAAAGCCCCCTAACTAGGCTCCCAATTATTTACGCGGTCGCAATTCAACTGGGCATTTGCATCATGTAAGATGTTTAGGGGTTATTTTGTTCGTTTGTGAAGGGTGTCCGTCTAATTTCACTTTCTAAAACAGTTGTATCCTCGCCTTCGTCGCCTGCCGTAAGGAACTTTTCGCAGATGTCGAAGTATGTATATTCGTCTACGAAAAGAACGTCATCGCTCACACGTTGTTAGTCTGCTTCTTTTTGTAGGTTGTCAATCGTTGTTGTGCGTTGTTGTTGGCGCGTACCCAATTAAGATTCATCAGAATTTTTTTTTCATGTGCGTGAGCACCCGACGAGGTTATACACATTCTTCATTTGTACAACTCCTACTGACGATTTTGAGCCTATATCAGGTGGACGTACAGACCAAGCACGCTCGAAATGAGAAACACTTCAACAGCACCCAACGCAATAACATACAAATGCGAATTAAAGCGATCTACTTCTACTGGTATTATAACATGCGCTCAAGCCCTGCAGACGTCGAGCAAAACAAACGCTCGAGAGTATACCACCGCAAAATTCAAAGTTTTAGCAACTGCCTCTACCGTTTGGAAATGATGCCAACTTTAGAAATTATCCAGACGCTGCAGAAGTTATTATAAGATATAAGCGAAGTAGCAAAATTACCTCGTCAAACTACAATATATTTGCAACTTATCCCTCGTCTCGCTCAGCATCCACCCGCGTTCACCTCGAGCTGCCCAACGGATTTAGGAAGCGCGAGGGGCGTTGGAGCAGGCCCCCGAAGACGTTTACGCGTTGGAGCCGCTCCCCGAAGATTTTTACGTGTTTCATTCGTTCAAGCGCTGCAGACGTCAAGCCAAACAATCAAACCCTCCAGCCCTGCAGACGCCAAGCAGAAAAAAACGCTCAAACGTTTGCCACCGTAAAATTCCAAACATTAGCAACTACCGTTTTGAAATGATGCCAATTTTGTAAATCATCCATGCGCTGAAGACAATAAGATACAACCAAAATCTCCGGAATTCCTCCTCGACAAGAGCTTTTTTTGCAATTTTTCGCTTGTCTCGCTCGGCATCCGGCCGCGATCACGTCGATGTGCGGAACGGACACGGCAGGGCGAGGGGTGTTGGGGGTGTTGGAGCCTCCCCTCGAAGCCGGAGCTCGAACGAAGCTATTTGACCGAAAAATCCCGTTCCGCGAATGGCATACTTAGACCGAGACGTAAAAAAGCTCCTCACTGAATCTCTGAAGTCAAAAATGATTTTTTTATATATATATGTATAATGAGCTAAACTGCAGCATTTGAATTCAACACATATTAATACGTGGTACCTCATATCCACCGTTGCGTAGTAACCATGACCACATGGACATGACACGGATCAAAATGGTTGTAGCACACCTGACTCCGGAAACAAACGCATGGGTAAAGGCTAGCTACGACTTACTGCTCGGTCAGTGACTACAAACACGATGCACATGATCCGGTACCAGGCACATACCTCTGTCGCACTGCCAGTGGTGAACCTGAAACGCAAGCAGACGTTGGTTAAACAACGTACTGCTCGCAAAAACATTCTCGTTCACGACCATATCCCTGTTTTCAAGTTCCAGGTCGCACAACCGGTGACCAGTTGTCAAGAACCCTCTTTTCTCGCACAGAATTATACACGCACGTTACACGGGGTTAATAATGTCTTAGATAATCAGGGCAAGTTCCCTCCACCTACGAACGGGCTTCTTGATTTCAGCGGTCGATTGACGCAATAACCAACTTGTCGCTGGCAAAGCGTATGCTGCTATGAGTGATTCGTTTGACGAAACTTTAACTACTCTCCACCTGCCCACTTCTCTGTAAACACGTATCATCTGCATTGCATCATCCGTTTTACTCAGGATCCAATTCCACCGATACCGATCAAGTTGAATATGCGACCGATTAACGAGCGTTCCATCGCCTGAACAACGGCTCTCCTTGTGTTGTGCAAACCTCACTAAGTGTGACACGTGTGTGCACTTGAAACAGTGCTACACGAATCGCAACGGCAGTAGAGCATGGACACGAGGGCAGATCACCAATGAGAAGGACATCATCCCGCTTCCAACACGGCAAACGTCAGGCGACGAATGGTGTGTTCACCTACTTGAGGGAGAAGGCGAAGACATCGTGGCGAGGACAAGGACATGCTCTGGTGCCACAACGGTTACGGCAGGCGTAAGGTGCCAACTCTTCGAAACAGTGACCGGTATCAAGTTACTCAACGGATATTGAACCGCCTGCTCTTGTAAATCCTTGGGGCATTCTGAATGCAATGGGTGCTTACCCCACGGCATTAGTACGCGTTAAAGGTGCAGTGGAGGGATGGACTCAAAGTTGGTGAGCGATGGCAATTTCAAACCGGTTGAAATTCTCCGGTTGTCTCCTCGTAGTCGAGCAACAAAGCATCATATATTGGCCACACTACAAATACCGAAGTTGCTTAGGCTATGGCACGGAATATTGTACGATGTGCATCTTTGTGCGTTCTGCATGATTGTGGACAACGATGTCAGCACTTTATCTCGTATAATCCTCCACGCAAGCGTCGTTTTCTCGATTGTCTTTGATTAGAGTTGTCATTCTAAAATGGTGTGTATTGAAGGTCTGACCTGGTTGACAAGGGCTGCATACGTGCCACCGAAGTGTCTGTGACGGCCACTTGTGACGGAGAAGACAAAGAAAACCTGGTTTGCAAAATGGCACACGTCCGGCCAAAAGATGAAAACCAAAGAAGTAGATTATAGAAGGAGGAGAAGGAGTAACGGAACCGTCAGGAGGTGTAAGGAGAGAGACAAACATGATGAGTGGGAACGAGGTTGGGCTGACCAGGATCTGATCGATACGGCACAATGCATATGCCATGCATGGGCAGATATACTCTACGAAATGTTGTACGTACCGACCGACCGACCTTCCTAAGGGTAAGTTCCTTGCAAGATGCCTTGCAACGTTCGCCGATACTTACGATGTAAAGGTAGCATATACCGGGTACAATACACCGGCGTGAAGTAGCAAACCGATATTCCCAGCATATTGTATTTCTCTGCATCTAGATTCAGACAATCAGTGACCTCAGGGTGGTGACTGCGATTGGAGAAGATAGCAATGTACGAAGTCCATGAAACATCAATACGCCCCATTTGATGAGAAGTCAGTAGCTACTATAGAGAAACTTGATACTCGAAAGAAATTCGACGTCATGTTCAGACCTTTGCGTCTAAATGGCAACGGCAAAGTTTATGTAACCATGCCACTCCGAAAATCAAAATACGATCGGAACAACGCAATATGCAGTTCTGCAATATTATCATCTGTAATATGGATCAAACTATGTCCCAAGAAGATACGAGTAGTGTAATTACAAGCGAAAAAAACACTTGGTAAGAGGCGCAAACCCGTCCGTTGGGTGTACAACACGCCCCCTGAACGTATACCTGGAGCTACGTGAAACTCGTTAAAACCTAAACTCTGGACGCTGGCGCTGTATATGCCGCGAAGATTCGTACCATTGCGTGTTTATGCATGTACGTGAGTACTCGGAAGAACGTCTACCGATACAGATGGTACGGAAATACACTGTGGGTGTAGTTTTGACGTTAAAACTCTGCTCGTTATGCAGTTTTGTTGATCGGCGAGGTACATCGAAGGAAGCGAAAGCGTCAGAAAATGCGCGCTTCAGAGTCAATGCACCCCCTCAAGTGAATCGTAATGCAAATTGTACATCGAAGAAAGTCAAAACTGTGGATAAATATGTGTATCCACCGCTATACCCCACTGTGCACTTACCACGTGCAGTCCGTGTGCTCGTAATATTACGGAACATTATTTGTAAGTTCATCAGTACAACACAGCTGCTACTGATGCTGTCAGCCGAAACGATGTTGCACTACGTTTATACGTGCTTATATCATCGAGCAGTCGTTTAAATCAACCGTGTGATTTAGTCGAAGAATTGCTGTTAATGCTCCGAAACGAAAGCTACTTAGGAGGCAAGGAACGAATTCCAAACTCGGACGAGTCGAGTCTACTACGAAACTGCCATGGTTTACGTGCACTTGCATAATGCGAGAATTGGGTCATGATAATGGTGAGACTGCAAAGCCAAAAAATGAAAAACAAAAATACTCTTGCCGACGCAAGTCGAGAACCGGAAAGATAATACGTATCGTTCAGCAGTAGTAGAGCAGTACAAGGAGTTCTCGTACGAATGTCAAACTAGGTACGTACTACGCGTTGACAAACAAGATGCTAGGAAAAAACAACACACGCTTTCCCGACCCAAAAACCCAATTATAAAAATAAGAAAACCTAGCTCGTGTTCGTGATGCTATCGATGTTGCTGCGGCTGCTGGTGTTGAAATTATCATCCGTTCCCTTTGTAGCTGTTGAAGCGTAGAAGAACTCTGGTAGACGGCGACGTTGCTGCTGTAGATGGTGTGAGTGAAAGTCTTTCATGATGGCGATGATCATGGCGATGATCGACCGCCCTCTCGTGGCCGTCGCGCCTTTGTTCTGTTCGTTGAGTACAGCCTCAGAGGCCGGTGATGTGGTTGCTGATGTTGTGTTGCGGACCCTGGGTTCCAGCAGCTGCAGCACGTGCGGTGCATTTTGTGAGTCCCCAGCACCCCAATATGAAATATATAAACCCAATAGCATCTCCCTCGTTTGTGAAGTATTCAACGGGCTTTTGGTAGAGTCGAAAACGGCGGTTGTAGGCATTAGTCTAGACTGCAGTTAATGAACCGTTCACCTATTCTCGATTTTACTGGAGATTCCCTTGGTCATCTGCACATTGAACCGTCCGGCACTGGTCCTGTTGGAGCTGGCAGTGTGTGCGATGGTAGTCGATGGTGTTGTCCGTTCCCATAAAGAGAATGGGGAGGATTTTGCCAAAAAAAATTCTTGCGGAAGAGCTCGGTGAGATATCTTCCAGCTCAACGCTTAGTCCGCCCCCTAGAGGTAAGCCCCGTGTTGCTCGACTGGGGTGATGTTTCTGTTGGCCGTTGGAGTGGTAGCTGCTCCTGTCGTGGCAGGTAGTTTTGTTTCAAGTGTAATCGCTAATGATACAGGGTAGCTGATTAAGCTGATATTGTCGCGCTAGCCGTTGCAGTTGGACGGCCTGAAATAACGTTGATGCCCTGAGGATGTACTAGAAGTCGTACGACGAGTTGAGATTTATAAAGTTCAGTCGATGTCGTCCTGATTCGAGCGCGGTATGGGATGTCGAGTTGGCCATGTAGTAGGTCTAGACAAGGGTGACGGGAATTGCCCTGTTCCTTCCCCCGCAAACTGTCAACGTGCTGTGGTCGTGTTGATTTGTTCTGTGCGTGCCGAAAAGCGGGTCACAGCAACTGATGTACACACGCTGGGACGCCTCTCTGTTGTTAGCAGAGACTCATCACGCATGATTGAATTTCGAGTAATGTGTCCGTGATGCTGGCCGTTTACATTGTTCCTTGGTTGGTATTTTGACAGCAGACTAGACCTCGCTGTACGCGTAGTAGGGTGATAGCAGTGGAACATACTTCGACGTGTGGAAACGTGAAATATGTTAACGTCGAGATGCAGTAAGGCGTGTGTCCGAGTCTGATACGTACTTCTAGATAGGAAGTAGAAGATGGAGAATCTTCGGGGCTGAAACGTACTTCTAGCCGTCAACGCAGATGTTGGGTAATGTAAAATACCCCGTCTCGGCTGGGGTTAATGCCCCCATCGTTTGGCTGCGTAGCCGAGTTGCCGACAACCTTTGACGCAGGTTACAGCTGTTGGTATTGTCTCGTTTTCATGAAAATTTGACGATGATAAGTTCTTGTACGTAATGCGCACTACTTGGTAGTCGACGAATCGGTTTTGAAGACGACTTCGCGCGAATGACAGCGCGAACCAGGACTCCATACCTGCTGCACGACGCGTGAAAGCACCAGCAGCCTTCACACCTTGTTCTCGCGTAGAACGTGAAAGAAGTCTCCTCTCTCAAACAATACGGATGTATTTGGTGTTCTCGTAGTTTTGATGCTTTTAGGTCGAGGATAATCTTGCTTATGAAGAAACGTCAGAATATTATGCGCACTAGAGGAAATGCAGTTCATTCGTAGACTTTCTCGGAAACGCTGGGTGAACTCAGCGGGGCGCCGTTGCGTGGTGCCAGCAAGTAAAGGGCGTGGATCGTACCTTTTTAAAATGTTGTGTGTCGAGACCCTGACTCAATGAAATGAGCTGCAGAGGTGGCCTCGAAGTGTGCTTGTGGTGATGACGAAATGAGAACGTAGCTTGGAAAGTGGCGCTTATGTAAAGGGAGAACATATTGAAACCAAAGGAGTAGAAAACAGAACAAGGGAAAAAGAGAAATTGCAACGTCAAGAGATGTAAGGGGGGAAGCAAACGTAAGCAGTGACCTAGGTGGGGCTGACCACGACCAGATCGATACGGCACAATGCACAT
Organism: Undaria pinnatifida; assembly: GCA_012845835.1. Classification (NCBI taxonomy): domain Eukaryota; class Phaeophyceae; order Laminariales; family Alariaceae; genus Undaria; species Undaria pinnatifida. The sequence continues at coordinate 6,436,778 of JABAKD010000006.1, read as the reverse complement.
GCCACAGACGGATGTACGATACGAGTTGTTATACGTAGCGGCCGACCTACCGTCCTTGCAATAATCCCCGCAGTATTCCCCGATACTTACGATGGGATGTTATGTACAACAAGAATGTACAATACACCGACGGGAAGTAACAAACCGACATTCCAAGCATTCTGAATTTCTCTGCCTCTAGAATAAGGCACTTAGCGTACCCAGGGGAGTGACTATGATTCATATTGATACTATTAACAGTGGACTGCAGCGTCAATGTTCCAATATGCCAGGCTTTTTCTCATTTGACAACGTCGAGAATGTCTCGATCAAACCCCTCTTATGCTATCATTGATGCCTTATAATTTGTGACACAGCAACCGCGCTTTTTGATGGCAGAAATGTGCTGCGCTGCGTAGTAAGTCGGCTTGATTTTTTGTCAAACTCGTCGAGGAATGTCCCCGGTTCAGCGGCGGTTTTAGTGGTGTTCGTGCAGTCTTGCGCGCCCAATTGGCCGATTGACGACAAGAGTTGACGACTGATTGAGCGCCCGACGAGATCGTTTAATGCTCCGTTCGACCGTTGGTCAATTGCCGCATCGCCTCCGCCCTGTGCGTGCTTTGGGTAAGCCTGCCACGTTGCCAGAATCAAGGAGCACGATTAATCCCAATCTTTTCTGTTCCGATTGCAGGGCCGAGTGTTGTAAAAGCACCCCCGGAAAGGGTGCAATCCGACGTTTCATCGATAAGTGTTGACCGACGTCGAAGCCCAGTAGGGACCAAGACTACGGTACGGTGCCCACGTTTGGGTTGTTCTGTGTAAGGGGTTCGGGGTCACTCGCGCGAGTGACAATCCTGTTCCTTGCTCGTAAAGGCGCACAGTGCCCCATCCGCGCGTCAGAACCCGAACCAGCAATCTAATCAAACTCGACATCTCCACCCCCCCTCTACTCCCACTCCTCCGCCACCGTCCCAGACGCGCCCGGCTACGGAACGAAAGTCGGCAAAAGAGGCGCTTGCTCACTGCACAGCAAACTGCAGTCGAGGCTAAGGGGCGAACGCTTGCTTCGTCATTGACTTTTTCCTTCTAAGATGATCCGCCCGCCAACCGGTCCCGCCTTCTTCGGCGTTCCGTATCCCTCACGCTCGTCCCTGCTCGGAGGCATCCTGTCGCGCGACGGGGGGTAAACAACCTTGGGTATAGGGGTCGCCCCTCCTGCTTGCCGACCCCATGACGCTTGCGAGACCAAGTGATATAGCCGCCGTACCAACCTTCTACCCCCGCGTACAACACCCGAGCGTAGAAACAGCACACGGCATGCAGCCGAGAGCTAGGGCGGTGTATCCACAACCAAGGACGAGGTACCGTTGAAGACCGGGCTTCTCCGTGTTTTCAGAATGCTTTTGTATGCTAAGCTTGTGCTCCGGGCGACTCGACGTGGAAAGTTGTGCTCCGCTCAGTCTGCCCAAGCTGCTGCGGTTGCTCCCGTGTCGGCTAAGTGCTGTGCTGTTGAATTCTTCCGGTTCCATGCAGGTTTTCTGCCGCAGCAACAAACAGTAACTATCAGCGGTCTATTCGGGTGCGGCGGTCAAAATCATTCTGACCACGTGCATCGATATGCTGTTTTTAATCGTAATAAAGAAAGGTCAAAAGAAGAAACGACCGACGGAGATAAAACACTTAAAACCCAACTGCATGTGATTGTTTTCTATTGTTTTGGTCTACAAACTTGGCTTGTTATTTTGCAGTGGAGGTTCTCTGGACTATGGTTTAGGTTTTTCAACGTCTTCTAGCCTTGCTTGACGCGAACACATGGCTCACTCAGGCCTTACGTACAACAGCGGCGCCGCTGGCATCTCTTGCCATTGTGATCGCCACGAACGGTGCTTCTGTGATTGTGTGGTTTTAATAGCGCATTCGTATGGCTTGGGGCGTGAGTAGTGTCCTATGATGGGCAAACAGAAACAGAAAAACGATGAAAAAAAGGGCCGGTTAGCCCCGCCGCGAAATAAGTCATATGCAGCCGCACAGCAGAGGGCGGTACAACGGCGGCCGTGCTTCGAGCCCGTGCTATATGTGCCAATCGGCAGGTCGTACGTCCGTATGGTTGATCCACAGAAGGAAAAGAGCCACGAAAAGGCTTTCACGTTTAACTCAACGGTCCATCACACATCGTCCGACCTCATTGGAGATTGATTTTGTGAGGTCGTTGCCGTTGTTGGGGCTTTTGTTGTTGCCGTTGTTTTCCTCACACTCTCGCTGGCAGGATCAAATGCCTGGTCTTGAAACAGGCTCCAGAAACTGTGGAGTGGAAAGACTCTCAAGGAAGTACATAAAAACAACTGAAGAGTGGTACGGGCTGGTTAACGTTAGAAACCCCAAGTGTATTCCCTGGTGAATTTCCACGCGTTTTTTTTATTCAGACTGTGTATTTTTGGACACGTCTTTTATGTGGCCTCACGAAGGCCTCACCCGATGTTGTATATTGTTTGCTTGCTTCCATTGATTTTTCGTCAGTTAAGATATTCCTGACAATGTCGACCACCTTAGCCCAAACATTTTCGGCGAAAAAACAAAAACGAAACACCCTCGAAGGTCAGACCCCGGGATGGGCATGTAGAACACGTGTGCAAAAGTTAAGGGTCTATCTCACAAAAACGGCGTGGACATTTTAACTTTTTCGCGTGAAAATAAGCAATATACGTCATTTCCTTCAAATGACTTTGTTTTGGTGTAGGATCCAGTTTTTCGCCAGATTCAGTTTAATGTTCAACACGGGCAGGTCAGATGGTCGATTTGTTTTTCGCGAACATTTATGCAAGCCTGCCTGGGAGTACGCCCAACCGGATCGTGCAAAGTGCGGCGCATTTTGTGTTCCCGCCTACGCTTGGACTGGTACAGGTCTGGATATTATTGAAAAAATTGATGGCTTGCCGTTGGCCGATACCATTTTCGCTCCTAGAGACAACCGGAGACCATAATACAAAAACCTGCCCAGCTGTCACCCTCTTCTTTTGCTCGTGGGGCAAGGATGATACGAAATATTGACATTTTGACTGGATATTGCGAGCGGCATTCATGGGGAAGATATTTTGGATTTGTTTTGCGTGAGCCAGGCTGTACACGATAATAGTACAGGTGCAGCGAGCGGAAAATTTGACGAGAATATTTAGCAGAAGGGAAATCGAAGGCAAGCCTTCGTGCGTTTCAAGCCCATACTGGATTACACGTATATGTATATAGACTGAGAACGGAAGCTGACTATACCGCATGCCACCAACGAACCCCAACAACGTACCAATTCGAGAGGATAGTTCCAGTTAGAACAGGGAAGTTTTGGTGGTAATTTTACACCGGGGGTGATCGAGACCCTCGTGCACTCATGATTGGTCCGTTCGCAAACATGCGGTTACATTGTGAAACGATGCTATCCAATCCGCACGAGACGGCACTCGCCAAGAATAATTGGAAGAGCCAAGGCATAATAACAGGATACATCCTGCCGAGTTTCGCCGCGTTGACGAGCAACCGCCAACCAGAGTCATCAGAGTCATGCCCCCAAAACCTAGCGACCTTGCCCATCCATCACACAACGATTTCTACCCAACTTGTTCAGCTTACAGCTACTAGCTACAGCCCTTGTCTACCTCGAAATACTGCAAGAAGATACTGCACTATACTACGGTGAGGCGATAGACACGTACCGTCGGCTAGGAACTACGTGTGGTCAGCTAGGAGGAGTGGTCTCACTATATCGCGTCAGTTGAATACGTCTCGGTCCCCACGAAACGTGGTGGTTATGAAGTCGATTGCCGCAGATACGAGGTAGTTACAGACAGGGGCGGTGTGCGGATTATCGGTGGTCATCGCATGTCGTGCTTATATACCCGGCTTGAACGTACAACTGTCGTGGAGGCACCACAACTGCTGTATCACGATTGGAGTACGACATTTTGTGAAGAAATACTGTCGACCTCTCCCTGTTATACACTCACTATGGAATAACGCGCACTGTCGTACGAGGCGGTTCGGACTGCAAACCTGTACCAGGTATGATGTTTCTGAACACTTGTTGATTTCGTTGGCGTACGGCTTATAGGTAAAGTGTACCTGGTACCCTAGATAAATTCCTACAGTATATAGCAGCCCTTCTCAACCATAGGGTCGAACGGGTGGAAAGGTACAGCAGCAGCCTACACTGCTGTAGGTTCCTGTTCGCACCGCGCATGTGGCCAGAGCATCTCGCTCTCATTCGATGCAAGCCACGATGACGCTTAGGCGCAATCGAGTCCTTCCTTATAACGTTGAAGAAAAACGTGAAACTTTGGTGTGATATACCGAGAGCTCAAATGCTAGACTACGTCCTTGGTACGTGAATCAGTCAGGTTTTCTCGCCCTTTTAGAGTAGCCGTCTAGATCGATGCAGGTGTAGCTACCCCTGGCGTCTGGCTACTCTACTTACTACGCCATCGACAGAAAAACTTGACGTTGAGGTTATGATAATGGTGTACACCTTTCTACGTGCTGCTGCGACTTTGATATGTTACATACATGCTGTATCTGCCCGGTGTTGTGTCAGTGCAATTTTATGGGAACCTGCTAACTTAGTGGCGATCAACAGGCTTGTAAACCCGCGCATATCGCCTAAGTTCTTGTGCGCCAGCCTCTGCGCAGCTTGATCCAGGAATAGTTGTTCAGATGGTGTGACTGTACAGCGTACCATAGTTGCACAACGGCGAGCGAAAGATTCGCTGCTGAACTCACTCGCCACCGGCCACGGCATCGGATAGAGCGGCACGATGTATTCCTGCTGGGCAACCCATTTTTTGTTCTGTTCGTGCTCGGCTTGGTTCGGGGTTGATGTAGGCGTGTGGTTGTGTTTTCGTCGAGAATTTAGTTCGTCTACTACGGACTGATGATCGCACCTACCTCATAAACTTATCGCATGTTACAAACAGCAGATAGCTTAAGCTTCTCCCAACGCTCGTGGGCGGTAGCGAGATTCGGGCTCGTTGGGGTTCACTTGCTTTTTGATCATCTTCTAACAAACAAGCTGCGGTACGAGGAATGCGAACCATTTACGCCCGTTTTTCTATTTTGCTCCACGTTTCGGGTAGCTATCTTCGGCACAACCAGAGATAGGCACCTTCGAGGAGGAAAACATAATATATACAAGGATAACGTGGCGTTCATATTAAGTTCTAAACCGGGCCGAAAACCGGGTGTTTTTAGCCGGTTACTATCAATTGGTAACTAATAATGCGCGCGGCCTCAATACCTGCTGTAGTCCAACCTGCGATGCTGGGCGACTACACAAAAAACACTGATGAGACAGAGCAGCAAGTTCAATAACAGCGGCAAAATAACACCAGCATACCTGGTCGTGTGGTAGATGTGAACTAACTGGAAACAACAGTAGTAATAAATTTACGAAATAGGTATGATGTTGTATTCGTACTCCTCCCGATATTGAAGCGGAGAAAAAACGTAGTAAACCACCTACCACACGTATGATAGAGCAGTATAATAAGTGGAAACTTCAGTAATAAATTTGAAAAATAGATAAGACTACGATGTTAGATCTAGCTCAAATTCGCCAACCAAAAGTAAAAATACCAACACCAACCATTACGATAGTCAAGAAAACAAATCATATATATATATATAATTGAGCACATGTATACCAAGCGTTCCTTTAAAACTGACGATTCGCATCCCTCCCTCTAATGCTCAATGACGGAGACAGCACATGGCCACATACATCACCTCGCATGCTGTATTTGGCAATACGTATCTCTTGCGTATAATTAGCGATGTCGATAATAATGGTAACTGTATGATGATGGTGACAAACAGTGCATGACTACCTCACCTCGCCTGTTGCATTTGACAATACGTATCTCTTTCTTATAATTAGCGATGTCAGAAAATAATGGTACCTACAAATAGTCTATAAAATATTCTAGCTTTCGATCGATGTATCATACAACAACAAACTATGAAGATTTAACACGTTATGTACTACACTTAAACACTGGGTTGCATGCTGCATCTAACATCAAACCTTCTAGAATAGTAAACATTACAAGCCAGATGGTATAAAGGGATGTCTTATTGCTTCATCGTCAGGTTTGTCCCCTTTGAGAATTTATAGTTTCCGCGCACATATTGAAATGTCTCGCCCCCCGCCCCCCCCCCCCCCCCCCCTCCCCTCCCCCTCCACTGACCTCTTTTTCATAACAAACCCCAACCCTTCCCCCCCCCCGCCCCTCCGTCCCCCGATCCCCCCCCCCCCTTCCGCCTAGTCTGTCCAAACGCCCCACTCACAATCAAAATCGGCCTGAGTAATAAACACCTATACGCAGTTGATATCACGTCATTATCTTTCTGACCATCCATGACGTAGTTTTCAATTATATCCCCCCCCCCCCCCTTCCAACGCCCCCTCTTTTCCGACCACCTACACGATCGCCTAGACCTAGCACCACGCGCATAACAAGCTGCTACATATCATTGATCTCACAGCCGAAGTGTGTACTTGAATATTATTTGTGACCTAAACCTCCTAAAAATCCCCCCCCCCCCCCTCTTGCTCTCCCTTACTCAAACGCCCCACCAAATATCGAAATCCGCCACATTAATAAACACTTCACGCACAAGATATCACCTCATTATCTTTTGAGAGCCACCCATGCCGCTGTGTTCCCCCCCCTCCCCCCCCCCCCCCCCCCCCCCCCGCTCCAACGCCCCCTCTTTCCCGACCACCTGCACGATCGCCTAGACCTTGCACCACGCGAATAACAAGCTGATACATATCTTTGATCTCACAGCCGACGTGTATTTGAATATTATTTGTGACCTAAACCTCCTGAAAATCCCCCCCCCCCCTCCCCCCCCCCTCTTGCTCTCCCTTACTCAAACGCCCCACCAAATATCGAAATCCACCACATTAATAAACACTTCACGCACAGGATATCACCTCATTATCTTTCAAGAGCCATCCATGCCGCTGTGTCCCCCCCCCCCCCCGCCTCGAACGCCCCCTTCTTCCCCATCACCCGCACCTTCGCCTAGACCTAGCACCACACGTAAAACAAACCCCTCACCTAAAGCCGTCCCCCCCCCCCCCCGCCCCCGCCCCCCCGCCCCCACCTCCCACCCTCCCCCCCCAACCCATCCCAACCCCACCCCCTCGAACACTCCACCCTCTCTTTACTCACTGATTGTACGAATTACCCCAGGATATACATGATAAACTGATGTATTATTTCCAAAAATGTCACATTTATCCCCTCAAAATAATGTATAGTTTCCAGGCACATATTGAGCTGCCCCCCCCCCCTCCCGCCCCCAATAATATCCTGGTGCCAAAACCGTCAGATTTATCCCCTCGAAAGGATTTATAGCTTACATGCACAAATTGCCCCTTTCCCCCCACCCCCCCGCCCCCCTCCAAACCCGCTCGCTTTTGATCAAAACCAGGCCCCCCTTTCCCTTCACAGCTGTCAGATTTTGTCCCCCTCAGAAACGGGTTTTATAGTTTCCGCGCACAGACTGACTAAAATCATCCTGTTGACCCTGATAGCTACACTGTAGTTGTAAGGGGAGTCGCCGACCTATATCCTTAATGAGGACACACAACTCGTAATGCGCGCGATCGGAGTATCACACACAGCTTGCAAAGATGAGTTTCGACGAAATCTTCGATCTCACAGCTGGAGTGTATTTTAATTTTTATAATATATGATGAGGTTCGACAAAATCTTCGATCTCACAGCTGGTGTGGATTCAAATTTTGAATTTTTTTCATTCACCCCCCCCTCACCCAACACCCCCTCGTTCCCCACCACCCGCACCATCGCCTAGACCTAGCACCACGCGTATAGCAAACGCCTGCATCTATGCGACTTAAAGGTGTTGAAAAAAAATTATCCGCCCAAACTCCTCACTGGTTGTACGACTTACCAAGAATATACATGATAAACTGGTGCATTCTTTCGAAAACCGTCAGATGTATCCCTGTAGACTAAAGGTTTACAGTTTCCACGCACAGATTGAGATGCCCCGCCCACCCCCCGCGCCCTCTTGATCAAACCCATGCCCCCACCTCCTTAAAACCTCCGCCCTCCCCTCACCGGTTATTGGACTTACAGGATGCACTTGCTTGATAAACTGATGAATTTATTTTCACAGCTGTCAGATTTGTCCCCCTCAAAAACGGATTTTATAGTTTCCGCGCACAGACTGACTAACATCACCCTGTTGACCCTGATAGCTGCACTATAGTTCTAAGGGGAGTCGCCGATCTGTATCCTTAATGAGGACACACAACCCGTGATACGCGCCATCGGAGTATTACACACAGCTTGCAAAGATGGGTTTCGACCAAATATTTTTCTATATATATAATATGTATAATAATCAAAAGACTAGGACCCCTCGCATGAAGAAAAACTCGCCCGCACACACCGTACATTACAAGTACCAACAAGGCAGCTTGCCAGATAGATGAGTCTTGACCCGAAATCCGTCAAACTCACGGCAGATCTCCTTGATTTTTTTTTATATAATACGAAGTACTAGAACAAGCTTGCAAAGGTAAGACTTGGACTTAAGTATTGACCCTGAATTTGTCGAACTCACAGATAGATGACGTTCTTGAAATAATTTCACAAAATATCCAACACGAATAAAAATAAATCTACGAACGCTGTTTTGTGTTCTATACATGTATGTTTTTCAGACATAAAAAAATACTCGGTGTTTCGTAGTACTGCTGATAGCTGTATTATTATACGTAGTATCAGCAGCAACAGCGAAATATGAAGCAATAGAAGCAGAAGCAACCGCAACTCCTTGAGACCAGGGCCGGGTAGGCGACGCGATGCGTGCGTCTCCTCGATCATTCAGCCTGTTCGTTGAGAAAAGCTACGTGCGGCGGTAGTTTGTTTCGCGGTTTAATTCGGGAAGGCGAACAATATGGGTATTGACCTGAAATTCGTCGAACTCAAGGCTGACGTCCATGAAAACTATTTGTAAAATCTGCATCTATCTCCGATAACCGAAAGAATCCAACATCGGAGGTACGTACTCTAGGCACCTGGTACCACCATGTTGTCTACAGCATGCTGCAGAGGTTCTCGTTCCCCCCATCGGTGACCATATATTTGCAGAATGTTTCAGGGACTCGAGTCCAAATGGTAATGTGGGCAGACAGACAGACATATTAGCTTCGCTCGGTAAAATTCAGTTTTCAAAAACTATTCAATGATGGAAAAAACGCTTTATTACAACGTTTTGAAAAAATTGAAAAATATGTTTTGTAACCCAGTTTGGATGCCGGTGAAAACACACGTTGCCGCACCTGCCCTCGACGAACTCACAACGACTCACAGCGAAACTAGCTCTCATTTGCCTGCTGTCATTGGTGGGTGCACGGGCCCCCTCCGGACTGGCCTTGGTGCCGCGTACATCGCGTGCGGTGGACAAACGTGGCCGAAATGAATGTTGACGTACACATACGCAGAGGCAGAGAAAGCACTTCGAGGCACCCTACCCTCGTATGCGATCGGATATGATATAAAGAGACTTTTCCCCATTGGAAAACCAAGAAAAAGAGGCCCAGCGCTGCGCGCCTCATTTACACCGATTTCCGAACACCTGTCAAGATCGGATGGTAAATTACGTGAACCGTTTACGTACAGTGTAGCACCGATAATGGTGTTGATATGATAAAATGTCGACGAAGAATTTGTCGGGTTCTGCCAGCTTTCCGTTTTTTTCAGTGTTCGGTGAACCCGTTTACTCAGGCGATAAACAAGGCGGTTTTATTTTCCAAAAAAAAACATCCGTTCGTGCAAGCCTTCTGGTACTCGAAAACCTAATTTTACCCGGATTGTTTCTATAAATGCGCCCCCCTGTAGGCACAGCACGCACAAGGTAGCACACACCCTGTGATGTGTACTCATGTCGATTGTTTTGCAACAACACCTACCTGAGGGTCGCACGGGCCACGAGAGCGAGAGAGAGCGTCATGAGTATTTCGTCGAAGTATTTCCATAGACATGTATGTGCTTGGGCTTTGCACGCTCCTGGTTGTTGAGAGACCTATGTTGCACATTCCTCCGAGATGGTGTGTATTATCGCACGCGAAGTGCAACATACTGTGTAACTGTATCGTGAGCAGTGTGACCATGTACGTTTTGTCACTGCTGTGCCGGCCAGCACATGTTTCACCTGTCTAACATCAAACGTATATTATTATAAAAAATGAAAATACACTCCAGCTGTGAGATCGAAGATTTCGTCGAAACTCATCTTTGCAAACTGTGTGTGATACTCCGATCGCGCGCATTACGAGTTGTGTGTCCTCATTAAGGATATAGGTCGGCGACTCCCCTTACAACTACAGTGTAGCTATCAGGGTCAACAGGATGGTTTTAGTCAGTCTGTGCGCGGAAACTATAAAACCCGTTTCTGAGGGGGACAAAATCTGACAGCTGTGAAGGGAAATGTATCCTTTTATCAAGTTAATATTGTAAGTCGAATAACCGGTGAGGAGGGCGGGGCGGAGTTTTGAAGGACGTGGGGGCCTGGGTTTGATCAAAAGCGAGCGGGTTTGGAGGGGATGGGGGGGGGGGGGGCGGAAGGGGGCATTTTGTGCATGTAAGCTATAAATCCTTTCGAGGGGATAAATCTGACGGTTTTGGCACCAGTTTATTATTGGGGGGGGTTGGGGCGGGGGGGGGGGGGCGTGTGGGGCAGCTCAATATGTGCCTGGAAACTATACACTATCTTGAGGGGATAAATGTGACGGTTTTGGAAATAATACATCAGTTTATCATGTATATCCTGGAGTAAGTCGTACAATCAGTGAGTAAAGAGAGGGTGGAGTGTTCAAGGGGGTGGGGTTGGGATGGGTTGGGGGAGAGGTGGGGGGTGGGGGCGGGGGTGGGGCGGGGGTGGGGGGGAGGGGGCGGGGGGGGGGGGGGTGGGGGTGGGGGGGGGGGGGAAGGAAGGGCTTTAACTGAGGGTTTTGTTATACGTGTGGTGCTAAGTCTAGGCCATGGTGCGGGTGATGGGGAAGAAGGGGGCGTTCGAGGCGGGGGGGGGGGGGGGGGACACAGCGGCATGGATGGCTCTCGAAAGATAATGAGGTGATATCCTGTGCGTGAAGTGTTTATTAATGTGGCGGATTTCGATATTTGGTGGGGCGTTTGAGTAAGGGAGAGCAAGAAGGGGGGGGGGGGGGGGAGATTTGTTTTTGGAGGTTTAGGTCACAAATAATATTCAAATACACTTCGGCTGTGAGATCAAAGATATGTAGCAGCTTGTTATACGCGTGGTGCTAGGTCTAGGCTATCGTGCAGGTGGTTGGAAAAGAGGGGGTTGGAGCGGGGGGGGGGGGGGAAGATTTGAAAACTACGTCATGGATGGTCAGAAAGATAATGACGTGATATCAACTGCGTATAGGTGTTTATTACTCAGGCCGATTTTGATTGTGAGTGGGGCGCTTGGACAAACTAGACGGAAGGGGGGGGGATCGGGGGACGGGGGGGCGGGGGGGGAGGGTTGGGGTTTTTTATGAACAAGAGGGGTCAGTGGAGGGGGAGGGGGGGGGGGGGGGGAGGGCGGGGGGCGGGACATTTCAATATGTGCGCGGAAACTATAAATCCTCAAAGGGGACAAACCTGACGATTGAAGCAATAAGACATCCCTTTATATCATTTGGCTTGTAATGTTTACTATTCTAGAAGGTTTGATGTTAGATGCATCATGCAACCCAGTGTTTAAGTGTAGTAAATAGCGTGTTCAATCTTTATAATTTGTTGTCGTATGATACATGGATCTAAAGCTAGAATATTTTGTAGAATATTTGTAGGTACCATTATTTTCTGACATCGCTTATTATACGAAAGAGATACGTATTGTCAAATACAACAGGCGAGGTGATGTGGTCATGCACTGTTTGTCACCACCATCATACAGTTACCATTATTTTCTGACATCGCTAATTATACGGAAGAGATACGTATTGCCAAATACAGCATTGCGAGGTGGTGTATGTGGCCATGTACTGTCTCCGCCATTGAGCATTAGAGGAAGAGATGCGAATCGTCAGTTTTTAAGTAACGCTTGGTATACATGCGCTCAATTACGTTACCTCGTTAGTCATACTTGGTATACACGCGCTCAATTACGTTACCTCGTTTGTAATACTTCGCTTGGCATAGGTTGGGAGGCGATCATGCAGACTGTATGTACGAAATACCCTACGTAATGGGTTGGTAAGGTTGTTTACCGCAATTTTAACACATCTGCCTGTGCTTCCTTTTCCAAATTATTTTTGTCTCAAATAAATGTACGATTTCACGCCTATGATTTTACCTTGTCGATGTGGGGCTTGTTTGTGGTATGCGGTTGTTCGATACGGGTCCGCGGATATTTGGCGGTTTCGTATATTCTGGGGTTTCGTATTATGTGTCGAGGCATTATTCGGTATATGCCTCGGAGTGTGGAGCTGCCCCCCCGCGGGGCAGTCGATGATGTTAATGATACGACCCGGGCTTTGATGATAACGATACTGCCCGTATATATGTGAGTGGCGCAGCCGGTGACAATCAGGTGCGGCTTACCTCCTGTGTGTGGTTTATATGGTACGGTCTCTGACAGAACGGTATTGACCCACCTGGTGTGTATTTGGTATCCGGTGTACGAGTATTTTATCTTCTCTCCTCGATCTACGCCGTAGCGGCACGCCACGTGGTTACACAGAACACGCTATTCAGCAAGCGTATTCAAACTATTCAAACACGATAATCGTGGGTTTCCGGGCCCGGAGCTTGCTGAAGGGTTGCTGTTATGGCCGAGGAGGCCGAGCTGCTTCGGCAGCAGCTGGAGGAAGTGTCGATTAATTTGGCTCAGCGAGACGCGACGTTGGCTGAGAGAGACGCCACGGTGGCTGAGCGAGACGCGGCGTTGTCAGCGGAGAGATCGTTGAGAATGTCCGCCGAGGCAGCGGTTCAGTCGGGTACCGCTGGGGGGAGCGGGCGGCCCATGCAGCAGGCAAGTGCTGGGCTGCCTGTGCCGGAGCCAGATTACCGTCACCACCAGACCCCCCCGGCGCTCATCTTGTCGTCGCAAAACAGCATGCGGGTGCCCAAGTTTTATGGGCGGAGTCAGCTGCACCTGTGGTCACACAGGTTCCAAGCTTTCTTGACGGCGCGGGGTCTGATCGGGGCGCTTGAGCCCACGAGCGACCCTATTCGGATAGCCGGGGGCTTAGGAGGGATGGAGGAGCGCAACCGATCCATCTATCTTCATGGGCAGCAGAGAGTCGAGAAGTGCGAGAAGGCATGGGAATTTCTCATGGAAGCCATGCAAGGACAGCCTGTGGAGGAACGGATGCATGCCGCTGGGTCGGTGGAGGGAGCATGGAAGGCTGTGATGGCCTGGTATCAGCCGCAGGGTGATGCCGAACGAGATCTTCTCGAGAAAGACTTCGAGAACATAGAGATGCAGGGGGATGAGGACCCCAAGCTGTTCTTTGCCCGTGCTGAGGGGAAGCTCAATGTGCTGTCCACATTGGGTATCCGCAAGTCGGATCGCGACGTGGTTCGCATACTAACACGTCGTCTCCCGTCCGAGTTTTACGACGTGGAGCAGCGCACTAGCTTGCTTCGACCCGGCCTCACGCGATCGGAGATGGAGGGAATCGTCCGCACCTCCCACGCTAACCGCAAGACGAAGGAGTTGGAGGAGCGGAAGCATGAGGGGTCTTGGTTTTGAGCAGTGTGAAGCTGATGCGTGTGTTATGCGTTTGGTTGAAGCGGGGGCCGTTTCTATCGTAGTAGTAGTGCATGTGGATGACCTATTTGCGATGGGGCTTAAGGGTAGGTGTGACAAGTTTTGTGAGGACCTGAACCAGTTCGTTCCTATCAACAACCTGGGGGAGTTGCGGTGGTACGCAGGTTGCCGATTTTCTCGAGACTGGGATGCAGGGAAGTTGACGATATCACAGCAGGTTTTCGCTGAAAGTACCGTAGCGAAGTTTGGTGTCACTCGCGGCAAGAGCATCCCTGCGGTGGTTGACCTAAAGCTTGAGGTGTTTGACCACGATGAACCAGACGTTGATGAACCTTTTCGGTCGTTGGTAGGGCATTTGATGTGGCTGGCGAACCAGACCCGCCCGGACATCCTTAACGCGGTTCGAGCGGTGGCAAGGTACTCTGCAGCGCCAAAGGTATTGCATTGGCAGGCAGCGCTGCACATCGTGATGTACATCAAATCGACGAGTACTTACGGTATTACTTTTCAGAGGGGTCTGAGTGATGGAGTTCAGCTGGAGTTGTACGTGGACGCGGACTATGCGCACGAGGCCAATGACCGAAGGTCTGTCTCTGGTGGAGTTATCATGTGTGCTGGTGCCTGCGTATCGTTCTACTCTAGGACGCAGAAATCCGTTACGCTTTCGTCTACGGAGGCAGAGTATGTGGCGATGGCCACGGGTTTTCGCGAGACGATTTTCATGCGGTATCTCTGGAGTTTTATTTTCCCGGACCGCGATGTTGGGTGTACCACGGTGAAGGAAGATAACCAGGGGGCGATGCATTTGGCGAAAAACCCTGTGACCACTCCCAACAGTAAGCACATTGATGTCCGTCATCACTTCCTTCGGGAACGTGTTGCTAACGGGGAGTTTGAGGTTTCCACGTAGCGTCGACACTGCAGCATGCTGATTTTCTCACCAAGCCTTTGCACACGGAGGCGTTTCGTTTTCACCGCAACTTTGTGATGAATTTGTGGTGATTTCTTGCATTTATTTATTTTTTCGGGTATTGGGGGTGGGTGAGTGGAACGGAGAAGTTATTTTTAGGGAAATGGAGAAAGTATTGGGATGTACTCATGCGTCGAGTAAGGTTAACACGCCAGTAAGATATGCCGATGGTCTTGATGAATCGTGCCGTACACGTTGGCTATTGGTCAAGTATGCACAACGTACAGGGGACCCAAAATTACTAGTATCCTTAGTACTTTTAAATTCAGATGCAATCATTGCCTTTTGCATACTCCCGTGGTGAGCACTTCTTAATAGCAGGGGGGCTGTTATAGTTCGATTTGAGATGCCCTATATATATATCAGACACGTTCTGTTGTCCTACTCGCCCAGAGTACGCAACAGGGGGGCCGGATGTTATCGGGCGGTGTGATATTTTTGCACAACAGGGGGGCCGTTGTTATCGGGCGGAATGCTATTTTTAGTGAAGACGGTGTTATTGGTTTTGGTTGAGGATTTTACCAGCATACTCTTGTTTATTGGATTTTTCCCTTCCCGTATAGTTACTGTCTCGCTTTAGATTGGGAGATCAATGCTGGAATGGAGATTGAGAGATTTGGTATAGGGATTGCCGTTTTACCTTGGCAATTCTTCATGACGGAATTTGGGCTTGCCGTTTTACCTTGGCAATGATTTATTATGGAATCTGGGATTTGCCGTTTTACCTGGCAATTGGTGATAAGTTGTTCGGGACCTATCGTATCGAGCACCGAATAGGGGGGCTGTTTGTGGTATGCGGTTGTTCGATACGGGTCCGCGGATATTTGGCGGTTTCGTATATTCTGGGGTTTCGTATTATGTGTCGAGGCATTATTCGGTATATGCCTCGGAGTGTGGAGCTGCCCCCCCGCGGGGCAGTCGATGATGTTAATGATACGACCCGGGCTTTGATGATAACGATACTGCCCGTATATATGAGTGGTGCAGCCGGTGACAATCAGGTGCGGCTTACCTCCTGTGTGTGGTTTATATGGTACGGTCTCTGACAGAACGGTATTGACCCACCTGGTGTGTATTTGGTATCCGGTGTACGAGTATTTTATCTTCTCTCCTCGATCTACGCCGTAGCGGCACGCCGCGTGGTTACACAGAACACGTTATTCAGCAAGCGTATTCAAACTATTCAAACAGGGCTCTGCGGTCGTCAATTTTAAGTCAGAGATACGTCCTGCAAATACATCAGGCGAGGTGGGTATGTGATGTCATATATATGCGATGTCATCACTATTGATCGCGAGGGTGATTTTACTTCGTGAGGTAAATGGTACTGTGTTTCGTAGAGGTCGTCTCAGGAGGGTATGCGATGGGTCGGCAGTGTGGTTTATCGCAATTTTATCAGGTCTGTCTGTGCTTCCTTTTCAATTTTTTTTGTCTCAAATGTACGATTTCACGTCCATGATTATTTACCGTGCCGCTGTGGGGCTCTGAGGTCGCCAATTCTAAGACAGAGATACATCTTACAAATACAGCAGTTGAGGTGGGCATGCAACGTCATATATATGCGATGTCACTACTATTGAACGCGAGGGTGATTTTACTTCGTCAGGCATATGCTACTGCGTTTCGTAAAGGTTGTCTCACGTGGACATGCGATGTCACCACTATTAAACGCGAGGGTGACTTTACTTCGTTAGGCACATTCCACTGCGTTTGGAATGGTAGAGGTTGTCAGGCAATCATGTAAGCGGATGGAGGCACGAAATACCCTGCGTAATAGGTTGGTCGTATGGTTTACCGCAGTGTTAACATCCCTGTCTGTACTTACTTTTCACATTATTATAGACTATATATAGTGTACGCTTGTACGTCCTGTTTTCTCCCCACTGTCGTCGAAAATGTTGTAGTTGTTATAAGGCTTAGTTTGGGTAAGCTACGGGTTAACCTTTTGCAAGTGGTCAAACGGACTAATACCCCACTAAATTCCTTAACAAATGGCGTCGTCGACAGATTATGGGTTTTTGGGTCGTGGGTTCGATCCCCACCATCCACAATAATAAACTTTTCAGACTTTCCCCATGTCGAACTTGAAAAATACTCTCCCCGGTATCCCCAGGAAATGAAACGGCTTGGATATTGACAGAGGTTCGCCGTATATCCGGCCGACCTGCTATCCCGCCGTTTCAGGGGGGGAGAGTGTTATAAGGCTTAGTTTGGGTAAGCTATTGGTTAACCTTTTGCAAGTGGTCAAACGGACTAATACCCCACTAATACCTTAACAAATGGCGTCGTCGACAGACCATGGGTTTTTTGGGTCGTGGGTTCGATCCCCACCATCCACAATAATAAACTTTTCAGATTTTCCCATGTCGAACTTGAAAAATACTCTTCCTGGTACCCCAGGGAATGAAACGGCTTGGAGAAATGACAGGTCCGCCCGTATATCCGGCCGACCTGCTATCCCGCCGTTCAGGGAGGGAGAGTGTTATAAGGCTTAGTTTGGGTAAGCTACGGGTTAACCTTTTGCAAGTGGTCAAACGGACTAATACCCCACTAAAGTCCTTAACATAGTCCTGTAGATGTCGCGTCCATGTCTGGTGCTCTTGTTAGTGGTGTTCATGAAAACATGCCCTAACATGTAGTAGATGATCGCTGAGTGGTGTTATATACATACGAGTACATGTAATACATATAACGAAGTAACGCAATTGAGCGCGGGCACATTAAAACACTGACGATTTGCACTTCTCCCACTCGTGTTCAATGGTGGTGACACTATATATCACCACATCACCTCGCTTGCTGTTTTTGTAATATGTATCTCTGTGTTAGAATCGGCGACCTCAGAGCCCCACATCGGCACGGCAAAAATCATGGGCGTAAAATCGTACATGAGCTAATAATAATGTGAAAAGGAAGTACAGGCAGATATGTTAACCTTGCGGTAGACCACACTACTAACCCATTACGTAGGGTATTTCGTACTTACCTTCTGAATGATCGCCTCCCGACTTATGCCAAACGAAGTATGACTAACGAGGTGACGTAAGTGAGCGCGGGTACACCAAACGTCTCATTCAAAACACTGACGATTTGCACTTCTTCCCCTCGTGCCCAATGGTGGTGACATTGCATGACCTCATCACCTCGCCTGTTGTATTTTGCTATGTGCTTTTCTTTGTTATAATTAGCGACGTGAGAGCCCCACACAGGCACGGTAAAACAATGGTAATTACATGGTTGTGCCTATCGACTGAAATAGTCCATCTTGCAACCCATGTCCAATAATTGTAACGCTAAAACATCAAATCTGCTAGAACAATGAGCAATAATACCAGGCAGGTGATATAAAGATATAAATATATGTATTCTTGACGCATCCGTCATATTTGTCCCCTTCAAGGATTGACAGTTTCCGCGCACATATTGAAGTGTCCCGCCCGCCCCCCGCCCCCCGCCCCCCGACCCCTACCCTCTTGTTTAAACGCCCCACCTACAATCAAAACACGCTAAAGTAGTGAACACTACCAGCCAGCTAATATCACCTCATTTTCGTTCTAGCCACCCATGCCGTATCTCCAATTCACCCCCCCCCCCTTTGTTGGTTTCCCCGTTTCTTCTTGATCAAACGACCCACCTAAAATCGAAATCGGTCAGAGTAATAAACACTTCTACCTCATTGATATCAAGCCATTGTCTTTCTAGCCACCATGACGCAGCGTTAATTCGCCCACCCCCCCCACCCCCCCCCTCCCCCCCCCCCCCCTCCACCCCCACCCCCCCCACAAAGAGCCCCCCCCCCCAACACCCTCTCGTTCTCCACTACCCGCACGACAGCCTAGACCTGGCACCACGCGTACAGCAATCCCATACATATGTGCGACCGGAACTTGTTAGAACCCCTTCCACCCCCCCCCCCCCCCCCCCCCGCAAACCCCCTACCCCCTCCCCCCCCCGCTCCCTCTTGCTCAAACGCTTCAACTAACCCCAAGATCACCTCATTATCTTTCTAGAGCCATCCATGCCGCTGCTTCAATCCATCCCCCCCCCGCCCTCAACGCCCGATCCTTCCCCACCACCCGCACAGTCGCCTAGACCTAGCACCATGCGTATAGCAAACCCCTACATCTATTCGACCTAAAGCTGTTATAACCCTTTTACTCCCCAACCCCCTCGAACACTCCGCCCTCTTCTCACTGGTTGTACGACTTATAGGATACACTCGATAAACTGACGCATTTCCTTCCACAGCTGTCAGATTTTGTACTGACGCATTTCCTTCCACAGCTGTCAGATGTTGTCCCCCTCAAAAACGCGTTTTATAGTTTCCGCGCACAGACTGACTAACATCACCCTGCTGACGCTGGTACAAGCTACACGGTAGCTCCAAGGGTAGTCGCCGACCTATATCGTTAATTAGGACACACACCCAGTGATACGCGTGATCGGAGTATCACACACAGCTTTCAAAGATGAGTTCGACAAAAATTTCGATTTCACAGATGAATGTTTTTTTTTCAGTATGTATACTTCGTGCGCTTTACGTGCTTCCTCGATGTGTGCTCCGTAGCGTTTTCAGAGAGGACACAAAACATGATAACTATGAAGAGATCAACACCACGCGTCTTGGTCGCGGTGGCAGCGGCTGCTGCACTACTGGCGCTGCCGTTATGCGCTACTGAACCTAAGCCAAGTCTGGCGGCTTCCAACGATTTTCTCTTAAGGTGAGCCAGGCGCCGGTGTATTGCTTTTTCCCACGGTATTGGCCTCGCCATTCAAAATTTCCAAAAACGAGATGGAAAACGACAAAAATCGTGGCTTGAAGAGTGATACGGTTGTCCAGGAATGCGGCCATTCTACTAGCTTGACGTCAATACGGGATAAACGTAAAGTACCGTTTGGTAATGGTTGGGTATATAGCGCTACAATACGCTCTATACCTAATACCAGGTATTCATGTGAGGAAACACCGGGAGCACATTACGTCGATATCACCGCCGATAGCAGGTGCTCGCAGTAGGTAACCCCGCACTGTTGAAAGGGAATGTAACAGAACCTTTGAATAAGTACGAACGTACCCGTACCTCTTCGTGGGGTAATTGAACTTAGAGGTATGAATTTTGGCACCCCATCACCGAACAATAAAAACCTTCATGCAAGCCATTTCACGAGAAAATATACAGCGGTGCAAAAGTGAGGCGATTTCAAAGTAGTTTCTTCTCGATCACACGTGGGAAAAATGATTGCTGCATCAACCTAATCCCTCAGCTGTCTGCGGAAAGTTGTTCCGCGGAATAGATTGGACTTCCGTCATTTGGAGAGGGACTTTTTACTTCATCGGCGGTGAATGTAAACTCAGTTATTTGCATCGCACATAAGGTTCGTCATCTTCATTGCGCCTCGGTTTACGTACACGATATCAGGCATTTGCTTCGCTAGATAACATGCACCAATAAACGCACACGGTACTAATTCATGTATCCGTACGTGCGTTCGACGTAACCTCTTGATATATGCCCTAACGCTTTTGACGGTTGGACATCGTTCCTGGGCGCGGATTCTGTTAAACATGCACAAACACCATAATAGCGCGGCTGCGTACGATATAGCGCTTCTTGAATAGTTCATGCTCGGGCGGTGCGGTGGGGCGTGGGGGGTCGTTGGATTGTCATATGGTGCGGTGTGGTGTGGGTTCAGGTATACTTCGTGATTGTTGCAGCGGGCACGGGTATTAATTTGTTTGTCATCCAACGGTGTTTTGCGGGGCGCTAAGGAGACCGTCATGCGGTGCGGTGCCGTGCAGTAAGCCTGCATATGACTGAACCGGACGATAAGTAAAACACGCATAGAAAAACGCATTGCTATGCTATTCCAACTTGTGGACGCTCTCGCCCTCCTTCCACCCCACTTGTTTCGCTTTGAAATTCTTAAACTTGCTTCAGTTGCGCACTCTACACCTCGGTGGGTCTTGTGTTCGTGAATGTGCATGCTCTCTGTGGTCCTTGCTCGCTCTAGTTTGATGTACGTTGCAAAAAATGTGTCGCTGGGGCTTGATAGCTAATGCTTCATTTGGACGGATCATCATGTGCAAACATCTTGGTACTTCGCTCCGCTCAAACAGTGGCGGGTTCGTCACACAAGTACACTCACCGCATACGCATTCTCCACACTGCTCACGACGCACTCATTGGTTCGTTTGCTTGCGTTTGAAGCGCGTTTAGTTTACGTATTCTCGAAGTTACGCGACAAAGTTAGCATAATTGGTCCACCGGGACACGTGCCGCTTTTGCACATATCACCTGTGTTTCTCACTTCTCGTCGGTTGTGATCGGAAATTCACACCGACGAGTTCCAGACCTTATTCTACGTGTCGTTGAGGCTGTTGCTGTGGTATCTACTTGTGTCAAGGCTGTGTTACCCGTTGCATCGTTAGCGAGCTATTTCTCCACACTTATCTCGTATGCTAAAATGAAACATTAATGTGCACACGGCGTAGAATGCTCATCCCATTAGAAGGCACCCCCTGCCTTGGGGGGGCGCAGTGATCGTCGGTGTCAGACGAGGTTTTCAGACCAAAACGGGTCCTAGACAATATTTACCCACCCCCGCCCCACTAATCATTTAATCTTAACTACGATGCAGCATTGTCTGCCGCAAGGTCTACCAGGCGTCACGATAGCAGAGCAGCCGTCCTCCTGAACCTCTGCTGATTGTCTGGTCAATACTCGTCTGTTCCGAGAGTAGTCTTGGACGATACAACTGTCATCACGGCCCGAAACCGCAGCAGGCCAGCTAACAATAGTTCGTCTGGCACCGATTTAAACCAATGCCTATCTGTGGATTACCTTGTGTTGGACGTATTTCGGTAATTTTATCGTATCGCCTTCCGTTCGATTAGCGCAGAGACAAGTTTCAAGCCCGCGTGCCGTGAATGTAAATTGGTACTGGCCCGCTTGAAGTCGCATGCCCGCTCTGGGAACTGCAGTTCAGGCTATTCCCTCAACCACCCATGAAACACGATATCTGCGTCATCTCCTCTCTTGAGGGAGGCTGAATTTCAGCACGGTATTATTAACATGCTCTCTCAACTTGTAATCCGTTTCCCCTCGTTAAAGCACGTCATAGACAACTTTAAACTAGTCTGACGTCATGCACGGCATTCATCACCAATAAAGTCATAGGTTTCCCACTACGAAGTCGCACGATGCCTATTGTTGTCTAGGACACCACCAGCGTCATGTATTCGTTCAGTCGCCACGGCCCGCCTCAACCGCTGTTCGCGTCGCTCTGCCCGTATCTGTACGTACTGTGCAAGCTTTTGAATGACGAGTCGAAAGAATACAGATGAATCGGTGCTTGCACTTTGGTTCGCAGATTTATGTCCTATTTCATCACGTGAGGTGCGCTATTCCTTTTCGTGCTTGCTGCGTACCCCGCTCGGTTTCACACCGACCGGTTACAGCTGCGATTCGTTCAAGGAGACCCACGGTACTGGGAGCCGTAACGCGACCACGATCGGGACCAACTCTGTGTGGATGGCGACGACCGTGACGCCTGTCCTCATGGCCAACGCTTGCTTCAACGGGGTTTCGACAGACGACTTTCGGGATCGCGCCGTCGGCTCGTTTGGTGGTTTTACGCCACTGCAAGAATTTCCGATTTGTGTATTTACCAAGCTCACAAACAACCCAGATGTATGCAGCAGCACCACCACCCCCGCTGGAAGGAGCGTGAGCAACGAGAACAAAGACACCACAACATCAACCGCCACCACCGGCTCCACCATCGGTTACATAACTGAAGCAGGCGCGTCAATCACCACCACATTCCAGGACAAAATCGGCGGGATAGGCCACGAGGACAAGAGCAAGGAATCCAGATGGGCGCGATTTCGGCGTGAGCCCTTTCTCCTGCCAGACCAGTTCATGGCTCGCTTCTTCCACGCCCTCATGTACCTGGCGGAGGTCATCACAGCCGACGTTGTTGCTGGTTTCGTGTTCGGTAGAGGGCGTCTACGCTACTACCAACGTGTCAGGAAGAACCGACGCACCCGCAGAAGGCAGAGGCGCTATCGCCGGTTTAGGATGTTCGCCGACGACGTGAGACTGATGATCTGGGACGCCTACGTGCAGCTTTACGACACGCTGTGTCCGATCCAAAACGACGTGTCGGGACCCGAGAACCAGATGGTCCCAAGCGTACAGCTGATTGAATGCCCCGAGATCCCATCCATATATGCCGACGTATCCACGTCTGAGATCATCGCCGCTGTGGCATCAGCTAGATACTCGACTCTCGTACTTATCTCTGCCTCGTCCGCACCAACCCCAGCGTGGACAGAACAACCTCTTCTTGAAATGAAATGGATACAGGTAGAAAATCCCATCGCCGAGCAGGGTTCATCTATTTACGCACTTGGGCCACTCTTGCAGGCGGCGCGGGACATGCCGTCGGATCTATCGCGTCTCGCGGGCGCATCCCCACCGGAAGGGGATGTTGAGGTTCCCCTACCACCGGCTGTTTCGCCACGCCAGCGGTTGCGTTTGGAGTCTGCTCCATCTTCGACGGAGTCAACGTCTTCTTGGAGGCCGTGCCAACCAGAGACCCGAGACGATGACGTGTCGCTTCGCTCGAAATGGTTCTTCACATCAACATTCTCCCCTGCAACTGCGACTACTAACAGGTGTTTATCGGTGAGTCAAGTGGGTTTGGAATTGTGATGCGTGGTATTCAATTGGTTGTCCAGAGGCATTGTTAAATTTAGTTCCTATCAAATAAGGGTGATGCGAAATCGCGCACATTGGTGATTCTATCCGTCCACAATTTCAGCTTCTTTCGTCGACTACAGACACGTTTTCCTTCCCCCTCCACTTCATCAACCCCCCTCTCCTATCAACTTCAAAAACACTCTCCGTCATTTCCCCCCCGCCTTCCGCCGTCCTTGCCCCTCTACCTCACGCTGCACCCTTCATCGCGTTTGCTGGCAGTTCAACACCGTCACGCCCGTCTCCAACACTTCGAACAAGGAGAGGGGCTGGCTGGCCTACCCTGCAGTCAAGCTCGTGCCGAAAAGCTTTTGTTCGCCTTTTCTCCCCGCAAATCCTTCATCGCAAGATCACAGCCAATCTATTGTCGCTGCTGGTACCATATCGGGGAGTACTGAGGTGCGCAAAAGGTGTTTGCGAGGGTTCTCTTTGTGCTAGATCTTCTGTACCATTTCCTACCTCTGCTGATCAACGTCCACCACACCCAGTGTCCGCGCGGACTCGATTGTGTATTTGAAGAGATACAGGGTCCGTGGCCATTCGCCAAAACACGCAGAGATAAATCTACACTGCATTCCTGAAGCTTGGTCATTTTGTAGGGTACGATACGGCCCGGAAAATTCAGGTTTACAGACTTTCAATATCGAAGCGCATCGTGTCATCGGCGCAGTTGATAATGTAGTGTCCTTCCAGCGCACACATACGCATGTGTGTTGAGTCGATGTTAGAGAGTTGTTGGCGACCAGGTAGGTATGAGCGGCAGCTGTCTCCTGCGGCGTCGTGGAGTTGTCCATTGTGGCATCTGTCGTGGGCGTTCATGGCTCGGCGCGTTGGGTGTGCGAATGCAGACGAAGTCAAGCGGTTTAAGTAAACTCCGTCCTCCGCCTAGCAAATACTAACTCGACGATGGGAAATAAGTCAGACGAAAAACTCTACCGGCGCGCGTTTTACAGCTGTACACCGAAAACGCCAACACTTGTGACCTACAAACGAACGCTTTCGTGGTGCACGCGAGAGGTCAAGCGCATAGCGTTTTCCAACCCCCGTGTATTGTGACGGCAACGTTTTACACATTCTCCGGTTCCCACAAACGCTCTCCTTTATCAGGTTATTGTGACGACGGTCTTAGTTGTTTCTTTGGAGCATACGTGCTGTTGCCTTGACGTTGCGCCCAACGTGTATGCGTTATAATTGAGAACATAAGGCCTATTGCTTTGCTGTGATTATCCGCGTAGCGTCCATTTCGGGCGAAATACACACTAGCGCAGCAAACAAATGTGCGAGTAACAAACACAAATTCGACTCCACCGGCGGATTGGTTTGCCTTCCTGGCATACGAACAAACATTAGGGCATGATATTCGCTGTCCCGCTCCGTCAACCGGTGCTCCGTACAATTAAAGTCACGATAGTCGTTTACAGCGAGACATACATGTAGTAATTAAAGACCATAAACGACTCATGTGAACAAATTGCTCGTGTGGTGGAAATTGCGTAACGTAGGCCTCCCGTGTTGGCTCATGTCCCCATCGAGAAGTTCCGAGGCGAGAAAGGAACACACAAACTCCCTCTTGGAGGTGATAGAGCCAGCATGGTCACGGCTGCGGCAGTATATGAAACGAAAGACGTTGTGGTATATTTGAAGCAAATCTTTTTTTTCCTCCATGGGGTGGATAACGCTTGGCGACGCCTTAGAAAACAATCGTTAGTGCCACTGTTGACGGAGTAGTCACCAACCCGACATAAATTACGCGAAAACCATAACACGTGAGCGAAACTCGACGATGAACAAATGACTTCCCACGTTTTTCGTGCCCTAGACACACCCCAGGAACCAGGGGGGTTGTCCTTATATTCCGAAGCCGAAGCTTACGGTATGGCACACCAACGTTACGTTGCTCATTGTCCTGTTCACAGCGTGTAGTCCTCATACAGGGCCGTACCTCGACCGACAATGTAGGAAGCACGGACGTGTCTGGTGTGGAGTAAGTGTCATTTCATGTCGACCAGGCCATTTATCTGGCTTCCTTCTTCTAATGTAAAAACCTTGCGGCGATAGCGGGAACACTGGCAAGCGTGCGGCGGGAAATTCGGCATACATGACGATATCCTGACCATTCGCCTTTCTTTGTCGTGCAATTTTCAGAGAGAACGAGACTTGACACGGACAAAATCATTATCGACAAAGATGTACCCGTTGCTTCCATCGTTGAACCACTGGAGAGTCCAATCAATATATTCAGAAGCGATTTCCGACCTGATGCATATTATTTGTATTCACTGCCCAGTCTGACGCCTGCTGTGCTACTGCAACTGAAATGAATTCGCAGGGAGTGATAAACATGCTGGTGAAGTACAACACGGATGAGGGAACAGTTACCACAGCGGATGACGACTTCAATGTTCAAACCGACACGTTCGATGGACATCCCCAGGCCCCGTTCTTCGTATCAGAACACTATACCCCCGAAAGCACATGCTACGTCGACGCTCACGGTGTGGCGTACACAACCATCATCATGTCGTACGGTCACCGCGTCAATCTCCCAACTGAACGGGAAACGCAGGACGACACCCCAACGACCATACAGACAGGAGACGTGTCGGACATAATTTTTGTTGCTGTTGACGCACGGTTGCGGTGTAAATGGTCTCGCGAATGCGTTCAGACGAGGTCAAGCGAGTACTATTGCTTGTGTGTAGAAGCGGTGTTCGTAGCACGTTTCATTCCTAATGAGCATGATATGGTGGTTTTGAACGATTTGGTCACGAAGCATCTTTGATCCTCTAGTGCCCATGCTGGACAGCCACAGATCCAGCTGAAACCAGTTTCAGTTATCTTTTCGAGTCCATTCATGTTTCGATTCGGTCGCTTCGGGTGCATGTCCGTTCTTCGCGCATGTGGCCAATGACATCAGTCAAAAATAAATTATTGTAGTCCAATGTAAAGTACGCAGGACGGTTTGTGAATGTAGCAACTAGCCTTGTAGAGGTAGTGTACGGCTTGGTTTCATAGTACTTCGAGGCTACACGCTGACAGAACATGGCATGTGATCGGTTGGAATTTGTTATTTGCGAGGCCTTCGATACCATGCTTTACGTGTATTTGTTTTACCGGGTGTATGTCGGCATAGACGAAGTGTCGCTGGTCAAGCATGGCTGGCTAGTTTAACCACAAATGAATTGGAGGTAAGTTTATCAAAACACAAGAGGCGGCGGCGTGAGTTTTATTGTGTTTTCTGACATGTGTGCCATAGCGGTATGGTATAGAGTGTACGATGGCCTCAGCATGATGCGAACGGAGGTGTGAGGCATCGCGATTGCTACGAGATTGTTTCACGTAGATCCCTTCAGTATTCTCGCATTCGAGTGATGATGGCGTTTCCAACAATTGATTAATCAGTTTCACCTCGCGTATACATTATATCAATCGTGCCCCCTCTCGCTGTGTCCTGCAGATTGAATCAACATAACGCCCTGTGATATTGTAGCTCGGAGAAGTACGCGACGTTTCTCGCGGAAACAAAAAACACGCAATTCATATCACATGACTATGTCGTCGTGCGTAACCATGTGAACTATAGACGCGATGTATTACATTCCAAGGCGTTATGAAACAAAATACATTTTCACGTCAGCCAGCATACATATGCTATATGTAGCTTGGGCAGCCGGATCGAGTCGTACGTCCTACACATTGCACGGCGGTGTGCAGTTGCAGTACAAGGAACTATGGAACGTATGTCCAACGATGACAGCATAGTCTGTATAGATACAAATATGCATGATGTTTGACAGGCCATTAGAAAGTCTAGTGTAGAGCTAAACTGCATTGTTTTGATTTCACCTGTTGTCGTTGTTCTCACATTAACTCGCATGATCAAGTCTGTGGTCACAGGACAGGCTCCAGTCTCTCTGGAGATGGAGAATACCCTCAACAAAAACCCAAGCAAACCAAAGGTGGTACACGCATGAAAAAATATATATACAATGGCTCCGCATGATGCCGGCACCCATGTGCTTCGCGTAGGGCAGGCAGCACCTCAACTTGTCCGATTCAATGCTTAGTAGAAAACAGAGAAGTCACCGCACACATTATAGTCTGCGCGTACAGTATGTAAGGTAATGCCAAGAGTTCGATATAGACTAACGATCATAACAATGTACTACTAATAACAGCTACCGTTTGTTTCGTATATAAATCTGATTCCGAGCTTCATTAATCAGATTTCGATCGGATAAATCCGAGCACACGCCGACTAACCCTTCAATCTAGCGACGAACTATGTCGAGTGCGTTTCTTGTGATAGTTTTACTCGATCACGCATTCGGGTCCAGTAAGGTGACTGACCATGTCCGATGAGTGTGATTAGAGAAGTTGTTCATGGACCTTTTGGCATTATACAACAGCAGTCTGTCCAGATCGAGTCGATCGGTGCAACTTGCTTGGGTATCGCATTATTACAGCAGCAGCGATACACTACACTTCTTTTCCTTTTCCCATCCCATTTGTTGTGATGCTAGCATTACTCTCGCCCTCCCAATGCAGTATTATAACTTAGATCCGGGGTCATATAAGGGGCTCCCCTCCCCCTTCCCCACCACAGCACCTGCCCTAATTTTTATCGCGAGAGAAATTCAGAATTTGTTTCCCTCGTCGGTTCCCGTCGATTTGTACCTACCCACCGCTGCTACGCGATTTCAGCAGTTAGTTTTTCCTTTTACTCCCATTTATTTCTGCAAAAAAATTACGTCAACAAAGCTCACAACGGTAGTTATTTAACTCAAGGACCACCGCCAGTATTAATGGTAGTAGAATTCGAGTGCAACCGCACTTGACCACCGGGGCGACCTTTCTATATCACTCACTGCCCCGGTGGCGTATCAGGTGATATGCTCGAGCCTGGTATAGGCCAGCTTCGTGAGTTTGAATCCCCCCGAGTGCGTACTCGTACAAGTTTTCGTCTTGTGCTCTACATGACTTGCGGAAAGCGCGAGAGCGTGAGTTACCAACACTCGATGAACAACCGATGATCAGTGGGTGCTGACCCCTATGCGCCAAAAACAATGAAGCCAGTAACCGGGGGGGGAAGGGAAGAACGACACCTGTTACCACGGCTCGTATGTCCAGAAGCTGGAAAGTAGACGTGTGCCGAATTGTTTTTTTACAAATCACTTGAAGAGATGATCAGTCAGCAATCAACAGCAATAAGGCGCACGTCAAGTACGAAGCAACACAAAGTTATCGGTCAGTGACGTACCAACATACGACCGCTTGCACTTGACCGGCAAACGATCACAGCAACGGAGTCAGAGACTACAGCAACAACACAGCACGCCATCCTACTGTCTACTTACCGCCACCTTCGTGTGGCGCAACTTTATAACAAGAGGAGCAACTTGTACAATACAACCCTCGGGTGGACGCAGCCACTCGGAATGCTGCTGTGTGTATTTTCCTGACGCAGTAATCGTAATCACTACAACCTCCTTATCGTTTAGTCACGCGTGCGCTTGCCACGTCTATATCTATGTATGTACGTGAACCTACAGAAATCCAATAAACAAATGCACCAATATGATCCCTACCGCAGTACCATGGGGAGTTTTGCGCAGAATTTTTTTTTATGTTTTGGCACAAAATATGATGCCAATTTGGATGGAATGTCTCGCCAAGTTTATTTCATCAACCTATCCATACATCAAGATTCGAAGAATAACTGGTGAGCACCGTTCAAAATACAACATTTTGCGCTCATCTCGCTTTGACGGCGGCCTTCGAACAAGGTGATTTGACCGAGAAATGCTACAGCACTGCCCACTGAGCTATACTTGATCACTTGACTCAGTAGCTCAGTAGGTAGTTCTTATATTAACACACATATATGCTAAACTCCCAAAATATCCGTTCATAATGTCGTCAGCGCGCATGCATAAAAGAAGACAAACATGAAGTTGGTAAGAATCGAACGCACGACACATAGCACTACCCACCGCGGTCACATGACTCAGTAACACTGACATGAGTGGGTTATGCAAAAAAACAACCAAATATGTTTTCCAATTCATTATATATTTATCAATGATTTCGTAAGAGCGATTTCCGGGGCTATCCTCTCTCCACGTACTAATATTAGTCGTACTCAGAAGAACACTAACAACTATCAAAACCATTCAAAACTTCTCCCGCGCACACGCTCCTGTATACCTGGTAACAAATATGATCTGGGTGAGAATCGTACTCACGACACATCCTTTGTTGGTTATATATCATTATACCCACTGAGCCGAAAGGAAACGACACACAGCAGTAGTAGCTACGATAGGGCATGCGCTTGGAGGCGGCCATGAAAAATGCATCGTCGGGGAGTAAGTTAGATTCCAATTTAGAAACGTTGCCCCTTAAATATTCGTTCAAGCTCTACATAGATAGTCCTAGATCCAACAATAGCTCGGGTGTATACCGCCCAAATTAAAAAAAAAACGCATTTCTCGCTTGTCTCGCTCAGCGTCTATCCGCGTTCACGTCGATGTGTGGAACGAATACGTCAGGGCGAGGGACGTTGGAGCCGCCTCCCGAAGACGGCGCTCGAACGAAGCTATTTGATCGAAAATTACAGTTCCACGAATCGCATACTGAGGCCGAGATTTGTTCGTCTTGCAGCCTTTCTAATCTTCTTGCATCGCGTTCTTCACAACTGTTCGCACTTTTCCGTGTTTCATTCGTTCAAGCCCTGCAGACGTCAAGCAAAAACACCGCAATTTGGATAGTTACTTGCATAATAGGTCGCGCAAAAAGCCTTAGCCTATTGGGTCAAAGCCCCCTAACTAAGCTCCCAATTATTTACGCGGTCGCAATTCAACTGGTCATTTGCATCATGTACGATATTTAGGGATTATTTTGTTTTGTGAAGGGTGTCCGTCTAATTTCACTTTCTAAAACAGTTGTATCCTCGCCTTCGTTGCCGGCCGTATGGAACGTTTCGCAGATGTCGAAGTATGTACATTCGTCTACGAAAAGCACGTCATCGCTCATGCGTTGTTAGTCTGCTTCTTTTTGTAGGTTGTCCATCGTTGTTGTACGTTGTTGTTGGCGCGCACCCAATTAGGATTTATCAGACATTTTTTTACATGTGCGTGAGCACCCGAGGAAGTTATACACATTCTTCATTTGTACAACTCCTGCTGACGGTTTTGAGCCTACATCAGGTGGACGTACAGACCAAGCACGCTCGAAATGAGAAGCATTTCAACAGCACCAAACGCAATAATGTACAAGGGCGAATTGAAGCGATCTACTTCTACTGGTATTACAACATGCGCTCAAGCCCTGCAGACATCGAGCAAAACAAACGCTCGAGAGTATACCACCGCAAAATGCAAAGCTTTAGCAACTACCTACCGTTTGGAAATGATGCCAACTTTAGAAATTATCCAGACGCTGCAGACGTTATTATAAGATACAAGCGAAGTAGCAAAATTTCCTCGTCAAACTACAATATATTTGCAACTTATCCCTCGTCTCGCTCAGCATCCATCCGCGTGCACGTCGAGCTGCCCAACGGATAAGGAAGGGCGAGGGGCGTTGGAGCAGGCCCCCGAAGACGTTTACGCGTTGGAGCCGCTCCCCAAAGATGTTTACTTTTTCATTCGTTCAAACGCTGCAGACGTCAAGCCAAACAAACAAACTCTCCAGCCCTGCAGACGCCAAGCAAAACAAACGCTCAAAAGTTTGCCACCGTAAAATTCCAAACATTAGCAACTACCGTTTGGAAATGATGCCAATTTTGTAAATCATCCATGCGCTGAAGACAATAAGATACAACCAAAATCTCCGGAAGTCCTCCTCGACAAGAGCTTTTTTTGCAAATTTTCGCTTGTCTCGCTCGGCATCCGGCCGCGATCACGTCGATGTGCGGAACGGACACGGCAGGGCGAGGGGTGTTGGAGCCTCCCCCCGAAGCCGGCGCTGGCGCTCGAACGAAGCTATTTGACCGAACAATCCAGTTCCGCGAATCGTATACTTAGGCCGAGACGAAAAAAAACTCCTCACTGAATCCCTAAAGTCAAAAATGATTTTTTTTGCATATATGTATAATGAGCTAAACTGAAACACTTGAATTCAACACGCATTAATACGTAGCATCTCATATCCACCGTTACGTAGTAACCATGGCCACACGGACATGACACGGATCAAAATGGTTGTAGCACACCTGCTCCGGAAACAAACGCATGGGTAAAGGCTAGCTACGCCTCACTACTTCGTCAGTGACTACAAACACGATGCACATGATCCGGTACCAGGCACATACCTGTGCTGCACTGCCAGTGGCGAACCTGAAACGCAAGCAGGCGTTGGTATAAATAACGTACTACTCGCAAAAACATTCTCGTTCGCGACCATATCCCTGTTTCCAAGTTCCAGGTCGCACAACCGGTGACCAGTTGTCAAGAACCCTCTTTTCTCGTACAGAATTCGACACGCACGTTACACGGGGTTGATAATGGCTTGGATAATCAGCGAAAGTTCCCTCCACCCACGAACGGGCTTCTTGCTTTTAGCGGTCGAACGACGCATTAACCAACTTGACGGTGGCAAAGCGTATGCTGCTATGAGTGATTCGTTTGACGAAACTTCAACTACCCTCCACCTGCCCACTTCTCTGTAAATACGTGTCATCTGCATTGCATCATCCGTTTTACTCAGGATCCAATTACACCGATACCGATCAAGTTGAATATGCGATCGATTAACGAGCGTTCCATCGCTTGAACAACCGCTCTCCTTGTGTGGTGCAAACCACACCAAGTGTGACACGTGCGTGCGCTTGAAACATTGCAACACGAATCGCAACGGCAGTAGAGCATGGATACGAGGGT
Organism: Undaria pinnatifida; assembly: GCA_012845835.1. NCBI lineage: Eukaryota > Phaeophyceae > Laminariales > Alariaceae > Undaria > Undaria pinnatifida. The sequence continues at coordinate 6,404,379 of JABAKD010000006.1, read as the reverse complement.
AGATCACCAATGAGAAGGACATCATCCCGCTTCCAACGCGGCAAACGTCAGGCGACGAATGGTGTGTTCACCTACTTGAGGGAGAAAGCGAAGCCATCGTGGCGAGGACAAGGACATGCTCTGGTGCCACAAGGGCTACGGCAGAGGTAAGACGCCAACTCTTCGAAACAGTGACCGATATCTTGTCACTCAACCGAAATCGAACCGCCTGCTCTTGTATATCCTCGGGGCATTCCGAATGCAATCGGTGCTTACCCCACGCCATTAATACGCGTTAAAGGGGCAGTGGAGGGATGGACTCAAAGCTGGCGAGCGATGGCAATTTCAAACCGGTTTGAATTCCCCGCTTGTCTGTCTCCTCGTAGTCGAGCAACAAAGGATCATATATTGGCCACACTACAAATACCGAGCTTGTTTAGGCTATGGCACGGAACATTGTACGATGTGCATCTTTGTGCGTCCTGCATGATTGTGGACAACGATGTCAGCACTTTATCTCGTATAATCCTTCACGCAAGCGTCGTTTTCTCGTTAGTCTCGGATTAGAGTTGCCATTTTACAATGGTGTGTACCGAAGTTCTGACTTGGTTGACAAGGGCAGCATACGTGGCACCGAAGTGGCTGTCACGGCCACTTGTGACGGAGAAGACAAAGGGAACCTGGTTTGCAAAATGGCACACGTCCGGCCAAAAGATGAAAACCAAAGAAGTAGATAATAGAAGGTCGGGGAATGAGAAACGGAACCGTCAGGAGGTGTAAGGAGAGAGAGACAAACACAATGAGGTTGGGCTGACCAGGACCTGATCGATACGGCACAATGCCTATGCCATGGGCAGATATACTCTACGAGATCTTGTACGTACCAACCGACCGACAATCCTACAGGTAAGTTCCTTGCAAGATGCCTTGCAACGTTCGCCGATACTTACGATGTAAAGGTAGCATATACCAGGTACAATACACCGACGTAAAGTAGCAAACCGATATTTCCCGCACATTGTATTTCTCTGCATCTACATTCAGACACTCAGTGACCTCAGGGTAGTGACTGCGATTGGAAAAGATAGCAATGTACTAAGTCCATGAAACATCAATACCCCCCATTTGATGAGAAGTCAGTAGCTACTGTAGAGAAACTTGATACTCGAAAGAAATTCGACGTCATGTTCAGACCTTTGCGTCTAAATGGCAACGGCAAAGTTTATGTAAACATGCCACTCAGAAAATCAAAATACGAACGGAACAACGCATTATGCAGTTCTGCTATATTATCATCTGTAATATGGATCAAACTATGTCCCAAAAAGCTACGCGTGGTGTAATTACAAGCGAGAAAAACACTTGGTAAGAGGCGCAAACCCGTCCATTCGGCGTACAACACGCCCCCTGAACGTGTACCTGGAGCTACATGAAACTGATTGAAACCTAAACTCTGGACGCTGGCGCAGTACATGCCGCGAAGATTCGTACTATTGCGCGTTTATGCATGTGCGTGAGTACTCGGAAGAACGTCTACCGATACAGATGGTACGGAAATACACTGTGGGTGTAGGTTTGACGTTAAAACTCTGCTCGTGATGCAATTTTGTTGATCGGCGATGTACATCGAAGGAAGCGAAAGCGTCAGAAAATGCGCGCTTCAGAGTCAATGCACCCCCTCAAGTGAATCGTAAAGCAAATAGTACATCGAAGAAAGTCAAAACTGTGAATAAATATGTGTATCCACCGCTATACCTCACTGTGCATTTACCACGTGCAGTCCGTGTGCTCGTAATACTACGGAACCTTATTTGTAAGTTCATCAGTACAACACAGCTGCTACTGATGCTATCCACCGAAACGATATTGCACTACGTTCGTACGTGCTCATAACATCGAGCAGTCGGGTAAGTCAACCGTGTGATTTAGTTGAAGAATGCTGTTGATGCTCCGAAACGAAAGCTACTTAGGAGGCAAGGAACGAATTCCAAACTCGGACGAGTCGAGTCTATTACGAAACTGCCATGGTATACGTGCGCTTCCATGATGCGAGCTTTGGGTCATGATAATGGTGAGACTGCAAAGCCTAAAAATGAAAAACAAAAATACACTTGCCGACGCAAGTCGAGAACCGGAATAATAATACGTATCGTTCAGCAGTAGCAGAGCAGTACAAGTAGTTCTCGTACGAATGTCAAACTAGGTACGTACTACGAAGCAACAAACAAGATGCTAGGAGAAAACAACACACGCTTTCCCGACCCAAAAACCCAATTAAAAAAAGCAGAAAACCTAGCTCGTGTTCGTGATGCTATTGATGTTGCTGCGGCTGCTGGTGCTGAAATTATCATCCGTTCCCTTTGTAGCTGTTGAAGCGTAGAAGAACTCTGGTAAACGGCGACGTTGCTGCTGTCGATGATGTGAGTGAAAGGCTTTCGTGTTGGCGGTTATCATGGCGATGATCGACCGCCCTCTCGTGGCCGTCGCGCCTTGGTTCTGTTCGTTGAGTGCAGCCTCAGAGGCTGGTGATGTGGTTGCTGATGTTGTGTTGCGGACCCTGGGTTCCAGCAGCTGCAGCACGTGCGGTGCATTTTGTGAGTCCCCAGCACCCCAATATGATATATATAAACCCAATAGCATCTCCCTCGTTTGTGAAGTATTCAACGGGCCTTCGGTAGAGTCGAAAACGGCGGTTGTAGGCATTAGTCTAGACTGCAGCTAACGAACCATTCAACTATTTTTGATTCTACTGGAGATTCCCTTGGTCATCTGCGCGTTGAACCGTCCGGCACTGGTCCTGTTGGAGCTGGCAGTGTGTGCGATGGTAGTCGGTGGTGTTGTCCGTTCTCAGAAAGAGAATGGGGAGGATTTTGCCAAAATAACATTCTTGCGGAAGAGCTCGGTGAGATATCTTCCAGCTCAACGCTTAGTCCGCCCCCTAGAGGTATGCCCCGTGTTGCTTGACTGGGGAGATGTTTCTGTTGTGGCCGTTGGAGTGGTAGCTGCTCCTGTCGTGGCACGTAGGTTTGTTTGAAGTGTAATCGCTAATGATACAGGGTAGCTGATTAAGCTGATATTGTCGCGCTAGCTGTTGCAGTTGGGCGGCCTGCAATAACGTTGATGCCCTGAGGATGTACTAGTAGTCGTACGACGAGTTGAGATTGATAAAGTTCCGTCGATGGCCGTCCTGATTTGAGCGCGGCATGGGATGTCGAATTGGCCATGAAGTAGGTCTAGACAGGGGTGACGGCAATTGCTCTGTTCCTCCCCCTGCAAACTGTCAACGTGCTGTGGTCGTGTTGATTTATTCTGTGCGTGCCGAAAAGCGGGTCACAGCAACTGTTGTACACACGCTGGGACGCCTCTCTGTTGTTAGCAGAGACTCATCACGCATGATTGAATTTCGAGTAATTTGTCTGTGATGCTGGCCGTATACATTGTTCCTTGGTTGGTATTTTGACAGCAGACTAGACCTCGCTGTACGCGTAGTAGTGTGATAGCAGTGGAACATACTTCGTCGTGTGGAAACGTGAAATACGTTAACGTCAAGATGCAGTAAGGCGTTTGTCCGAGTCTGATACGTACTTCCAGAAAGGAAGTAGAAGATCGAGAATCTTCGGGGCTGAACCGTACTTCCAATCGTCAACGCAGATGTTGGGTAATGTAAAATACCCCGTCTGGGCTGGAGTTAATGCCCCCATCGTTTGCCTGCGTAGCCGAGTTGCCGACGACCTTTGACGCAGGTTACAGCAGTTGGTGCTGTCTCCCTTTCATGAAAATTTGACGATGATGAGTTCTTGTACGTACTCCGCACTACTTGGTAGTCGAAGAATCGGTTTTGAAGACGACTTCGCGCGAATGAAAGCGCGAACCAGGACTCCATACCTGCTGCACAACGCGTGAAAGCACCAGCAGCCTTCACACCTTGTTCTCGCGTAGAACGTGAAATAAGTCCCCTCTCTCGAACAATACGGATGTACTTGGTGTTCTCGTAGTTTTGATGCTTCTGGGTCGAGGATAATCTTGCTTATTGAAGAAACGTCCGAACATTATGCGCACTAGAGGAAATGCAGTTCATTCGTCGACTTTCTCGGAAACGCTGGGTGAACTCAGCGAGGCGCCGTTGCGTGGTGCCAGCAAGTAAAGGGCGTGGATCGTACCTTTTTCAAATGTTGTGTGTCGAGGCCCTGACTCAATGAAATGAGCCGCAGACGTGGCCTCGAAGTGTGCTTGTGGTGATGACAAAATGAGAACGTAGCTTGGAAAGTGGCGCTTATGTAAGGGGAAATAATATTGAAAACCAAAGAAGTAGAAAACAGAACGAGGGAGAAAGAGAAATTGCAACGTCAAGAGATGTAAGGAGGGAAGCAAACCTAATACGAGTTGTTGTACGTAGCGGCCGATCTACCGTCCGTGCAATAATCCCCGCAATATTCCCCGATACTTACGATGGGATGTTAGGTACAACAAGAATGTACGATACACCGACGGGAAGTAACAAACCGACATTCCCAGCAACATGTATTTCTCTGCCTCTAGAATAAGGCACTTAGCGTACCCAGGGGAGTGACTATGATTCAAATTGATACTATTAACAGTGGACTGCAGCGTCAATGTTCCAATATGCCAGGCTTTCTCATTTGACAACGTCGAGAATGTCTCGATCAAGCTCCTCTTGTGCTATCATTGATGCCTCTTAATTTGTGATACAGCAACCGCGCTTTTTGATGGCAGAAAAGTGCTGCGCTGCGTAGTAAGTCGGCCTGATTGTTGTGTGAAACTCGTCGAGGAATGTCCCCGGTTCAGCGGCGTTTTTGATGTTGTTCGTGCAGTCTTGCGCGCCCAATTGGCCGATTGACGACAAGAGTTGACGACTGATTGAGCGTCTGACGAGATCGTTTAATGCTCCGTTCGACCGTTGGTCAATTGCCGCATCGCCTCCGCCCTGTGCGTGCTTCGGGTAAGACTGCCACGTTGCCAGGACCAAGGAGGATGATTAATCCATAACTTCTCCGTTCCGATTGCAGGCCCAAGTATTGTAAAAGCACCCCCGGAAAGGGTGCAATCCGACGTTTCATCGATGAGTGTTGACCGACGTCGAAGCCAGTAGGGACCAAGACTACGGTACGGTGCTCACGTTTGGGTTATTTTGTGTAAGGTGCTCGGGGTCACTTGCGCGAGCGACAACCCTGTTCCTTGCTCTTAAAGGCGCACAGTGCCCCATCCGCACGTCAGAACCCGAACCAGCAATCTAATCAAACCCGACATCTCCACCCCCCCTCTACTCCCACTCCTCCGCCACCGTCCCAGAAGCGCTCGGCTACGGAACGCAAGTCGGCAAAAGAGGGGCTTGCTCGCTGCACAGCAAACCGCAGTCGAGGCTAAGGGGCGAACGCTTGCTTCGTCATTAACTTTTTCCTTCTAAGCTGATCCGCCCGGCAACCGGTCCCGCCTTCTTCGGCGTTCCGTATCCCTCACGCTCGTCCCTGCTCGGAGGCATCCTCTCGCGCGACGAGGGGGTAAACAAACCTGGGTAAAGCGGTCGCCCCTCCTGCTTGCCGACCCCATGACGCTTGCGAGACCAAGTGATATAGCCGCCGTACCAACCTTCTACCCCCGCGTACAACACCTGAGCGTAGAAACAGCACACGGCATGCAGCCGAGAGCTAGGGCGGTGTATCCACAAGCAAGGACGAGGTACCGCTGAAGACCGGGCTTCTCCGTGTTTTCCGAATGCTTCTGTATGCTGAGCTTGTGCTCCGGGCTTGCGACTCGACGTGGTAAGTTGTGCTCCGCTCAGTCTGACCAAGCTGCTGGGGTTGCTCCCGTGTCGGCTAAGTGCTGTGCTGTTGAATTCTTCCGGTTCCATGCAGGTTTTCTGCCGAAGCAACAATAACTATCAGCGGTCTATTCGCGTGCGGTCGAAATCATGCTGACCACGTGCATCGAGATGTTGTTTTTGATCGTAATAAAGATAAGCCAAAAGAAGAAACGACCGACAGAGACCAAAACACTTAAAACCCAACTGCATGTGATTGTTCTCTATTGTTTCGGTCTACAATCTTGGTCGGTCATTTTACAGTGGAGGGTCTCTATGGCTTAGGCTTTATAACGTCTTCTAGCCCTGCTTGGCGCGAACACATGGATCTCTCAGGCCCCACGTACAACAGCGGCGCCGCTGGCATCCCTTGCTATTGTGATCGCCACGAACAGTGCTTCTGTGGTTGTGCGGTTTTAATAGCGCATTCGTATGGGTTAAGGCGTGAGTAGTGTCCTATGATGGGCAAACAGAAACTGAAAAACGATGAAAAAAAGAGCCGGTTAGCCCCGCCGCACAATATTCATGGCCATATGCAGCAGCACAGCAAAGGGCGGTACAACGGCGGCCGTGCTTCAAGCCCGTGGTATATGTGCCAATCGGCAGGTCGTACGTCTGTATGGTTGATCCGCAGCAGGAAAAGAGCCACGAAAAGGCTTTCAAGTTTAACGCAACGGTCCATCACACATCGTCGGAACGCATTGGAGATTGTTGTTGTGGTCGTTGCGGCTGTTGGGGCTTTTGTTGTTGCCGTTGTTTTTCTCACACTCTCGCTGGCAGGATCAAATGCCTGGTCTAGGAACAGGCTCCAGTGACTGTGGAGTGAAAAAACTCTAAGGGAGTACATAAAACAACTGAAGAGTGGTACGGGCTGGTTCACGTTCTAACTAGAAACCCCAAGTGTATTCCCCGGTGAGTTTCCACGCGTTTTTTCGATCAGACTGTGTATTTTTGGACACGTCTTTTATGTGACCTTGCGAAGACCTCACTCGATGTTGTATATTGTTTGCTTGTTTTTCCCCATGATTTTTCGTCAGTTCAGATATTTCTGACAATGTGGACCACCTTAGCCCAAACATTTTCAGCGAAAAAACAAAAACGAAACACCCTCGAAGGTCAGACCCCGGGATGGGCATGTAGAATACGTGTGCAAAAGTTAAGGGTCTATCTCACAAAAACGGCGTGGACATTTTAAGTTTTTCGCGTGAAAATGAGCAATACACGTTATTTCCTTCAAATGACTTTGTTTTTGCGTAGGATCCAGTTTTCCGCCAACTAAATTCGGTTTGATGTCCAACACAGGCAGGTCAGATGTTCGATTTGTTTTTCGCGAACATTTCTGCAAGCATGCCTGGGAGTACGCCCAACCGGATCGTGCAAAGTGCGGCGCATTTTGTGTTCCCGCCTACGCTTAGACTGGTACAGGCCTGAATATTATTATTGAAAAAATTGTTGGCCTGCCGTTGGTCGATACGATTTTCGCTCCTAAAGACAACCGGAGACCGTAATACAAAAACCAGCCCAGCTAGCTGTCACCCTCTACGTTTGCTCGTGGGGGCCAGGATGATACGAAATATTGACAGTTTGACTGGATATTGCGAGCGGCATTCATGGGGAAGATATTTTGGATTTGTTTTGCGTGAGCCAGCATGTACACGATAATAGTACAGGTAGATGCAGCGAGCGGGAAATCTGACGAGAAAATTTAGCAGAAGGGAAATCGAACGCAAGCCTTCGTGCGTTTCAGGATTACACGTATAAAGACTGATAACGGAAGCTGACTACACCGCATGCCGCCAACGAACCCCAACAACGTACCAATTCGAGAGGATAGTTCCAGTTAGTACAGGGAAGTTTGGTGGTAATTTTACACCGGGGGTGATCGAGACCCTCGTGCACTCATGATTGGTCCGTTCGCAAACATGCGGTTACATTGTGAAACGATGCTATCCAATCCGCACGAGACGGCACTCGCCAAGAATAATTGGAAGAGCCAAGGCATAATAACAGGATGCGTCCTGCCGAGTTTCGCCGCGTTGACGAGCAACCGCCAACCAGAATCATCAGAGTCATGCCCCGAAAACCTAGCGACCTTGCCCATCCATCACACAATGATTTCTACCCAACTTGCTTAGCTTACAGCTACTAGCTACAGCCCTTGTCTACCTCGAAATACTGCAAGAAGATACTGCACTCTATACTACGGTGAGACGATAGACACGTACCGTCGGCTAGAAAGTACGTATGGTTAGCTAGGCGTGGTCTCTCTTTATCGCGTCAGTTGAATACGTCTCGGTCCCCACGAAACGTGGTGGTTATGAAGTCGATTGCCGCAGATACGAGGTAGTTACAGACACGGGCGGTGTGCGGAGTATCGGTGGTCATCGCATGTCGTGCTTATATTCCCGGCTTGAACGTACAACTGTCGTGGAGGAACAACAACTGCTGTATCACGATTGGAGTACATTTTGTCAAGAAGTACTGTCGACCTCTCCTTGTTATACACTCATTATGGAATAACCCGCACTCTCGTACGAGGCGGTTCGGACTGCAAACCTGTACCAGGTATGATGTTTCTGAACACTTGTTGATTTCGTTGGCGTACGCCTTCTAGGTAAAGTGTACCTGGTACCCTAGATACATTCCTACAGTATATAGCAGCCCTTCTTAACCATAGGGTCGAACGGGTGGAAAGCTACAGCAGCAGCCCACACTGCTGTAGGTGCCTATTCGCACCGTGCATGTGGCCAGAGCATCTCGCTCTCATTCGATGCCAGCCACGATGACGTATAGGCGCAGTCGAGTCGTTCCTCATAACGTTGAAGAAACACGTGAAACTTTGGTGTGATATACCGAGAGCTCAAATGCTACGTCCTTCGTACGTGAATCAGTCAGGTTTTCTCGCCCTCTTAGGGTAGCCGTCTAGATCGATGCAGGTGTAGCTACCCCTGGCGTCTGGCTACCCTACTTACGCCATCGACAGAAAAACTTGACGTTGAGGTTATGATAATAGTGTACACCTTGCTACGTGCTCCTGCGACTTTGATATGTTACATACATGCTGTATCTGCCCGGTGTTGTGTCAGTGTAATTTTATGGGAACCTGCTAACTTAGTGGCGATCAACAGGCTTGTAAACCAGCGCATATCGCCTAAGACCTTGTGCGCCAGCCACTGCGCAGTTTGATCCAGGAAGAGTTGTTCAGATGGTGTGACTGTACAGCGTACCATAGTTGTACAACGGCGAGCGAAAGATTCGCTGCTGAACTCACTCGCCACCGGCCACGGCATCGGATAGAGCGGCACGATGTATTCCTGCTGGGCAACCCATATTTTGTTCTGTTCGTGCTTGATTGACTTGGTTCGGGTTTGATGTAGGCGTGCGGTTGTGTTTTCGTGGAGCATTTAGTTCGTCTACTACGGACTGATGGTCGCACCTACCTCATAAACTTATCGCATGTTACAGACAGCAGTTAGCTTAAGCTTCTCCCAACGCTCGTGGGCGGTAGCGAGGTTCGGGCTCGTTGGGGTTCACTTGCTTTTTGATCATCTTCTAACAAACAAGCTGCGGTACGAGGAATACGAACCGTCTACGCCCCTTTTCCTATTTTGCTTCACGTTTCGACTAGCTATCTTCGGCACAACCAGAGGTAGGCACCTTCGAGGAGGAAAACATAATATACACAAGGATAACGTGGCGTTCATATTAAGATCTAAACCGGGCCGAAAACCGGGTGTTTTTAGTCGGTTACTATCAATTGGTAACTAATGATGCGCGCGGCCTCAATACCTGCAGTAGTCCAACCTGCGATGCTGGGCGGCTACAGAAAAAACACTGATGAGGCAGAGCAGCAAGTTCAATAACAGCGGCTAAATAACACCAGCATACCTGGTCGTGTGGTACATAGATGTGAATTGGAAACAACAGTAATAAATTTACGAAATATATATGATGTTGTATTCGTACTCCTCCCGATATTGAAGCGGAGAAAAAACGTATTAATAGTAAACCACCTACCACACGTATGATAGAGCAGTGTAAGTGGAAACTACAGTAATAATTTTGTAAAATTGATATGATGTTAGATCTGGCTCAAATTCCCCACCAAAAAAAGTAAAAAAAACAACACCAACCATTACGATAGTAGTAAAGAAAACAAATCATACATGATGAGGTTCGACAAAATCTTCGATCTCACAGCTGGGGTGGATTTAAATTTCAAAAAAGATTTCATTCACCTCCCCCCCCCCCAACGCCCCCTCCTTCCCCACCACCCGCACCATCGCCTAGACCTAGCACCACGCGTATAGCAAACGCCTGCATCTATGCGACTTTAGGGTGTTAAAAAAAGTATTCGCCCAAACTCCTCACTGACTGGTTGTACGACTTACCAACGATATACATGATAAACTGGTGCATTCTTTCCAAACCCGTCAGATGTATTCCTATAGACTAAAGGTTTATAGTTTCCACGCACAGATTGAGATGCCCCGCCCCCACCTCCTTAGAACCTCCGCGCTCCCCTCACCGGTTATTCGACTTACAGGATGCACTTACTTGATAAACTGATGCATTTATTTCCACAGCTGTCAGATTTGTCCCCCTCAAAAACGGATTTTATAAGTTCCGCGCACAGACTGACTAACATCACCCTGTTGACCCTGATAGCTGCACTATAGTTCTAAGGGGAGTCGCCGATCTATATCCTTAATGAGGACACACAACCCGTAATACGCGCCATCGGAGTATTACACACAGCTTGCAAAGATGGGTTTCGACCAAATCTTTGATCTCACAGATAGATGGAGTGTATTTTTTACGCTTATAATATGTATAATAACCAAAAGATTAGGACCCCTCCCATCCATGAAGAAAAACTCGCCCGCACACAGAGTACATTACAAGTACCAACAAGGCAGCTTGCCAAGATGAGTATTGACTCGAAATCCGTCGGACTCACGGCTGATGTCCTTAAAATTATTTTTATAAAATACTAGACTAAGCTTGCAAAGGTAAGTATTGACCCTAAATTTGCCGACTTCACAGATGACGTTCTTGAAATAATTATATACAATAACCAACCCGAACGAAAATCTACGAACGCTGTTTTATGTTCAATACATGTATGTTTTTCAGGCATAGAAAACACTCGTTGTTCGTAGTACTGCTGCTGTATTATTATACGTAGTATCAGCAGCAACAGCGAAATAAGAAGCAACAGAAGCAGTAGTAACCGCAGCCCCTTGAGACCAGGGCCGGGTAGGTGACGCGGTGCGTGCGTCTCTTCGATCAGTCCGTTCGTTGAGAAAAGCTACGTGCAGCGGTAGTTTGTTTGTTTTGCGGTTTCGTTCGGGAAGGCGAACAATATGGGTATTGACCTGAAACTCGTCGAACTCACGGCTGACGTCCTTGAAATTTATTAATAAAATATGCATCTATCTCCGACATCCAACATCGGAGGTACGTACCCTAGGCGCCACCATACCACCATGTTGTCTACAGCAGAGGTTCTCGTTCCCCCCATCGGTGACCATATATATGCAGAATGTTTCAGGGTCTCGAGTCCAAATGGTGATCTGGGCAGACAGACAGACACATTAGCTTCGCTCGGTAAAATTCAGTTTTCAAAAATAATTCAATGATGAAAAAAACGCTTTATCACAACGTTTTGAAACAATTGAAAATATGTATTGGAACCCAGTTTGGATGCCGGTGAAAACACACGTTGCCGCACCTGCTCTCGACGAACTCTCAACGACTTACAGCGAAACCAGCTCTCGTTTGCCTGTCGTCATTCGTGGGTGCACGTGACCCCTCCGGACTGGCCTTGGTGCCTCGTACGTCGCGTGCGGTGGACAACCGCGGCCGAAGTAAATGTTGACTTACACATACGCACAGACAGGGAAGCACTTCGAGGCACCCTGCCCTCGTATGCGATCCGATATAATATAAAGAGACTTTTCCCCATTGGAAAACCAAGAAAAAGAGGCCCAGCGCTGCGCGCCTTATTTACGCCGATTTCCGAACAACACCTGTCAAGATCGGATGGTAAATTACGTGAACCGCCTACGTACAGTGTAGCACCGATAATGGTGTTGACATGATAAAAGGTCGACCAAGAATCTGTCCGGTTCTGCCAGCTTTCCGTTTTATTCGGTGTTCGGTGAACCCGTTTACCCAGCCGATAAACAGGGCGGTTTTATTTGAAAAAAAAAAAACGTCTGTTCGTGCAAGCCTTCTGGTATTCGAAAACCTAATTTTACCCGGATTGTTTCTATGAATGCGCCCCCCTGTAGGCACAGCACGCACAAGGTAGCACACACCCTGCGATGAGTACTCATGTCGATTGTTTTGCAACAACACCTGGGGGTCGCACGGACCACGAGAGCGAGAGAGAGCGTCATGAGTATTTCGTCGAAGTGTTTCCATAGACATGTGCTTGGGCTTTGCACGCTACTGGTTGTTGAGAGACCTATGTTGCACATTCCTCCGACATGGTGTGTATTTTCGCACGCGAAGTACAGCATACATACTGTGTAACTCTATCGTGAGCAGTGTGACCCCGTACGTTCTGTCACCGTGCCGGCCAGCATATGTTGCACTTATCTACCACCGTACGTATATATACATACGACTATATGTAATACATACGAAGTATAACGAAGTAACGTGTTACGAATCGGTTGCCTGATTGGCGGAGTCAGTCTGGGATCAGGGTGGACATGCGAGTATATTCATGGCGAAGAAGACGAAGGTATCTAGCCTACTAGCATCGCAAGGTCCACACACAGGCTGAATAGGTAGCCCGCATCAGGTATTCATAATGACTGACCTCCGTAGGTCCGATACGACCGAGTTCAGAAGGCGCTTGGGCGTTCCTCGGAGAAAGAGAGAGCAAGTCCCTTGTGCCAGTGCTCAAGATGGGAAGTCTCCCGAGAAGGTAGCGTGGAAATAGTAGCTTGATTGCTGATCCGAAGGTTTATGAACGTGAACCCAAGGACTTGAGGAATTGTAGAATTATAATTGGAATAGGCAGGGTGGGGCAGCCACACCCGACTAAGGGAGGGGACATAAATAGCGCGTCCCCTACTATAACAAAAACGCCTGTCATAGTAACTCTTGAAACTGTCACTGAACCGTAACAAACGCAATTTAGCGCGGGCACATTAAAACACTGACGATTTGCACTTCTCCCACACGTGTTCAATGGTGGTGAAATTGCATATCACCACATAACCTTGCTTGCTGTTTTTGTAATATATGTCTCTGTGTTAGAATGGGCGACCTCAGAGCCCCACATCGGCACAGTAAAATCGGGTTTCCAGAAAATGAGACATCGATGGTACGGAGGTGGCTCCATGATTTGGAACCGGTGAATTACTTGGAGAATCTAGGCCACATCGATCATTGTGCATGTTTCCCACGAACCCAAAGCCAGAGAACATACGTTGAAGGAGAAATACTGAGGATACGAGGAGATTGTCGTCCGCGTCGTCCCAGGCGGCTCTGTCGTTGGGACTGACTGCCGCCACTCTAGCCGTGGAGTGGACTTCGCGGACTCCCCGTTTTGCACAATTATTCCAAATACGAACCTGCACCAATACGACAGCTTTCTTCGGAGCAGGAAGGAGCACAAGACCCAAGCAACTTGGGGAGCCGCGTGTATGGGACTTATCTCGGGGGCTAAACTCCGTGGCGTGAACTGGCGTGTACGGTGACATGAGTACCCAGGCGGGGCTCGCAGGTTTGCTTGCCTCCGTTTACGCAGTAAAACTCACTCGTAGAGATCTTATGGCGTTATGATCGCACTGAAATATGGGAGAAAGCTGACATGGGTGGATGCGACCAGATGGACAGCGGGGAGAAGAAGTATACAAACCACTTATTATCCTTCGAGCTACAACTAACATGTAGCTGACGTTTTCGCACGCACCTCGTACATACACCAGTACTACCGTATGCATATACCAGGTATACAGCAGGATTTCCACCAGCAGATTGAGCACACCACCAATGAATAGCAGTCGTTTCCCGTGGCCTCTGCTGTGTCGAGCGACTGTTTCTGTTGCGTCGCTCTTCGAGTGCTGATGATGGCACTGCTTCTTCTATCTATTCATAAATATGTAGTTTCACGAACAGAAAAGAGGCCTTCGGGCAAGTAGTCGGCATGGGGGTTGGTCGGGCGCGATATTACACTACAACGTACGAACAACTGCCCCGTAGTGCGTGCTCACAACAGCAGCCAGGGATATCGGGTGTTTTGACCTTCTCTATACCAGGTATACCCTAGAATGCCCAGCGCACAACGAACGTACCGGTACTGCTGTACATGGTGGTGGGCCCTTCCATAACAAGATCGTAGAGCAAGTCAACCCGGATCAGACATGTTTCCATGATTTGAGATCCAATAATACAAGGAATAAGACACCGCCCCTCAGAAGCATTGTTTTCATCAGGATAGTCCGTAGGCTGCGGGACCTACTTAGTATACTATAGCCAGGCCGCCAGGCGAAAAGCGTTGTCTGGGGGGCGTGGGTTGCATGCTACCCTGTCCTGTGCCCTACGAGTATTGCACCAGGATACACGGCCCTAGCTACGAGTTTAGGCACCAGGATACGACGTACCAGAGGCTGCTGGGATGCACGGTTTGATGTAGACATATTTAGTTCCACATATATCTGGTACCTTCCATTTATCAGGTATGTTGTTTTATTTCCTTGTTTTGGAAACAATCAGCAGTACCAACCTCGGTACTTGTATGTATCCGAAGAGACCACGCCTTACACTTCAGCCAAGTACCAAGCACGGCTGTACAGGATGTGGTGTCCAGATATTTTTTTGCCTATTTTGTATGATCCGCTATATCCAGCCACACCCCATGCCTGATGAGTAGTACCAGGCTCCGTGCTACTGAGGGCGTTTCGTGCATGACATTGCTGGTATTTCGTGTATGATATGGAACAATACTCGGGGATTCTGCGTGGTAACTCCTGATGTAGGTTGTGGCTTATGACTGACCACGCCCTGTTACTTTGCTGGTGGCTAGCTGCTGATGTACGCTTTGCTGATCGCGGTTGATATATCGCTCTTGTTTTGGAAACGATTCGCAGTACCAACCTCGGTACTTGTACAACCTCGATACTTGTACTTATCTGATTAGACCACGCCTTACCCTTCCTAAAGTACGAAGCACGGCTATACAGCAGTGTGACGTATTGCCGACTTCATTTTATTTTACATGATCTGCTCGCTAGTAGCTGCTGACATACGCTTTGCTAATCGCGGATGATTTACCGATCTGATCGACGCGGCTGTGTGGTCCAGGCGTGCTTTCGGCTCTGCTGCCCATTGTTGATATACGGACGTGCTGGCGATGTTACATATGTCTGCGGGGCGGTGCCTGAGAAGGGTTTGCTGTGCTGATTGCTGTTGATATACAGCTGCGCCAGAAAAGCCCTCCGTTTGCTGATCGCGGTTGATAGACCGTGCTGGTGATATACAGCTGCGCCGGATATGCTGTTGCTTTGCTGATACACCACCCTGGTCGACACCGCTGCGCCAGACATGCTATAGCTTGGTCAGTGTAGATACCGCTGCGTCAGACATGATTTCGCTTTGATCGCGGTTGATAGAGTGTGCGTCAGACATGATTAAGCTTTGATCGCGGTTGATAGAGTGCGCTGGTGATATACAGCTGCGCCAGAGATGCTTTTGCTTTGCTGATCGCGGTTGATACACCGCCCAGGTCGACACGGCTGTGTCGTCCAGAAGTGCTTTCGCTTTATTTATTTTTATTTTATGCTGTTGATATACAGCTATACCGCGCTGGTGATATACAGCTGCGCCAAAGATGATTTCGCTTTGCTGATTGTGGCTGATACACCGCCCAGGTCGACACGGCTGTGTCGACCAGAAGTGCTTTCGCTTCAGTTTTGATTGCTGTTGATATACAGCTCGCGCGGTTGATACACCGCCCTGGTCGACACGGCGGTGTCGTCCAGAAGCGCTTTCGTTTTATTTATTTGTATTTATTGCTAGCTATACCGCGCTGGTGATATACAGCTGCGCCAGAGATGATTTTGCTTTGCTGTTCGCGGTTGAGGCACCGCCCAGGGCGACATGGCTTTGTCGACCAGAAGTGCTTTCGCTTTCGTTCTTAATTGCTGTTGATGTACAGCTTTCGCGGTTGATATACCGCCCTGGTCGACACGGCTGTTTGGTCCGGGAATGCTTTCGCATTTATTTCTGATGGCTGTTGATATACAGCTATACCGCGCTGGTGATATACTGGTGCGCCGAATATGCTCTTGCTTTGCTGATAGCGGTTGATATACCGCCCAGGTCGACACGGCTGTGTCGTTCAGAAATGCTTTCGCCATTATTTTCGATTGCTGTTGATATACAGCTCAGATATGCTTTCGCTTTGCTGATCGTGGTTGATATACCGCGCTGGTGATATACACTTGCGCCAGATATGGTTTTGCTCTGCTGATCGCAGTTGATACCGCCCTGGTCGACATGGCTGTGTCGTCCAGAAGTGCTCTCGCTTTCGATTTTGATGGCTGTTGATATACAGATACACCGCGCTGGTGATATACAGCTGCACCAGAGACGCTTTTGCTTTGCTGATAGCGGTTGATACACCGCCCAGGTCGACACGGCTGTGTCGTCCAGAAGCCCTTTCGCTTTAGTTTTATTGCTGTTGATATACAGCTATACCGCGCTGGTGATATGCAGCTGCGCCAGAGATGCTTTTGCTTAGCTGATCGCGGTTGATACACCGCCAAGGTCGACACGGCTGTGTCGTCCAGAAGCCCTTTCGCTTTAGTTTTGATTGCTGTTGATATACAGCTATACCGCGCTGGTGATATGCAGCTGCGCCAGAGATGCTTTTGCTTTGGTGATCGCCGTTGATACACCGCCCAGGTCGACACGGTTGTGTCGACCAAAAGTGCTTTCGCTTCGGTTTTGATTGCGGTTGATAATACAGCTCTCGCCATTGATACACCGCCCAGGTCGACACGGCTGTGTCGTCCAGAGATGCTTTCGCTTTAGGTTTATTTATTGCTGCTGATATACAGCTGTACCGCGCTGGTGATATACAGCTGCGCCAGAGATGATTTCGCTTTGCTGATCGTGGTTGATACACCGCCCAGGTCGACACGGCTGTGTCGACCAGAAGTGCTTTCGCTTCAGTTTTGATTGCTGTTGATATGCAGCTCTCGCGGTTGATATACCGCCCTGGTCGACACGACTGTGTCGTCCAGAAGTGCGTTCGCTTTATTTATTTGTATTTATTGTTCTTGATATACAGCTATACCGCGCTGGTGTATACAGCTGCGCCAGATATGCTTTTTCTTTGCTGTTCGCGGTTGAGACACCGCCCAGGTCGACGCGGCTATGTCCACCAAAAGTGCTTTCGCTTTCGTTTTTGATTGCTGTTAATATACAGCTTTCGCGATTGATATACCGCCCTGGTCGACACGGCTGCGTGGTCCAGAAATGCTTTCGCTTTTATTTCTGATGGCTGTTGATATACAGCTATACCGCGCTGGTGATATACAGCTTCACCGGATATGCTGATAGCGGTTGATATACCGCACTGGTCGACACGCTGTGTCGTCCAGAGGTGCTTTCGCCATAATGTTCGATTGCTGTTGATATACAGCGCAGATATGCTTTCGCTTTGCTGCTCGTGGTTCATATACAGCTGCGCCAGATATGTTTTGCTTCGTTGATCGCGGTTGATACCGCCCTGGTCGACATGGCTGTGTCGTCCAGAAGTGCTTTCGATTTCGATTTTGATGGCTGTTGATATACAGCTACACCGCGCTGGCGAAATACAGCTGCGCCAGAGATGTCTTTGCTTTGCTGATTGCGGTTGATACACCGCCCAGGTCGACACGGCTGTGTCGACGAGAAGTGCTTTCACTTCAGTCTTCTGATCGCTGTTGACATACAGCTTTCGTGGTTAATATACCGCCCAGGTCGACACGGCTGTGTCGTCCAGAAGTGCTTTCGCTTTAATTTGGATTGCTGTTGATATACAGCTACACCACGCGGGTGATATACAGTTGCACCAGAGATGCTTTTGCTTTGCTGATCGCGGTTGATACACCGCCCAGGTCGACACGGCTGTGTCGACCAGAAATGCTTTCGATTTTGTTTTTGATTGCTATTTATATGCAGCTCTCGAGGTTGATATACCGCCCAGGTCGACACGACTGTGTCGTCCAGACGTGCGTTTGCTTTGGTTTTTGATGGCTGTTGATATACAGCTATGCCGCGCTCATGACGGACAGCTGCGCCGGTTATGCTCTTGCTTTGCTGATAGCGATTTACATACCGCACTGGTCGGCGCGGCTATGTCGTCCAAAAGCGTTTTCGCTTTAGATTTTGATTGCTGTTTATATACAGCTCAGATATGCTTTGACTTTGCAGATCACGGTTGATATACAGCTGCGCCAGATATGTTTTGCTTTGCTGATCGCGGTTGATACCGCCTTCGTCGACGTGGCTGCGTCATTCAGAAGTGCTTTCGATTTCGACTTGGATGCTGTTGTATGCAGCTATATTGCCCTGGTGACATGCAGCTGCACCAGATATGGCTTAGCTCTGCTGATCGCGGTTGATATACAGCGCTGGTGAAATACAGCTGCGCCAGATATGCTTTTGTTTTGCTGATCGTGGTTGATATACCGCTCTGGTCGACACGGCTGCATTTTCTAGTAGTGCTTTCGCTTCAGGTTTTGATTGCTGCTGATATACAACGACACCACGCTGTTGATTTACATCTGCGCCAGATATGTTTCTGCTTTGCTGATCGCGGTTGATATATTGCTCGACACGGCCGTGTCGTCCAGAACGGCTTCGCTTTAAGTTTTTGATGCCTGTTGACGTACAGCTATACCACGCTGGTGACATACATCTGCGCCAGATATTTCTCTTCCGGCTGATCGCGGATGATATACCGCTCTGGTCGACACGGCTGTGTTGTCCAAAACGGCATCGCTTAAAGCTTTCGATGGCTCTTGATATACAGCTGCGCTATATATGCTTCCGCTATGCTGATTTCGGTTGATGTTCCGCGCTGTTGATACACAGCTGCGCTCTGGCTGCCACGGGTTTGTCGTCCAGAGTGGCTTCGCTTTAAGTTTTTGATTGCTGTTGACATACAGCTATACCGCGCTGGTGACATACATGTGCGCCAGATATGTTTCTTGCTGCTGATCGCGGTTGATCTATCGCCCTGGTCGACGCAGCTGCCTCGTCCAAAACGGTTTCGCTTTAACCTTTTGATGGCTGTTGATATATAGCTGCGCCAGATATATATGCTCCCGCTGTGCTGATAGCGGTTAATGTTCCGCGCTGTTGATATACAGCTGTGCCAGATATTATTTCCCTTTGCTGATCGCGGTTGGTATACCGTGGTGTTGATATACAGTTGCGCCGGGTATGCTTTTGCTTTGCTGATCGCGGTTGATATACAGCGCTGGTCGGCACGGCCGTGTCGCCCAGCGGTGCTTTTGCTTAGTATTGTGATTGCTGTTGATATACGGCTGCGCCAGATATGCTTTCGCTTTGCTGACCGCGGTTGATATTCCGCGCTGGTGATGTACAGCTGCGGCAGATATGCTTTTGATTTACTGAACGCGATTGATATACCACGCTGGTGATATACAGTTGCGCCATATATGCCTTTGCCTTGCTGATCGCGGTTGATGTCCTGCCCTCGTCGGCTGCGTCGCCCAGCAGGGCTTTCGCTTAAAGTTTTGATTGCTGTTGATACACAGCTATACCGCGCTGCTGGTGATATACGGCTGTGCCAGATAGTGCTAGATATGCTTCGCTTCGCTGATCGCAGTTGATATACCGCGCTGGTAAAACGCAGTTGCGCTAAATAGGCATTTGCTTGGCTAATCTCGCAGTTGATATTCCGCCCTGGTCGACACGGCTGTGTCGTCCAGAAGCCCTTTCGCGTTAGTTTTGATTGCTGTTCATATGCAGCTATACCGCGCTAGTGATATACAGCTGCGCCAGATATGCTCTTGCTTTGCTGATTGCGGTTGATACACCACTCTGGTCGACACGGTTGTGTCGTCCAGAAGGGTTTTCGCTTCAGTTTTCTGATTGCTGTTGAATCCGGCGCGCCAGACATTATTTTGCTTTGCTGATCGCGGTTTATATACAGCGGCACCAATTGCGTTTTGCGTTGCTGAATGCGGTTGATTTACGGCGCTGGTGATAACAGCTGTGTCATAGATGCCTTTGGTTTGCTGATCGCGGTGAATTTACCGCTCTGGCAGTCACGACCGTGTCGTCCAGCAGCGCTGTCGCTTTGGTGTCCTGACCGCTGTTGATATATTGCTACGACAGCATGATTTCGCTCGGCTGATCGCGGTTGATACACCGCACTTTGATATGCAGCTGTGCCAGATATACTTTATTTCTGTGGATCGCAGTTGATATACCGCTCTGCTCGACACGGCAGTGTGGCCCAGAAGTGCTTTCGCTTTCCTGATCGTAGTTGATATACGACTGGATTAGTTATGTTTTCGCGTTGCCGATTGGTTATGCCGCAGTGGGGACATACACACTTCATGGCCGGCTGGGCCAAACGTGCTTTCGCTCTGCTGATCACCATGGATGTACGGCTATGCCAGATATGCTTTCGCGCTGCTGACCGTGGTTACATCGCTCTGGTCGACACGACTGTCGCCCAGCAGCGTTTTCGCTTTGCTGCTCGGGGTTGATATGCAGCTGTGCCTTTTGTACTTTCGCCTTGAAAAAATCGCGGGCGCGGGTGTGCCTGAGGGAGTTGGTTTTGCCGATCGCTGTTGATATACAGGGGTCGCAGGTATTCTTTCGCTTTGCGGATCGCGGGGATCTACCGCTCTGGTCGACACGGTTGTGGCGTCTTGAATGGCCTTCGCTTTGCTGTTTGTTGACATACGACTGGGCTGGGCGTATTTTGCTTTGACGATACGCGTCTAGGCGATCTCGCTGGGCCGATCGCGGTTGATGTGCCGCCCTGGTCGACTGATCGCGGTTAATGTACCGCCCTGGTCGACACGGCTGCGTCGTCCAGCAGTGCATCTGCTTCCTTGCTCACGGTTGATACACGGCTGGTTCAGTTGTATTTTGCTGTGCTGATTAGTTAGGCTGCTCATCGACATGGTGGTATTACGGTTGCTATCGGTTGCTATTGTTTCGCTCCTCGCTAGCAATATATCGCTTCCATAGGCACGGCGGTGCCAGCGGGCTTTGCGTCGCTGACGTCGGTACGGCAGTAGCAGCGGTTTTTGTTCCGCTGGCCTCGGTACGTTGTGCTGCCACCTCTCTGGTCGCTGGTTGGGTGTAGTGGATATACCACCATCGCTGGATCGGCTTTGCCGGGGATATGTTGTCTTGCCAGTTGCTGAGGTACACAGATGGTTCGGCTGTCTTCATTGCCGCGGCTGACTTCGGATCGCGGCTGAGATACAGCTATGGCGGACATGGGTCAGCGTTGCGACCGCTATACCACTCGTTACTGTTGATATACACTTCATGCTGACGCAGTTTAATCAGAGGCGACTGCGTGTGTCGCGGGTTGCGGGGTTACACAGCTAGGGTTGGTGTGCTGACAACGCCGTTGCAGTCGATACGGCATATATCTCGGATGCCGATGCCGCTGCTCCCTTGTCTTCTCACCGACGCGCGCGGGTTACGGTTTAATAATGGGCGGGGTTACCATGTGGCAGGTTAACCCGCTTCTGCTGCGAGAGATAGAGACTTTGCGAAACAAGATCGGAACGAACTCATGGTCTAACTTCGCTGGTTGCTGGTTGGTTGCGGTTAGCACACGTATCTTGCTGGTTGCTGTGTTCATCCAGATGTTGACAATTATCTTCGTGCCGCTACTGATTCACGAGTCGCGGTTGAGACACAGTTGTTGGTGACATGGGTCAGGGTGGCGACCGCCATACCGACCGCTATACCGACCGCTGTACCTCTCTTTACTGTGGATACACAGTTCATGCTGATGCAGTTTCATCAGGGATGGCTGCATGTTTCGCTTGTTGCGGTGGTTACACAGCTATCGTTGACGCGCAGATCGAACAGTTATCACTGGCTCGGCTGCACCAGATGCTTTTGCTTTGCGGATTGCTGTGGGTACTAATACCCCCTTTGGGACTTCGGAGAGCAACGTTGACGAATATAACTGGCAATTGCAGGGTCAGCCACACGACGTTACACGGGGTGCTAGCTTAAGGAGTGGGAATTTTCATGTGCGACTCCAACGCAAGAAGCTGCGCGATACGCGCGTAGCATGACACACCGTGTGCTACGCACTCATGCTATGACGATGACCGCCTTTCTTACTTGTTTTATCGCTATGCGTGGGCTCCGAAAGGGGTAATGTCGGTATTAATGTGGGTATACAGCTGTCGCTGACACACGGCTGTGTGGATATGCAACCATCATTGGCACTGTTGTGCCAGAGATGGTTTCACTTTGCTGATCACTGTTGATATACAGCTGTGCCAAAAGTACTTTCGCTTTGCGGGTTGCTGCTAACATGCAGCTATTGCCCACACTGATGTGTTGTCGCTGTTGCCTCGCTAGTCGCTGTTGATAGTCGTTGATCACTGTCGCTGTTGATATACAGCGGTTGATGGCACAGCTGTCATATTGGCTGTTTCGTCGCTGATTGCTGTTATACGACGATCTCCGGCGCGGGCTATTGACTGTTGCTTCGCTGATCAATGTTGGTATACAACAATCTCCGGCGCAGCCGTGCCGGAGCTGCTTTGCGTGACTGCTGACGTGGCTGGGGTATGGTTGCGGTGGCTTCGCTAGTCGCTGTCGGTATACAGCAATCACGAGCACGGTTGTGCCAGAGGCTCCACTTCGCTGACCTCGGCGTGGCAGTGCCAGAGGCTTCTGGTTGGCGGATCTCGGCCCGGCGGTGCTGGAGCCTTTGTTTTTGCTGATCTCTATAGATATACAGCTATGACTGGCACGGCGGTATTATCTCTGGGCCGCTGCAGTTGATTTGCTTGTTGCTGATGATAGTTTCTGGGTGCTGTATCAATATATAAAAGCTATCGATCACACGACTGTGTCCATACATAATGGCCGCTGCTTCGTGGATTGAGATTGTTGTACCATCATCGCTATCACGGCGGTGCCGGAGATGCTTTTGCCTAGCTGATTGTTGATGTCAAACAGATACTGACGCCTGTCTTCGTCGCCGCTATTGCTTCGCAAGTCGCGGTTGACAGACAGTTATGGCTGACATGGGGTCAGAGTTGCGCCCGCTATACCGCTTGTTACTCTGTCAATATGCATGTAATGCTTACGCAATTTTATCAGAGGTGATAGTGTGTATCGCTGGTGGCAGTGATTACACATCTATGGTTGATGTGCTGACAACGTGCTTACAGTCGACACTGCATACATTTCAACGGATACCGAGACGGCTGCCCCCATGTCTTCCTACCTACGCGCGGGGGCTACGGTTTGATAACGGGCGGGTGTCGCGGTATGGCGGGTAAACCCGCTTCTGCTGCGAGGACTCGACACGCTAAATACAGCTCGTCCGCAACCCAGTACAGGTACCTTTCGACGGCCCCATCCCCGGGTCCCTCTCCACGTGAATTGGGCGTACATGCACCGGCAGGGTGTACGCCGCGACGGGTGGGCGGGCGCATCGCTGACCCAGCAGCCCCCAACCCCCCTCGATCTGGGCGCTGCGGGGATAAGAACGCAACGCCCGCGCGCCAGGGGAGTTGGAGGTCGGGACGGGGTCGGGGTCGCCGGGGAGGCGGCGACCGCGGCTTACTCACTTCTCCTGCCATTCCGCCGCCCGCCCCCGGTTCGCCCGGGCGATAGCTGAGCGGGCTGACTATAAATCTCGGTTGCAGGCCCTGTTTAATTTTCATTTTTATTTGATTTTTATTTTTTTTTGCTAGCTACTGATAGTATCGCAGACACATGCGTGACTCATGGCAGCTGTTCCTATTTCGTTACATCATAATTTGGCTGTTAGGTAATGGTAGGTAGGAGTGGCCCGGAGTCGCGCTGTTAGTGTCTGTGCTACCGTCAGGTTTTCTCGATGGGTTGGCTGGACACACAGCATCACTTCGACGCTCGCTTAGTTGTTTAGCAGAACAAGGGGCGTGAAATGTTTCCCCCCGGTTCTAACGTACGATGCTGTGTATTGACATTCAGATAGTCTTGTATTGGCATTCGCGGTAGGTGGGCGCGGATGAATGGCTCTGGCACCTAAATCATCGCCAGACTGGCGTGCGGCCTATTCTACCCTCAATTCCACAGCTTTCCGCCGAACATCGGTGGGGGGACACATGGGCGATTCTCAACCCCTCGCCCACATTGCCTGTTTCGGCAGACGTATTTAGGGACCCGATGCAATGGCCGCTCCGACGGTGGTCGTGGCATGCCCCGGCGTAGGACGCCGGCGCGGGGGGGTGCGCGTTTGTGCCGGGTTTCGTGCGCAAACACGAAGCGGTTTGGGACGAACTCGTCCTGCAGGAACACCCACTCCGTGACGAGCTTACATCATGCTGATGCTTGGAACATGGAACAAGCAGTACCGAGGTACCATGTATGTTTTACGGTGACTACTGCTGCTCTTACGGGGAGCACCTATCAAACCAGTGACGGTGCTTCTAAGCGAACGCAAAAGTAGGCTAATCCTAATTGATTTACCACACCCGCCGGTCCTTCGCCTCGTGCACGCCACTGTATGAAAACAATTTTTAAGAAGTTTGGGTGAGGCGACGACCCCAGTCCGGTAGCCAATGCAGAGTATAAGAAGCAATGGAAGTATGGGTAGGCCCACCGGCTGGGGGAGGAGGCCTCATCTAATCCAATACTTACTTTAAATGATCAATGAAGCCGCAGACGAATACTGCAGTAAAATCGGGTTTCCAGAAAATGAGACATCGATGGTACGGAGGTGGCTCCATGATTTGGAACCGGTGAATTACTTGGAGAATCTAGGCCACATCGATCATTGTGCATGTTTCCCACGAACCCAAAGCCAGAGAACATACGTTGAATGAGAAATACTGACCATCCCACCCACCCAGCTTATGCATGCAGTAGTTTCTTGTTTTACAACCTTTGCGGACCGGAGAAGTCTGCGAGCGCCTTGCCACACTCAGCCCCGTGCGGAAGCAACCAGAGATGTCTTCAAATGGATCCAATTTTGGAACAAAGCTGTTGGTTCCGGCCTACTTGAGCCTATCTGAGGCACAGTTAGTACCGGAGCCACAACCATTGTCTTCAACCCCCGCCCAACGGGCAAGAACAAGAGGAAGCAGAAACCATTTCGGACCACCCTAGACATCCTGCGTGCTGAATAGCTGCTGCGCCGTGTTTTGTTTAGTTTATAATATTTATTTTATTTTCCAGGATTACAGCCGCGCTGAGCGCTCAGCGCGGAGGTACATCCCGGGCGAGGCCCTCCTGCTTCGGGGCAGGAGGCCTCATCTAATCCAATACTTACTTTAAATGATCAATGAAGCCGCAGAAGAATACTGCAGTAAAAATCATGGGCGTAAAATCGTACATGAGCTAGTAATAATGTGAAAAGGAAGTACAGGCACATACCGTAAATTGCGGTAGACCACACTACCAACCTATTACGTAGGGTATTTCGTACTTACCGTCTGAATGGTGGCCTCCCAACTTATGCCAAACGAAGTATGACTAACGAGGTAACGTAAGTGAGCGCGGGAACACCAAACGTCTCATTCAAAACACTGACGATTTGCACTTCTCTCCCTTGTGCCCAATCAATGGTGGTGAAATTGCATGACCTCATCACCTCGCCTGTTGTATTATGCTATGTGTTTTTCTTTGTTATAAATAGCGACGTGAGAGCCCCACACAGGAACGGTAAAACAATGGTAATTACATGGTTGGACCTATCGATTGAAATGTTCCATCTTGCAACCCATGTCCAATAATTGTAAAGCTATAACATCAAATCTGCTAGAACAATAAGCAATACCAGGCAGGTGATATAAAGATATATATTCTTGACGCAACCGTCATGTTTGTCCCCTTCAAAGATTTACAATTTCCGCGCACATATTGAAGAGTCCCGCCCCCCGCCCCCCGACCCCCACCCTCTTGTTCAAACGCCCCACCTAAAATCAAAACACGCCAAAGTAGTGAACACTACCAGCCAGCTGATATCACCTCATTTTCTTTCTAGCCATCCATGCCGTAGCTCCAGTTCACCCCCCCCCCCCTTTTTGTTTTCCCCGTTTCTTCTTGATCAAACGACCAACCTAAAATCGAAATCGGCCAGAGTAATAAACACCTCTACCTCATTGATATCAAGCCATTGTCTTTCTAGCCACCATGACGCTGCGTTAATTTAACCACCCCCCCCACCCCCCCTCACCCCCCCCCCCCCATTCCCCCCCGCACCCCCCCCCCCCCAACCTCCCCACAAAGACCCCCCCCCCCCCAACACCCCCTTGTTCTCCACCACCCGCACGACAGCCTAGACCTGGCACCACGCGTACAGCAATCCCGTACATATATGCGACCGGAACTTGTTAGAACCCCTTCCACCCCCCCCCCCCACCCCCCCCGCTAAACCCCCTACCCCCCCCCCTTCCCCCCCGCTCTCTCTTGTTCGAACGCTTCAACTAACCCCAAGATCACCTCATTATCTTTCTAGAGTCATCCACGCCGCTGCTTCAATCCATCCCCCCCCACCCCCAACGCCCGATCCTTCCCCACAACCCGCACAGTCGCCTAGACCTAGCACCATGCGTATAGCAAACCCCTACATCTATTCGACCTAAAGCTGTTATAACCCTTTCACTCCCCAACCCCCCCGAACACTCCGCCCTCTTCTCACTGGTTGTACGACTTATGGGATACACTCGATAAACTGACGCATTTCCTTCCACAGCTGTCAGATTTTGTACTGACGCATTTCCTTCCACAGCTGTCAGATTTTGTACTGAAGCATTTCCTTCCACAGCTGTCAGATGTTGTCCCCCTCAAAAACGCGTTTTATAGTTTCCGCGCACAGACTGACTAACACCACCCTGCTGACGCTGGTACAAGCTACACGGTAGCTCCAAGGGTAGTCGCCGATCTATATCGTTAATTAGGACACACACCCAGTGATACTCGTGATCGGAGTATCACACACAGCTTTCAAGGATGAGTTCGACAAAAAATTCGATTTCACAGATGAATGTTTTTTTTTCAGTATGTATACTTCGTGCGCTTTACGTGCTTCCTCGATGTGTGCTCCGTAGCGTTTTCAGAGAGGACACAAAACATGATAACTATGAAGAGATCAACACCACGCGTCTTGGTCGCGGTGGCAGCGGCTGCTGCACCACTGGCGCTGCCGTTTTGCGCTACTGAACCTAAGCCAAGTTTGGCGGCTTCCAACGATTTTCTCTTAAGGTGAGCCAGGCGCCGGTGTATTGCTTTTTTCCCACGGTATTGGCCTCGCCATTCAAAACGTCTAAAAACGAGATGAAAAACGACGTAAATCGTGGCTTGAAGAGTGATACGGTTGTCCAGAAATGCGGCCATTCTACTAGCTTGACGTCAATACGGGCCAAACGTTAAGTACGGTTTGGTAATGATTTGGTATATAGCGCTACAATACGCTCTATACCTAATACGAGGTATTCATGTGAGTAAACACCGGGAGCACATTACGTCGATATCTCCGCCGATATCAGGTGCTCGCAGTTGGTAACCCCGCACTGTTGAAAGGGAATGTAACAGAACTTTTGAAAGAGTACGAACGTACCCGTAGCTCTTCGTGGGACAATTGAATTTTAGAGGTATGAATTTTGGCACCCCATCACCGAACAATAAACACCTTCATGCAAGTCCTTTCACGAGAAAATATACAGCGGTGCAAAAGTGAGGCGATTTCGAAGTAGTTTCTTCTCGATCACACGTGGGAAAAATGATTGCTGCATCAATGTAATCCCTCAGCTGCCGAAATTTGTTCCGCGGAGTAGGTTGGACTTCCGTCATTTTGAGAGGGACGTTTTACTTCATCGGCGGCGAATGTAAAGTCAGTTATTTGCATCGCACATAAGGTTCGTCATCTTCACTGCGCCTCGGTTTGCGTACACGATACCAGGGATTCGCTTCGCTAGATTACATGCACCAATAAAAGCACATGGTACTAATTCATGTATCCGTACGTGCGTTCGACGTAACCTCTTGACATCTGCCCTAACGCTTTTGACGGTTGGATATCGCTCCTGGGCGCGGATTCTGTTGAACATGTACAAACACCATAATAGCGCGGCTGCGTACGATTTAGCGCTTTTTGAATAGTTCATGCTCGGGCGGTGCGGTGGGGCGTGGGGGGTTGTTTGGATTGTCATATGGTGCGGTGTGGTGTGGGTTCAGGTATACTTTGTGATTGTTGCAGCGGGCACGGGTATTAATTTGTTTATAATCCAACGGTGTTTTGCGGGGCGCTAAGGAGACCGTCATCCGGTGCGGTGCCGTGCAGTAAGCCTGCATATGACTGAACCGGACGACAAGTAAAAACGCATAGAAAAACGCATTGCTATGCTATCCCAACCTGTGGACGCTCTCGCCCTCCTTCCACCCCACTTGTTTCGCTTTGAAATTCTTAAACTTGCTTCAGTTGCACACTCTACACCTCGGTGGGTCTTGTGTCCGTGAATGTACATGCTCTCTGTGGTCCTTGCTCGCTCTAGCTTGATGTACGTTGCAAAATGTGTCGCTGGGGCTTGATAGCTAATGCTTTATTTGGACGGATCATCATGTGCAAACATCTTGGTACTTCGCTCCGCTCAAACAGTGGCGGGTTCGTCAAACAAGTACACTCACCGCATACGCGTTCTCTACACTGCTCACAACGCACTCATTGGTGCGTTTGCTTGCGTTTTAAGCGCGTTTAGTTCACGTATTCTCGAAGTTACGCGACAAAGTTGGCATAATTGGTCCACCGGGACACGTGCCGCTTTTGCACATATGAACTGTGTTTCTCACTTCTCGTCGGTTGTCATCGGAAATTCACACAGACGAGCTCCAGACCTTATTATACGTGTCGTTAAGGCTGTCGCTGTGGTATCTACTTGTGTCAAGGCTGTGTTACCCGTTGCATCGTTAGCGAGCTATTTCTCCACACTTATCCCGTATGCTAAAATGAAACATTAATGTGTACACGGCGTAGAATGCTCATCCCATTAGAAGGCACCCCCTGCCTTGGGGGGGCGCAGTGATCGTCGGTGTCAGACGAGGTTTTCAGACCAAAACGGGTCCTAGATAATATTGACCCACCCCCGCCCCACTCATCATTTAATCTTAACTACGATGCAGCATTGTGTGCCGCAAGGTCTACCAGGCGTCACGATAGCAGAGCAGCCGTCCTCCTGAACGTCTGCTGATTGTCTGGTCAATACTCGTCTGTTCCGAGAGTAGTCTTGGACGATACAACCGTCATCACGGCCCAAAACCGCAGCAGGCCAGCTAACAGTAGTTCGTCTGGCACCGATTTAAACCAATGCCTATCTGTGGATTACCTTGTGTTTGACGTATTTCGGCAATTTTTGCGTATCGCCTTTCGTTCGATTAGCGCAGAGACAAGTTTCAAGCCCGCGTGCCGTGAATTTATATTGGTAATGGCCCGCTTGAAGTCGCATACCCGCTCTGGGAACTGCACCTCAGGCCATTCCCTTAACCACCCATGAAACACGATATCCTGTCATCTCCTCTCTTAAGGGAGGCTGAATTTCTGCACGGTATTATTAACATGCTCTCTCCACTTGTCATCCGTTTCCCCCCGTTAAAACACGTCATAGACAACATCAAACTAGTCTGACGTCATACACGGCATTCATCCCCAATGAAGTCATAGGTTTCCCACTACGAAGTCGCACGATGTCTATTGTTGTCTAGGACACCACTGTCGTCATGTATTCGTTTAGTCGCCATGGCCCGCCTTAACCGCTGTTCGCATCGCTCTGCCCGTACCTGTACGTACCGTGCAAGCCTTTGAATGACGAGTCGAAAGAATACAGATGAATCGGTGCTTGTACTTTGGTTCGCAGATTTACGTCCTATTTTATCACGTGAGGTGCGCTTTTCCTTTTCGTGCTTGCTGCGTACCCCGCTTGGTTTCACACCGACTGGTTACAGCTGCGATTCGTTCAAGGAGACCCACGGTACTGGGAGCCGTAACGCGACCACGATCGGGACCAACTCTGTGTGGATGGCGACGACCGTGACGCCTGTCCTCCTGGCCAACGCTTGCTTCAACGGGGTTTTGACAGACGACTTTCGGGATCGCGCCGTCGGCTCGTTTGGTGGTTTTACGCCACTGCAAGAATTTCCGATATGTGTATTTACCAAGCTCACAAAGAACCCAGATGTATGCAGCAGCACCACCACCCCCGCTGGAAGGAGCGTGAGCAACAAGAACAAAGACACCACAACATCAACCGCCACCACCGGCTCCACCATCGGTTACATAACTGAAGCAGGCGCGTCAATCACCACCACATTCCAGGACAAAATCGGCGGGATAGGCCACGAGGACAAGAGCAAGGAATCCAGATGGGCGCGATTTCGGCGTGAGCCCTTTCTCCTGCCAGACCAGTTCATGGCTCGCTTCTTCCACGCCCTCATGTACCTGGCGGAGGTCATCACAGCCGACGTTGTTGCTGGTTTCGTGTTCGGTAGAGGGCGTCTACGCTACTACCAACGTGTCAGGAAGAACCGACGCACCCGCAGAAGGCAGAGGCGCTATCGCCGGTTTAGGATGTTCGCCGACGACGTGAGACTGATGATCTGGGACGCCTACGTGCAGCTTTACGACACGCTGTGTCCGATCCAAAACGACGTGTCGGGACCCGAGCACCAGATGGTCCCAAGCGTACAGCTGATTGAATGCCCCGAGATCCCATCCATATATACCGACGTATCCACGTCTGAGATCATCGCCGCTGTGGCATCAGCTAGATACTCGACTCTCGTACTTATCTCTGCCTCGTCCGCACCAACCCCAGCGTGGACAGAACAACCTCTTCTTGAAATGAAATGGATACAGGTAGAAAATCCCATCGCCGAGCAGGGTTCATCTATTTACGCACTTGGGCCACTCTTGCAGGCGGCGCGGGACATGCCGTCGGATCTATCGCGTCTCGCGGGCGCATCCCCACCGGAAGGGGATGTTGAGTTTCCCCTACCACCGGCTGTTTCGCCACGCCAGCGGTTGCGTTTGGAGTCTGCTCCATCTTCGACGGAGTCAACGTCTTCTTGGAGGCCGTGCCAACCAGAGACCCGAGACGATGACGTGTCGCTTCGCTCGAAATGGTTCTTCACATCAACATTCTCCCCTGCAACTGCGACTACTAACAGGTATTTATCGGTGAGTCAAGTGGGTTTGGAATTGTGATGCGTGGTATTCAATAGGTTGTCCAGAGGCATCGTTAAATTTAGTCCCTATCGAACAAGGGTGATGCGAAATCGCGCACATTGGTGATTCTATCCGTCCACAATTTCAGCTTCCTTCGTCGACTACAGACACGGTTTCCTTCCCCCTCCACTTCATCAACCCCCCTCTGTTATCAACGTCAAAAACACTCTCCGTCATTTCCCCCCCGCCTTCCGCCGTCTTTGCCCCTCTACCTCACGCTGCACCCTTCATCGCGTTTGCTGGCAGTTCAACACCGTCACGCCCGTCTCCAACACTTCGAACAAGGAGAGGGGCTGGCTGGCCTACCCTGCAGTCAAGCTCGTGCCGAAAAGCTTTTGTTCGCCTTTTCTCCCCGCAAATCCTTCATCGCAAGATCACAGCCAATCTATTGTCGCTGCTGGTACCATATCGGGGAGTACTGAGGTGCGCAAAAGGTGTTTGCGAGGGTTCTCTTTGTGCTAGATCTTCTGTACCATTTCCTACCTCTGCTGATCAACGTCCACCACACCCAGTGTCCGCGCGGACTCGATTGTGTATTTGAAGAGATACAGGGTCCGTGGCCATTCGCCAAAACACGCAGAGATAAATCTACACTGCATTCCTGAAGCTTGGTCATTTTGTAGGGTACGATACGGCCCGGAAAATTCAGGTTTACAGACTTTCAATATCGAAGCGCATCGTGTCATCGGCGCAGTTGATAATGTAGTGTCCTTCCAGCGCACACATACGCATGTGTGTTGAGTCGATGTTAGAGAGTTGTTGGCGACCAGGTAGGTATGAGCGGCAGCTGTCTCCTGCGGCGTCGTGGAGTTGTCCATTGTGGCATCTGTCGTGGGCGTTCATGGCTCGGCGCGTTGGGTGTGCGAATGCAGACGAAGTCAAGCGGTTTAAGTAAACTCCGTCCTCCGCCTAGCAAATACTAACTCGACGATGGGAAATAAGTCAGACGAAAAACTCTACCGGCGCGCGTTTTACAGCTGTACACCGAAAACGCCAACACTTGTGACCTACAAACGAACGCTTTCGTGGTGCACGCGAGAGGTCAAGCGCATAGCGTTTTCCAACCCCCGTGTATTGTGACGGCAACGTTTTACACATTCTCCGGTTCCCACAAACGCTCTCCTTTATCAGGTTATTGTGACGACGGTCTTAGTTGTTTCTTTGGAGCATACGTGCTGTTGCCTTGACGTTGCGCCCAACGTGTATGCGTTATAATTGAGAACATAAGGCCTATTGCTTTGCTGTGATTATCCGCGTAGCGTCCATTTCGGGCGAAATACACACTAGCGCAGCAAACAAATGTGCGAGTAACAAACACAAATTCGACTCCACCGGCGGATTGGTTTGCCTTCCTGGCATACGAACAAACATTAGGGCATGATATTCGCTGTCCCGCTCCGTCAACCGGTGCTCCGTACAATTAAAGTCACGATAGTCGTTTACAGCGAGACATACATGTAGTAATTAAAGACCATAAACGACTCATGTGAACAAATTGCTCGTGTGGTGGAAATTGCGTAACGTAGGCCTCCCGTGTTGGCTCATGTCCCCATCGAGAAGTTCCGAGGCGAGAAAGGAACACACAAACTCCCTCTTGGAGGTGATAGAGCCAGCATGGTCACGGCTGCGGCAGTATATGAAACGAAAGACGTTGTGGTATATTTGAAGCAAATCTTTTTTTTCCTCCATGGGGTGGATAACGCTTGGCGACGCCTTAGAAAACAATCGTTAGTGCCACTGTTGACGGAGTAGTCACCAACCCGACATAAATTACGCGAAAACCATAACACGTGAGCGAAACTCGACGATGAACAAATGACTTCCCACGTTTTTCGTGCCCTAGACACACCCCAGGAACCAGGGGGGTTGTCCTTATATTCCGAAGCCGAAGCTTACGGTATGGCACACCAACGTTACGTTGCTCATTGTCCTGTTCACAGCGTGTAGTCCTCATACAGGGCCGTACCTCGACCGACAATGTAGGAAGCACGGACGTGTCTGGTGTGGAGTAAGTGTCATTTCATGTCGACCAGGCCATTTATCTGGCTTCCTTCTTCTAATGTAAAAACCTTGCGGCGATAGCGGGAACACTGGCAAGCGTGCGGCGGGAAATTCGGCATACATGACGATATCCTGACCATTCGCCTTTCTTTGTCGTGCAATTTTCAGAGAGAACGAGACTTGACACGGACAAAATCATTATCGACAAAGATGTACCCGTTGCTTCCATCGTTGAACCACTGGAGAGTCCAATCAATATATTCAGAAGCGATTTCCGACCTGATGCATATTATTTGTATTCACTGCCCAGTCTGACGCCTGCTGTGCTACTGCAACTGAAATGAATTCGCAGGGAGTGATAAACATGCTGGTGAAGTACAACACGGATGAGGGAACAGTTACCACAGCGGATGACGACTTCAATGTTCAAACCGACACGTTCGATGGACATCCCCAGGCCCCGTTCTTCGTATCAGAACACTATACCCCCGAAAGCACATGCTACGTCGACGCTCACGGTGTGGCGTACACAACCATCATCATGTCGTACGGTCACCGCGTCAATCTCCCAACTGAACGGGAAACGCAGGACGACACCCCAACGACCATACAGACAGGAGACGTGTCGGACATAATTTTTGTTGCTGTTGACGCACGGTTGCGGTGTAAATGGTCTCGCGAATGCGTTCAGACGAGGTCAAGCGAGTACTATTGCTTGTGTGTAGAAGCGGTGTTCGTAGCACGTTTCATTCCTAATGAGCATGATATGGTGGTTTTGAACGATTTGGTCACGAAGCATCTTTGATCCTCTAGTGCCCATGCTGGACAGCCACAGATCCAGCTGAAACCAGTTTCAGTTATCTTTTCGAGTCCATTCATGTTTCGATTCGGTCGCTTCGGGTGCATGTCCGTTCTTCGCGCATGTGGCCAATGACATCAGTCAAAAATAAATTATTGTAGTCCAATGTAAAGTACGCAGGACGGTTTGTGAATGTAGCAACTAGCCTTGTAGAGGTAGTGTACGGCTTGGTTTCATAGTACTTCGAGGCTACACGCTGACAGAACATGGCATGTGATCGGTTGGAATTTGTTATTTGCGAGGCCTTCGATACCATGCTTTACGTGTATTTGTTTTACCGGGTGTATGTCGGCATAGACGAAGTGTCGCTGGTCAAGCATGGCTGGCTAGTTTAACCACAAATGAATTGGAGGTAAGTTTATCAAAACACAAGAGGCGGCGGCGTGAGTTTTATTGTGTTTTCTGACATGTGTGCCATAGCGGTATGGTATAGAGTGTACGATGGCCTCAGCATGATGCGAACGGAGGTGTGAGGCATCGCGATTGCTACGAGATTGTTTCACGTAGATCCCTTCAGTATTCTCGCATTCGAGTGATGATGGCGTTTCCAACAATTGATTAATCAGTTTCACCTCGCGTATACATTATATCAATCGTGCCCCCTCTCGCTGTGTCCTGCAGATTGAATCAACATAACGCCCTGTGATATTGTAGCTCGGAGAAGTACGCGACGTTTCTCGCGGAAACAAAAAACACGCAATTCATATCACATGACTATGTCGTCGTGCGTAACCATGTGAACTATAGACGCGATGTATTACATTCCAAGGCGTTATGAAACAAAATACATTTTCACGTCAGCCAGCATACATATGCTATATGTAGCTTGGGCAGCCGGGTCGAGTCGTACGTCCTACACATTGCACGGCGGTGTGCAGTTGCAGTACAAGGAACTATGGAACGTATGTCCAACGATGACAGCATAGTCTGTATAGATACAAATATGCATGATGTTTGACAGGCCATTAGAAAGTCTAGTGTAGAGCTAAACTGCATTGTTTTGATTTCACCTGTTGTCGTTGTTCTCACATTAACTCGCATGATCAAGTCTGTGGTCACAGGACAGGCTCCAGTCTCTCTGGAGATGGAGAATACCCTCAACAAAAACCCAAGCAAACCAAAGGTGGTACACGCATGAAAAAATATATATACAATGGCTCCGCATGATGCCGGCACCCATGTGCTTCGCGTAGGGCAGGCAGCACCTCAACTTGTCCGATTCAATACTTAGTAGAAAAAAGAGAAGTCACCGCACACGTTATAGTCTGCGCGTACAGTATGTAAGGTAATGCCAAGAGTTCGATATAGACTAACGATCATAACAATGTACTACTAATAACAGCTACCGTTTGTTTCGTATATAAATCTGATTCCGAGCTTCATTAATCAGATTTCGATCAGATAAATCCGAGCACACGCCGACTAACCCTTCAATCTAGCGACGAACTATGTCGAGTGCGTTTCTTGTGATAGTTTACTCGATCACGCATTCGGGTCCAGTAAGGTGACTGACCATGTCCGATGAGTGTGATTAGAGAAGTTGTTCATGGACCTTTTGGCATTATACAACAGCAGTCTGTCCAGATCGAGTCGATCGGTGCAACTTGCTTGGGTATCGCATTATTACAGCAGCAGCGATACACTACACTTCTTTTCTTTTTCCCATCCCATTTGTTGTGATGCTAGCATTACTCTCGCCCTCCCAATGCAGTATTATAACTTAGATCCGGGGTCATATAAGGGGCTCCCCTCCCCCCTCCCCACCACAGCACCTGCCCTAATTTTTATCGCGAGAGAAATTCAGAATTTGCTTCCCTCGTCGGTTCCCGTCGATTTGCACCTACCCACCGCTGCTACGCGATTTCAGCAGTTAGTTTTTCCTTTTACTCCCATTTATTTCTGCAAAAAAATTACGTCAACAAAGCTCACAACGGTGGTTATTTAACTCAAGGACCACCGCTAGTATTAATGGTAGTAGTATTCGAGTGCAACCTCACTTGACCACCGGGGCGACCTTTCTATATCATTCACTGCCCCGGTGGCGTATCAGGTGATATGCTCGCGCCTGGTATAGGCCAGCTTCGTGAGTTTGGATTCCCCCGAGTGCGTACTCGTACAAGTTTTCGTCTTGTGCTCTACATGACTTGCGGAAAGCGCGAGAGCGTGAGTTACCAACACTCGATGAACAATCGACGATTAGTGGGTGCTGACCCCTATGCGCCAAAAACAATGAAGCCAGTAACCGGGGGGGGAAGGGAAGAACGACACCTGTTACCACGGCTCGTATGTCCAGAAGCTGGAAGGTAGACGTGTGCCGAATTTTTTTCCAACAAATCACTAGAAGAAATGATTAATCAGCAATCAGCAGCAATAAGGCGCACGTCAAGTACGAAGCAACACAAAGTTATCGGTCAGTGACGTACCAACATACGACCGCTTGCACTTGACCGGCAAACGATCACAGCAACGGAGTCAGAGACTACAGCAACAACACAGCACGCCATCCTACTGCCTACTTACCGCCACCTTCGTGTGGCGCAACTTTACAACAAGAGGAGCAACTTGTACAATACAACCCTCGGGTGGACGCAGCCACTCGGAATGCTGCTGTGTGTATTTTCCTGACGCAGTAATCGTAATCACTACAACCTCCTTATCGTTTAGTCACGCGTGCGCTTGCCACGTCTATATCTATGTATGTACGTGAACCTACAGAAATCCAATAAACAAATGCACCAATATGATCCCTACCGCAGTACCATGGGGAGTTTTGCGCAGAATTTTTTTTCATGTTTTGGCACAAAATATGATGCCAATTTGGATGGAATGTCTTGCCAAGTTTATTTCATCAACCTATCCATACATCAAGATTCGAAGAATAACTGGGGAGCACCGTTCAAAATACAACATTTTGCGCTCATCTCGCTTTGACGGCGGCCTTCGAACAAGGTGATTTGACCGAGAAATGCTACAGCACTGCCCACTGAGCTATACTTAATCACTTGACTCAGTAGCTCAGTAGGTAGTTCTTATATTAACACACATATATGCTAAACTCCCAAAATATCCGTTCATAATGTCGTCAGCGCGCATGCATAAATGAAGACAAACATGAAGTTGGTAAAAATCGAACGCACGACACATAGCACTACCCACCGCGGTCACATGACTCAGTAACACTGACATGAGTGGGTTATGCAAAAAAACAACCAAATATGTTTTCCAATTCATTATATATTTATCAACGATTTCGTAAGAGCGATTTCCGGGGCTATCCTCTCTCCACGTACTAATATTAGCAGTTAGTCGTACTCAGAAGAACACTAACAACCATCAAAACCATTCAAAACTTCTCCCGCGCACACGCTCCTGTATACCTGGTAACAAATATGATCTGGGTGAGAATCGTACTCACGACACATCCTTTGTTGGTTATATATCATTATACCCACTGAGCCGAAAGGAAACGACACACAGCAGTAGTAGCTACGATAGGGCATGCGCTTGGAGGCGGCCATGAAAAATGCATCGTCGGGGAGTAAGTTAGATTCCAATTTAGAAACGTTGCCCCTTAAA
Source organism: Undaria pinnatifida (assembly GCA_012845835.1). Lineage (NCBI taxonomy): Eukaryota > Phaeophyceae > Laminariales > Alariaceae > Undaria > Undaria pinnatifida. The sequence goes on along the minus strand of JABAKD010000006.1, from coordinate 6,366,684 downwards.
TATTCGTTCAAGCTCTACATAGATAGTCCTAGATCCAACAATAGCTCGGGTGTATACCGCCCAAATTAAAAAAAAACGCATTTCTCGCTTGTCTCGCTCAGCGTCTATCCGCGTTCACGTCGATGTGTGGAACGAATACGTCAGGGCGAGGGACGTTGGAGCCGCCTCCCGAAGACGGCGCTCGAACTGGAGCTATTTGATCGAAAATTACAGTTCCACGAATCGCATACTGAGGCCGAGATTTGTTCGTCTTGCAGCCTTTCTAATCTTCTTGCATCGCGTTCTTCACAACTGTTCGCACTTTTCCGTGTTTCATTCGTTCAAGCCCTGCAGACGTCAAGCAAAAACACCGCAATTTGGATAGTTACTTGCATAATAGGTCGCGCAAAAAGCCTTAGCCTATTGGGTCAAAGCCCCCTAACTAAGCTCCCAATTATTTACGCGGTCGCAATTCAACTGGTCATTTGCATCATGTACGATATTTAGGGATTATTTTGTTTTGTGAAGGGTGTCCGTCTAATTTCACTTTCTAAAACAGTTGTATCCTCGCCTTCGTTGCCGGCCGTATGGAACGTTTCGCAGATGTCGAAGTATGTACATTCGTCTACGAAAAGCACGTCATCGCTCATGCGTTGTTAGTCTGCTTCTTTTTGTAGGTTGTCCATCGTTGTTGTACGTTGTTGTTGGCGCGCACCCAATTAGGATTTATCAGACATTTTTTTACATGTGCGTGAGCACCCGAGGAAGTTATACACATTCTTCATTTGTACAACTCCTGCTGACGATTTTGAGCCTATATCAGGTGGACGTACAGACCAAGCACGCTCGAAATGAGAAGCATTTCAACAGCACCAAACGCAATAATGTACAAGGGCGAATTGAAGCGATCTACTTCTACTGGTATTACAACATGCGCTCAAGCCCTGCAGACATCGAGCAAAACAAACGCTCGAGAGTATACCACCGCAAAATGCAAAGCTTTAGCAACTACCTACCGTTTGGAAATGATGCCAACTTTAGAAATTATCCAGACGCTGCAGACGTTGTTATAAGATACAACCGAAGTAACAAAATTTCCTCGTCAAACTACAATATATTTGCAACTTATCCCTCGTCTCGCTCAGCATCCATCCGCGTGCACGTCGAGCTGCCCAACGGATAAGGAAGGGCGAGGGGCGTTGGAGCAGGCCCCCGAAGACGTTTACGCGTTGGAGCCGCTCCCCAAAGATGTTTACTTTTTCATTCGTTCAAACGCTGCAGACGTCAAGCCAAACAATCAAACTCTCCAGCCCTGCAGACGCCAAGCAAAACAAACGCTCAAAAGTTTGCCACCGTAAAATTCCAAACATTAGCAACTACCGTTTGGAAATGATGCCAATTTTGTAAATCATCCATGCGCTGAAGACAATAAGATACAACCAAAATCTCCGGAAGTCCTCCTCGACAAGAGCTTTTTTTGCAAATTTTCGCTTGTCTCGCTCGGCATCCGGCCGCGATCACGTCGATGTGCGGAACGGACACGGCAGGGCGAGGGGTGTTGGAGCCTCCCCCCGAAGCCGGCGCTGGCGCTCGAACGAAGCTATTTGACCGAACAATCCAGTTCCGCGAATCGTATACTTAGGCCGAGACGAAAAAAAACTCCTCACTGAATCCCTAAAGTCAAAAATGATTTTTTTTGCATATATGTATAATGAGCTAAACTGAAACACTTGAATTCAACACGCATTAATACGTAGCATCTCATATCCACCGTTACGTAGTAACCATGGCCACACGGACATGACACGGATCAAAATGGTTGTAGCACACCTGCTCCGGAAACAAACGCATGGGTAAAGGCTAGCTACGCCTCACTACTTCGTCAGTGACTACAAACACGATGCACATGATCCGGTACCAGGCACATACCTGTGCTGCACTGCCAGTGGCGAACCTGAAACGCAAGCAGGCGTTGGTATAAATAACGTACTACTCGCAAAAACATTCTCGTTCGCGACCATATCCCTGTTTCCAAGTTCCAGGTCGCACAACCGGTGACCAGTTGTCAAGAACCCTCTTTTCTCGTACAGAATTCGACACGCACGTTACACGGGGTTGATAATGGCTTGGATAATCAGCGAAAGTTCCCTCCACCCACGAACGGGCTTCTTGCTTTTAGCGGTCGATCGACGCATTAACCAACTTGATGGTGGCAAAGCATATGCTGCTATGAGTGATTCGTTTGACGAAACTTCAACTACCCTCCACCTGCCCACTTCTCTGTAAATACGTGTCATCTGCATTGCATCATCCGTTTTACTCAGGATCCAATTACACCGATACCGATCAAGTTGAATATGCGATCGATTAACGAGCGTTCCATCGCTTGAACAACCGCTCTCCTTGTGTGGTGCAAACCACACCAAGTGTGACACGTGCGTGCGCTTGAAACATTGCAACACGAATCGCAACGGCAGTAGAGCATGGATACGAGGGTAGATCACCAATGAGAAGGACATCATCCCGCTTCCAACGCGGCAAACGTCAGGCGACGAATGGTGTGTTCACCTACTTGAGGGAGAAAGCGAAGCCATCGTGGCGAGGACAAGGACATGCTCTGGTGCCACAAGGGCTACGGCAGAGGTAAGACGCCAACTCTTCGAAACAGTGACCGATATCTTGTCACTCAACCGAAATCGAACCGCCTGCTCTTGTATATCCTCGGGGCATTCCGAATGCAATGGGTGCTTACCCCACGCCATTAATACGCGTTAAAGGGGCAGTGGAGGGATGGACTCAAAGCTGGCGAGCGATGGCAATTTCAAACCGGTTTGAATTCCCCGCTTGTCTGTCTCCTCGTAGTCGAGCAACAAAGGATCCTATATTGGCCACACTACAAATACCGAGCTTGTTTAGGCTATGGCACGGAACATTGTACGATGTGCATCTTTGTGCGTCCTGCATGATTGTGGACAACGATGTCAGCACTTTATCTCGTATAATCCTTCACGCAAGCGTCGTTTTCTCGTTAGTCTCGGATTAGAGTTGCCATTTTACAATGGTGTGTACCGAAGTTCTGACTTGGTTGACAAGGGCTGCATACGTGGCACCGAAGTGGCTGTCACGGCCACTTGTGACGGAGAAGACAAAGGGAACCTGGTTTGCAAAATGGCACACGTCCGGCCAAAAGATGAAAACCAAAGAAGTAGATAATAGAAGGTCGGGGAATGAGAAACGGAACCGTCAGGAGGTGTAAGGAGAGAGAGACAAACACAATGAGGTTGGGCTGACCAGGACCTGATCGATACAGCACAATGCCTATGCCATGGGCAGATATACTCTACGAGATCTTGTACGTACCAACCGACCGACAATCCTACAGGTAAGTTCCTTGCAAGATGCCTTGCAACGTTCGCCGATACTTACGATGTAAAGGTAGCATATACCAGGTACAATACACCGACGTAAAGTAGCAAACCGATATTTCCCGCACATTGTATTTCTCTGCATCTACATTCAGACACTCAGTGACCTCAGGGTAGTGAATGCGATTGGAAAAGATAGCAATGTACTAAGTCTATGAAACATCAATACCCCCCATTTGATGAGAAGTCAGTAGCTACTGTAGAGAAACTTGATACTCGAAAGAAATTCGACGTCATGTTCAGACCTTTGCGTCTAAATGGCAACGGCAAAGTTTATGTAAACATGCCACTCAGAAAATCAAAATACGAACGGAACAACGCATTATGCAGTTCTGCTATATTATCATCTGTAATATGGATCAAACTATGTCCCAAAAAGCTACGCGTGGTGTAATTACAAGCGAGAAAAAAACTTGGTAAGAGGCGCAAACCCGTCCATTCGGCGTACAACACGCCCCCTGAACGTATACCTGGAGCTACATGAAACTGATTGAAACCTAAACTCTGGACGCTGGCGCAGTACATGCCGCGAAGATTCGTACTATTGCGCGTTTATGCATGTGCGTGAGTACTCGGAAGAACGTCTACCGATACAGATGGTACGGAAATACACTGTGGGTGTAGGTTTGACGTTAAAACTCTGCTCGTGATGCAATTTTGTTGATCGGCGATGTACATCGAAGGAAGCGAAAGCGTCAGAAAATGCGCGCTTCAGAGTCAATGCACCCCCTCAAGTGAATCGTAAAGCAAATAGTACATCGAAGAAAGTCAAAACTGTGAATAAATATGTGTATCCACCGCTATACCTCACTGTGCATTTACCACGTGCAGTCCGTGTGCTCGTAATACTACGGAACCTTATTTGTAAGTTCATCAGTACAACACAGCTGCTACTGATGCTATCCACCGAAACGATATTGCACTACGTTCATACGTGCTCATAACATCGAGCAGTCGGGTGAGTCAACCGTGTGATTTAGTTGAAGAATGCTGTTGATGCTCCGAAACGAAAGCTACTTAGGAGGCAAGGAACGAATTCCAAACTCGGACGAGTCGAGTCTATTACGAAACTGCCATGGTTTACGTGCGCTTCCATGATGCGAGCTTTGGGTCATGATAATGGTGAGACTGCAAAGCCTAAAAATGAAAAACAAAAATACACTTGCCGACGCAAGTCGACAACCGGAATAATAATACGTATCGTTCAGCAGTAGTAGAGCAGTACAAGTAGTTCTCGTACGAATGTCAAACTAGGTACGTACTACGAAGCAACAAACAAGATGCTAGGAGAAAACAACACACGCTTTCCCGACCCAAAAACCCAATTTAAAAAAGCAGAAAACCTAGCTCGTGTTCGTGATGCTATTGATGTTGCTGCGGCTGCTGGTGCTGAAATTATCATCCGTTCCCTTTGTAGCTGTTGAAGCGTAGAAGAACTCTGGTAAACGGCGACGTTGCTGCTGTCGATGATGTGAGTGAAAGGCTTTCGTGTTGGCGGTTATCATGGCGATGATCGACCGCCCTCTCGTGGCCGTCGCGCCTTGGTTCTGTTCGTTGAGTGCAGCCTCAGAGGCTGGTGATGTGGTTGCTGATGTTGTGTTGCGGACCCTGGGTTCCAGCAGCTGCAGCACGTGCGGTGCATTTTGTGAGTCCCCAGCACCCCAATATGAAATATATAAACCCAATAGCATCTCCCTCGTTTGTGAAGTATTCAACGGGCTTTCGGTAGAGTCGAAAACGGCGGTTGTAGGCATTAGTCTAGACTGCAGCTAACGAACCATTCAACTATTTTTGATTCTACTGGAGATTCCCTTGGTCATCTGCGCGTTGAACCGTCCGGCACTGGTCCTGTTGGAGCTGGCAGTATGTGCGATGGTAGTCGGTGGTGTTGTCCGTTCTCAGAAAGAGAATGGGGAGGATTTTGCCAAAATAACATTCTTGCCGAAGAGCTCGGTGAGATATCTTCCAGCTCAACGCTTAGTCCGCCCCCTAGAGGTATGCCCCGTGTTGCTTGACTGGGGAGATGTTTCTGTTGTGGCCGTTGGAGTGGTAGCTGCTCCTGTCGTGGCACGTAGGTTTGTTTGAAGTGTAATCGCTAATGATACAGGGTAGCTGATTAAGCTGATATTGTCGCGCTAGCTGTTGCAGTTGGACGGCCTGCAATAACGTTGATGCCCTGAGGATGTACTAGTAGTCGTACGACGAGTTGAGATTGATAAAGTTCCGTCGATGGCCGTCCTGATTTGAGCGCGGCATGGGATGTCGAATTGGCCATGCAGTAGGTCTAGACAGGGGTGACGGCAATTGCTCTGTTCCTCCCCCCGCAAACTGTCAACGTGCTGTGGTCGTGTTGATTTATTCTGTGCGTGCCGAAAAGCGGGTCACAGCAACTGTTGTACACACGCTGGGACGCCTCTCTGTTGTTAGCAGAGACTCATCACGCATGATTGAATTTCGAGTAATTTGTCTGTGATGCTGGCCGTATACATTGTTCCTTGGTTGGTATTTTGACAGCAGACTAGACCTCGCTGTACGCGTAGTAGTGTGATAGCAGTGGAACATACTTCGTCGTGTGGAAACGTGAAATACGTTAACGTCAAGATGCAGTAAGGCGTTTGTCCGAATCTGATACGTACTTCCAGAAAGGAAGTAGAAGATCGAGAATCTTCGGGGCTGAACCGTACTTCTAACCGTCAACGCAGATGTTGGGTAATGTAAAATACCCCGTCTGGGCTGGAGTTAATGCCCCCATCGTTTGCCTGCGTAGCCGAGTTGCCGACGACCTTTGACGCAGGTTACAGCAGTTGGTGTTGTCTCCCTTTCATGAAAATTTGACGATGATGAGTTCTTGTACGTACTCCGCACTACTTGGTAGTCGAAGAATCGGTTTTGAAGACGACTTCGCGCGAATGAAAGCGCGAACCAGGACTCCATACCTGCTGCACAACGCGTGAAAGCACCAGCAGCCTTCACACCTTGTTCTCGCGTAGAACGTGAAATAAGTCCCCTCTCTCGAACAATACGGATGTACTTGGTGTTCTCGTAGTTTTGATGCTTCTGGGTCGAGGATAATCTTGCTTATTGAAGAAACGTCCGAACATTATGCGCACTAGAGGAAATGCAGTTCATTCGTCGACTTTCTCGGAAACGCTGGGTGAACTCAGCGAGGCGCCGTTGCGTGGTGCCAGCAAGTAAAGGGCGTGGATCGTACCTTTTTCAAATGTTGTGTGTCGAGGCCCTGACTCAATGAAATGAGCCGCAGACGTGGCCTCGAAGTGTGCTTGTGGTAATGACAAAATGAGAACGTAGCTTGGAAAGTGGCGCTTATGTAAGGGGAAAAAATATTGAAAACCAAAGAAGTAGAAAACAGAACGAGGGAGAAAGAGAAATTGCAACGTCAAGAGATGTAAGGAGGGAAGCAAACCTAATACGAGTTGTTGTACGTAGCGGCCGATCTACCGTCCGTGCAATAATCCCCGCAATATTCCCCGATACTTACGATGGGATGTTAGGTACAACAAGAATGTACGATACACCGACGGGAAGTAACAAACCGACATTCCCAGCAATATGTATTTCTCTGCCTCTAGAATAAGGCACTTAGCGTACCCAGGGGAGTGACTATGATTCAAATTGATACTATTAACAGTGGACTGCAGCGTCAATGTTCCAATATGCCAGGCTTTCTCATTTGACAACGTCGAGAATGCCTCGATCAAGCTCCTCTTGTGCTATCATTGATGCCTCTTAATTTGTGATACAGCAACCGCGCTTTTTGATGGTAGATATGTGCTGCGCTGCGAAGTAAGTCGGCTTGATTGTTGTGTGAAACTCGTCGAGAAATGTCCTCGGTTCAGCGGGCGTTTTTAGTGGTGTTCGTGCAGTTTGACGCGCCCAATTGGCCGATTGACGACAAGAGTTGATGAGTGATTGAGCGTCCGACGAGATCGTTCAATGCTCCGTTCGACCGTTGTCAGTTGCCGCATCGCCTCCGCCCTGTGCGTGCTTTGGGTAAGCCTGCCACGTTGCCAGAATCAAGGAGGATGACTAATCCCTAACTTCTCCGTTCCGATTGCAGGCCCGAGTATTGTAAAAGCACCCCCGGAAAGGGTGCAATCCGACGTTTCATCGATGAGTGTTGACCGACGCCGAAGCCAGTAGGGACCAAGACTGACGGTACGGTGCCCACATTTGGGTTTTTTGTGTAAGGGGCTCGGGGTCACTTGCGCGAGTGACAATCCTGTTCCTTGCTCATAAAGGCGCACAGAGCCCCATCCGCGCGTCAGAACCCGAACCAGCAATCTAATCCAACTTGACATCTCCACCCCTCCTCTTCTCCCACTCCTCCGCCACCGTCCCGGACGCGCCCGGCTACGGAACCCAAGTCGGCAATAGAGGGGCTTGCTCGCTGCACAGCAAAGTGCAGTCGAGGCTAAGGGACGAACGCTTGCTTCGTCATTGACTTTTTCCTTCTAAGCTAATCCGCCCGACAACCGGTCCCGCCTTCTTCGGCGTTCCGTATTCCTCCCGCTCGTCCCTGCTTGGAGGCATCCTGTCGCGCGACGAGGGGGTAAACAAACTTGGGTATAGGGGTCACCCCTCCTGCTTACCGACCCCATGACGCTTGCGAGACCAAGTGATATAGCCGCCGTACCAACCGTCTACCCCCGCGTACAACACCCGAGCGTAGAAACAGCACACAGCATGAAGCCGAAAGCTAGGGCGGTGTATCCACAACCAAGGACGAGGTACCGTTGAAGATGTCGGCAAGAACCTGTAGAGCTGTATGAAGCGTGGGATCGTGGGTGCAGCGGAATAACCAAGAAGAGGTAGCTAACAGGCGAGGGTCTGCACGATCTGAAGAGGACCGTGGCACCGGGCAAGGGACGTCAGGGGTCGTCAATTTTTTTTGTTCTCGTTTTTTTTCAGGAAGCGGGGCAGCAGGCATCGGTGAGGAGGTCGACAATACCAATCGACGGTAGAGCGGGTCGAGTAGAAAAACGCAGTTCTCGCAATGTGTTGGGCAACGGGAGCACGACGAATCTCACACGCAGTCGGGTAGAGGGAGGCACGGGTCGAGTAGGGATAGTTGCATGTTACCAGCCAGAGACAGTAGGGTAATCGTACCTCGCAACATCAGCAGCAGGGATGGGCACAGCATCGGCCGCATGGCGCGGACGCACAACAGCAGCAGCAGCAAGTGGAGGCACCACAGCAACAAAGGGCGTCAAGAGGGGGGGGGGGGGGGGTACAGCAACAACAGTAGCAGCAGTAGCAACGGCCCTAGTGGGCACCGAAGTAGCCGTATATCATAGGGGGGGTGCACCACATCAGCCGCAGAAAGAGTGGGGTCCACAAACGGGGCGGGGGGGGGGAAGCTGGCAAACCAGCATCGACAGCAGTCGAGCATACAGCAGTAGTAGCAGCAATAGACAAGGAGGAATTCAGGGAGGTCAACCCGGATATTATTTTTATTTCATTTTGTTTGGACATTGGTCTGTTTTCCTGGGTGGCAGGCGGATAGTCGATTTGAGAGTCTTGAAGCGTATGTGTCACTATTTCCCGGCACGTATACGTATCCGTACGATCGCTTCCGATTAATTCTACCTGGTATATATATGTGAACTTAACCTCTTGAAAGGCCTCCCCCTCCCCCCCCCCCGGCCTTTTTTTTTCCTCGCCCCCTCTTGCTCAAACGCCCCAACTAACATCGAAATCAGCCAGAACAATAAACACTTCCATGCACTTGATATCGCCTCATTGTCTTTCTAGAGCCATCCATGTCGCTGCTGCAATTCACCCCCCCTCCCTCACCCCCGCCAACGTCCCCCCCTTCCCCACCACCCACACTATCGCCCAGACCTAGCACCACGCGTACGTATACCAAACCCCTACATCTATGCGACCTAAAGATGTTGTATAAAAAACCGTTTCGCCCCCCCCCCCCCCCCCCACCCCCACCCTTTCGAACGCTCCGCCCTCTCCTCACTGGTTGTACGACTTACAGGATATACATGAAAAACAGGTGCGTTCTTTCCAAAACCGTCACATTTATCCCCTTGAAGAATTTATAGTTTCCACGCACAGATTGAGCTGACCCCCCCTCCCCCCTCCTCCTCTCCGTCTTGATCAAACCCAGGCCCCCACGTCATTAAAAACTGCGCCCTCCCCTTACCGGTTATTCGACTTACAGGATTCATTTGATAAACTGATGCATTTATTTCCACAGCTGTCAGATTTTGTCCCCCTCAGAAACGGGTTTTATAGTTTCCGCGCACACACTGCCTAACTTCACCCTGTTGACCCTGATAGCTACACTGTAGTTGCAAGGGGAGTCGCCAACCTATATCCTTAATAAGGACACACACCCCGTAATACGCGCGATCGGGGTATCACACACAGCTTGCAAAGATCAGTTTCGACGAAATCTTCGATCTCACAGTTGGAGTGTATTTTGTATTTTTATAGTATTCTGGAGGGTGTCTGACTTGCTTTACAGCAACTATCGTACATACTACACGCGTACCCACTTTGTTTGCTTTGTTGCCCCCCCCGGTATGCAGCAGACGTCAGAGCAACTAAATGGGCGTTCATCTTGTCACGCATCGGGTTCACCATTCCCACGTTTCGGATTATTATGCTCGTTGAGTTTTTTTTCATCGAATGGCTATATGTTGTGGTTATTCTCACATTAACTCGCATAATCCAGTCCGTGGTCACTGGACAGGCTCCAGTCACTCTGGAGCTGAGGAATACCCCAGGGAAAAACAGAAACAAACCAAAGGTGGTACACGCATGTATCACAGCGAACGCAATTCATGCCTCCACCAGAAACAAATAAAAGTGAAATCGGGAGTCAGTCTACGATGTGCCAGGTCCATACTGGTGCATAAGTCTCACCACTCGCGCCTTGAAAAACCGACTATACCGCTTGCCACCCAAGAAAGACTACCACGTATATATTGCACGTAGTACCTATCACTACGCATACGCACGACAGACGCAAGTGAATTGGAAAAATACACAAAGAAAAGGAAAGATGATAAAGGAAAGGAAAGAAAAGACAAGAAAGCGAAAAAACGAAAAACGAAAGGAAAGAACAGAACAGAAAAGACAAAAAAAGCGATGAAAGACAAGACAAGAAGAGGAAGCGATAAAGGACGAGACAAGAAGAGGACGCGATAAAAGACCGGACAAGAAGAGGAAGCAAGGAAAGGAAAAGAGGGAAAATGGCATACTAGCAGACCCTAGGAACCGGCTCAAGACGGCATTGGGCTCGTAGAGGGTATCAAGTGCATCATCAATGGCACTGGGGAGACAACGCAACATGGCGAAGAAGTCAGGGCGGTCTAATGCTATCTTGTGACGGCCATTGGAAGGCCTGCAGATTTCAAGAAAATGATGGCCAGACCCAGACTTAAGCCTCTTGGGCAGGACGCCCCCCATTTCCCCCTTTACCCCTCCCCCGCCTCCTTGTATGTAGAAGATAGTGGTCTCCCTACGTACATCAGAGATACGAAGAGTTGGCTGAACCCTTGTTTGAGTTTGTCGTACCCCGTTACGTCTTTGATAGATTTATGAAACGACATGCCCAGTAATACGCGCGATCGGAGTATCATACAAAGCTTACAAAAATGAGTTTCGACAAAGATCTTCAATCTCACAGCTGGAGTGTAAATGTATTTCGATAATATACATGGTGGAGGTTTTTGGGCGGGGGAGGGGAGAGGGACAGGAGGGGATGGGGGGGGGGGGGGGCATGGGGCGGGGGCGAGGAGGGGGGGGGGAGATAAAGTACCGGGCGTAAAAGTAAGAGAACTTGGTATGTATAATTTGGCGATGGGGTATAGCAGTTGATATAAACCAGGTGTAAATTTCAAGCTGAACGTGGTCAACCAGATACATATATAGATCTTTGTCAGGGGACCGGGAGGGGGGGGGGGTAAAGTAATGGACGCAATTATTAGAGATGTTGACATATGTATCTCTATATAGTTTGGCGGGGAGGGAGCGGACGGGCGGGTGGAGCGGACGGACGGGGGTTAGCGGGGGAGGGCGGTAGATGAGTTCATATATTCTATTTGGCGGGGGGGGTAGGACAGAGTGTGTGTAGAGGAGTTGGATAATTTATTCATTAATTCATTTATTTATACCTTTTGGTGTGGGGGCTTGGTCAAACTGAGATATACATAGAGTTCTTAGCAGGGGAAGGGGGGGAAGAGAAGGGGGGAGGGGGCGGAGGGGCGGGGAGGGGGGGGGTTACGACCGGGGGGAAATGGAGGGGGAGAGAGAATTGAAGAGGAGTTCATATATTTTTTGTTTTGGCGGGGCGGGGTGGGGGGGTGGAGAGGAGAGGACTTCATATATATTGCCGTCGGAGTATCACACACCGCTTGCAAAGACGAGTTTCGACAAAATCTTTGATTTCACAGCTGGAGTGTACTTTTATTTTTATATGATACTTTATTGTTTTAGTCGGGGGGATCGGTCAAGCGGATACATACAAATAATTTTTGGCAGGGGAGGGGGGAGGACGCGGGGGGGGGCGTACCGGGGGGTGGAGGGGGAGGGAGATGCGGGGGGAGAGTGGGAGAAAGGGGTTCATATGTATAATTTCGGCGGGGCGTGGTGAGGGAGGAAATGGGGGTGGGGAGGAGAGGGGTTCATATATATAATATATACCTGGTAGTTTTTGGGGGGGCCTTGGTCCAGACTGATATATACATATAGGTTTTGGCAGAGGAGGTGGGGGGGAGGAGGGGGGATGGGGAGGGAGGCGGGGGGGGGGGGAGGAGAGGAGTTAATATATACACCTGGTATAATATTTTGTTTTGGGGGGGGATTGATCAAACTGGTATATATAGGTATTAGGCAGAGGAGGGGGGGGGAGAGGAGGGGGGAGGGAGGGAGGGAGGAGAGGAGTAAATATATATATATAAATAATACATTGCTCTTGGGAGGGGCTTGGGCAAACCGATATATATATATATATATTTACATATAGTTTTTTGTCAGGGGAGGGAGGGGAGAGGAGGGAGGAGGGGGCGGGGCGGGGAGGAGACGACGACCGGGGGGAGGGGGGGGGTGGGGGGGGGGGAGAGTGAGTTCGTATATATTTTTTTAATGGGCCGGGGCGGGGGAGAAGAGGAGTTCATATATATAATATATTGTTATATTGCGGCGGCTTGGTTAGACGGATACATACATATAGTGTTGGGCAGTGGACGGGGGTGGGGGCGACCGGGGGCAGGAGGGAGAGGGGGGTGGGGGGGGAAAAGGGGAGAGAGGAGTTCATATATACTTCGTAGATTATATTGTTCTCCGGGGGGCTTGGTCAAACTGATATATATATATAATATATATTCATATTGGTTTTGGCATGGGAGGGAGGGGGAGAAGAGAAGAAGAGAGGGAAGGAAAGGAGGAAGGAACTTCATATATACTTGGTAAAATATACAGTTCGGGGGGAGGGGCTGGTCAAACTAGTATGTATAGTTTTTTAGCAGGGGGGGGAAGAGGAGGGGGGAGGGGGGGAAGATGGTTAGGGGGGGGCGTGAGGGGTGGGGGGGGCGAGTCCTGGGGGGAGGGTTGCATAGTGGCTGGTGAAGCGGCAGTTGGTAACGACGTGGGGAGTGAGGGGGGGGATTCAGCGAGTCGCATGAAGGGTGCACTGCGTCATTCCAAGAACCGCTCGTAAGACGGACGTAGGCACCTTGTGCCTACTTTCTTGCTTATGCGCCAATGAGTTATACTTTGTTTTCTGGTGTGTTTGTGGCAAGGGGGGAAGAGGGGGCGTTACTGGCAGGGGGGCGGCGATTTGCAGGGTGACCGGCGGAGGGGCAGTCGGTATCGGTGCGTGAAGTGTTACTGTTGGAAGGGAAGTTGCACCACGCGTCCTTTGTGTTCTTGCCCGGACGGTACTTCATCCGTGGGCTTCTGCAGCTTTTTAACCTTCATTATAACGGGGCAGCGCGGGCCGGGGGGGTGCAGGGGCCTGGGGCAGGTGCAGGCAGCGGACGGAAGCGAGGCGGGGTTTACGACGGTGGCATGAATTCATGGCGGACGTGGGTGGGGGTGGAGAGGATTTGGGGAAAGGGGGGAGGATACGGAGGGGAGAGGACAATATCACTGTCCTTTAGCTTCGTTAAGCAGCGGCCGAGCAGGACACGGCTTGAGGACGCATCCTTGACAGCAATAGGGGGGTTGTGCATGGAGGCTGGTGCGTTCTAGAGATTCGACCGGCGAGAAGAGGTGCACGAACGAATGCTGAAAGAGCGGCGGGCCGTCGCAGATTAGCGTGCTCGAGGTAATAACTATGGTGATGACGGCGTTTGTTGTGATACACGGGAGGGGAGAGCGACCGCGTAGAAGAGGGGAACGAGATCACGGTGAGGGCGGATAATGAAGCAGCGGTGACCTGGGTAGGGAGGTGCCGGGGAGGGGGGGGTTAGGGGAGGAGGGGGGGGCGCGAGGGAGAAGGGAGAGGAGTTTTTATATATATATATTTCTTGGCAGGGGGAAGAAGAAGAAAAGGGGGGGGGGGGGTAGAGGAGTTGATACATATATTTTGAGGAGGCCTGGGGCAACTAGATTCATATATAATGTTTTGTGGCAGGGACAGCCGGGAAGATGTAGACAAGATGGCGTGGAATGGAATAAGTACGGTAATGTAAGGACCGCTTCGGGAACTGTTGCTGTAGGAACTAAAGCGGCCAGAACAGATATCCGGACGAAGAGGTGGGGAAATCACGGTCTTGTGTGGGTAGGCGTCTCACGAGCGGAGCGCGACCGGTAGGTAGGTCGACCGCCGTAGGTAGGTCGACCGCGTTTCGTTTGTGTGGGTGGGGGAGGGGTAAGCAAGAGGGGAAAGCGAAGGAGCGACCCTCCTTCCCCTCCTCCCTCCTGCTATTCTTTATAGAGGTAAGGGAACGTACGCATCAGGGGGGAGGGCGGGAGCAGTGCAACCCTTTCCTCCCCCCCCCATCATTTAGGCTTCGTCAATTAATATAGAGCATGTTTTGTGGAAGTGAAAACCCAAGGAGGGAGGTTGCCGTTGGGCAACTTGGTGTTTGGGGGTAACGGGTACAAAGATAGACGAACGATATTTCGCGGTTTTTTTCTGTGTAGGGTAGCGGGATGTTTGGTACGGGGTAACAAGTGAGAAAATGAACGTTCCACATGAATAAGAGGCCGAGAGGACAACGATGTGTCAGATGTCAGCAAAAACCTGTAGAGCTGTGTGAAGCGTGGAATCGTCGGTGCAGCAGAGTAACCAAGAAGAGGTAGCTAACGAGGGAGGGTCTGTACGACCTAACTAGGACCGTGGCACCGGGAAAGGGACGTCAGGGGTCGTCTACAGTTTTGTTTTCCCACCCACCCTCCGCAAATTTCCACGGCGGGTGGGCAAGCGGAGGGGAAGAGGGCGTAGTGGTCAACTGGTGATGGCATAATCCCGATCGCACGGGCCGTTTGGAGCGGAATCAATACATACTACTCGTTTGGCCTCCGTGGTGGGTTCTCAATCGCACGGGCCGTCTGAAACGGAACCACCCGAAGGAACTTGTAGGTGTTGGTCGATTAGCGATGGTGATGGCATAATCCCGACCGCAAGGACCGTCAGAAACGGAACTCATCACACTCAATATTCGTTTAGCAACCGTGGTGGGTTCCCGATGTGAACGGGCTGTTAGAAACAGGACTATCCGAAAGCACAGGCACATAGTGGTCGGTCAGTGCTGGCATAACCCCGATGTGAGCGGGTCGTTAGAAACGAAAATCGCCACATCCATGATAGTTTGGCAACCGGGGTGAATCCCCGACAGGAGAGGGTCGTTAGAAACGGAAAAACCACCCGAAAGCACGCGTAAGGTAGTGATCGATTAGTGGGGATTTTCCCGGGAGCGCGGGCAGTTAGGAACGGAATCACGGTATAATTAATCGTTTAGCAATTGTGGGCGTTGCGATTTATCGGGGCCCCCGATTTATGGGATCGCTTCGGCAATATCCGAACCGCGCTTCAATATATCATCCCCCTCTGATATATATCCCCCCCCTGAAATATGTCATCCCCCCCCTGAAATATATCACCCCCCCTCCCCCTCAAACAGCCGGATGATTACCTACAAACAAGGGTGAAATATAGCCCCTTTGTATTCTATCAACGAGCGGGGTGATACGTTGAAGTGTGGCTCGGATAGTGCGGAGGGGATCCCATGAACCGGGGGGGGGGGGCGATAAGTCCAAACAAAAAGTCTATCAGGGGGGATTCAGCCCCCTCCACCACTCCCGATACACTGTATCAACGGTGGTAAGCGCCCGATATTTCACGGGGGGATAGTATGTTTCAGACGGTGATATACCCCCTGCCCCCCGATGTACTGTATCAAGGATGATAAAGCCCGATATTTCACGGTGGGGTGGCATATTTCAGTCGGAGATATATCCCCCGCCGCCCGATATTCTGTATCAAGGGTGACATAGCAGGATATTTCAGGGGGAGGTTGGAATATTTCAGGAGGGGTGATATATTTCGGGGGGGGGGTGATATATCTCAGACGGTAATATAGCCCCCTTGTATTCCGATATACCGTATCAGGGGTGATACAGACCCCACTGTGTCAGGGGGGGGTGATATATTTCAGGGGGGGATCACATATTTCAGCCGGTGATATACTGTATCAGGGGTGATATAGCCCCCTGTGTATCAGGGGGGGGGTGGTATATTTCAGGGGGGAATAATATATTTCAGTCGGTGATATACTGTATCAGGGGTGATATAGCCCCCACTGTATCAGGGGTGGTATAGCCCCCAATGTATCAGGGGGGGGTGATGTATTTCACACGGGGGTCATATGTTACAGATGATGATATACCTCCTGCCCCCCTATCTACTGAATCATGGGTGATGTAATTCCCCCGTGATACACTGTGTATTAGCCCCCCCTGATACCCTGTAGTAGGGGGGGCTAATATATTCTCCGTCGGTGATCTACCCCCCGCCCGCCGATACATTGTATCAGGGGTGATACAGTCCCCCCTCCGATACACTGTACCAACGGTGATACAGCCGGTATTTCGGGGGGGGATGACATATTTCAGGGGGGGTTACTATATTTCAGGGATTGGGGTGATATATTTGAGGGGGGGGGTCACATATTTCAGGCGGTGATGTCCCTCCCGGCGACGTATCAGGTTTTTTTCGAGCCTGGTATAGGCTAGTTTCGTGCGTTCGAGCCCCGCCGAGTGCATGCTGGTATAAATTAGTTGGGACTTTTTCTTGTGCATAAATTTACTTGCAAAAAGCGCGAGAGCGTGAGTTAGCAACACTCGATGAAAAATCGACGAGCAGTGGGATTGCTGAACCCTATGCGCGATAAAAATTGAAGGCACGAACCGGGAGGGAGAAGGGACGACACCTGTGACAACGGCTTGTCCGAAAGCCGGAAAGTAAAAATGTGGGAAACAAAATATGAAAAAAGAAACTGTATCAGGCCCCCCCCGACACACTGTATCAACCGTAATATAGGCTGATATTTCAGGAGGGGTAACTATATATGAGGGGGAGGGATCATGTATTTCAGTCGGTGACATACCCCCCGCCGCCCGATATACTGTATCGCGGGTGATATAGCCCTCCCCCAATACACTGTTTCAACGGCGATATAGCCGGACATTTCAGGGGGGGGATATAATATTGCATGGGGGGCATGGTATTTATCGGCGGGTGGTAGTATATTATCAACGGCTATATACCCCCGCCCCCCGATGTACTGTATCGGAGGTGATATAGTCTCCACTATCAAGGGTGATATAAACGGAGATTTCAGAGAGGGGTGGTATTTATCGGCGGGTGGTAGTATAGTATCAACGGCTATATACGCCCCGCCCCCCGATATACTGTATCAAGGGTGTTATAGCCTCCACTATCAAGAGTGATATAAACGGAGATTTCAGGGGGGGTTGGTTTTTATCGGCGGGTGGTAGTATAATATCAACGCCCCGTATCAGGGGTGATAAAGCCCCCCCCCATACACTCTGTATCAAGGGTGATACAGCCGCCTCCCCTCGATACACTGCATCACGATTTTATCACGGGTGATACCCCACTTGAAAATATCCCCCCCCCCCCCCCCCCCCCCCGAAATATATCCTGCTGATATATAGTCTATTAACCTAATCCTGAAATATATTATCCCCCCCTGAAGCATGCCTCCCCCCCCTTGAATTATATCACTCGGACCTTCAAAATATTAGCCCCTCTGGAGTAACCGGTCACCCCCCTTAAACAATATCAACCTCCCGTGGATAATATCGTCCCCTGAAAAATTTAGCCTTCCCCCCTCCCACTCAAACAGCCATAATATTACCTACATCCAAGGGGGAAGTATACCACCCTCGTCAATGATCAACGGTGATCCCTCGCCACCAATACGCTGTATAAGGGTTGATACAGACCTCCCCTTCCCCCACCCCCGAAACACTGTATCAGGGGGGGTGATACAGCCCCCTCCCCCCCGATACACCGTATCAACCGCAACACAGCCCCCTCCCCCCGATACACGGGTGATACCCCATTTTGAAACATCACCCCCCCATGAAATACATCACCCCCGCCCGTAATATATCACCCTCCTTTGCTTCATTTGCCCCCCCCCTGAAGCATATCATCCCCCCCTGAAGTGTATCGCCCCCGCCTTCAAAATACCATCCACCAGGAATATCCGCCCCCCCTCGGAAAAATATCAGTCCCCCCGGGAAGACATCGTCCCCTGCCAAACAATAGCCCCCCCAATCTCTCCCTCAATCAGCCGGATGGTTACCTATATCAATGGTGAAATTTAGCCCCCTGTATATTATCAACGGTGCTAGAGCCCCCCCCCCCCCCCTCCGATACTCTGCACAAGGTGTGAAATAGCCCCCTTCCTTGATACTGTATGAAGGGTGATAAAGCCAAACGCTCCAATGCACTGTATGAGTTGTATTACAGCACCCTCGCCCACCCCCCAGCCCCCAATACAGCATAGCAAGGCTGGTAGCTGATAGCTGATAGCTGATAGCTGATACAGCCCCCCCCCGACACACTGTATCAAGGTTGACATAGGCCCCCACCCGCCAGAAATACTATCAACCCCCCCCCCCTGTGAATCGCTTGTCAATTCAAATCATCCACTACAACGCTTGACGACGGCCATCTAATATACTACATGTATATCAACGGTGATATAGCCCCCCTGAAACTATCATGGGAAATATTTTGAGCGACAATTCACGATGCAGGTACCACACTACTTATGATATTCGTGCTCCATCAAGGGAGACAAAGGTCCATATCAAGGGTGATATAGTATCGTTCGTATCAAGGGTGACATTGCAACTCTTCCAGCTGTAGGGCCTCCATGAAGCGCGATACAGCACGCATCCTCCTAAAATATTACAACCCCTCCCCGCCCCGTCGAACGCTTGACTACTCAAACCACTCGTTGAAACGCTAGACGATACCCTCCCCCTGATTTGCCATATCTACATTAACGTTACTATAGCCCCCCTGAAACGCTCGGCACCAAATTGTTTTGTAAAAAAAATAGTTTGCGATGTTATATCTGATGGACGTACCGTGCCAAGGCTCATAGAGGAACTACATCAGGGCTAGCAAATTGACGTCAGCGAAACCGTGACGTCGACTCTGGTCATAGTGCGTCTGTCGTCCTTGGAATACGCCAGGACAGCAGCCGTCATAGGTTGAGGTCGAGAAAGAGCCCAATCCGTTCCCCCCAAAAACGTACATACGCTGGAACACTGTCGCAAATGAATCTTTTTCGTCGTCCTGTCTTATCCACGCCGCATCGAGTAGCAACAATTACGTTCCATCAAAATGTGGCTTGACATTTGCCCGGCAACCATTGATAGCCCAAACAAGTCGGCACACCACGCACCAGGCTACGGACCGTGCGTCAATACTCATCCCAAGCCTCGGTTGGCGGTTAAGGACATGTCGTCAGATAGGCAGATCAGAGTGAATTAGTCATTCACTCCCGGACACGGCCAAATGATCCTCGCGCGTTTCGCTTGTTCCCAGGTCGCGTTTACAGCCTTTTTCAACAAGCGGAATCGGCGCACACCCTACGCATACCGTTCGTGACAGCCGGAGTCGTGCACACGCCTCGGTTCAGGAGCCGAATGGGTCAAAATCGATCAACAAAACGGCCTTTCGACTGCGTTGCACCCGATCGGCAAAAAACGGCTTCCAAAGCCTCGTGGCTCGGGTAAGGATGTCTGCTGGGCGTTTCCACTCCAGACAAGAGGCAACCTGCTAACAAAATAAGAGCAATGGCGCATCTAGCGGCAAGTGTTGATGGGTATTAAACAGGCTGGCGGTGGTCATGCAACATGTGTGGTGTCGTGTGCAACGATTTACGCGATCAGTCCGTTCGAGATTTTTCGAGGTATGTTTCAGGGCTACACCCTCCGTAATTCCAACGGAAAGTGAACGTTTGGGGGGATACGTAACTTTCTAACATCCAACCCAAAGTTTTTCTGTACGGATGTCCATTGGCCTAATTATATATATATATTGGCTGATCTTGACGGCTTACCACCTTCCGGATACAACCGCTGTCAGACGGCGATGTTGGAAACTTTGTACTGGACAACTTCAGCAGTACTAGTAGTTGGATTAGACGCGACGTCTCCTCGTGTGCTCCACGTACTTTGTTCTCAGGGTTAGGCGACACAATCCCGGCATCTAAATGTGTTGCACAAGGTGCTCCGATTCACCGAGTGAGTGTACTGTGCTTAATTCTTTCGCCGGAGATTTCTACGACGGGCGCCAATTGGTACAATGGTAAAACTGCGTTTGGCGTCTGGTGTGTGGTTATGATTTAAAAAGCTCTCAACCAACCCGCAACGGGATATATACACATGAGGTTTTGAGGGTGGGTTCGTGGGAGACCACAGGACGGCAATGTCGACTTCCCACGCCTAAGACATCGATCAAAATGACCTCTACAGCGTTGTCTCGTGCATGCATGTGACCTTGTACACACGCAATAGGAGTGAGCGTTGGGTGTCTCCCGCCATGGAAGGTCAAGCATGGTAGGCGGAGTTCACCGACGATTGATGTGAACTGAGGAGTTCGACCTATTCGCAGAACAAGGTTGAAAAAGGCATCTAAGCGTCCTTGCCCCTATAGCGACGACATGAAAATCTTACCAGCAAAACTTGCTCAGCTAGAGCTTTGACTTTTTTTGTTGAGGTACCGGCGTTCAAGTGGCAACGGTCTACAATTGGGTACTTGGATAATAAATTGATGTTGGGCTGTGCATATTTAGATCAGAGCACTCGTCCTATCTTGGAGGTAGGCGTGCCATTCGTCGTCGGGATCACACGCAACCTGCGTCGTCCTGGCCCTCTTCACCCGGCAAAGGCTGGGTTCGGTTAGCGTGCGCGGATCGTTGCTCTCGTGACCATGACGGAGCGACGGGTCTGCCTTATTGTCCCGAACAACCTGAGACGCGGCACAAGTTGATTTTCTTGACGTTAGTGTAACGTTAGCTTCGGCATTCTTACCATGCGGTGTCTTTAATAACACAAACGTGTCTGTACAGCTGCCAATGCTACAAGTCACAACAGCCTGTGGGAACATATCGTCCGTTGCAACGCACCACTGGCCGTCCGTCGCACAGCATGTACGCCCAGAAGCTGTCGTGGACACTGCTTGCAGACTTGTCGAAGGCGACCTCCTAGAACCGCGGGGTAGTGTTGGTGACCGACTCGACCAGACGAGGTGCTGCCATGTTCACGCTCAACGTTGCCACGGAGACAACCGGGAACTCCGGCGTCTTCTGAATCAGTTAAAGGCCGAGGTAAATGAACTAGTGCATACTGATTCTTTGTTCGTGCGTCATCGCTGGCGTGGACGCCAATGCGTGCCAATTTCCTTGTTGCTCGGGAAGCTATTAAATTCGTTCAAATTGGGCAACGCCTTGCACGATACAGCATAATGTTGTGCTTCAAACTACAATGGACACTAGCTAAGAGCAAATTTGAACGGAACCTAAACAGAACCTGCTGTCGGTTGTAGGAAGTAAACTTAAGCCATCGCCCTTGCCGCAGGCGCCGGATGGTGCAAACAAAATTTGTTACTATGAACTCCCCCCTTCCCCCAACTTTTTAGACTTGTATCCAATAATATATTGTTCCTGACAGGTTTAAACAAACATATGCCAGCGTACCAACATGGCTCACCTTTAGGGCGTTCTTGACGTGCGGGAGTGACAGTTGAGTGGCTTCATACCGGGCACGGTTGGTGGTGCGAGAGGAGCAGTCTTCCGGCCCAGGGGAGGTTCCTTGGTCATCAACAACCACGACGCGACTCCGGCTGCCTAACGCTGAAAACTTCTGTAGACCTAGTATCACGTCAGAAAGGATGTTCTCGTGTCTGGCTGCTTGTCCGATACGTACGTCCCACACGAAGACACTTAGGGCGTCACTGCCGTCATGAATCTTTCGTTTTGAATGTCTCTATCACCGTGTACGGTGCCAGGTCATGGAGCAACGCCATGAAATGAGCATCCCGGGGCAGAGGGCGACCTATCGACTGCAGCGTTTCTCCACCCAAAGGTTGAGTATCGTCAGTAATTTTCCCACTCTAAGCCAAAGGCGGGGTGGTACGGGAGTGTCGCTCCACCCTATCCTCGATTCCTTGCCCAACGATGGTCCATGGTCGTTAACAGGCGCTCTGACGGTTACCGGGTAACCATTTGCGCGCGGCCGTTTCGATGTCGGCTCATCCTCCGAGCGGCTTTCTACGGCTGTCACACAGTGAGAAGCGAATGATTGCTTTGCTTGCCTGGGTTTGCTGAGGGGAGCGGGACGGCTGTCCAGGAAATCTCGACACCTTTCGTATGCGTCAGGTAGCAGATATGCCCTCTCGCTGACCTTGCCGAGAGTGGCGTTGCACAGGGCAGTCGGAAGGACAGACAGTCTGTATCTTGACGGTGTCCAGGTCTATTGGATTATTCTCGCACATCTCGATCAGTGGTGATCAAGATCGTCCGGTGTAGGTTCGTTCACTTGAGCACTGGCAAAGAAACGACAGAAATGTTGTGACGTCACTGGTACAACTATATCGTAATGGTGTAATCGAGATCCGACCAAGCGCCCCGTGGGATAAATGTAAAGCAAGTTTTACTACTGACGTGAGCAGTAATTATGCGGTTCAACTTAGCGGGTGGATGGCCGCCATGGATTCGATTCGCTGATAGGCGGGTAGGAGCATCCATACCGCGCAAGAACGAGACGTAAACGGAGGGTATAGGGTTTAGAGAAACATTGAAACGCCTAAGAACATGTACAGAGCAAGCTATAAAAAAATAAGGCATATGCATTTCATCTCTGCGTTCGCCGCGCACCCCTATTATTGGCCGAGGGTCCCCGCCCGGCTCGTCCTTGGCCAATCAGGGGGCGAGGTGCGCGCGAGCGGAAGTTTCGGGCGAACTCCAAAATCCCGCTTCGCCGGTCCAGCAGGTTCGGCGACCATCATCACGTCACACTCGCAAACAAATATATAGAGTGGTTGTATATTGAACATGCAGAATCGAGCGAAAGTTGATTATCGAAGAAACGCAAACACATCGCATAGCAGCAGTGTTTACCAGCAAAGAGCATCATTCAAAACGAACAGCAAGACAACCGGGTGAACACAGCATCCTACATCGCCTTCGTGAGCAAAAGGCGCAACTGTTTGCTGATCTACGCACACCGAGGATTAGTGAAAACACATGCACCTCATGGTCACGCTGTTAACAGTCGTTCTAGCTCTTAGGTGATATGTTGCCGGCATCAATCGGAAGCGGAAGACACCAGCGGGTTGGATGCACATTTTTGAACGTGGATAGCATAGGGTGTGTATCAGGGTTGGGGATCGAGTACGACCTCGAAGAACGGGGCACTACGAATAAGCCTCCTCTGTACGAGGAACGCATCGGAGTTACCGCCGACGCGTGCAACGGAGGTGCACCACATTGTTTCTGAGTTTCCTCCTTTACGCAGCTGAAGACCTCTCCCAGCAACTGATAATGAGAGAGACAAGACTGGTACCGGATGGAAAAAAACCAATGCCCAGGTATAGTTTACAACGAAAGCTATGCAAAAATGTAACTTTAAACAGGCGGTTTTGGCGGATGGAGGGCCGTCAATCAGAACCATTACAGACCGAAGCTGATACCTCTATCGTACCATGTGTCCGCCTGTGGGTTTTCACCTTGGGTTGTTATTACAGCTGGCTGTATGGGAAACTGGTATCCGTATTCTAGGTTCCAGGTACTGCCGGTTTTCACTCCCGCCGAATCTGTTCGACAAGTTCCGTATCATCTAGGATCGTACTCAATAATACGACGGTACTGTGCCTACCATTTCCACTTGCAGAATCCACCGCCACTTACTTGAATATCGAAACAGCAGTAAACCCACTGCACAACATCAGCGTTCACTATCAGGGAGCAAGTAAACAACGCTCACGATTCCAACCATTCGAACACGACATCCGCTTCCCGGTGGCCGTCAGAAAACCACGACGGCAGCAAAAGCTCAGAGAACGTCCATCATTGGATCCCCCGCCGCCCTACCCCGGTCAATCGGGGGCCAGCCCGCGCGGGGGGAGGTTGCCCCTCGGGCGAACCTCCGAGTCCCGGCAAGTCGGTTTAGCACTTAGGCGACTATCAGCTACCGGTATGATACCGTCTACCTGGTAGTGGAAATCATATCATCGTACTTAGGGAAATTATTAGTTCTAGATTTGATATACATAATTCGGCGCCACCTGCTTTTCGAACGAATGCACAGCTAAACAGACGCATTATACGAGCAGGAAGCGAGGAAGCAACACAACGTGACACAGCCGTCATACAAGACATCAACTTCCGGTTCGCCGGCAAAAAACCACGATGGTTTGCTGCGCTACCTACTGCAATACAGCTGTTGCAGCGGCTCCTGCGTTCGGGTGTTCATCCAACTCTCAGTATATGGTTTGCTGCGCTACCTACTAAACTACGGCTGTTGCAGCGGCCCCTGCGTTCTGGTGTTTATCCAACTCTCAGTGACTGGGTGTGTGAGTGGTGGTCGGTAAGCACATCCGCGCTTCCTTGCTGCTGCTGAGTGTGTGAATCCGAGGCATCTGCTTCCCACTGCCGCGTAATAGCCAGCCCGCACCAAACAAATTAGCACAGAGAGTGGCTGGAAGCAACTTTTGGATAGGTCTGGATATTTATATTAACGTTTGGAATCGAGGTCGATCTGGAGGCAATGGACACTACGATAACTCTGCTCTGGTCGAAGCACGTGTAGGAGTTCAAGATTGTGGGCCTCCACTGGGGTTTATATTATTCCTGTTGATACAAATGTACCAGGTTCCGGGTGTTTTTTTTTATTGTTGGCCACAGCGGTACCACCGTGGGGGAATAACTGGTGAGCTTTATTTAGGTGCACATCCTCTACCACCTTGCGCGTACGTACTTCGCATTTCCCTCCCTCTATCACTTCGCGGTCTCTGCAAAGTCGCCGGGCATTTCCCCTTTCGATATTGGCACAAACGCAAATACTTTCGTAGCGCTTTCGGTAACTTGGTATGACGTTCATGTTTAACAGTCCAAAAGAGAATACTAAGGCCCGCGAAGCGCGCGTTTTTTATGCGCTTGTTTAAATATATATGTGCTTCCCACGAGTTACAATATGCCAATTCGCTGATAGTCCGTATCGGGAGCCTTTCGTTCTCGGCTCGTATGTACGAAAGCGAAATATGTGCTTGCAACCCAGGTATGCATTGGTCTATATATTTCAAACACAGGCGCAAGACCGGCGACAATTGGAAGACCAAAAGTTCAAAATTCCCGGAGATCACAGCCAAACTTTTCCTGGGCGGTCTTAGGTGGGGCCTGTTTTGTACATTTTCTTTTTTGACCTTCCGATTTTCCAGAAAATGAAGAATATTTGCGACAATCTTGGCCAACATCTGCTTGAGAATCAGATCTTGGATTGAACGCGGCGTAAATTTGTTTTCTCCACAATACACTTACTTCGTTAAAAGAAATCAACGACGACTGCATCTTTAACTGCCCACAGTGTGGCAAGCCAGTTAGGGGGGTACGACCTCTTAACGGTGTACAGCACTCAGTCTATCACCGGTGTTTTGTGACGGGCAGCGGTCGGGTTTTTGTTACGAACACATTGTGTGGAAAACTGGGACGAAAGCTACATTGTCAGCCAGCGGACGAGAACCTCTCTAGGAGAGGATGTGACGGAAGACGACATGGTCGCCACAAGCAACCTATCACCATAATAGGCATTTGCCTGTACCAATCTAAGCGTAGGCTGGAACACAAAATGCGCCACACTTTGCACGATCCGGTTGGGCGTATTCCCAGGCACGCTTGCAGAAATGTTCGCGAAGATCAAATCGAACATCTGATCTGCCTGTGTTGAACATTAAACAGAATCTGGCGAAAAACTGGATCCTACACGAAAACAAAGTCATTTGAAGGAAATAACGTGTATTGGTCATTTTCACGCCAAAAAGGCAAGATGTCCACGCCGGTTTTGTGAGATAGACCCTTAACTCTTGCACACGTGTTCTACATGCCCATTCCGGGGTCTGACCTTCGAGGGTGCTTCGTTTTTTTTTTCGCCGCGAATGTTTGGGCTAAGGTGGTCCACATTGTCAGGAATATCTTAACTGACGAAAAATCATGGGGAAAAACAAGCAAACAAATGAAACATCGGGTGAGGTCTTTGCAAGGCCACATAAAAGACGTGTCCGAAAATATACGGTATGAATCGAAAATACGCGTGGAAACTCACCGGGGAATACACTTGGGGTTTCTACGTGAACCAGCCCGTACCACTCTTCAGTTGTTTTTATGTACTCCCTGAGAGTCTTTCCACTCCACAGTCACTGGAGCCTGTTCCTAGACCAGGCATTTGATCCTGCCAGCGAGAGTATGAAAAAAACAACGGCAAAAACAAAAGCCCCAACAACGGCAACGACCACAACAACAACAATCTCCAATGAGCTCCGACGATGTGTGATGGACGGTTGCGTTAAACGTGAAAGCCTTTTCGTGGCTCTTTTCCTGCTATGGATCAACCATACAGACGTACGACCTGCCGATTGGCGCATATAGCACGGGCTCGAAGCACGGCCGCCGTTGTACCGCCCTCTGCTGTGCTGCTGCATATGGACATGAATATTTTGCGGCGGGGGCTAATCGGCTCTTTTTTTCATCGTTTTTCTGTTTCTGTTTGCCCATCATAGGACACTACTCACGGCCACACCCATACGGATGCGCTATTAAAACCGCACAATCACAGGAGCACCGTTCGTGGCGATCACAACGGCAAGAGATGCCAGGGGCGCTGCTGTTGTACGTAGGGCCTGAGTGAGCCATGTGTTCGCGTCGAGCAAGGCTAGAAGACGTTGAAAAACCTAAACCATAGAGACCCTTCACTGCAAAATAACAGACCAAGATTGTAGATCAAACCAATAGAAAACAATCACATGCAGGTGGGTGTTAAGTGTTTCGGTCTCCGTCGTTTGTTTCTTTTTGTGGCCTTTCTTTATTACGATTAACAACAACGTCTCGATGGACGTGGTCAGCATGATTTTGACCGCATCCGAATATACCACTGATAGTCACTGTTGCTTCGGCAGAAAACCTGCATGGAACCGGAAGAATTCAACAGCACAGCACTTAGCCGACACGGGAGCAACGATAGCAGCTTGGGCAGACTGAGCGGAGCACAACTTTCCACGTCGAGTCGCAAGCCAGGAGCACAAGCTTAGCATACAGAAGCATTCGGAAAACACGGAGAAGCCCGGTCTTCAACGGTACCCCGTCCTTGGTTGTGGATACACCGCCCGAGCTCTCGGCTGCATGCCGTGTGCTGTTTCTACGCTCGGGTTTTTTACGCGGGGGCAGAAGGTTGGTACGGCGGCTATATCACTTGGTCTCGCAAGCGTCATGGGGTCGGCAAGCAGGAGGGGCGACCGCTTTACCCAGGTTTGTTTACCCCCTCGTCGCGCGAGAGGATGCCTCCGAGCAGGGACGAGCGTGAGGAATACGGAACGCCGAAGAAGGCGGGACCGGATGCCGGGCGGATCAGCTTAGAAGGAAAAAGTCAATGACGAAGCAAGCGTTCGCCCCTTCGCCTCGACTGCAGTTTGCTGTGCAGCGAGCAAACCCCTCTTTTGCCGACTTGCGTTCCGTAGCCGGGTGCTTCTGGGACGGTGGCGGAGTAGTGGGAGTAGAGGGGGGGTGGAGATATCGGGTTAGATTAGATTGCTGGTTCGGGTTCTGACGCGCGGATGGGGCACTGTGCGCCTTCAACAGCATGGAACAGGGTTGTCTCTCGCGCAAGTGACCCCGAGCCCCTTACACAAAACAACCTAAACGTGAGCACCGCACCGTAGTCTTGGTCCCTCTTTCGCTTCGACGTCGGTCAACACTCCTCGTTGAAACGTCGGATTGCACCCTTTCCGGGGGTGCTTTTACAATACTCGGGCCTGCAATCGGAACAGAGAAGTTATGGATTGATCATCCTCCTTTATCCCGGCAACGTGGCAGGCTTACCCAAGGCACGCACAGGGCGGAGGCGATGCGGCAACTGACCAACGGTCGAACGGAGCATGAAACGGTCTCGTCGGACGCTCAATCAGTCGTCAGCTCTTGTCATCAATGGGCCAATTGAGCGCGCGAGACTGCACGAACACCACTAAAACCGCCGCTGAACCGGGGACATTCCTCGACGAGTTTCACACAACAATCCAGCCGACTTACTACGCAGCGCAGCACATTTCTGCCATCAAAAAGCGCGGTTGCTGTATCACAAATTAAGAGGCATCACTGATAGCATAAGAGGGGCTTGATCAAGACATTCTCGACGTTGTCAAATGAGAAAGCCTGGCATATTGGAACATTGACGATGCAGTCCACTATTAATAGTATCAATTCCAATCATAGTCACTACCCTTGGTACGCTAAGTGCCTTATTCTAGAGGCAGAGAAATACAGAATGCTGGGAATGTCGGTTTGTTACTTCCCGTCGGTGTATTGTACATTCTTGTTGCACCTAACACCCCATCGTGAGTATCGGGGAATATTGCGGGGATTATTGCAAGGACGGTAGGTCGGCTGCTACGTACAACAACTCGTATCGTACATCCGTCTGTGGCATGTGCATTGTGCCGTATCGATCTGGTCGTGGTCAGCCCCACCTAGGTCACTGCTTCCGTTTGCTTCCCTCCTTACATCTCTTGACGTTGTAATTCCTCTTTCTCCCTCGTTCTGTTTTCTACTTCTTTTGTTTCAATATTTTTTCCCCTTACATAAGCGCCACTTTCCAAGCTACGTTCTCATTTTGTCATCACCACAAGCACACTTCGAGGCCACCTCTGCAGCTCATTTCATTGAGTCAGGGCCTCGACGCACAACATTTTTAAAAAGTACGATCCACGCCCTTTACTTGCTGGCACCACGCAACGGCGCCCCGCTGAGTTCACCCAGTGTTTCCGAGAAAGTCGACGAATGGACTGCATTTCCTCTAGTGCGCAAAATGTTCGGACGTTTTTTTCAAGAAGCAAGATCATCCTCGACCCAGAGGCATCAAAACAACGAGAACACCAAGTACATCCGTACTGTTCGAGAGAGGGGACTTCTTTCACGTTCTACGCGAGAACAAGGTGTAAAGGATGCTGGTGCTTTCATGCGTCGTGCAGCAGGTATGCAGTCCTGGTTCGCGCTGTCATACGCGCGGAGTCATCTTCAAAACCGATTCTTCGGCTACCAAGTAGTGCGAACTACGTACAAGAACTCATCATCGTCAAATTTTCATGAAAGGGAGACAACACCAACAGCTGTAACCTGCGTCAAAGGTCGCCGGCAACTCGGCTACGCAGCCAAACGATGGGAGCATTGACCCCAGCCGAGACGGGGTATTTTTCATTACCCAACATCTGCGTTGACGGCTAGAAGTACGTCTTAGACCCAAAGATTCTCCATCTTCTACTTCCTTTCTAGAAGTACGTATCAGACTCGGACAAACGCCTTACTGCATCTCGACGTTAACGTATTTCACGTTTCCACACGTCGAAGCATGTTCCACTGCTATCACTCTACTACGCGTACAGCGAGGTCTAGTGTGCTTTCATAATACCAAACAAGGAACAATGTATACGGCCAGCATCACAGACAAATTACTCGAAATTCGATCATGCGTGATGAGTCTCTGCTAACAACAAAGAGGAGTCCCAGCGTGTGTACATCAGTTGCTGTGACCCGCTTCTCGGCACGCACAGAACAAATCAACACGACCACAGCACGTTGACAGTTTGAGGGGGCAGGAACAGAGCAATTGCCGTCACCCTTGTCTAGACCTAGTTCGACATCAAATACCGCGCTCAAATCAGGACGACCATCGACGGAACTTTATCAATATCAACTCGTCGTACGTCTACTAGTACATCCTCAGGGCATCAACGTCATTGCAGGCCGTCCAACTGCAACAGCTAGCGCGACAATATCAGCTTAACCAGCTACCCCGTATCATTGGCGATTACACTTCAAACAAACCTACCTGCCACGACAGAGGCGACTACCACTCCAACGGCCACAACAGAAACATCTCCCCGGCCGAGCAACACGGGGCTTACCTCTAGCGGGCGAACTAAGCGTTGAGCTGGAAGATATCTCACCGAGCTCTTCCGCAAGAATGTTTTTTATCAAAATCTTCCCCATTCTCTTTATGGGAACGGACAGGACCATCGACTACCATCGCACACACTGCCAGCTCCAACAGGACCAGTGCCGAACGGTTCAATGTGCAGATGGCCACGGGAATGTCCAGTAGAATTGAGAATAGTTGAATGGTTCGTTAGCTGCAGTCTAGACTAATGCCTACAACCGCCGTTTTCGACTTTACCGAAAGCTCGTTGAATACTCACAAACGAGGGAGATGCTATTGGGTTTATATATTTCATATTGTGGTGCTGGGGACTCACAAAATGCACCGCACGTGCTGCAGCTGCTGGAACCCAGGGTCCGCAACACAACATCAGCAACCACATCACCAGCCTCTGAGGCTGCACTCAACAAACAGAACCAAGGCGCGACGGCCACGAGAGGGCGGTCGATCATCGCCATGATCACCGCCATCGTGAAAGACTTTCACTCACATCATCTGCGGCAGCAACGTCGCCGTCTACCAGAAGTCTTCTACGCTTCGACAGCTACCAAGAAAACGGATGATAATTTCAGCACCAGCAGCCGCAGAAACATCAAAAGCATCTCGAACACGAGCTAGGTTTCCTGCTTTTTATGATTGAGTTTTGGGTCGGGAAAGCGTGTGTTGTTTTCTCCTTGCACTTTGTTTGTTGCTTCGTAGTACGTACCTAGTTTGGCATTCGTACGAGAACTACTTGTACTGCTCTACTGCTGCTAAACGATACGTATTATCCTTCCGGTTCTCGACTTGCGTCGGCAAGTGTATTTTTGTTTTTCATTTTTTGGCTTTGCAGTCTCACCATTATCATGACGCAAATCTCGCATCATGCAAGCGCACGTAAACCATGGCAGTTTCGTAATAGAGTCGACTCGTCCGAGTTTGGAATTCGTTCCTTGCCTCCTAAGTACCTTTCGTTTCGGAGCATTAACAGCAATTCTTCAACTAAATCATACGGTTGATTTAAACGACTGCTCGATATTATAAGCACGTATGAGCGTAGTGCAACATCGTTTCGGTTGATAGCATCAGTAGCAGCTGTGTTGTACTGATGAACTTACAAAAAATGTTCCGTAGTATTACGAGCACACAGGCTGCACGTGGTAAATGCACAGTGGGGTATAGCGGTGGATACACATATTATCCACAGTTTTGACTTTTTTCGATGTACTATTTCCTTTACGATTCACTTGAGGGGGTGCATTGACTCTAATGCGCGCGTTTTCTGACGCTTTCGCTTCGTTCGATGTACCTCGCCGATGAACAAAGTTGCATCACGAGCAGAGTTTTCGCGTCAAAACTACACCCACAGTGTCTTTTCCGTACCATCTGTATCGGTAGACGTTCTTCCGAGTACTCACGTACATGCATAAACACGCAATAATAGTACGAATCTTTGCGGCATGTACTGGGCCAGCGTCCAGAGTTTAGGTTTTAATCAGTTTCACGTAGCTCCAGGTATACGTTCAGGGGGCGTGTTGTACAGGTTTGCGCCTCTTACCCAGTGTTTTCCTCGCTTGAAATTACACCACGCGTAGCTTTTATAGACATAGTTTAATCCATATTACAGATGATAATATAGCAGAACTGCATATTGCGTTGTTCCGTTCGTATTTTGAATATTTGAGTGGCATGGTTACATAAACATTGCCGTTGCCATTTAGACGCAAAGGTCTGAACATGACGTCGAATTTCTTTCGAGTATCAAGTTTCTCTACAGTAGCTACTGACTTCTCATCAAATGGGGCGCATTGATGTTTCATGGACTTAGTACATTGCTATCTTTTCCAATCGCAGTCACTACCCTGAGGTCACTGAGTGTCTGAATCTAGATGCAGAGAAATTCAATATGCGGGGGATATCGGTTTGCTACTTCACGTTGGTGTATTGTACCTGGTACATGCTACCTTTACATCGTAAGTATCGGAAAACGTTGCAAGGCATCTTGGAAGGAGCTTACCTATAGGAAGGTCGGTCGGTTGGTACGTACAAGATCTCGTAGAGTATATCTGCCCATATCATAGACATTGTGCCGTATCGATGAGGTCCTGGTCAGCTCAACCTTGGTCACACTCATTATGTTTGTCTCTCTCCTTACACCTCCTGACGGTTCCGTTTCCCCTTCTCCTCCTTCTATTACTACTGCTTTGGTTTTCATCCTTTGGCCGGACGTGTGCCATTTTGCCAACCAGGTTCTCTTTGTCTTCTCCGTCACAAGTGGCCGTCACAGACACGTCGGTGGCACGTATGCAGCCCTTGTCAACCAAGTCAGAACTTCAATACAAACCATTGTAAAAGGGCAACTATAATCCGAGACAACCGAGGAAACGAAGCTTGCGTCAAGAATTATACGTGATAAAGTGCTGATATCGTTGTCCACAATCATGCAGGACGCACAAAGGTGCACATCGTACAATGTTCCGTGCCATAGCCTAAGCAATCTCGGTATTTGTGTGTCTGAATCTAGATGCAGAGAAATTCAATATGCGGGGGATATCGGTTTGCTACTTCACGTTGGTGTATTGTACCTGGTACATGCTACCTTTACATCGTAAGTATCGGAAAACGTTGCAAGGCATCTTGGAAGGAGCTTACCTATAGGAAGGTCGGTCGGTTGGTACGTACAAGATCTCGTAGAGTATATCTGCCCATATCATAGACATTGTGCCGTATCGATGAGGTCCTGGTCAGCTCAACCTTGGTCACACTCATTATGTTTGTCTCTCTCCTTACACCTCCTGACGGTTCCGTTTCCCCTTCTCCTCCTTCTATTACTACTGCTTTGGTTTTCATCCTTTGGCCGGACGTGTGCCATTTTGCCAACCAGGTTCTCTTTGTCTTCTCCGTCACAAGTGGCCGTCACAGACACGTCGGTGGCACGTATGCAGCCCTTGTCAACCAAGTCAGAACTTCAATACAAACCATTGTAAAAGGGCAACTATAATCCGAGACAACCGAGGAAACGAAGCTTGCGTCAAGAATTATACGTGATAAAGTGCTGATATCGTTGTCCACAATCATGCAGGACGCACAAAGGTGCACATCGTACAATGTTCCGTGCCATAGCCTAAGCAATCTCGGTATTTGTGTGTCTGAATCTAGATGCAGAGAAATTCAATATGCGGGGGATATCGGTTTGCTACTTCACGTTGGTGTATTGTACCTGGTACATGCTACCTTTACATCGTAAGTATCGGAAAACGTTGCAAGGCATCTTGGAAGGAGCTTACCTATAGGAAGGTCGGTCGGTTGGTACGTACAAGATCTCGTAGAGTATATCTGCCCATATCATAGACATTGTGCCGTATCGATGAGGTCCTGGTCAGCTCAACCTTGGTCACACTCATTATGTTTGTCTCTCTCCTTACACCTCCTGACGGTTCCGTTTCCCCTTCTCCTCCTTCTATTACTACTGCTTTGGTTTTCATCCTTTGGCCGGACGTGTGCCATTTTGCCAACCAGGTTCTCTTTGTCTTCTCCGTCACAAGTGGCCGTCACAGACACGTCGGTGGCACGTATGCAGCCCTTGTCAACCAAGTCAGAACTTCAATACAAACCATTGTAAAAGGGCAACTATAATCCGAGACAACCGAGGAAACGAAGCTTGCGTCAAGAATTATACGTGATAAAGTGCTGATATCGTTGTCCACAATCATGCAGGACGCACAAAGGTGCACATCGTACAATGTTCCGTGCCATAGCCTAAGCAATCTCGGTATTTGTAGTGTGGCCAATATATGATGCTTTGTTGCTCGACTACGAGGAGACAAGCGGAGAATTCCAACCGGTTTAAAATTGACATCGCTCGCCAGCTTTGAGTCCATCCCTCCAATTCACCTTCAAAGCGTGTTAATAGCGTGGGGTAAGCACCAATTGCATTCATAATGCCCCGAGGATTTACAAGAGCAGGCGTTTCGATTTCGGTTGAGTAACAAGATATCGGTCACTGTTTAGAAGAGTTGGCGCCTTACGCCTGCCGTAACCCTTGTGGCACCAGAGCTTGTCCTTGTCCTCGCCACGATGGCTTCGTCTTCTCCCTCAAGTAGGTGAACACACCATTCGTCGCCTGACGTTTGCCGTGTTGGAAGCGGGATGACGTCCTTCTCATTGGTGATCTACTCTCGTGTCCATGCTCTACTGCCGTTGCGATTTGTGTAGCAATGTTTCAAGTGCACACACGTGGCACACTTAGTGAGGTTCGCACCACACAAGGAGAGCGGTTGTTCAAGCGATGGAACGCTCGTTAATCGATCGCATATTCAACTTGATCGGTATCGGTGTAATTAGATCCTGAGTAAAACGGATAATGCAATGCAGATGATACGTGTTTACAGAGAAGTGGGCAGGTGGAGGGTAGTTGAAATTTCGTCAAACGAATCACTCATAGCAGCATACGCTTTGCCACCGTCAAGTTGGTTAATGCGTCGATCGACCGCTAAAAGCAAGAAGCCCGTTCGTAGGTGGAGGGAACTTGCCCTGATTATCTAAGCCATTATTAACCATGTGTAACGTACGTGTCAAATTCCTTACGCGAAAAGAGGGTTCTTGACAACTGGTGTCCGGTTGCGCGACCTGGAACTTGGAAACAGGAATATGGTCGCGAACGAGAATGTTTTTGCGAGCAGTACGTTGTTTATAATAACGCCTGCTTGCGTTTCAGGTTCGTCCCTAGCAGTGCGGCAGAGGTATGTGCCTGGTACCGGATCATGTTCATCGTGTTTGTAGTCACTGACCAAGCAGTAAGGCGTAGCTAGCCTTTACCCATGCGGTTTTTTCCCGAGCAAGTGTGCTACAACCATTTTGATCCGTCTCATGTCCGTGTGGTCATGGTTACTACGTAACGGTGGATATAAGGTACCACGTATTGATACGTGTTTACTTCAAATGTTGCAGTTAAGCTCATCATACATATATCTTCGATCTCACAGCTGGAGTATATTTTCATTTTTTATAATGGATACAATTATTTTTGACTTCAGGGATTCAGTGAGGAGTTTGTTTTCGTCTCGGCCTAAGTATACGATTCGCGGAGCTGGACTTTTCTGTCAAATAGCTTCGTTCGAGCGCCGGTATCGGGGGGAGGCTCCAACACCCCTCGCCCTGCCGTGTCCATTCCGCACATCGACGTGATCGCGGCCGGATCCCGAGCAAGACTAGCGAGAAATTGCTAAAAAAGCACTTGTCGAGGAGGAATTCCGGAGATTTTGGTTGTATCTTATAGTCTTTAGCGCATGGATGACAAACAAAATTGGCATCATTTCAAAACTGTAGTTGCTAATATTTGGAACTTTACGGTGGCATACTTTTGAGCGTTTGTTTTGCTTGGCGTCTGCAGGGCTGGAGGGTTTGATTGTTTGGCTTGACGTCTGCAGCATTTGAACGAATGAAACACGTAAAAATCTTCGGGGAGCGGCTCCAACGCGTAAACGTCTTCGGGGGCCTGCTCCAACGGCCCTCGCCCTTCCTTATCCGTTGGGCAGCTCGACGTGAACGCGGATGGATGCTGAGCGAGACGAGGGATAAGTTGCAAATATATTGTGGTTTGCCGAGGTAATTTTGTTACTTCGGTTGTATCTTATAATAACGTCTGCAGCGTCTGGATAGTTTCTGAAGTTGGCATCATTTCCAACCGGTGGGTAGTCGCTAATTTTTTTTAATTTTGGGGTGGTATACTCTCGAGCGTTTGTTTGCTCGATGTCTGCAGGGCTTGAGCGCATGTTGTAATACCAGTAGGAGTAGCTCGCTTCAATTCGCCTTTGTATTTCATTGCGTTTGGTGCTGTTGAAGTGTTTTTCATTTCGAGCGTGCTTGGTCTGTACGTCCACCTGATATAGGCTCAAAATCGTCAGCAGGAGTTGTACAAATAAAGAATGTGTACAACTTCGTCGGGTGATCACGCACAAGAAAAAAAAATGTCTCTTCAATCTTACTTGGGTACGCGCCAACAACAACGTAAAACAACGATGGACTACCTACAAAAAGAAGCAGACTAACAATGCGTGAGGGATGACGTGCTTTTCGTAGACGAATGTACAAACTTCGACATCTGCGAAAAGTTCTCTACGGCCGGCAACGAAGGCGGGGATACAACTGTTTTAGAAAGTAAAATTAGACGGACACCCTTCACGAACAAACAAAATATTCCTTAAATATCGTACATGATGCAAATGACCCGCCGCATTGCGACCGCGTAAATAATTGGGAGCTTAGTTAGGAGGCTTTGACCCAATAGTCCAAGGTTTTTTGCGCGATCTATTATGAAAGTAACTATCCAAGTTGCGGTTGATTTGCTTGACGTCTGCAGGGCTTGAACGAATGAAACACGGGAAATGCAAACAGCTGTGAAGAATGTGATGCAAGAAGATTAGAAAGGCTGCAAGACGAACAAATCTCCGCCTCAGTATGCGATTCGTTGAACTGTAATTCTTGGTCAAATAGCTTTGTTCGAGCGCCGTCTTCGGGGGGCGGCTCCAACGTCCCTCGCCCTGACGTATTCGTTCCACACCTCGACGTGAACGTGGATAGACGCTGAGCAAGACAAGCGAGAAGTGCGCTTTATATTTGAATTTGGGCGGTATACGCCCGAGCTGTTCTTGGATCTAGGCCTATGTAGAGCTTGAACGAATTTTAAGGGGCAACGTTTCCAAATTTACCTTACTCCCCGACGATGCATTTTTCATGGCCGCCTCCAAGCGCATGTCCTATCGTAGCTACTACTGCTGTGTGTCGTTTCCTTTCGGCTCAGTGGGTATAATGGTATATAACCGACGAAGGATGTGTCGTGAGTACGATTCTCACCCAGATCATATTTGTTACCAGGTGTTCAGGAACGTTTGCGCGGGAGACGTTTTGAATGGTTTTGATAGTTGTTAGTGTTCGTCTGAGTACGACTAACTGTAGTATGTGGAGAGAGGATAGCTCCGGAAATGGCTCTTACGAAATCGTTGATAAAAAATATGTCTAATGAAGTGGAAAACACATTTGGTTGTGTTTTTGCATAAGCCACTCATGTGATTTTACTGAGTCAAGTGACCGCGGTGGGTAGTGCTATGTGCCGTGCGTTCGATTCTTACCAGCTTCATGTTTCTATTCTTTTATGCGTGCGCGCTGACGACATTATGAACGGTTATTTTGAGAGTTTAGCATATATATATGTGTTAATAAAAGAACTACCCACTGAGCTACTGAGTCAAGTAATTAACTATCGCTCAGTGGGCAGTGCTGTAGCATTTGTCGGTCAAATCACCTTGTTCGAAGGCCGCCGTCAAAGCGAGAAGAGGGCCAAATTTTGTATTTTGAACGGTACTCTCCAGTTATTCTTCGGATGTTGATGTATGGAGACGTTGATGAAATATACTTGGCAAGACATTCCTTCCAAATGGGTATCATATCTTGTGCCATAACATATAACAAAATTACTGCGCAAAAATCCCCATGGTACTGCGGTAGGGATCATATTGGTGCATTTGTTTATTGGATTTCGGTAGTTACCCGTGCATAGATAGACATAGACGTAGCAAGCGCACGCGTGACTAAACGATGAGGAGGTTGTAGTGATTACGATTACTGCGCCAGGAAAATACACACAGCAGCTTTCCGAGTGGCTGCGTCCACGGGGCCTCGAGGGTTGTATTGTACAAGTTCCTCCTCCTGTTGTTAAGCTGCGCCACACAAAGGTGGTGGTAGGTAGACCGTAGGATGGCGTGCTGTGTTGTTGCTGTAGTCTCTGACTCCGTTGCTGTGATCGTTTGCCGGTCAAGTGCAAGCGGTCGTGTGTTGGTACGTAACTGACCGATAACTTTGTGTTGCCTCGTACTTGACGTGCGCCTTATTGCTGCTGACTGCTGATTGATAATCTCTTCTAGTGCTTTGTAAAAAAACAATTCGGCACACGTCTACTTTCCAGCTTCTGGACATACAAGCCGTGGTCACAGGTGTCGTTCTTCCCTTCCCCCCCCGGTTACTGTCTTCATTGTTGTCGGCGCATAGGGGTCAGCACCCACTGATCGTCGATTGTTCAACGAGTGTTGGCAACTCACGCTCTCGCGCTTTCCGCAAGTCATTTAGAGCACAAGACGAAAACTTGTACGAGTACGCACCCGGGCGTGTTCAAACTCACGATACTGGCCTATACCGGGCTCCAGAATATCACCTGATACGCCACCGGGGCAGTGAGTGACATAGAAAGGTCGCCCTGGTGGTCAAATGGGGTTGCACTCGAATTCTACTACTATTAATACTAGCGTTGGTCCTTGAGTTAAATATCCACCGTTGCGATCTTTGTTGGCTATATTTATTTGCAGAAATAAATGGGAGTAAAAGGATAAACTAACTGCTGAAATCGCCTAGCAGCGGTGGGTAGGTACAAATCGACGGGAACCGACGAGGGAAGAGAATACTGAATTTCTCTCGCGATAAACATTAGGACAGGGGCGGTGGTGGGGAGGGGGGAGGGGGGAGGGGAGCCCGCTATATGACCCCGGATCTAAGATATAGTACTGCGTTGGGAGGGCGAGAGTAATGCGAGCATCACAACAAATGGGATGGGAAAAAGAAAAGAAGTGAAGTGTATCACTGCTGCTGTAATAATACGATAGCCGAGCAAGTTGCACCGATCGACTCGATCTGGACTGACTGCTGTTGTTTAATGCCAAAAGGCCCATGAACAACTTCTCTAATCGCACGCATCGGACATGGTTAGTCACCTTACTGAACCCGAATGCTTGATCGAGTAAAACTATCACAAGAAACGCATTCGACACATTTTGTCGCTAGATTAAAGGGTTAATCGGCGTGTGCTCGGATTTATCCGATCGATATCTGATAAATGAAGATCGGAATCGGATTTACATACAAAACAAACGGTAGCTATTATTTGTAGTACATTGGTATCATCGTTAGTCTATATCGAACTCTTGGCATTACCTTACATACTGTACGCGCAGACTATAATGTGTGCGGTGACGTTTTTATCTACCAGGTATTGAATCGGACAAGTTGAAGTGCTGCCTGCCCTACGCGAAGCATATGGGTGCCGGCATCATGCGGAGCCATTGCAAACACTTTTTTTATGCGTGTACCACCTTTGGTTTGCTTGGGTTTTTCTTGAGGGTATTCCTCATCTCCAGAGCTTGATTGGAGCCTGTCCTGTGACCATAGACGTGATCATGCGAGTTAATGTGAGAACAACAACAAGAGGTGGAATCAAAACCATGCAGTTTAGCTCTACACTAGACTATCTAATGGCCTGTCAAACATCATGCATATTTGTATCTATACAGACTATGCTGTCATCGTTGGACATAGGTTCCATATTTTCTTGTACTACAACTGTACACCGCCGTGCAATGTGTACGATGTACGACTCGATCCGGCTGCCCAAGCTACATATAGCATATACATGTTGACTGGCGTGAAAATGTATTTTGTTTAATAACGCCTTGGAATGTAATACATCGCGTCTATATGACACATGGTTACGCACGATGACATGATCATGTGATATGAATTGCGTGTTTTTTTGTTTCCGCGAGCAACTTCGCGTACTTCTACGAGCTACAATATCACAGGGCGTTATGTTAATTCAATCTGCAGGACACATCGAGAGAAAGCACGATCGATTCAATGTATACGCGAGGTGAAATTGATTAACTCATTGTTGGAAACGCCATCATCAGACGAAATCGGGAATACTGAAGTGATCTACGTGGAACAATCTCGTAGCAATCGCGATGCCTCACACCTCCGTTCGTATCATGCTGAGGCCATCGTACACTCCATACCATACCGCTACGACACACGTGTCAGAAAACACACCACAACTCACGCTGCCGCCTCTTGTGTTTTGATAAACTTACCTCCAACTCATTTGTGGTTAAACTAGCCAGCATTTGCTTGACCAGCGGCACTTCGTCTATGCCAACATAACACCCTGTTAAACAAATACACGTAAAGCATGGCATCGAAGGCCTCGCAAATACCAAATTCGACCCGATCACATGCCATGTTCCGTCAGCGTGTAGCCTCGAAGTACTATGAAACCAAGCCGTGCACTACCTCTACAAGGCTAGTTGCTACATTCACAAACCGTCCTGCGTACTTTACATTGGACTACAGCCACTATTTTGGACTGATGTCATTGGCCACATGCGCGAGGAACGGACATGCACCCGAAGCGACCGAATCGAAACATGAATGGACACGAAAAGATAACTGAAACTGGTTTCAGCTGGATCTGTGGCTGTATAGCATGGGCACTAGAGGATCAAAGATGCCTCGTGACCAAATCGTTCAACACCACCATATCATGCTCATTAGGAATGAAACGTGCTACGAACACCGCTTCTACAGACGAGCAATAGTACTCGCTTGACCTCGTCTGAACGCATTCGCGAGACCATTTACACCGCAACCGTGCGTCAACAGCAACAAAAATTATGTCCGACACGTCTCCTGTCTGTATGTGTTAAGATACGGCCTCGAAAGGCCTGTAGGTATCCGAATTTGAGATCATTTGGATGGGTTTCGTATGATAAGGTTGGCGGTTTATATTCGGGGAAATTAGGAATTAGATCGGAGGCACGCGCCTCCGATCTCAGAAGCTATCCCGGGCTCTGGTGGAAACGAATAAAGCTACATCTCTACGAAGGAACGAAAGTGAGTACTCTCCGAAGACCTGCTCAATTGGCAGACCTGCAGGGGGCACTCTGTGTCCCCACCTATTAATTTCACAAGTGGCGTCGTCGAGCTTGATGTGCTATTGTGGCAGCGTTCTTCCGGTTTCTCCGATTTTTTTTTCGTAGCGATTTTGCTTTTGCTTTCCATCGAGCCCACAACCCCTGTTCCTTCTCGGGTGGCTTCTCAATGGAGGGAGCGCCCTTCCTCCTAAAACGGCGACCACAACAGCAGTGAGATGGCAGGGGCCCCTCCTGTTGGTCGCCGCGCACGTACCACACGGACGACAACTTCCAAGTACGTGCGGACGACACTGCTCTGCGGAGCACATTCCTCGTCTCGAATTTTGGTCCCTCCTGTTGGTTGCTGGGCACGCACCACACAGAGGACACTTTCCGAGTACGGGCGGACGACACTGCTCTTCGGAGCACACCCTTCGTCCCGGCCTTTGGCCGCATCAGTTCACCGCCAGCTGGTCATAGACCACTCCGCAGAGGAACTGCCCGAGCCCCACCCATCAGACTTGTTTGCTCCGCGCTCTGCCAGCATGTTGCACAGCACATATCCGCGAGTTGCCAGCACAAGCCCCAAGATCGGCCATCGACTCGTACTTTTTTTTTCGCGCTTTGGGGCTCGGAGGCATATGCACGACATGCCACGGACAAGCATACTGGAATCAACCCTTCGAATGACATTCGAAGGGGACTTCGCTCGCTGAGAGAGCCCCTCGCCCAGCACATCCTTGCTGTCGGTGCCAGACCGTCCTTCGCGGGACCCCTTGGACTACGGGCACCGTGCTCTAGGAGCTCATGTCGGGGCTCCTCCTTTGTGATCTACCTGGGAAGAAACAGGCGGTGCTCGTGGAATGTTTATGCTTTTTCGTTTGGCAAATTTTCCAGTACACGCGTTATCGTATGGGTTTCAGTACGTACGTCGATCATTCTTGTGCGTCGAACAAGCAGCAGCCCTTGTGCCCCCTTTCTGCCGAAATTAGTACCAGCTACGAATTTGGCACCTCGGACCCCTCTCCGATCTTTCTCGATCAACAGCGTTCCACTACTGCTGTCCGTCGCGTAGCTTCAACCACCATCATTTTTGCAGAGGTGCCAACTACAGTGCAGCACAATGGGCTCGCTGTCAATGCCTGCCATATACCGCCGGATTCTCTGCTGTAGAAGTCACTGTACAGCAGCCAAGCCGCCTACTTTGCTCCTGCTCATACACCACATAGCTCGACCCTTCACTGCCCCAGCGTCCACAGTTACAGCACCGCAGCTCTGACACCCCCCACTGCTGTGCGAGTGCTCCTTGCAAGTTCGATTCGAGAGTTTTTTTTTCGTCCTGGCCCCTCCGTGACTAGAACTTGAACCTAGTGAACGCTGAAACTCTGTGCTGGCTGTTTGGGCAAGGCTGTTGGTATGTGCGATGCCCTATATTCTCCCATTCATGGGTACGCGGGGACTATAATACCACTTTCTGTGTATGCACAGCTGTGACCGTGCGGCACTCCGCACTGCTGTCAACGTAACTGTCCCTTTATCGGTGGGAGCGGGTACGGATTTTTTTTATCAGCTGTACGGGCGTTAGGCCGTCTTCCTGCCCGTACATGTGCTGCCCTTCACGATATTGCTAGGGTCTACGCTGGAAATTTTTTTTTCTTCTTCTCTGCACATGTTCGGACAGCTACTGCCCGTTACAGAGCGCTTACTACACAGTTCGCGGAGATACTGCGCTTCACAGTTTTTACTAGTGCAGTGGAGAACAGCCCGTTTAATGCGGTACTTTTGGGGGCAAACAGCCTTTCTATTTGACTGTGGGCGTGCACATTTTTCTACAGCTGGTGTTGGTACTACACTACCCATCTTGGTGCGGTTGAAATTACCGTTACCTGTGAACACAGCAGTGATACTGCAGCAATCAGCACTACTGCAGGCGCGACCGTCCCCCTTTAGTGCGGTCGGGGGAAACTACTTCGTTGGGGGGGTTATACTGCCCGTTTTTTTTAATATACGGTTGGTGCGCGAACGCATACTGTCCTACCCCCCACTACACTACTGTGGGGGCAGATGCTGCCCATTTTTATACGGTTGGCTGCGCGATCTTTCACTGTGTCCCCCCCCCTACACTACACCTAGGGTAAATGCTGCCCGTTTTGGTGCGATGAGTGTCAGCGTGTTGGGCGATCTTACACTGTGCTTCCACCCCTACACTACACCTAGGGTAAATGCTGCCCGTTTTGGTGCACCGAGTGTAAGCGTGTTGGGCGATCTTTCACTGTGCTCCCCCCCCTACACTACACCTAGGGTAAATGCTGCCGGTTTTGGTGCGATAAGTGTCAGCGTGTTGGGCGATCTTACACTGTGCTTCCACCCCTACACT
Organism: Undaria pinnatifida; assembly: GCA_012845835.1. NCBI lineage: Eukaryota > Phaeophyceae > Laminariales > Alariaceae > Undaria > Undaria pinnatifida. Next base: position 6,323,461 of record JABAKD010000006.1, on the reverse strand, counting down.
ACACCTAGGTTAAATGCTGCCCGTTTTGGTGCGATGAGTGTCAGCGTGTTGGGCGATCTTACACTGTGCTCCCCCCCCTACACTACACCTAGGGTAAATGCTGCCCGTTTTGGTGCGATGAGTGTCAGCGTGTTGGGCGATCTTACACTGTGCTTCCACCCCTACACTACACCTAGGGTAAATGCTGCCCGTTTTGGTGCGACGAGTGTCAGCGTGTTGGGCGAACTTACACTGTGCTTCCACCGCTACACTACACCTAGGTTAAATGCTGCCCGTTTTGGTGCGATGAGTGTCAGCGTGTTGGGCGATCTTACACTGTGTTCCCCCCCCTACACTACATCTAGGGTAAATGCTGCCCGTTTAGGTGCGATGAGTGTCAGCGTGTTGGGCGATCTTACACTGTGCTTCCACCCCTACACTACACCTAGGGTAAATGCTGCCCGTTTTGGTGCGACGAGTGTCAGCGTGTTGGGCGATCTTCCACTGTGCTCCCCCCCCTACACTACACCTAGGGTAAATGCTGCCCGTTTTGGTGCGATGAGTGTCAGCGTGTTGGGCGATCTTACACTGTGCTTCCACCCCTACACTACACCTAGGTTAAATGCTGCCCGTTTTGGTGCGATGAGTGTCAGCGTGTTGGGCGATCTTACACTGTGCTCCCCCCCCTACACTACACCTAGGGTAAATGCTGCCCGTTTTGGTGCGATGAGTGTCAGCGTGTTGGGCGATCTTACACTGTGCTTCCACCCCTACACTACACCTAGGGTAAATGCTGCCCGTTTTGGTGCGACGAGTGTCAGCGTGTTGGGCGATCTTTCACTGTACTCCCCCCCCTACACTACACCTAGGGTAAATGCTGCCCGTTTTGGTGCGATGAGTGTCAGCGTGTTGGGCGATATTACACTGTGATTTCACCACTACACTACACCTAGGTTAAATGCTGCCCGTTTTGGTGCGATGAGTGTCAGCGTGTTGGGCGATCTTACACTGTGTTCCCCCCCCTACACTACACCTAGGGTAAATGCTGCCCGTTTTGGTGCGATGAGTGTCAGCGTGTTGGGCGATCTTACACTCTGCTTCCACCCCTACACTACACCTAGGGTAAATGCTGCCCGTTTTGGTGCGACGAGTGTCAGCGTGTTGGGCGATCTTTCACTGTGCTTCCACCCCTACACTACACCTAGGGTAAATGATGCCCGTTTTGGTGCGATCAGTGTCAGCGTGTTGGGCGATCTTACACTCTGCTTCCACCCCTACACTACACCTAGGTTAAAAGCTGCCCGTTTTGGTGCGATCAGTGTCAGCGTGTTGGGTGATCTTTCACTGTGCTCCCCCCCTACACTACACCTAGGGTAAATGCTGCCCGTTTTGGTGCGATGAGTGTCAGCGTGTTGGGCGATCTTACACTGTGCTTCCACCCCTACACTACACCTAGGGTAAATGCTGCCCGTTTTGGTGCGCTGAGTGTCAGCGTGTTGGGCGATCTTACACTGTGCTCCACCCCTACACTACACCTAGGGTAAATGCTGCCTGTTTTGGTGCGATGAGCGACGGCGTGTTGGGCGATCTTACACTGTGCTTCCACCCCTACACTACACCTAGGGTAAATGCTGCCTGTTTTGGTCCGATGAGCGTGGGCGTTTTGGGCGACGCTCTCCTGTGCTACCTCCCCCAGCCTAGGTCGAATGATGCCTGTTTAAGTGCGATGGCTGCAGACGTACCCTTACTGTGTTGCACCCCCTGCACTGCGGTTGGGGTCAGTGCTGCCCAGTTTTGGCTCCTTGTGCTGCGGGTCGTGCGGGCGTTACCCATATACCCTACGGTCAGACTGGGCGCTGCTCTTATGTTGCGGTTATGATGATTGGTACCTTGTTACTGCTGTACTCCTCTTATACGGCTAGTTGACGTGGCTGCTACCATCACTAAGGCTGGACGGCTTTAAGGCCCATATTGTTGCTGTTTGCTGAAACACAGATATACCGCCCCTTGGAGCAGGAACACCACAACAATTTATCTGTCTCCATAGCTTCTTCACGCGCCGTTCGTATCCCCCCCCCCTTCACTGCTCCTAGGCACCATGTCCACCAGCGACGATGGGGGCTACTCGGGCAGGCTGCGGTCCTCCGCGCGCCTCATCCAGGAGGCCCAGGGAGAAGGACGGGAACGCTCGAGGTCCCGCGAATCGAGACGAGGTGGACGCGCCGAAAACCTGGACGACGATAGTGACTCCAACACCAGTCAACAACACGGCACACGGTCCGACCACCCCGACTCGCCGGTCGACGAGGCGGAAAAACTCCTACCGGGTGCGGAGACATCACGACGACAAATATCCCCAGCCTCGAGGGAGCATCTCCAGCTGTCCTCAGAGCACCACCGTCGACATCAGACCTCTCCGCGCTCGACAGAGCGCCTTCCCCAGAGCTACGGAGACCAGCGCTCCCATGCTGGCCCCTCAGACTCAGAGTCTGAAATTTCTCGGGCCCAAAGAGCTCTCGACGAAGCCAACGCGACCCTGCTTCGACGAGAGGAACGCAAACGGTTAGACGACGAACGTCGACGCCGTGAGGATCACGCCATCGACCAGGCGAGAGCCGCTGCTCGTGAGGCATCCCGTGCGGTCGAAAGGGCACGCCAAGCCGTTGCCCTCTCAGCTACATCGACTCCGGCGAGAGCTGCTCCTTCCTCGGCGCGCCCGCTGAGTGTTGCCTCCCAAGATACACGACCCGGGGACGACGTTTTCATGTCTGGCAGCGTCCAATACATGGCTACCACGCCGAGGGTCGAGTTCTCGGCGCATCTGGCGGAGGCGGTGATAGCAGCGGCCAAGGCCCTTCTAACTTCAGAGCGACGGTCGTCGTTCAAGGCGGAAGACCTTTCGGTCGGAGCAGTCTGGGCTCGCCGGGACAACTCGTCCGCCTTCGGGCAGATGAGGCGAGCACCTACCCTCGCTTTGGTCAAAGCCTTAAGATTGGCCCACGACGACGCCCCTGACCCAGTCCTGTGGCCGACTCCAAAGGAAGCGCTGGAAGGAAGGCGCTCCACCAAACAGCGGCGCGGTGGCAGCCGTGATCGGGGGGACCGCAACCGTGGAGGTGGCAACTCCGGGGGTGGTGGCGGCCAGAGTGGGGGAAACGGGGAAAACGGTGGGAGTGGTGGCCACCACAACCGTCGCGGTGGTGGCAACGGTGGTGGAAGCGCGGGAGGAGCGTCGGGTACTGGTGGTGGCCCACAGCGCCGCCAAGGAAGCAACCAGGCCCGAACCAACCGGGGCGGCGGTCGCAGCTCGGGAGGAGGCACCGGAGGACGGCGAAACAGCACACGAGGGCCCTCAGCGTGGGACGGGTCGTCAACGTCCTCCCGCTCGTCTTCGAGCTCCAACACGGACCACGGCGAGGTGACCGTGGTAGCTGGCAGGAGGCAAGTAACTCCTTCTCTGGTGGATATTGCCTCGTCCGCCGACCGGCTGAGCAAACTTACTGTGTCGGGTGACCACACCAAGCCTGTTTCTTCGGATTTGGCTCGCGAGCGTACCGCCGAACTTGCTACCGCCGCGGCTCTAGCTAAATCCACGCTCGATGACTCGGTTAGGCGCGCCTATGTTAAGCTCTCCCACAAGGACGTATCACGCATTTCTGTGCTACCGTTCCCCGCCTCTTTGAACAAGTCTGACGGCACCCAGCAACTCACACGTTCGGTTCGGTCTGCCATGACTGACATACTCATGCGCTGTGACGACCGTTGCCAAGAGGGTGTACGTGCCCCCACGTGGGTTCCCGGTTGGATCCACCCCCTCCGCCTGGCATTCAACCGTGCCATAACACCTGACAGGCCCACGACCGCTCGCATGACCACCTTGATCGACGATTTGTTTGGACAGGTGTCAAGAGCGTTGGACGGAGGAGCATCTGGGCCCGAGGCTCTCACCCTCCTGCTACGCCTGCTCGTGACACACTTTGACCGGGTCGACACGGGCGAAGGCTACACTAAGTTGCATACTTTTGGAGTGTGTAACGGCACGCCTTTTTCTGATTTCAGTCGGGAGTTCCGTGTGCTAGTATCGGCAGTCACGGGGAGTGAGCGTGTTTTGTCCCCGGGGACGGATGTCGTGCTGGAGGTGGTTAGGATGGCGGTCAACGAGCAGTTTCCGACGCTCATGCCTACGTTATACCCTGGCTCGAAGGCTACGGACCCACGGCCATACGCCTCGTTAGATGCCATGTGGAAAGCGTTCAGTGACTTGGCGCATAATAAGACACCTGCCGTCAACGGCGAAAAACATTTTACTCTACCTGTTTCTTCGACGGGATCGCGGTCATCCGCCCCGTCGGGGCCCCGGCCCGCCGTTCATGGGCGCGGCCAGGGCCGAGTGCTGTCTCAGTCGCCTTCTTGGCAGACGGGTTCGAGCCATAATCCGATTGTCATGCCGATTGTTGCTTCCACCGACCCCTGGCTCGACAAAATGTCCAACTGCTGGCCCCTAGAAGAACAACACTATGCAGAAGTTTTCGCTGTTAGTGCCTCGTTTAAGACCGACGACCCTCCCCTCTGGAGCGGCCTCCTCACGCCCTCTGCCCGCGCCGCGGCTCTCCGAGAAAACAGGGGTCATTGCCTCAACTGTCACGAAGACACTCATTCCTTACGCAACTGTAGGCATCCCTTTATCAACGCCAGCGGCTGTCTAAACCCTGAACTTGGCCAACTTGGCGATGATGACGTTTTCCGACGGTGGCAAGCACGTATGGTTAGCTACCGCCGCGACGGACGCTCTTGTCGCTCGCAAACGTACAACAAAAATCGCCGAAATCGTTCAAACCAATCACGAGGGTACCCACGGGACCAGGGACAGACAAACAGCCACAGCGGTAACAACAACAGCACATACACGCCTGGCCAACAAGGTTCTGTCCCGCCCTCATCAGCCTCCTCGACTTCCGTGTCTGCTCCGGGGAAACGTTTCAGGGCAACCCACAATCCGAGCGGAAACCCCAACGCGCGCCAACCAGGTACCTTTCGCACTGGCAACTGACAGGGCGACGGCGGTACGGCACACCCGACCCGTACGCCGACGGCACTGTCGGGGACACTTCCTTTGATTTCACAAGATGCTCGTGTGCCTGTCGTTCGCCTTACACGTGGCGCGGCACAAATTACTTCTGTCAAGAGCCCAAGGGCTCCTACGTCGCCTGATGACTTTCACGGCGCAGTGCCGGCGGTGGGGACCAGGGCTCCCAGTATGCCCCCCCCCCAGCCAGGCTACATTTTCTACGAAGGGGGTGCGCGCCCACAGTGACGCCCCCCTCGATCATGGTCCGAGTTCGGCAATGGGGACCAGTGCTTCCAACGCCGTTAACCCCTGCCGTGGCTCAAGCTCGACAACGGAGGCACGCGCCCCTAACGCTGCCCCCCTTAACCATGACTCAGGAGCCTGCACCTTGCACGCTCCCCTCAGGCACGCGTCGCGCAGCAAGACAACTGCGGCGACGACGCGTCGCCTCCATACGCGAACGGGTTCGTCTCCGCCTCTTTCTGACCGTAAAGCGGCGGTTGGCTTGAGGTGTGGGAAAGCCAACCCATATGCACCGAGATCTTTTCCAAGATTTGAGTCGGTGTCTCCTCGCGATAGTAGCGGGCGTTCTATCCTTTTTCCCATCAAGGAGGAGCCGACAAGCTTAGCTACCTCGTCTCTCTCCTCCAAGAGGGCTAACGGGAAGGAGCCCTCTCGGGCGAAGAATTTATTTCCACTTGCCCGAGCCCCGCTCTCGAAGACGCCCACAGGGTCTACGGGCCCTGCTCCGTCGTTAAGCACGCTAACCCACGTGCATCAGGCTACGTCTGCCCCAGTGGCACAGGATATAGATCCGACACTGCGCAACGGGCCCGTGGTGACGCCACGGCCTCCAGCCCGATCAGCTGGACGCTATTCCCGTGAAGATACGGAAGAATCGCGCCTCTCGTCAAGCAGTAACAGCTCCGAGCCCCCTGTCCCTTCGGGTGCAGTGAGAGCAGTTCCTTGCGATTTTACGCCAAAGAGCGACAAGGCCACGACGCGACCACCCGTGGGTTCGGGCTCGCGCCGTGCTCCCGAGGCCGGGCGTCCTCAGACGGGGACGCTGCAGGCCCAAAGTGCCAGAGACTGGTGTCCCCAGACGGGGACATTACAAGCTCATATGCCTAACACGGCCTCCGACGGGTTGGCACCGTCGACTTTTGACCCTTCCCTCGAATACTCTACAGACAAAGTAGTGTTGTTCTGGCAGCCGCCGTCCTTTTTCTCGCAGTGGTCTCCTTCGTCGTTTGTCGTCGACGACGTCTCATATTCTTGCGCGGAGCAGTTTATGATGGCTGAAAAGGCTCGGCTTTTTAAAGACCATCGCGCAGTGGAGCTCATCATGTCATCGTCTGACCCCAGCACACACAAACGCGTCGGTCGAGGCGTGCGCAATTTTGACGCCGCCGTTTGGGACAGGGAGAAGCAAAATGCCGTGTTATCTGGCAACTATGCCAAATTTACGCAGAACCCAGCCATGAAAAATCACCTTTTGAGCACTGGCAACAAATTTCTGGCAGAGGCCAGTCCTCTAGACACTGTGTGGGGTATAGGTCTCCGGGCGGACGACCCCCACGCCAAGGATCCACACAAGTGGAGAGGAAAAAATTTTCTCGGTGAGGCACTCTCTGCCGTTCGCGAAGCAATTCGCGACTGCGAGGACGGATCGCCACACCCGGCCTCCCCTCGTCGATTCCGCAGGCCCACCGGGAATGCTGGAATCCATGAAATTTCGTCCGCTCAGCAGTCGCGTTTGGGGACCGCGGTCGGCGCTGCCCAAGGCCCTCCTTCGGCCTATTTTTCGGGTACACCCGCCGATCAAAGCCCGGAGGTTTTGGCGGTAGCTTCTCGCGGCGCCTCAGACCGCGCACTGCCAGAACATGGCCCCTGCCTCGTTGGGGGTACCGTGACGCTGGACGACGATTCTTTCACTACCGATATTGCAATACATAGCGGAGGGGGCGCTATTGCGCCCTACATATGTACAGCGCTGCTTGACACTGGCTCCCCCCAAACCTTCATCCGTCGTGACGTGTTGGATCGTATGCTATCGGTAGGCGCCGCCTCATCGACGTGCGAGCGGCCTAGCAGCCCTCGCTCCTGGGGTGGCTTTGGCGAATCCGCCCCTTTACGGACCGCGACCCACATCCGTCTGAGCGTTCAATTCTTCCTCGAAAAAGAACCAACATGCTCTCTCGCGGTGTGGGCATGCGTGGTCCCTCCTTCGGTCATGCAGCACGCTGTCTTGCTGGGCCGCGACAGTTGGATGCGCTTCAACACCCGTTCATACCGCGCTCTGCCCCCTCGTCCTCTCGATAATCGGGTTTTGGGCGAGCTGACGTTGTCCCACCACGCCACAGCAGGCGTAGCGGCTTATGCCGTCGACCCCGCAGCATCGAACGGTGCTTTCCACCTTCGCTATGATGGCTCTACAGGCGTCTCTTTGTCGGACGAGACCCAACTGCTCGAGGTCAACTTGGTGCGCAGTAACGGCTCTCCTGCGCTCACAGGACACTATCTTGTCGACATACTGCCGCAGCCGGATGTTCTTTCGGGACAGAAACACTTTGTTGCTTCAGGACGACAGGTGCTTCCCGTCATAGGTGTCGCGGACCTCGAGCCAGGCGACCTTATCGGGGTCGCCGACGCCCCACTTTTGCGCATCCCGCTGGGTGCCTTACAACACCCTATCAAGGCTGCGGGTCCCCACCCTGGCCAGACTTCGGACAGCCAGGTCTCTGCGGTCGCGAGCCCGACCGGCGCGGAGGAGATAGTTCCCGCCGTACCGTCGCCCTCGCCGACGCTTATGGAACGTTTGAACCCGGTCCAACGTTCTGCATTTCTACGCGTCTGGGCCCGACTCCCACCGCACCTGCGGGAGATTGCGTTCGACTTACACGACCCTGGTTGGGACCCCCCGACCATTGAGCAACTGGGGGATGTGCTCTGCGACTTTTCTGACGTGTTCTCCACCTCGAAGACGGATTTTGGGTCATGCTCCCTAATGCCCTTTGAAATCTCGGTTCCGGAGGGCAGCGCTCCGGTCACTTCACGGCCCCATCGCATAAACCCTATACTGGCCAGAGAAGTGGACGCGACCCTTAACCAGTACCTCGCGGCTGGGCTGATTCAGCACTCGACCTCACCGTACTCGAGCCCGCTGGTGGTCATCCCGAAGAAATCTGGCGGTGTGAGGATCACGGTGAACTACAAGAAACTCAACCAAATTAGCAAGCTCAGTCAACTGCCGATTCCGCGCGTGGACCAGGTCCTGGACTCCTTGGGCTCAGGTCGGGTGTTTTCCCTGTTCGACTTGGTTTCCTCGTTCCACCAGATAACGGCACACAAGGACACAGTTCCCCTTACAGCGTTCTGCACACCCACGGGCCTTTATGAATGGCTCGTTATGCCCCAGGGCAGCAGCGCCTCGCCTGGGTGGTTCGTCAAGGTTATCAATGAGGTGATCAAGGGTTTGACACAGGTGGCAGCTTACCTCGACGATGTCATCGTGTTCGACTCCGACCCGGTAACGCATGTTCGGACGATTCGCTCTCTCTTCGAACGCCTTCGAAAGCACAATCTCAAGCTTTCCCCCTCGAAGGCGCGTTTGGGCGCTACCGATGCGAACTTTCTAGGCCACTCCATTTCTCCAGCAGGCCTACGCTCAAATTCGGAAAAAGTGTCGGCATTGACCAATATGCCGATGCCCACTGACGTTAAGCAGGTGCGCGCACTCATGGGTGGTATCAACTATTACCGCAAATTTTTGCCCGACTTATCGAAGAGACTTCGTCCTATTAACGCACTCCTTCGGAAGGGGGTAAAGTTTGTCTTCACGCCTGATATGGAGAAGTTGGTGAGAGAAATCTTGGCGGAGCTCACGACCCCGCCGGTCCTCGTTTTCCCTGATTGGGACGCCGTCGCCGACGGCACTCGCCCGTTCCACGTGTACTGCGATGCCTTCATCGACGGGTTCGGAGCCGCTCTCGAACAGGAGCAGACGGACGGCTCCATAAAACCCATCGCATACATCAGTCGAGCTACGCTCGACTCGGAAAGGCATTGGACTCCTCTCGATTTGGAAGCTGGCAGCATCGTCTGGGCTCTCAAGCGCCTCCGCGGCTACCTTTGGGGCACCAAGTTCCGAATATTCTCAGACCACAAGGCTCTGGAAAACATAGGTAAAGTGGGGAATCACAACGGCCGAGTCCAGAGATGGCTCGAGTTCCTCACCGCATTCGATTACACCCTCGAATACCGAAAAGGAAGCGCAAACGGCAACGCTGACTTCCTGTCTCGCTTGCCGGAGCCTGCCACGGAACACGACCGCAATGGTTCGACGAGCCTTACCCCTGTTGAGGATGGTGGTATATACCTCATACGGGCTTGCGGGCTGTACACTCCTTCTTCTCCGATACCGGGTGTCGGCTTGGGTGGGCTAATGCCCCGCACCGAAAGTAATGCCTTGGGTGGGCTTCCTCTCACTCTCGCCGACTTTTGCGATTTTCGCACACACGGGCCACGTATGAGGCTTGACGACCTTCCTACTCCTTCCAGGAGATTCGTCGCTCGTGTTTCTGCATCCACCGCCGACGTCGATAGCTCGCCCGGCCGAGACGGGGGCTCGCGTACAGCCGACTACAATTTCGCTTCGGTTTTTGCTGTACCCATCGTGACCAACGAGGACTCCGCCGAAGCCCCGGCTGTCACGACATCGGTGGCCCAACCGACTCCTTCCCGGAGTTCGGTACAAGGGACAAACCCCGTCGAGCCCATGGGCCCGACCGCGTCGGTCCCAACCTCGCCTGGATCTCCGGCGCCCCAGACGATGACGCCCGTTTCGGACCGCATCTCCACTCGGACGCGCCGGCGTTCAGCAACAGCAGCTGGTAAGGCACCCCCTGCTGTCGACTATGGCTTCGGGCCCGGCGGGGTTCCCCAGTCATCGCCCAGACGAGTTACAACTCCGCCGCGAGCCCGACGGCCGCGGCCGGCTCCGTCAGTCGCCGCGACCCCTACTCTTGCCGACCCGCCGGCCCGCACGGTACCACTTCCGTCCGACCACGACCACGCAGAGCCTATGGGAACTCCGCTCCTACGGCTTACGCCTCCTCCTGGTGAAACGCCGGCTACACTTACAAGGTCGGATGCCCTCGGCGACGCTGCTGAGTTGCGATTCGCGGATTCCGTCGCGCGTTATTCACATGCCGATTGGAAGCGCGAACAACACGCAGAGCCGACGTGCCACGCCACGATACGTTACATCTCTATCGGCCGGCCGTCGGCCCTGCCACCGGACTTCTTGGCATGCTACCCCTCGCCCAAGCGTCCCTCTCTCTCAGACATCCAGGAACTGGCGGATAAGGGTCGACTACATACAACCGACGACGACTTTGTCCTACTCGTCCGTAAACCGACACTCCCGCCAACAAGCTCTGACAAACCGAACTCTGTGGGGCGAGCTGCTTGCTTGCTAAACAACGAGCCAGTTCGCATCTACGTTCCCCTGCTCATGCGCCCTTGGATCATGCAAGCTTGCCACTCGACGGCCTCCTGCCACCTTGGCACCACGCGCACGTTGCGCATGCTGGAGCGTTTTTATTGGTGGATTGGCATGAGTGTGTGTACCCGGTGGTGGCTTCGCCACTGCTTGAAGTGCCAAGCGCGAAAAACCCCACGGCTGACTGTCCGCTGGCCCATCATCACAATGCCTCTGCCGGAAGGTCCAGGTATCGCCGTCAGTGTTGACTACTTCGGCCCCCTTCCGGCCACACCGCGAGGCAACACCTACATCCTGCTGTTCACCGATCGCTTCAGTCGTCGGGCCGACATGTTCCCCGTCACTGCCGCTGAGTTCACCGCGGAAGGTACAGCCAATATCCTGGTGAACCAATACATCCCCTTGTGGGGGTGCCCGCGCACCATACTCTCGGACAACGGACTGCAGTTCTGCTCCAAGCTTTCACAAGCTGTATATCAGCTGTTAGGTGTACACAAGCTTGCTACAAGCTCCTACCATCCCAACTGTAACGGGGGCGTTGAGCGGGTAAATCACACTATGGCACAAATGCTGGCTATGGTCGTCAACGAGCGACAAGACGACTGGGACTCGCATCTGCCCCACGTCGAATTCGCTTACAACAACTCTGTCAGCGCGGCGACGGGTTTGGCGCCCAACGAGGTCCACATGGGCAGACTCCCACGGCTCCCCCTGACGATTTTCGACCGCAAAGGTGTCGTGGGACACCAGAGTCTGGCCCGTGACCACCTGGCCTATTGCGATTTGGCCACCGACCGGCAAAAGCGCGCGAACGACATTGTCCGCGCACACCACGCCCTCACCGTTTCCCGTGTTAACCGCAGAAACTCCGCCCTCGCCGACGCGCTGCGTCCAGCACCTAACTTCACTGTGGGTGGTTGGGCATGGGTATACAATTCTGCCTCTACCATCCGCCAGGGTGTGAACGCGAATACCGACGCCAAGGTACTCAAGGCCAAACTCGCGCTTAACTGGACGGGCCCATACAAGGTCCTGGCCGTCGGTCCCTGCTCCGCCGCCGAGACCCCGGACGGCTCGCCGCTCGGGAGCAACCTCCTTTATTTGGATCTCCCTTCCGACCTGCCTGGTTCGGACGCTCGTCGGCGTGTGGCTATCGAGCGCTGCAAACCCTGTGCCAACCCCCACGACAGCGGGGACATGCCCAAATACCTACCGGCGGGGCTGACACAGTATGTGCTCCACAAATTTTCCAAGAAGTCCCCGCCATACCACGTCACTCAAGACGACGTTTCGACTCCCCTCCAACGGCTGGAGGTGGAGCAGATCACTGGTCATCAGTCGGTACGGGGGCGAGGTGGCGTCATCGCGGTGCTATACAAGACGCATTGGGCGGGACTCTCCGAACCGTCCTGGGAGCGGGAAATGGACCTTCACCTCTCCCGCTCCCACATCTTGCGTTATTGGGCCGGAACCCCGGACCAGCACCGCCAAACCAACCGCCTTTACCGCCGAATGCGGATCGGGGCGGCACAGCGTGAGCTCTCCCGCAACAACGGGGAACGTTTCCTAGCGCCGGGCTACGCCTGTGTTTCCCGCACCGATTGGCTCCGTCGCTACCACGACACCGTACTTCCTAAGGGAGCCCACTTTTGGTACAAGGGAGATGATGGTTTATGGTGGCTAGGAAAAATCAGCGCGAGCACTACCGAGGACAAGGTATACCTGGTCCGCTTTCTGGACGACCCGGGACCGATTAAACTCCCTCTTCCCCCGGCGCGCTACACGACTTCAACGGGAGCCGTACGAGGCTCTTGGTGCTTGCAAGTTCACATCGCTAGTGCGTTTCCTCGGGGAATCCAACGTAACGTAGACGAATCTCGAGGCGCGGCCGTGGCCAGTTGACTTCCAAGCCACCACCGCTTCTCGATAGTTCTTCAATTTTTTGAGGTATGAGTTTTGCGTCTTTGTCTTTGGGTCGTTCGTAGTGTCCTGAGGGTCTTCATCGAGTTTTGGAGCGGTTCTTTCCATTTTTTTTCTCTTTTCTGTCCAGCCGAACCCCCTGCTCAGTGCCGGGTCAGGGTTCGGGTAAAACGCCGCTATCTGAGGCGCAGGGCTGTCGCCTTTTTGCCATTGTTTGAATTCGCCCTGCCGACGCCCTCCTCAGCCCAGAGCCGGGGGGCGACCAGTGTACGGGTCTGTGTGTCATCTTTTATGTTTTGTGTGTTGTATTTGTTCTGATTTTTTTTGTCTAAACACTTCCTCCCCTAGCGGGGCTGTAGGTGTTGACATCTTCCATCCCGGGTATTCGTCGTTTCCTCGTCTAACCCCCCGCCTTGCCGATGGCCCGCGGGAGGTTTTTCGCATGACTTCTCCCTTGTGTTAGCGCCTGTGTTCCCCTCCATATCGACGAGGGCTCGCCTCGCCATAGTACCTTTTCTGTGGTTGGTTTACCGTAGAGCCTTTCCTGCCCCCCCCCCGCCACACCGGCGGCATGCGGCAGGTTCTAGAGCCTTTTCTGCCCCCCCGCCACGCCGGCGGCATGCGGCAAGTTTTTGATGGGTGACTGTTGCCTTGCTGTAGGGTCTGCTTTTCTTCCTACTGCTTTTCTTCGCGTGTTCCTGGCTCCATAGCCAGACGGTTAGAGGTGTGGGAGTGGGGTTTGAGGAGCCGCATCTTCGACTCATGGTCTAGTTCGTAGAACCGGAGTTTCCCCGAATCTCCCATATTTCTGCATATGCGACTCATCAGGGTGGGCTAGTGTTAAGATACGGCCTCGAAAGGCCTGTAGGTATCCGAATTTGAGATCATTTGGATGGGTTTCGTATGATAAGGTTAGCGGTTTATATTCGGGGAAATTAGGAATTAGATCGGAGGCACGCGCCTCCGATCTCAGAAGCTATCCCGGGCTCTGGTGGAAACGAATATAGCTACATCTCTACGAAGGAACGAAAGTGAGTACTCTCCGAAGACCTGCTCAATTGGCAGACCTGCAGGGGGCACTCTGTGTCCCCACCTATTAATTTCACATATGGTCGTTGGGGTGTCGTCCTGGGTTTCCCGTTTAGTTGGGAGATTGACGCGGTGACCGTACGACATGATGATGGTTGTGTACGCCACACCGTGAGCGTCAACGTAGTATGTGCTTTCGGGGGTGTAGTGTTCTGACACGAAGAACGGGGCCTGGGGATGTCCATCGAACGTGTCGGTTTGAACATTGAAATCGTCACCCGCTGTAGCAACTGTTCCCTCATCCATGTTGTACTTCACCAGGATGTTTATCACTCCCTGCGAATTTATTTCAGTTGCAGTAGCACAGCAGGGGTCAAACTGGGCGGTGAATACGAACAATATGCATCAGGTCGGAAATCGCTTCTGAATATATTGGTTGGACTCTCCAGTGGTTCAACGATGGAAGCAACGGTTACATCTTTGTCGATAATGATTTTGCCTGTGTGAAGTCTCGTTCTCGCTGCAAATTGCACGACAAAGAAAGGCGAATGGTCAGGATATCGTCATGTATGCCAAATTTCCGGCCGCAGGCTTGCCAGTGTTCCCGCTATCGCCGCAAGGTTTTTCCATTAGAAGAAGGAAGCCAGATAAATGGCCTAGTCGACATGGAATGACACTTACTCCACACCAGACACGTCCGTGCTTCCTACATTGTCGGTCGAGGTACGGCCCTGTATGAGGACTACACGCCGTGAACAAGGGCAATGAGCAACGTAACGTTGATGTGCGATACCGTAAGCTTCGGCTTCGGTCATTAGAATATAAGGACAATCCCCCTGTTTACTGGGGTGTGTCTAGGGCACGAAAAACGTGGGAAGTCATTTGTTTATCTTCGAGTTTCGTTCACGTGTTATGGTTTTCGCGTAGTTTATGTCGGGCTGGTGACTCATCCGTCAACAGTGGCACCAACGATTGTTTCCTAAGGCGTCGCCAAGCGTTATCCACCCCATGGAGGAAAAAAAAGATTGGCTTCAAGTATACCACAACGTCTTTTGTTTCACATACCGATACAGCCGTGACCATGCTGGCTCTATTACCTCCAAGAGGGAGGTAGTGTGTTCCTTTTCCGCCTCTGAACTTCTCGATGGGGACATGAGCCAACACGGGAGGCCTACCTCACGCGATTTCCACCACACGAGCGATTTGTTCACATGAGTCGTTGATGGTATTAAATTACTACATGTATGTCTCGCTGTAAACGACTATCGTGACTTTAGGTGTACGGAGCACCGGTTGACGTAGCGGGACAGCGAATATCATGCCCCAATGTTTGTTCGTATGCCAGGAAGGCAAACCAATCCGCCAGTGGAGTCGAAGTTGTGTTTGTTACTTACACATTTGGTTGATGTGCTAGTATTTATTTCGCCCGAAATGGACGCTACGCGGAGAATCACAGCAACGAAATAGTCTAGGCATTATGTTTAAATTACAACGCGTACAAGTTGGGCGCAACGTCAAGGCAACAGCACGTTTGCTCCAAAGAAGGAACTAAGACCGTCGTCACGATATCCTGGTAAAGGAGACCGTTTATGGGAACCGGAGAATGTGTAAAACGTTACCGTCACAATACCATACACGGGGGTTGGAAAACGTTATGCGCTTGACCTCTCGCGTGCACCACGAAATCGTTTGTTTATAGGTCACAAGTGTTGGCGTTTTCGGTGTACAGCTGTAAAACGCGCGCCGGTAGAGTTTTTCGTTTAATTGATTTCCCACCTTCGAGTTAGTATTTGCTAGGCGGAGGACAGAGTTTACTTGAACAGCTTGACTTTGTCTGCATTCGCACACCCAATGCGCCGAGCCATGATCGGCCACGACAGATGCCACAATGGACAACTCCACGACGCCGCAGGAGACAACTGCCGCTCATACCTACCTGGTCGCCAACAACTCTCTAACAACGACTCAACACACATGCGTATGCGTGCGCTGGAAGGACACTACATTATCAACTGCGCCGATGACACGATGCGCTTCGATATTGGATGTCTGTAAACCTGAATTGTTCGGGGCGTATCGTACCGTACAAATTGGCCAAGCTTCAGGAATCCAGTGTACATTTATCACTGCGTGTTTTGGCTTATGGCCACGGAGCCTGTGTCTCTTCAAATACACAATCGAGTCCGCGCTGACACTGAGTGTGGTGGACGTTGAGCAGCAGAGGTAGGGAATTGTATAGAAGATCTAGCACAAAGAGCACCCTTTCAAACACCTTTTGCGCACCTCAGCACTCCCCGATATGGTACTAGCAGCGACAATAGATTGGCTGTGATCTTGCGAAGAAGGATTTGCGGGGAGAAAAGGTGAACAAAAGCTTTCCGACACGAGCTTGACTGCAGGGTAGGCCAGGCAGCCCCTCTCCTTGTTCGAACTGTTGGAGGCGGGCGTGACCGTGTTGAACTGCCAGCGAACGCGATGAAGGGTGCAGCGTGAGGTAGAGGGGCAAGGACGGCGGAAGGCGGGGGGGAAATGACGGAGAGTGTTTTGAAGTTGATAGCAGAGGGGGGTTGATGAAGTGGAGGGGGAAGGGAACCGTGTCTGTAGTCGACGAAAGAAGCTGAAATTATGGACGGATAGAAACACCAATGTGCGCGATTTCGCATCACCCTTGTTTGATAGGGACTAAATTTAACGATGCCTCCGGACAACCAATTGAATACCACATATCGCAATTCCAAACCCACGTGACTCACCGATAAACACCTGTTAGCAGTCGCAGTTGCAGGGGAGAATGTTGATGTGAAAAGCCATTTCGAGCGAAGCGACACATCATCGTCGCGGGCTTCAGGTTGGCACGGTCTCCAAGAAGACGTTGAATCCGTCAAAGATGGAGCATACTCCAAAAGCAACCGCTGGCTTGGCGAAACAGCCTGTGGTAGGGCGAACTCGACATCCCCTTCCGGTGGGGATGCGCCCGGGATACGCGATAGATCCGACGGCATGTCCCGCGCCGCCTGCAAGAGTGGCCCAAGGGTGTAAATAGCTGAACCCTGCTCGGCGATGAGGTTTTCCACCTGTATCCCTTTCATTTCAGGAAGAGGTTGTTCTGTCCACGCTGGGGTTGGTTCTGACGAGGCAGAGATAAGTACGAGAGTCGAATATCTAGCTGATGCCACAGCGGCGATGATCTCAGACGTGGATACGTCGGCATATATGGATGGGATCTCGGGGCATTCAATCAGCTGTACGCTCGGGACTATCTGTTTCTTGGGTCCCGACACGTCGTTACGGATCGGGCACAGCGTGTCGTAAAGCTGCACGTAGGCGTCCCAGATCATCAGCCTCACGTCGTCGGCGAACATCCTAAACCGGCGATAGCGCCTCTGCCTTCTGCGGGTGCGTCGGTTCGTCCTGACACGTTGGTAGTACCGAGGACGCCCTCTACCGAACACGAAACCAGCAACAACGTCGCCTGTGATGACCTCCGCCAGGTACATGAGGGCGTGGAGGAAGCGAGCCAGGAACTGGTCTGGCAAGACAAAGGGCTCACGCCGAAATCGCGCCCATCTGGATTCCTTGCTCTTGTCCTCGTGGCCTATCCCGCCGATATTGTCCTGGAATGTGGTGGTGATTGACGTGCCTGCCTCAGTTATGTAACCGATGGTGGAGCCGGTGGTGGCGGTTGATGTGGTGGTGTCTCTGTTCTTGCTGCTCACGCTCCTTCCGGCGGGGATAGTGGTGCTGCTGCGTACATCTGGGTTCTTTGTGGGCGTGGTAAATACACAAATCGGAAATTCTTGCAGTGGCGTAAAGTCACCAAACGAGCCGACGGCGCGATCCCGACAGTCGTCTGTCGAAACCCCGTTGAAGCAAGCGTTGGCCATGAGGACAGGCGTCACGGTCGTCGCCATCCACACAGAGTTGGTCTCGATCGTGGTCGCGTTACGGCTCCCAGTACCGTGGGTCTCCTTGAACGAATCGCAGCTGTAACCGGTCGGTGGGAAACCGAGCGGGGTACGCAGCAAGCACGAAAAGGGACAGCGCACCTCACGCGATGAAATAGGACATA
The DNA here is from genome assembly GCA_012845835.1 of Undaria pinnatifida. Lineage (NCBI taxonomy): Eukaryota > Phaeophyceae > Laminariales > Alariaceae > Undaria > Undaria pinnatifida. Next base: position 6,305,893 of record JABAKD010000006.1, on the reverse strand, counting down.
AATCTGCGAACCAAAGTGCAAGCACCGATTCATCTGTATTCTTTCGACTCGTCATTCAAAAGCTTGCACGGTACGTACAGGTACGGGCAGAGCGATGCGAACAGCGGTTAAGGCGGGCCATGGCGACTGAACGAATAGATGACGCTGGTGGTGTCCTAGACAACAATAGACATCGTGCGACTTCGTAGTGGGCAACCTATGACTTCATTGGCGATGAATGCCGTGTATGACGTCAAACTAGTTTGAAGTTGTCTATGACGTGTTTTAACGAGGGGAAACGGAATACAAGTTGAGAGAGCATGTGAATAATACCGTGCAGAAATTCAGCCTCCCTGAAGAGAGGAGATGAGAGAGATATCGTGTTTCATGGGTTGTTAAGGGAATGGCCTGAGGTGCAGTTTCCGGAGCGGGTTTGCGACTTCAAGCGGGCCAGTACCAATTTAGATTCACGGCACGCGGGCTTGAAACTTGTCTCTGCGCTAATCGAACGAAAATCGATACGCTAAAATTACCGGAATACGTCTAACACAAGGTAATCCACAGATAGGTATAGGTTCAAATCGATGCCAGACGAACTACTGTTAGCTGGCCTGCTGCGGTTTCGGGCCGTGATGACGGTTGTATCGTCCAAGACTACTCTCGGAACATACGACTATTGACCAGACAATCAGCAGGCGTTCAGGAGGACGGCTGCTCTGCTATCGTGGCGCCTGGTAGACCTTGCGGCAGACAATACTGCATCGTAGTTCAGATTAAATGATGAGTGGGGCGGGGTTGGGTCAATATTATCTAGGGCCCGTTTTGGTCTGAAAACCTCGTCTGACACCGACGATCACTGCGCCCCCCCAAGGCGGGGGGTGCCTTCTGATGGTATGATCATTCTACGCCGTGTGCGCATTAATGTTTCATTTTAGTATACGAGATATGTGTGGAGAAATAGCTCGCTAACGATACAACGGGTAACACAGCCTTGACACAACTAGATACCACAGCGACAGCCTCAACGACACGTGGAACAACGTCTGGAGCTCGTCGGTGTGAATTTCCGATGACAACCGACGAGAAGTGAGAAACACAGTTTATATGCGCAAAAGCGGCACGTGTCCGGGTCGACCAATTTGCCAACTTTGTCGCGTAATTTCGACAATACGTGACCTAAACGCGCTCAAAACGCGAGCAAACGCACCAATGAGTCCGTCGTGAGCTGTGTGGAGAACGCGTATGCGGTGAGTGTACTTGTTTGACGAATCCGCCACTGTTTGAGCGGAGCGAGGTACCAAGATGTTTGCACATGACGATCCGTCCAAATAGAGCATTAGCTATCAAGCCCCAGCGACACATCTTTTGCAACGTACATCAAGCTAGAGCAAGCATAGACCACAGAGAGCATGCACATTCACGGACACAAGACCCACCGAGGTGTAGAGTGTGCAACTGAAGCAAGTTTAAGAATTTCAAAGCGAAACAAGTGGGGTGGAAGGAGGGCGAGCGCGTCCACATATTGGGATAGCAAAGCAATGCGTTTTTCTATGCGTGTTTTACTTATCGTCCGGTTCAGTCATCTGCAGGCTTACTGCGCGGCACCGCAATGCTAACGGTCTCCGTAACGCCTCGCAACACACCGTTGGATTACAAACAAATTTATACCCGTGCCCGCTGCAACAATAACGAAATAAACATGAACCCACACCACATCGCATCATATGACAATCCAAACAACCCCCCTCGCCCCACCGCACCGCCCGAGCATGAACTATTCAAAAAGTGCTAAATCGTACTCAGCCGCGCTATTATGGTGTTAGTACATGTTTAACAGAAACCGCGTCCAGGAGCGATATCCAACGGTCAAAAGCTCAAGGCATATGTCAAGAGGATACGTCGAACGCACGTACGGATACATGAATTAGTACCATGTGCTTTTATTGGTGCATGTAATCCAGCGAAGCGAATTCCTGGTATCGTGTACGCAAACAGAGGCGCAGCCAAGATGACGAACCTTATGTGCGATGCAAATAACAGACTTTACATTCGCCGCCGATGAAGTAAAACGTCCTTCTCAAAATGACGAAAGTCCAACCTATTCCGCGGAACAAATTTCCGCAGACAGCTGAGGGATTACGTTGATGCAGCAATCATTTTTCCCACGTGTGATCGAGAAGAAACTACTTCAAAATCGCCTCACTTCTGCACCGCTGTATATTTTCTCGTGAAAGGGCTTGCATGAAGGTTTTTATTTTACGGTGATGGGGTGTCAAAATTGATACCTTTAAAATTCAATCGTCTCACGAAGAGCTACGGGTACGTTCGTACTCTTTCAAAGCTTCTTTTACATTCCCTTTCAACAGTGCGGGGTTACCTACTGCGAGCACCTGCTATCGGCGGTGATATCGACGTAATATGCTCCCGGTGTTTCCTCACATGAATACCTGATATTAGGTATAGAGCGTACTGTAGCGCAATACACTAAATCATTACCAAACGGTACTTATCGTTTGGTCCGTATTGACGTCAAGCTAGTAGAATGGCCGCCTTCCTGGACAACCGTATCACTCTTCAAGCCACGATTTATGTCGTTTTCCATCTCGTTTTTGAACATTTTGAATGGCGAAGCCAATACCGTGGGAAAAAGCAGAACACCGGCGCCTGGCTCACCTTAAGAAAAAATCGTTGGAAGCCGCCAAACTTGGCTTAGCTTCAGTAGCGGATAACGGCAGCGCCAGTAGTGCGGCAGCTGCTGCCACCGCGACCAAGACGCGTGGTGTTGATCTCTTCGTAGTTATCATGTTTTGTGTCCTCTCTGAAAACGCTACGGAGCACACATCGAGAAAGCACGTAAAGCGCACGAAGTATACATACTGAAAAAAAAACATGCATCTGTGAAATCGAAATTTTTGTCGAACTCATCTTTGAAAGCTGTGTGTGATACTCCGATCACGCGTATCACTGGGTGTGTGTCCTCATTAACGATATAGGTCGGCGACTACCTTTGGAGCTACCGTGTAGCTTGTACCAGCGTCAGCAGGGTGATGTTAATCAGTCTGTGCGCGGAAACTATAAAACGCGTTTTTGAAGGAGACAAAATGTGACAGCTGTGGAAGGAAATGCGTCAGTACAAAATCTGACAGCTGTGGAAGGAAATGCGTCAGTTTATCAAGTGTATCCTGTACGTCGTATAACCGGTGAGGGGTGGGCAGAGTTTTTAAAGGGCGTGGTGGCATGGGTTTGAACAAGCCGGGGCGGGGGGGGTGGGGGTGGACGAGGCAACTAAACCTGTGCGTGGACATTATAAATCCTTTAAGGGGATAAACGGGTAGGTCTTGGGAGGAATGCACCAGTTTGTCATGTATATCCCACAAGCCGTACAACCAGCGAGAAGAGGGCGGAGTGTTCGAGGGGGTTGAGGAGTAAAAGGGTTATAATAGCTTGAGGTCGAATAGAGGTAAAGGTTTGCTATACGCGTGGTGCTAGGTCTAGGCGACTGTGCGGGTGGTGGGGAAGGATCGGGCGTTGGGGGCGGGGGGGGATGGATTGACGCAGCGGAATGGATGGCTCTAGAAAGATAATGAGGTGATCTTGGGGTTAGTTGAAGCGTTTGAGCAAGAGGGAGCGGGGGGGGGGGGGGGGGGGGGGGGGTAGGGGTTTTTGCTGGGGAGGGGAGGGGGTGGAAGGAGTTCTAACAAGTTCTGGTCGCATATATGTATGGGATTGCTCTACGCGTGGTGCCAGGTCTAGGCTGTTGTGCGGGTGGTGGAGAACGAGGGGGTATTAGAGGGGGGGGGTCTTTGTGGGGGGGGGTGGGGGGGGGGGGGTTGATGGGGGGGGGGGTTGAGGGGGGGGGGGTGGGCGGGGAGCGAATCAACGCTGCGTCATGGTGGCTAGAAAGACAATGGCTTGATATCAAGGTAGAAGTACTTATAACTCTAGCCGATTTCGATTTTAGGTAGATCGTTTGATCAAGAAGAAACGGGGAGAACAAAAAGGGGGGAGTAGCGGGGGGGAGATGAATTAAGCCTACGGCATGGATGACTAGAAAGAAAATGAGGTGATATCAGCTGGCTGGTAGCGTTCACTTCTTTGGCGTGGTTTTGATTTTAGGTGGGGCGTTTGAACAAGATGGTGGGGGTCGGGGCGCGGGGGGCGGGGGGCGGGCGGGACACTTCAATATGTGCGCGGAAACTGTAAATCCTTGAAGGGGACAAATATGACGGTTGCGTCAATAATACATATCTTTATATCACCTGCCTGGTATTGCTCATTGTTCTAGCAGATTTGATGTTATAGCTTTACAATTATTGGACATGGGTTGCAAGATGGAATGTTTCAACCGATAGGTACAACCATGTAAATACCATTGTTTTACCGTTCCTGTGTGGGCCTCTCACGTCGCTAATTATAACAAAGAAAAACACATAGCAAAATACAACAGGCGAGGTGATGAGGTCATGCAATGTCACCACCATTGGGCACGAGGGAGAGAAGTGCAAATCGTCACTGTTTCGAATGAGACGTTTGGTGTACCCGCGCTTACTTATGTTACCTTGTTAGTCATACCTCGTTTGGCATAAGTTGGGAGGCGATCATTCAGACGGTAAGTACGAAATACCCTATGTAATAGGTTGGTAGCGTGGTCTACCGCAATTTACCGTGTGTGCCTGTACTTCTTTTTAACACTATTATTAGCTCATGTACGATTTTACGCTCATGGTTTTTACTGTGCCGATGTGGGGCTCTGAGGTCGCCCATCCTAACACAGATATATATATATTCCAAAAACAGCAAGCGAGGTTATGTGGTGATATGCAATGTCACCACCATTGAACACGAGTGGGAGGAGTGCAAATCGTCAGTGTTTTAATGTGCTCGCGCTCAATTGCGTTACTTCGTTATATTATAAAAAATGAAAATACACTCCAGCTGTGAGATCGAAGATTTCGTCGAAACTCATCTTTGCAAGCTGGGTGTGATACTCCGATCGCGCGCATTACGAGTTGTGTGTCCTCATTAAGGATATAGGTCGGCGACTCCCCTTACAACTACAGTGTAGCTATCAGGGTCAACAGGATGATTTTAGTCAGTCTGTGCGCGGAAACTATAAAACCCGTTTCTGAGGGGGACAAAATCTGACAGCTGTGAAGGGAAATGTATCTTTTTATCAAGTGAATCTTGTAAGTCGAATAACCGGTGAGGGGGGTGGGGCAGAGTTTTGAAGGACGCGGGGGCCTGGTTTTGATCAAAAGCGAGCGGGTTTGGAGGGGGGGGGGGGGGGAAAGGGGGCAATTTGTGCATGTAATCTACAAATCTTTTGGAGGGGATAAATCTGACGGATTTATCACCAGTATATTATTGGGGGCAGGGGGGGGGGGGGGGGGGGGGGGGGGGGGGTTGGCGCGGGGGGGGTTGGCGGGGGGGGGTGGGGGTGAGGGGGGTGGGGGGGGGGGTTGGGGGGGGGATTGGGCGGGGGGGTGGGGGGGGGGGTTGGCGCGGGGGGGGTTGGCGGGGGGGGGTGGGGGAGGGGGGGGTGGGGGGGGGACTGGGGGGGGAATGGGGGTGGGGGTGGGGGTGGGGGGGGGTGGTTGGGGGGGGGGGGGGGGGGGGGAAGGGGGGGGGGGGGAAGGGGGGGGGGGGGGAAGGGGGGGCGGGGGGCGGGAGGGGTGAAGCAACGCTTCGTAATGGTGGCTAGAAAGACAATGGCTTAATATCAATGAGGTAGAAGTGTTTATTACTCTGACCGATTTCAATTTTAGGTAGGTCATTTGATCGAGAAGAAACGGGAAAAACAAAAAGGGGGGAGGGTCGGGGGGGAGATGAATTGGAGCTACGACATGGATGACTAGAAAGAAAATGAGTTGATATCAGCTGGCTGGTAGTGTTAACTTCTTTAGCGTGTTTTGATTTTAGGTGGGGCGTTTGATCAAGAGGGTGGGGGTCCGGGAGCGGGGGTCGGGGGGGCGCGCGGGACACTTCAATATGTGCGCGGAAATTGTAAATCTTCGAAGGGGATAAATATGACGGTTGCGTCAAGAATACATATCTTTATATCACCTGCCTGGTACTGCTCATTGTTCTAGCAGATTTGATGTTATAGCTTTACAATTATTGGACATGGGTTGCAAGATGGAATTTTTTAATCGATCGGTACAACCATGTAATTACCATTGTTTTATCGTGCCTGTGTGGGGCTCTCACGTCGCTCATTATAACAAAGAAAAACACAAAGCAAAATAAAACAGGCGAGGTGATGAGGTCATGCAATGTCA